>CM038682.1:647909737-648540565 GCA_021605205.1 Aegilops longissima | reverse complement strand
CCAATGATGTATAAAAATGCTCGTAATGGAGACCACTGTATATTCGTTGTAGCCTTTATCCTTCCTGGCTGTTGCATCGTGAGTTGGCAGGTCTGCTGCCAGACGGGCTTCGGACAAATGGAGTCTGTGGGTAAAAGTAAAAGGTAAAAAAAAAAAAAGGCGACACACTTGAGAGCCCACGGTGTGGTTGAGCATGATGCAGGGTTTGTCGTGGTCGTGCACCTCTCCCCATGCCCATGGTATCTTGAGGCGTAATGGTGTGCGAAGGACCTGCTGACGTTCGCGGGGAGCTGGGGTAGGGGCCGCTGCTCTGGCGATGCTCGGGCGTGCCGGTGGTCTTGTTGTAAGTTACTCCGACGCGCTTGGCTGTGTTCGGCCGCTTAACGCCGGACTCGAGAATTGCCTTAGAGGCTGCATTGCGCCGCGCGAGAGCGGTGTATGTTGCTCCGTGCGGAAGAGCGTTCAGTGTTTCCATTGACCGTGATGACTCCTCGAGGGCTGGCATATTGAGCTTGAGGTATCGTGGTGTGACACCGCGTTGAACTTTGCAAGCAGTGCGTCCAGCAAGGCATGATAGCCGCTGCGGAGCGGGACTATGTCGAAGATTAGCTCCTCGCTTGGAAGTTATCAGGGATCCGAAGACCACTTCGGTGTAATTGAGCACTGTACAATTGGCTCCTACACCAGTATGCGCCTTTAAAGGTCGTTTTGGTAGGTTTAATACTTGAGGGTCTATGCGCATTTTGCCTTTGTATCTGGTAAAGCAGGTTCAAGCTGCTGCCGCCGTCCATCAGGACTCTGGTTAGGTGAAATCCATCGACGATTGGGTCTAAGACCAGTGCGGCGAATCCGCCGTGGCGGATGCTGGTGGGGTGGTCCCTTCGGTCAAAAGTGATGGGCGGGAGGACCATGGATTGAACTTGGAACAAGCGGCTCCATCAGCGTAGACATCCGGTGTGCCTTCCGCTCCCTTTTGGGTAAGTGCGTTGCGTATATCATGTTCACTGTCGCTTTTGTGGAAAACCCTTCTGTCCTTTATTGTTCGTGGTTGGGTCTCGTCCTCGTCCTCGCTATGCAGCCCTTGTCATTGTTTTCGGCAATTAACTTGCCTGCCTGGTTGAATACCAACAGTCCCTATCGGTGTGGTTAGGCGGCTTTTGAAGTGCGTGTGTCTTGCACAAGCAATTGTATTCGGTCCAAATTAGACGGACCGGAGTAGTTCTTTTGAATGGCTTTTCGCTGACGGGTTTAGAGCCTCCTGAATCCGGCATTGATTTCCGTATCCTCAATATTTTCGCCGTTAATGCGGCGTTTGTTTTATTACGTAGCGGCCTGCCATTTAGGTCCTTGAGTCCGGACTGCCGAAATTTTGCTTTGAGGTTGTTGTTGCGTGCTAGCCAGCTGTCCTCACCCAGCCTTGACGGGTCATGAGTGATGTGAGGGCTGCCATGGATTTGGCTTTTCTGTCCTAGGTGCGGGCAAGCCACTCGTCGCGGATGTTATGCTTGAGGCCGCGAGGCCTCCGCATCCGGACAGTCGACGATTTGGTTTTCTTGGTTAAGAACCGTGTCCAGAATTATCGGCGATTCGTCGGCTGCTGAATTATGTGGCTTAGGTCGTCAGCGTCTGGTGGTCGCACAAGTGCCCTGGAAGTTATCGAGGAATCACGGCTTCAGGTCCTCCCAGCTCCCAATTGACTCTGGCGGCAAGCTGTTGAGCCATTGCCGGGCTGGTCCTTTAAGCTTGAGGGGGGAGGTATTTGATGGCATGAAGATCGTCACATTGAAGGGCGATGTGGATGTGAAGGAGATAGTCTTGATCCAAACGCGGGGTCTGTTGTGCCGTCATAAGTTCAATATTGGCGAGTTTAAACCCTTGAGGATTTGATGATCCATTACTTCGTCAGTGAAGCATAGTGGGTGTGCGGCGCCTCCTGTCTTTGGCGATATCACGGCGGAACTCAAAAGAGCTTTGTCTATTTTGTTCGGCCCGGCGGACTTCTTGTGTCCGCATGACGGGTTAATAAATCACGTGCCGTGGGCGTACCGCGATCCATAGATCGATCTTGATTGTCTTGCCTTGTCCTCAATATATCTAGGTCCGGGGCGTTCCCCTGTGGTGCGTGTTCTTTTTGAGCGTCTGAAAGTGCGGTTCTAGTGAAGAGCCTAGAGGCCTCTGTCGCGACCACGGGTGGTCGGTCAGCTATATTGTCTCCTGGTGATGCGGGTTGTAAGCCTCCTCCTCTAATCGGGAGCAGCTTGCGTTTAGGGTAACTTTTGGGCCAGGCGTTGAGATCATGCTCTTGACGCGAGGACTTCAGTCCATCAGCCGGCTAGCAGATCTGATCTGCTTTCGAAGCTATTGCTACTTTTCTTTAGGCTGTTACGCCCGTGGCCATAAGCCTCGTCTAAAATGCTCTTGTTCGCCGGGATCCTCGAGCACAGCGATTCATCGTCGTCGAGGCTTGCTTCGTCTCGGAGGGAGGCATATAATCCTCTACCTCTTCTTCACTTGGCTCTGCGTGAGCTGGCGTCTCCATCCTCTGTCTTTGGATCTTGCTGGAGTGGATTGTCTTGACCTTGTCCGGTGTATTATTATCTCCGGTGCGGAATCTTCATTCTTCTGTGGCGGGATTTAAGCGGCGCCTGTAGCCTTGGCGCTTAGGCTGCTTCTTGGAGGGTCATCCTCCGTTGTTCCATCGCCGTTCCCAACTTTGGGATGTCCACCATATATATGTCGTGTATGGCGGGTGGCCTTCCGGTGCCTGGTAAGCGCTGGGTCTTGTACGTCTCCGGCATCGTCGTCCATACCGTCGATGTCTTGGAGTTGTAGTCTAACATGTCGGTTAGATCATCGGCAATGGCTACCAAGTGGGTGGTGGGTGGGCTTTGAATTTCTTCGTCGTCCGCATCCCAACCATCGACCGCATGATCCGGCCGGGGCTCTCCCGATAACGAGAGGTACTTTAGCGAACTCAAGATGTCGCCAAGGTGAGTCTTGAAAGATGTCGCGTCCGTGAACTCCATAGGCGTAATAGGGATTCGATTGGCAAAGGCGGCGGAGGTTGAGTCAGGAGAGAGTCCGGCACCACAGGTCGAGGTCTTCGCAAGAGACGGGGATAGAGTTCGGCTCGATTGCCGTAGAGATTAAAGCCCCCGAGGCGGTGTCCAACCACTCGTCCTCGATCGGGGAATCCGGCTCCGGATTAAGGGTCGGAACGGATTCTGGTGCAGCCACCAGGGCACTGTTTGGCTGCAGAGCTAGATCATGCCCATCGGGACAGTGCGGCGCGCTTGGCTGCGGCGTGAATCCGTCGAAGATCAAGTCTCCGCGGATATCGGCGTATAGTTTAAACTTCCAAATCTGACTGGCGGCCGAGCGTAGCTTCGATCTGCTCCGGATGGCCAGCGAATTGGCCCGCGATTGCAAAGCCGCCGAACACGAAGATCTGTCCGGGGAAAAGTCTCACCATAGACGGCGTCGTTGTTGATGATCAAAGCGAGCCGCCGAGCCTATCGGTGGCGACAGGAAGGAACTCTCAATGAAAGCACCAATGTCGATTGTCAAAACCGGCGGATCTCGGGTAGGGGTCCCGAGCTGTGCGTCTAGGCGGATGGTAACGAGGAGACAAGGGACGATGTTTTACCCAGGTTGGGGCCCTCTTAATGGAGGTAAAACCCTCGTCCTGCTTGATTAATATTGATGATGTGTGTTACAAGTGGATCTACCACGAGATCAAAGAGGCTAAACCCTAGAAGCTAGCCTATGGTATGATTGTTGTTAGATCCTACGGACTAAAGCCCTCCGGTTTATATAGACACGGATAGGGTTAGGGTTACCTGAGTCGGTTACAATGGTAGGAGATCTACATATCCGTATCGCCAAGCTTGCCTTCCACACCAAGGAAAGTCCCATCCGGACACGGGGCCGAAGTCTTCAATCTTGTATCTTCATAGTCTTGGAGTCGGCCGATGATGATAGTTGACTATCCGGACACCCCTAGTCGGAACTCCCTCGATCCCCAAAGAGGGCGTCTATCACGGATCTTGCCGATTGGTGAGCAGGAAAGGCGGGGAACTATGCTGTGAATACTGATCGGCTGGTGAAGCTGCCTTGCACGATTCTAACTTCTCCATGGTGTCTTTGTGCAGGATCTGATGTTGCTGCCGCCATCTATTAGAACTCGGGAGAAGCGAGTTGCTCGCCTATCTGGCAAAGGTGGCATACAAAACCAGGGCATAGCAGCCAGATTGGGCATCACCTACGGGTGGTCGGCTCTGCTCCGGTGATGGGCTTCTCGGACCAATGCATGAACTTTGGGGTTTACGATGCTACGCATTCACTTCTTGTTGCTGCGATGCGTCACTGCAACTGCGTCGATCATCGGCCATTTGGTGAACACAACATATGCTCCGTGCTCTTACAGGTACTCATCTTGTATGGCTCCAACTGGTCGACCGCCCGGTTCTTTGGGCGGAGGAGGAATGCTGCCAAAGGCGGGGAGGCAGAGGCCGTCTCCTTGGCGATCTGGTGAGCCAATGGCACTCCAGTGGTGTGGTTGGGCGGCTTTGCACCACTATGGAATTTGCGAGGTGCATCGAGTCTGCTCATATGAGAAAGCGGCAGCCAGTTGGGCTTGCCGCCCTTCTGGCGTTTGGGCGGAGGCTGCCCCTCCGGCTGCTGGTCTTCGACTGTCGCCACCTGCCGGCTGGTGGAAGCCGACTGCGTGGCCTTGCGCTTGTGGTCGTTCTGCTGTTGACGCCGACTGGTGTCGCCAGCTGGGATTCGAGGAGCCTGAGGGGCCACTTTTCCAGATGCATCGACTCGGATCGCTGCCTTCATGGAGGAGTCGACCGCGGCGTGTTTGTCCGCTATGATCAGCAGCTCGTCAAGAGTCGCCGGCTCGTCACAGAGGAGTCTCGGTGCTTGAGGAGGGTGCCTTCTCTGCACCCGGCGGTGAAGTACTCGATGGCCTGCACCTAGTGCTGCGCCATAAAGAGCTGCGGAGCTCGGCCCGGTAGCGTGAGGTAATGCGAGTAGACTCATTGGGGCCTTGCGCTGGGGAGAGCTGGTGGGGCTTGGCGGCGCTTATGCGTGCTAGTGAAGTTGCGGACGAAGGCATCGGTGAAATCGACCCAGCTGTTGATGCTGCGGGGCTTGACTGTTCAGCCATGTCGGGCTGTGCCTTGGAGCATGGCGGAACATATTTCACAACAACAGCGCTTGTTGCCGTTGCTATGCTAGCTTGGCTGTGGAAGTAATCGACTAGCGAGTCCTCCGGCTTCACCGAGGCGGTGTATTTTGGCGTGTCTCTTGGGGCGTGAACCCTTTGGGGAAGGCTGCGTCTCGAATGCAAGGGGCGGCTGGCGGACCCAACTCATCTTCTTCTTCTAGCACCAGGGACCGATGGAGACGGTCGATCCGGTGGCGGGCATCATTCTCTCCGAATCCCTCTCGACGGCCAAGGCGGTCGCCGAGTGTCGGGAGATCAACACGCGGCGGGGAGACGCGCCTTTCCCTGCAAGGGGGAGGAGGCGGACAGTCATCCCGCCGTTCCATTGCTCTTGGGCGGCCGTCTTGGTCGCGCTCTATGGTGACACGAGTCCGACTGCGGCTGGCAGCCGGCTCCTTGTCTCTTCTTCCATGGACGCCACCAGTCGGCGTCCGTGAGGTCGCGCCTTGATCTCGGTGGGTAGGCAGATCGTCATTTTGCTGGTGTGGTGCCTCAGTGCGGCAACCGGCCTCGTGCTGCTCGGCAGTCACGTCGAGGAGCCGTTGGACGCGTTCCGCCATCTGGCGACGTTCTTCGCCCACGAACTTGTCAAGCTCTTCAGCTGTTGCCTGAGCAGCTCAGATGCTTTCCGCAGGCGTTGCATAGATGGGGCGATCTGCCCCGAACAGGTTGGCGATGGCCACGCCGCGCTGCTGGACCGTCCCAAGGCGGCTGGGCCAAGCCGGAGCCGGCGTGCCGCCCACAGCACGGTTCATCTCGCGCTGGTAGGCTTCCGACAGGCGTCTCATGCTGGCCAGCTTCTTGGCGCCTTCAACGAGCTGGATGCGGCGTGCCTCCCGCGTCTCGACGTCGGCGTCTTCTAGGATGGGCGCCGCCAGGTCTTGCAGGGCCGCATCGAGCGGGTTGCGAGCACCTTCGTCGAAGTGCTCGCAGTGACCGATGACAATCACCTCCGTGACGGTACTTCCGCTGCTCTCCGCGCGAGGGAGCGACTCGTCGTAGACCACCACGTTGGTGGGGAACGCGTCGAGCGACGCGGTGTCGGAGTCAACCAACATCGGGTCGGTGGAGCCTACAGACTCCAGGTCCACAGCTGGCTCGCTGGTGACGTGGAGATGATCGAGGAGGCCCGCGAGGAGGCTCTCAGGGCCGTCTGTGCCCACGTCGGAAGCGGGCTCGCCGGAGAGGTGGACCTCGCCAATGAGATCAGCGAGGCAACTTGCAGCGCAGGCGACTTCCGCGCCATGCAGCGCGTCGGTGCAGACTTCGTCTGGCGTGTCGGGCAGGCTGCGCTCGCCAGGGAGGAAGACGGTTCCCATCCAGAACAGGTCTCCAGAAGACGGTGCACCTCGCCCCACGGTGGGCGCCAAATGTCGGGGGTTGGGTGCGAAATATGCCAAAGGATGGCTTATCATGGTGGGAGCGAGTAGAACGTCGCCAGTGCCCTGAAGTGGGAGGCGTAGACACGAACGCCGGTGTACTTTACCCACGTTCGGGGCTCTCCTAGGAGATAACACCCCTAGTCCTGCTCTACGGGGTCTCCGCATGGTTACTAAGGCACAAGTGAATACACAGGTGCTCCTTGAGCTGAATGCTAGAGGTAGCAGAAGGCAAGGCTAGCTCTCTCCTTCCTCTATGATCGGGCCTAGTTCTAACTGGTTCGGAACCCTTTGCATGGGTGCCACAGGGTTTATATAGGCCTACCCCGAGGGTACATTGGTAATCGGCCGGGTGTAGGGCTGGCTGTCGACCTCTTGACCACCGGCTTCTCCGCCCATTGTTGGGGCCCCGCCCGGTGGGCCCGCCATTAGTTAGATGCAGGGCCGACAGTCCATACTCGCCGCTCCCGGGTCTTGTTGGCAGCTGATCACTGTTGTGGTGTCTCTGATGACGCGGGCTTGGTCAGGGGGTCATGGCTACAGCTCCGCCGCCAGGCGGGCGATTACTGTAGCCACTCCCTGTTGTCACAGTGCTAGAATTTGCTCCGCCGCTCCCGGGTCTTGTTGGCAGCTGATCACTGTTGTGGTGTCTCTGATGACGCGGGCTTGGTCAGGGGGTCATGGCTACAGCTCTGCCGCCTGGCGGGCGATTACTGTAGCCACTCCCTGTTGTCACAGTCCTAGAATTTGCTTGTTATTAGTTGCTTTAAGGCATTCATGTCATCATGTTTAAATTCCTCAGAAACTTGAAATGGGGATGACAAACCCTAACACCAAAATTAAGTCAAATAGGGTCAACCATAAGTCTTTTCAATAAACCCAAAATGTCTTTGAAAATGTTCATCATTTTTAGAAAAGGTTAAAACCTCTGACAAAAATGATGCACATGTTTCAAGGTCATTCATGGATTTTTGAATTAAATCATATCATATTTGAATTTGGGCATTTAAACACTAAAAATAATTTAAATGCTCAAATAATGCTGAACTTAAATGTGGGCCACTGGAATAATCCACAGAGTGTTCACAAATTATTGCAGCATTTTACAAAATACTTTAGTATTTTTACAAAAGCCAAAATAGTAGCAGAAAAATAGAAAACTGAGACAGAGAGAGAGAAAGGAACTTACCTGGGCTTACCTCACCTGTGCAGCCACCTGGCGGCCCAAGTGGCCGGCCTAGCCCACCTTGCCTCCCCCCTGTCGTCTTCTTCCCCTGCCAGGAGGACGAGCGCGTGGCCGCAGCGCGCTGGCACGCGCCCGGCCACCTCCTGCTTGTCGCTTCCTCCCCGATGCGTCTGGACGATGCCACGCGACCCTAGACCTGTCCGGCTCTCCCTCTCTCTCACTCGGGCTCTCCTCCTTCTCTGGCACCCTCTCCCTCTCTTCCCCGAGACACCCAGGAGCGCGCCGCCCTCGCCGCCGCGGCCACCGGCCAACCCTCGCCCTACCGCTGCGCCTAGAAGCTCCGCCTCGACGCCCTCGTCCTCCACGTCGACTCAGGCGATGCCGGATGCCCTGACGCATCATCCCCGACGTCTTCTTCTTTCTCGCGCCACTGAGATCGCCGGCGACCTCCCGTCGTCACCATCCCCTCCCCGAGCTCGCCGACCCGCTCTTCGTGCTCGCTGTAAGACACTGACCGTGCCCACCCTCTTCGTTCTCTCTGCCACTCGCCGTAGCCGCCGCCTACCCGCGCCCACAACCTTGCAGCGCCGCCTCTGCGCTGCCATTGTCATGGCCACGTACCCGCTGGCGCTCGAACAGGCGCGCGTCACCGCGTTCGCCACACCCCCAGGAGCGTGCAGCACCTCTCCGCGTCCCCTGTCGTGCATCCTACCGCTGAACCGGGCATGCCCGAGCTCCGGCCGCCGCAGCTGAGCTCATGGCTGTCGTCTCCGGCGGCCCTAGCTGCTGTTGCTTACCGCAACGGGCACGGGTGAGCCTTAGCTCCCCGTAGCCGCTCTCCGCTGTCCATTTGGGCGCCAGAGGAGCAATCCCAAGCCCTCCGCCGCGTTCGGCCTCGCCGGCGGCTAAACGCCGGCGGTTGACCGCTTTGACCGCCGGTGGTTTAGCCCCGATTGACCAGGGGATTTGACCTTCCCTGGGTCTATGACATGCGGGCCTCGCCCGGCTAATTAAACTAGTTTAGGTTTAAACTTAGTTAGTTTAACCTAGGTTAGTGCTAATCAAACCAGGTTAGTTAGCTAACCACTGACAGACGGGACCCATAGGTCAGGCTTGACCTGGACTGTCGTCTTTGACCTGCTGACGTCACCACGACATCATCTTGTGCCATGATAACTCATTTTGGATTTAATAGAATTCAGGAAATTCCGGAAAATAGCCAAAACTTCTAAAATTCATATAAATTCAACCGTAGCTCAGAATGAAATAAGTTATATATGAAAAATTATCAGAAAAATGCAACCTATCCATCTGTATCATTTTCATGCATGTTTGAGAAAGTTAACCTCACTGTTTAGGATGAAACATGATTAGGACAAATTTGATAATAGATTTGGAGTTGGAATTTGATCTAGTTTGAATTCCACTTCAATCAAAATGACCTTCATTGCATTAGCTCAAATCACAGCATATTGCCATGTCATGATCATGCATCATATTGTGCATTGCATTGATTGTGTTTCTTTCTCTGTTGCCGGTATGTGTCCCCTCTCGATAGACGTGGTTCCGACGTTGTGATCGTTGACACTGATGAAGACTCAATGCTATCTTCAGAAGTGCCAGGCAAGCAAAACACCTTTGTTCATTCCGTCACAATACCACTCTCTCGCTCCTGCTCTCTTTTACTGAATTAGGGCAACAACAACATCTGTTACTTGCTGCGGTAGTTCAATCCCTTTATCCTGTGCATGACCTGTCATTCCACAGTAAATAGATGAAACCCACTATCATGAGTAGGAGTTGTTTGAGCCCTGTTGTGCCTACTCATTCATGCTTGTTTGTCATGCCTGCTACTGCTTAGAGTTGAGTCAGGTCTGATTCATCGGGGATGAATCCGAGGTGTGTGAACATGTCCTACTGTGTGTGAGCTAAGTGTGTGAACATGATTTGGTAAAGGTAGCGGTGAGAGGCCATGTAGGAGTACATTGTGGGTTGTCTCATTGAAACCGTCCTCAGGAACTGAGTTCTGTATTTGTGATCCATGAACAGTTACTACCACACATTGGGATCCTTAATTGACTCTCTCGGCTTCTTAACCACCCTTGTTCTCTGTCCAGGAGTTGCAACTAGTTTCTGGTGTTTGTAGGATATGTATTGGAGGCCGTGCGTAGCGCTGACCCTAGGGGTGGGCTATGATGCGGTAGATACACCGTGGCCCGGTGTACCGATTCGCCCGTTTGGTGTCTCGGGAATCGTGCACACACCGTTCGGGGTCGTTAGTGGAAACCTCGGCCGGACTCCCTACGGATGGAACCCGAATAGGCGATAAAGCTAGACTAGGGACTTGGGTGTTTAGGTAGGCCGTGGCCGACACCTCTGTGAGCTTCCACTTGAAGGTTGCGAGATACATGGCGTGTACATGGCGGTAAGTGGCGAGGCGTGTGTGAAGAAGTACACCCTGCGGGGTTAACATCATCTATTGAATAGCCGTGTCCCGGTAAGGACTTCTGGGTTGCCTATAACAGTTCATAGACAAGTGAAAGTGGATACTCTAAAATGCGCAAGATAAGCGTGAGTGCTCTGGATGGCGTTCTCGTAGGGAGACGGGAGCGGATCCATATTGGTGTATTGATATGGTGAATATGTGGACTCGTGTGCACCACATCAAAAGAGTTACTTGCAGTCGTAGTTCAGGATAGCCACTGAGTCAAAGCTGGCTTGCTGCAGTCAAACTCCACCACCCCCCTTTTGTTGATAATGATGCATATGTAGTTAGTTCTGATTTAAGTCTTGCTGAGTACATTTGTACTCACGTTTGCCTATTTTATGTTTTGCGAGAGAGATGTCGGTCTAGCTAGTAGTTCGCTTGGACTTGACGTTTAGCTTGTTACCTTAGCTACGATCTTGTGCCCTCGGCAGGATCGATAGATAGTCGGCTTCTCAGCCTTCTTCATTTATAGTTATACGTACTCGGACATGTTAAGCTTCCGCATGTGTTTGACTTGTATGCTTTGAATGTTGGGTCGAGACCCATGTTTGTAATATCTCGCTCCTCGGGCCTAATGAATAAATACCTTGAGTCGTAGAGTTATGTTGTGATGCCATGTTGTATTTACACATATCGAGCATATTGTGTGTATGTTTGAAATGCTTGGTATGTGTGGGATCCGACAATCTAGTTGTTTATCCTTGGCAGCCTCTCATACGGGAAATGTAGTCTAGTGCTTCTGGCGATAGTAGTCCGCTACAGCCGGTTCACGAGTCCTGCTAGCCCGGCACTACTGCCTGGACATAGCGGCCGGCATGTGTTTCACTTCGTTCACATGTCCATCGCCGGGAAATGTCACTTGGTGACATCCGAGTCTGCCTAGCTGCTACAGCCGGGTTCCGGAGTCCTGTTAGCCAGTGCTACAGCCCGGATTCACACGCGCTGCTTGACCGACATGCTCGATGTGATTCATGTATGCCTGTCCCCACGGGTTAGTGCCGCTTTGGGTTCACGACTAGCCATGTCGGCCGGGTTCTCGCCATATGGATGCTAGCGACACTATCATATCGTGAGCCAAAAGGCATAAGCGGTCCCGGCCATGGTAAGGCGACACCCGTGGGAATACCGTGCGTGAGGCCGCAAAGTGATATGAGGTGTTACCGGCTAGAACAATGTGACTTGGAATCGGGGTCCTGACAGCGTTGGTATCAGAGCCTGACTGCCTGTAGGATTACCAAGCCAAACCGGGTCGAAGTTCTGTCTAGAAATGCTTTAGTTATGTAAGGGAATTGATTGTGGAAGGGAACGTAAGGCTCTTTTTACTCCTTTATCTCATGGCCTTCTGATCTGAGTCATCCTCTTCTCTTCTACGGGGTTTAAGAACTAGGCTGCTTATCTATCTATTAGGATGACGTGTTACTAATCCATAGACTTATAGAATTGATAGTTTCAAATCTCAGTTCAGTTTCTACAACTTCCATGTGTTCATAGTTGGTCTCGGAACCTTGATATTGTGCTTCTGAGTGGTGATGCCACCATTTTTGCAGGATGTCTCAAATAATTTTGAGCATTTACAGACGTTATGCTGTCTGAGTCATCCCAGATTTCTAAATAGTCTGATGTGTTTGCAAATTCCTTCTCTCCGTTTCTAATGTTCATTTGGGCCAGATTAATCACACAAATTAGTGTGTTGGGGTACTCCACTGCCTCGGCATATATGTTGGAGCTATTATTATGAACCTAGGTGTTTTAGGGAGTCACCTAGTAATCTAGCCATGTTTTGTGTTCCCGGTGTGATGATTCTGGCCATTATTCTCGAAAGCATCCCGTGATGCCATTTAGTTAGTAGGTATTCTATTCCTGGGTTCTTGAACCCGAGGTTCACCCTACTTACCTCATGTTGATAGTGTTTGCTAGTTCCTTTAGGATATTAGTAACCTTGCAATAGTCCACGAGGACCGTGGTATTTCCTTCTTCCAAATACCATGAACTGCTTATGGCAGAAGTTCTTTGAGCCAAAAGATCACAACCAGGGTGCTCTTGAGGAGTACTCCATTCTATATTGTAACTCTGCCAGTTCTACTTTTCTGCATAGGTTATCCGGAAGAAACCTATTGAACTTGATTCGACATACTAACCTATGCATCCACAACGCAGAAAGTTATATGTTCCTCGAGTTGTTCCTCCTTAGTTGTATTCTAACCCCCGTCTGTCAATTGATAGTCAGGAGTAGTCGTGCATTCGTCATCGATGCCTATTATTCTTGTGGTCTGTCAAGCCATTCTATTCTGGAATGACTAGGAGAAACAAACTCCAGTACCTCATCCATATCCAGGATTGGGTCAAAGCAGTTGTGTTCCGCAGATCAAAATGCTAATCTAGCTCTTGTTCTGTTCTACCTTGTAGTATTACCATATTTATATCAAGAATATCATGGGAATTGCACACCATTCTATGAACTCTTGATACAGTGATACTTCTCGCCCTCATTATTCATTTCTCGGCTCCCGTGTTGTTGTAACTGGAATGCCGACAAGTGAATTGTGGGGTGTGAAATCGATACTCCTAGCAACCTCGTTGCTTAGTAGTAAATGGACAATATTCTCATTCTTAGCGTGTTGGTTATTGAATCATCATCCTAAGATTGATTGTGCTACCTAGTCCTTATTTTGGTGCACTCTTCGATCAATGAGTTAGGATTGTTTCAATCCCTCACTCTTTTGATCATATCATCTTGCCTTGAAAAGCAAGATTGTTCTCGAGCTTAGAGACATATCGGTGGTTCGTGATGTTCAAGAAATCTTCTCGGAAATGTTACCAGGTTGTCACCTGACCGCTATGTTGAGTTCGTGATCATATTGGTTTTCCTCTAAACCACCCATTCTCCAAGAATCTGTGTTGGATATCCCTGAGCTAGTTGGTTGAGCTAGACAACAACTTGGAGAGTTGGAAGATAAAGCTTTGCTTAACTTAGTTCATCTCTAAGGGATATCTTCTGTGCGTATGTGTGTTGAAGAAAGATGATATCTCCATTGATTGGTCCTCGTGATCAGTTGTTGGATCTATTGCCTTGTCAAAACTTTGTCTTGAGTATGGGCTATTGTCAAGTCAAATCAGAACCAACGATGTTCGTAAT
The DNA here is from genome assembly GCA_021605205.1 of Aegilops longissima. NCBI lineage: Eukaryota > Viridiplantae > Streptophyta > Magnoliopsida > Poales > Poaceae > Aegilops > Aegilops longissima. The sequence goes on along the minus strand of CM038682.1, from coordinate 648,527,143 downwards.
GTTGTCTTACTCGTAGTTGATCCCTCGAGCATACACCATTACCTATTTTGGTCTGATCAATGCTGTCACCGTGTTCACATGATGGTGGAAGTCCAGTGACATGGAAATTCCGATGAGTTGCCGTTGAGCCCATCAGCAGCATTTTGTCTCCCCCATGACTCATGTTGAACATCATTAGTGTTGGAAACTTTTGTAAGCAATGCCTTCGTGTTCCATTCATGAGGTACATGTTTGGATGAAAGAAGTGATTTCCTCTAGTTCATGTGCATTTGAAGCAAGTTGCCGCCGTGAATTCGAGAAAGTTTGTTTTGCTCCCGCTGGAATCATCCCAAGTCTGTCAAGCATGTGCAAAGTATTCTGTGGTTTGATAGACTGATCATCTCCATTCCATATGTATTTCCTAGCACACCAAGCCACTGACCGATTCGTTCAAGGAAGAGAAGTCTTTGCTTGGGATCTAATCCATGGACTTGCGTAAAGACTTCGTTATCCTTGATGATGGTTCCCCACCTGAACTCGGTAGTGTTTTGTTGTAAAACTACCATGTGGTCATGCTTGTCTGGGACATCGTGTTCACATGTGTTTAGCAGAACCAGCTCATGTTTTGGAGCTTGCTATCTTAGTTCATTCCTCGAGAATCTCGCAACGCCATCTCGTCGAATCGTGTTGCAAACTTTCTTTCAGACATGCTGAGTCTGAAGTATCCCATCACCAATCGGATCTGAATCTCGGGCAGATATGATGGTTGGAACATTCCCATCAGCTGCGTCTTGTTCCCAGCTTGCACCGCCATTGTGCCAATTTCCCATGGATTACCCTTCTCGGTAATTTCTGGTCAGGATCGCCTTCAAAAGTGGTCCTACCATGGGTCCCATCCATTTCCGATGATAAGCAAAATCATCCATCGCGTTGTCTTCAACAAGGTAGTCCACATCATCCATTCAAATCCGGATATGCAATTCCTTTGAACTCCACCAAACGGTCAATTATAAATTGCCTTAAGATGGTATGAAGAGTTTCAATGATCTATGGATCAAAAGTAATTCTTTTTTCCACTTAAGGGAACAGTCCAACGAGTCACCTCTTCCAAGGTGCCCCGTTACGGGATCATGGCAATTATTTCCTCACCACCTTGACACCGTCCATCATCTTTCTAAGCGTGGAATTGTTGCCACCAAATCAAACCCCGTCGCTTGTTCCTCCATCCCTCTCGATGTGTTTCGTGTCCCAGCTCGAGAGATGTTTCAATGTCTCACTCGATGAGTGATACTGAGTTGTTCGATCTTCGAGAAGATCGATCCTTCTGGAGTTTTCCCTTTCCTCTCATTTTCATGTTAGTTGGAGTTCTCAGAGCAAGACATCAGGACAAAGATGGTGATCAAATCGACGTTCTTGTGAGATGCAACCTGGATCGTGAAGGTTGTGTTGGTCTTGTGCCCCTCTGTCTTCTTACCTCACGTCTTGAATCTCGGGACGAGATTCTTGTTTAGTGGGGGTGAGTTGTCACAGCCCTAGAATTTGCTTGTCATTAGTTGCTTTAAGGCATTCATGTCATCATGTTTAAATTCCTCTGAAACTTGAAATGGGGATGACAAACCCTAGCACCAAAATTAAATCAAATAGGGTCAACCATAAGTCTTTTCAATAAACCCAAAATGTCTTTAAAAATGTTCATCATTTTTAGAAAAGGTTAAAACCTCTGACAAAAATGATGCACATGTTTCAAGGTCATTCATGGATTTTTGAATTAAATCATATCATATTTGAATTTGGGCATTTAAACACTATAAACAATTTAAATGCTCAAATAATGCTGAACTTAAATGTGGGCCACTGGAATAATCCATAGAGTGTCCACAAATTATTGCAGCATTTTACAAAATGCTTTAGTATTTTTACTAAAGCCAAAACAGTAGCAGAAAAATAGAGAACTGAAACAGAGAGAGAGAGAGAGAGAGAGAAAGGAACTTACCTGGGCTTACCTCACATGTGCAGCCACCTGGCGGCCCAAGTGGCCGGCCCAGCCCACCTTGCCTCCCCCTGTCGTCTTCTTCCCCTGCCATGAGGACGAGCGCATGGCCACAGCGCGCCGGCACGCGCTCGGCCACCTCCTGCTTGCCGCTTCCTCCCCGATGCGTCTGGACGACGCCACGCGACCCCAGACCTGTCCGGCTCTCCCTCTCTCTCATTCGAGCTCTCCTCCTTCTCTGGCATCCACTCCCTCTCTTCCCCGAGACGCCCAGGAGCGCGCCGCCCTCGCCGCCGCTGCCACCGGCCACCCCTCACCCTGCCGCTGCGCCTAGAAGCTCCGCCTCGACGCCCTCGTCCTCCACGTCGACTCACGCGACGCCGGACGCCCCAACGCATCGTCCCCGACGCCATCTTCTTCCTCGCGCCACCAAGATCGCCGGCGACCTCCCGTCGTCACCATCCCCTCCCCGAGCTCGCCGACCCACTCTTCGTGCTTGCTGTAAGCCACTGACCGTGCCCACCCTCTTCGTTCTCTCTGCCACTCGCTGTAGCCGCCGCGCCACCCACACCCGCATGCGCCGCCGCCTCTGCACGCCACTGTCGTGGCCACAGCCACGCGGGCTCGAACCCGAGCGCGTCACCGCGTTCGCCACACCCCCAGGAGCCTGCAGCACCTCTCCGCGTCCCCTGCCGTGCATCCTACCGTCGAACCGGGCACGCCCGAGCTCCGGCCGCTGCTGCTGAGCTCATGGCTGTCGTCTCCGGCGGCCCTAGCTGCTGTTGCTTGCCGCAACGGGCGCGGGTGAGCCTCAGCTCCCCGTAGCCGCTCTCCACTGTCCATTTGGGCACCGGAGGAGCAATCCCGAGCCCTCCGCCGCGTTCGGCCTCGCCGGCGGCTAAACACCGGCGGTTGACCGCCGGTGGTTTAGCCCCGATTGACCAGGGGATTTGACCTCCCCTGGGTCTATGACATGCGGGCCCCGCCCAGCTAATTAAACTAGTTTAGGTTTAAACTTAGTTAGTTTAACCTAGGTTAGTGCTAATCAAACCAGGTTAGTTAGCTAACCACTGACAGACGGGACCCATAGGTCAGGGTTGACCTGGACTGTCGTCTTTGACCTGCTGACGTCACCACGACATCATGCTAACGCAGTAACTCATTTTTGGATTTAATAGAATTCAGGAAATTCCGGAAAATAGCCAAAACTTCTAAAATTCATATAAATTCAACCGTAGCTCAGAATGAAATAAGTTATATATGAAAAATTATCAGAAAAATGCAACCTATCCATCTGTATCATTTTCATGCATGTTTGAGAAAGTTAACCTCACTGTTTAGGATGAAACATGATTAGGACAAATTTGATAATAGATTTGGAGTTGGAATTTGATCTAGTTTTGAATTCCACTTCAATCAAAATGACCTTCTGTTGCATTAGCTCAAATCACAGCATATTGCCATGTCATGATCATGCATCATATTGTGCATTGCATTGATTGTGTTTCTTTCTCTGTTGCCGGTATTTGTCCCCTCTCGATAGACGTTGTTCCGACGTTGTGATCGTTGACACTGATGAAGACTCAATGCTATCTTCAGAAGTGCCAGGCAAGCAAAACACCTTTGTTCATTCCGATACAATCTCACTCTCTCACTCCTGCTCTCTTTTACTGCATTAGGGCAACAACGATTCATCTGTTACTTGCTGCGGTAGTTGAACCCCTTTATCCTCTGCATGACCTGTCATTCCACAGTAAATAGATGAAACCCACTAGCATGAATAGGAGTTGTTTGAGCCCTGTTGTGCCTACTCATTCATGCTTGTTTGTCATGCCTGCTAATGCTTAGAGTTGAGTTAGGTCTGATTCATCGGGGATGAATCGGAGGTGTGTGAACATGTCCTACTGTGTGTGAGCTAAGTGTGTGAACACGATTTGGTAAAGGTAGTGGTGAGAGGCCATGTAGGAGTACATGATGGGTTGTATCATTGAAACCATCCTCAGGAACTGAGTTCTGTGTTTGTGATCCATGAACAGTTACTACCACACATTGGGATCCTTAATTGACTCTCTCGGCTTCTTAACGACCCTTGTTCTCTGTCCAGGAGTTGCAACTAGTTTCTGGTGTTTGTAGGATATGTGTTGGAGGCCGTGCGTAGCGCTGACCCTAGGGGTGGGCTATGATGCGGTAGATACACCGTGGCCCGGTGTACCGATTCGCCCGTTTGGTGTCTCGGGAACCCTGCACACATCGTTCGGGGCCGTTAGTGGAAACCTCGACCGGACTCCCTGCGGATGGAACCCTAATAGGCGATAAACCTGGACTAGGGACTTGAGTGTTTAGGTAGGCCGTGGCCGACACCCTCGCCAGGCTTCTGCTTGAAGGTTGCCGAGATACATGATGTGTATATGGCGGTAAGTGGCGAGAGCGTGTGTGAAGAAGTACACCCCTGCAGGGTTAACATCATCTAGTCGAATAGCCATGTCCGCGGTAAAGGACTTCTGGGTTGCCTATAATAGTTCATAGACAAGTGAAAGTGGATACTCTAAAATGCGCAAGATAAGCGTGAGTGCTATGGATGGCGTTCTCGTAGGGAGACGGGAGCGGATCCATAGTGGTGTATTGATATGGTGAATATGTGGACTCGTGTGCGCCACCTCAAAAGAGTTACTTGCAGTCATAGTTCAGGATAGCCAGCGAGTCAAAGCTGGCTTACTGCAGTCAAACTCCACCACCCCCCTTTTGTTGATAATGATGCATATGTAGTTAGTTCTGATGTAAGTCTTGCTGAGTACATTTGTACTCATGTTTTCCTATTTTATGTTTTTGCAGAGAGATGTCAGTCTTGCTAGTACTTCCGCTTGGACTTCGACGTTTATCTTGTTACCTCATCTACGATCTTGTGCCCTCGGCAGGATCTGATAGATAGTCAGGCTTCTCAGCCTTCTTCATTTATAGTTGTATGTACTCAGACATGTTAAGCTTACGCATGTGTTTGACTTGTATGCTCTGAATGCTGGGTCGAGAGACCCATGTTTGTAATATCTCGCTCCTCGGAGCCTAATGAATAAATACCTTGAGTCATAGAGTTATGTTGTGATGCCATGTTGTATTTACACAGATCGAGCATATTGTGTGTATGTTTGAAATGCTTGGTATGTGTGGGATCCAACAATCTAGTTGTTTATCCTTGGCAGCCTCTCATATGGGGAAATGTAGTCTAGTGCTTCCTGAGCGATAGTAGTCCGCTACTGCCGGTTCACGGAGTCCTGCTAGCCCAAAGATCGCTCTGGACACTTGGTGGCCGGCATGTGTTTAACCGTTCTGTGTCGCCCTTTGGGGAAATGTCACGCGGTGACATCCGGTGTCCTGCCTAGCCTGCTACAGCCCGGGTTCCCAGAGTCCTGTTAGCACAGTGCTATAGCCCTGATTCACACGCTGCTGACCTACATGCTCGATGTGATTCATGTATGCCTGTCCCCATGGGTTAGTGCCAGTTTGGGTTCACGACTAGCCATGTCGGACCGGGTTCTCTGTCATATGGATGCTAGCGACACTATCATATACGTGAGCCAAAAGGCGCAAATGGTCCGGGGCCATGGTAAGGCGACACCCGTGGGAATACCGTGCGTGAGGCTGCAAAGTGATATGAGGTGTTACCGGCTAGATCGATGTGACTTGGAATCGGGGTCCTGACACCTGTCTCGTCTGGTTAATGGTGCGTGGGGCCCGAGGAAGGGACGGGACGACTCCTAGGGGCCGACTGGTTGGGCTCTCGCCGTCTTCTAGACTCTCGCTGACTGGTGGGGCCCATCGTCCTTGGGCCGTACAGACAGGCCGTCGTGGGAGCAAGACTCCGCCTTCTCATGATGATGTCAGGGATGGCATGGCAATGATGCGCGCCGGTGGAGATCTCCGCCGATCGCATGTGCATCGTGGCCACGCCAGCCTCGGAAAGGGAGGGATGGGCTACATTGTAGCCATTCCCGTCCGTCCCCGCCGATGAGGGCATGGGCTTTGTTGTTGTCGCGGGCCGACTCCTGGGGGCCGGCTTCTCTAGAAGCCGCCAGGTAGGAGTCGGCTTGTCTTGACCTCGCCTCTTGGACTCGGCCGTTTATGGGCAGCCGGCTGTTCCTCCAGCCGGCTTCCAGAAGACGGCCCTTAATCTTGGCGTCTTGAGGGGCGCAGCCAGCTCCGATGTCTTGAAAGGATCTGGGCTTCGGGTTAGCCTACCCGTGGCCCATTTCTCCGACAGTAAGCGTACGCGTAATGTCGGTCTGGGCCGCTTCATCCAAGAATACCGCCGAACCAAAGTGTGACATGCTGGTAAGCAGTATGACTTGTATTGGCCACAACTCACTTGTGTTCTACTCGTGTATCTAACATCAACGCATAAAACCTGGCTCTGATACCACTGTTGGGGAACGTAGTAATTTCAAAATTTCCTACGCACATGCAAGATCATGGTGATGCATAGCAACAAGAGGGGAGAGTGTGTCCACGTACCCTCATAAACCGAAAGCGGAAGCGTTAGCACAAAACGGTTGATGTAGTCATACGTCCTGACGATCCGACCGATCAAGTACCGAACGCACGGCACCTCCGAGTTTAGCACATGTTCAACTCGATGACGTCCCTCGAACACCGATTCAGCCGAGCTTTGAGGGAGAGTTCCATCAGCACGACGGCGTGGTGACGATGATGATGTTCTACCGTCGCAGGGCTTCGCCTAACCGCCTCTACGATATGATGTAGGTGGATTATGGTTGAGGGGGGCACCGCACACAGCTAAGAGATCCAAGGGATCAATTGTTGTGTCTATGGGGTGCCCCTCTCCTCCGTATATAAAGGGGGAGGAGAGGGTCGGCCAAGGGGAGGAGGCGCGCCCAAGGGGGGAGTCATACTCCCACCGGGAGTAGGACTCCTCCTTTTCCTATTTGGAGAGGGAGAGGGAAGGAAGAGGAAGGAGGGAGGAAGGAAAGGGGGGCCGGGCCCCCTCCCAATTCGGATTGGGCTTGGGGGGGCGCCCCCCCTCCCTTGCTCCTTTCCCCTCCTTTCCATTAAAGCCCATTAAGGCCCATATACCTCCCGGGGGGTTCTGATAACCTCCCGGTGCTCCGGTATTATCCCGATCTCACCCAAAACCAGTCCGATATCCAAATATAGTCGTCAAATATATCGATATTTATGTCTCGACCATTTCGAGACTCCTCGTCATGTACGTGATCACATCCGGGACTCCGAACTACCTTCGGTACATCAAAACACATAAACTCATAATATAACCGTCATCGAAGTTTAACAGTGCGGACCCTACGGGTTCGAGAACTATGTAGACATGACCGAGACACGTCTCCGGTCAGTAACCAATAGCGGAACCTGGATGCTCATATTGGCTCCCACATATTCTACGAAGGTCTTTATCGGTCAAATCGCATAACAACATACGTTGTTCCCTTTGTCATCGGTATGTTACTTGCCCGAGATTCAATCGTCGGTATCTCAATACCTAGTTCAATCTCATTACCGGCAAGTCTCTTTACTCGTTCTGTAATACATCATCCCGCAACTGACTCATTAGTTGCATTGCTTGTAAGGCTTAAGTGATGTGCATTACCGAGTGGGCCCAGAGATACCTCTCCGACAATCGGAGTGACAAATCCTTATCTCGAAATACTCCAACCCAACAAGTACCTTCGGAGACACCTGTAGAGCACCTGTATAATCACCCAGTTACATTGTGGCGTTTGGTAGCACACAAAGTGTTCCTCCGGTAAACGGGAGCTGTGCAATCTCATAGTCAGAGGAACATGTACAAATCATGAAGAAAGCAATAGCAACATACTAAACGATCAAGTGCTAAGCTAACGGAATGGGTCAAGTCAATCACATCACTCTCCTAATGATGTGATCCCGTTAATCAAATGACAACTCATGTCTATGGTTAGGAAACATAACCATATTCGATTAACGAGCTAGTCAAGTAGAGGCATATTAGTGACACTCTGTTTGTCTATGTATTCACACATGTATTATGTTTCCGGTTAATAATATTCTAGCATGAATAATAAACATTTATCATGATATATGGAAATAAATAATAACTTTATTATTGCCTCTAGGGTTTCTTCAATAATTTCATTAAAAAGAGTGATGAGATCGACCAATAATTCACTTCTAGATACAAAAGTTGTCCACAACTGGGGACACGGCTAATCATGATTAGTTTGTACACTCTGCAGAGGTTTGCGCACTTTTCCCCACAAGACTCGACCACCTCCATGATCGGAAGATCGAGACATAGCCTTTAAAAAGCGTTTCCCCTTAACCCTGGGTAGACCGGTACACCTACTTTCCCCTACATCAGCTAGTCTACCACGGAAAGAGGTCACACAACTTACTCAACTATGCCAGAGCCCATAATGGCTTGTGGCTGCACACAGAAGTTTCTAGGCATGAAATATCTTATGATCCCTTTGAACCTAGGTGGCGGACCTAGGGTAATCACACGGGTACTCCAGGATTCCCCTTGGGCAAGCACTGGTTACTCTAGGTGCCCCAAACAATCCACCCAGATGTGTACTAAAGTTGCCACCTTATGTTGTCCCAAAATTATTATCTCTCGCAACTTGCATGGATCACTCATACCAATCCCCATCTACGAGCATGGCTAAGCAATATATGACATAACAAATATTTCTGGGGTGATCAAAGGTCATAGGTTCCTACCACATGAACTACATAGCATAACCACATGTTCCCAATCCTACTCACGCAATCTTTGTGGGTGAAACTAATGCATAGTAAAAACTGGGTACTGAAAAGTATGATCAAAGTGTGAACTTGCCTTGCTGACGATTGCTGAACTCTAAAGAATCGTAGTAGCAAGCCTCGCACTCCGGATGATCTAACGTAAGCAAGCAATAACATACATAAGCATACAAGCAAAAATCCAAAAAGAAAAACAAAAAAAAGACATCGGAAAACTTCAAAAACAACCAAATTAAGTTTCTGTATAGAACGTAATTTTTACAGCAACAAAAATAAATGCTTTTGGTTTTAACAGAAATTACATGTCACTAGCTTCGATTTGCAAACAGAATCACTCAAAACCGAGTTACGAAACTCTATTTATGGCCTAACGAAGTTTGAATTCAGATCTGTTTGAATTCAAAATTTAAAATTTTGAAAAATATTTTTAGTTTGGTTCTCTGGATAGATGGGATTTCTATGAAATAGTAGGAGAAAGAATCAACTAAATCCGATCTATAGCTTAAAAGATAGGACAACACTAACGCCCACACGTGTGGTGGGAGCCAAACCCGCCCACACGCCCTATAACATACAGACTACGACATGTCACCGCATGCATGCATGTGGAAATATTTTTGGATTTTCAGTTTTTAAAATGTTTTATCTCTTAAATGAAAAATCTGATTGAAGATCTGTTTTCACCATTAAATCACTCGCGACGAGATCTTCGAAACTAGATCTCATATCAATATATTTTGATGAAATTTTTTTTGGTTAAAAGCTGCCATGTCTATTGCACATGAATTGCCATGATGTTTACATTGAAGTTGCCATGATATGTTTCAGCTATTTTCTTCTACATTTTAAAGTAAAATTTTGATACATTATAAAACGGGGAATTAAGAAACTAGACTTGACATGCACCATAAACTAAAATTGCCATGATACATGCACTTAAAATTGCAATGGTTCATACAAAAAAAATATTTTGATGGTCAAATTACTGGAATTGCCATCATCAAAAAACTAAAATTGCCATGATTCACAAACTAAAATCGCCACATGGCAACTTTAGTTTAAGCACTATGGCAACTACAGTGTAAACATCATGGAAACTTTTGGGCAAAAAAAAATTCGTCGAAACATATCAACATGGGGTCTACTTTTGAAGATCTCGTCGAGACGAATTTAATGGTGAAATGGATTTTTAATTCGCTTTTTTTATTAGGAGATAAAACATTTTTAAGCCAAAAACCAAAAAGATTTCTGTTGATGTCATTTGTTCATACATGGCAAAATGAGTGGTGATGGAGGTGTGTGGGCGATGTGCAAACGCCCACACGTATTTCTGAAAAGTTGTACTAGAAAGAAGATTAGGTAAAGAATCTGAATTTGGAAAAAATTCCTGAAAAAAGAAAAAAAGTTCGACCAGAGACAAGTGGCGCTCTGTGATTGGCTGGCTGGGTGCTCACCGGACTTGTCACCGGAGACGAGGAAGTAGGCAGCTCTGGTGTGCTTCGGCGAAGGATGCGTGCGGGATGGTGTAGAGAACGATGAGGTGAACCACTTGAAGTTGTGGTTGTAGATTGCTTCATGTACAAACGGTGAGAGGTCGCTGGAATTCATGAACTCCGGCGAGCAACTGTCGAGGTTAGGGAGGGGGATAGCTTTTGCAAACAGGAAGCTTCGGACGAGGGGAACATGGGCAACGCTCTGGGATTTTATAGAGGGTCAGGGGGAGCCACAGGAGAGTGGAGCATCGTCGGATTTAATGGCGTTAATGGCAGCAGTTACCTGTGGTTCTAATGGCCATTAGAGGGGGAATTAGGGCACACTAGTGAAGGGGAGGGGTCGAGGGAGTAGAGGGGGTTCCGTTCAGAGGAGTTTCGGGGCGAGGGAGAGGAGGGGAGGGGTGGGGCGCTTGGTGGAGATGTGTAGCTAATACGTCTCCAACTATCTATAATTTTTGATTGCTTCATGCTATATTATATTCTGTTTTGGACATTAATGGGCTTTATTATACACTTTTATATTATTTTTGGGACTAACCTATTAACCAGAGGCCCAGCCCAGAATTGTTGTTTTTTGCCTATTTCAGTGTTTCACAGAAAAGGAATATCAAACGGAGTCCAAACGGAATGAAACATTCGGGAACGTGATTTTTGGAACAAACGTGATCCAGAGGACTTGGACCCTATGTCAAGAAAGCAACCAGGAGGGCACGAGGTAGGGGGCGCGCCCTCCACCCTCGTGGGGCCCACGTTGCTCCACCGACGTACTTCTTCCTCCTATATATACCTACATACCCCCAAACTACCAGAAAGAGAGCCAAAAACCTAATTCCACCACCGCAACCTTCTGGACCCGTGAGATCCCATCTTGGGGCCTTTTCCGGCGCTCCGCCGGAGGGGGCATTGATCAAGGAGGGCTTCTACATCAACACCATAGCCTCTCCAATGATGTGTGAGTAGTTTACCTCAGACCTTCGAGTCCATATTTACTAGCTAGATGGCTTCTTCTCTCTCTTTGGATCTCAATACAAAGTTCTCCATGATTCTCGTGGAGATCTATTCGATGTAATCTTCTTTTGCAGTGTGTTTGTTGAGACCGATGAATTGTGGGTTTATGATCAAGTTTATCCATGAACAATATTTGAATATTCTCTGAATTATTTTATGTATGATTGGTTATCTTTGCAAGTCTCTTTGAATTATCAGTTTGGTTTGGCCTACTAGATTGATTTTTCTTGCAATGGGAGAAGTGCTTAGCTTTGGGTTCAATCTTGCGGTGTCCTTTCCCAGTGACAGCAGGGGCAGCAAGGAACGTATTGTATTGTTGCCATTGAGGATAACAAGATGGGGTTTATTTCTTATTGCATGAGTTTATCCCTCTGCATCATGTCATCTTGCTTAAAGCGTACTCAGTTCCTATGAACTTAATACTCTAGATGCATGCTGCATAGCGGTCGATGTGTGGAGTAATAGTAGTAGATGCAGGCAGGAGTCGGTCTACTTGTCGCGGACGTGATGCCTATATACATGATCATACCTAGATATTCTCATAACTATGCTCAATTCTATCAATTTCTCAACAGTAATTTGTTCACCCACCGTAATACTTATGCTCTCGAGAGAAGCCACTACTGAAACCTATGGCCCCCGGGTCTATTTTCCATCATATTAATTTCTCGTCAACAATCTATTTCTGGCGTCGTTTATTTTGTTTTCTTTAATTTTTCTCTTTATAATAAAAATACCAAAAATATTAGCTTATCATCTCTATCAGATCTCACTTTCGTAAGTGACCGTGAAGGGATTGACAACCCCTTTATTGCATTGGTTGCGAGGTTTTTATTTGTTTGTGCAGGTGCGAGGGACTCGTGTGTGGCCTCCTACTGGATTGATACATTGGTTCTCAAAAACTGAGGGAAATACTTATGCTACTTTACTGCATCACCCTTTCCTCTTCAAGGGAAAACCGACGCAGTGCTCAAGAGGTAGCAAGAAGGATTTCTGGCGCCCTTGCCGGGGATTCTATGCAAAAGTCAATATACCAAGTACCCATCACAAACTCTTATCTCCCGCATTACATTATTTGCCATTTGCCTCTCATTTTCCTCTCCCCCACTTCACCCTTGCCGTTTTATTTGCCCTCTCTTTCCGTTCGCCTCTTTTACGCCCTCTTCTTGTTTGCTCGTGTGTTGGATTGCTTGTTTGTCACTATGGATCAAGACAATACTAAATTGTGTGACTTTACCAATACCAGCAACAATGATTTTATTAGCACTCCGAATGCTCCTCTTACCGATACTGAATCTTGTCAAATTAATGCTGCTTTGCTTAATCTTGTCATGAAAGATCAATTCACCGGCCTTCCTAGTGAAGATACCTCTACCCATCTAAATAGCTTCGTTGATTTATGTGATATGCAAAAGAAGAAAGATGTGGACAATGATATTGTTAAATTGAAGCTATTTCCTTTTTCACTTAGAGATCATGCTAAAGTTTGGTTTTCATCTTTGCCTAAAAACAGTATTGATTCATGGAATAAGTGCAAAGATGCCTTTATCTCTAAGTATTTTCCTCCCGCTAAGATCATCTCTCTTAGAAACGATATTATGTATTTTAAGCAACTTGATCATGAACATGTTGCACAATCTTGGAAGCGAATGAAACTAATGATACGTGATTGCCCTACTCATGGTTTGAATTTGTGGATGATTATACAAAAAAATTATGCCGGATTGTATTTTGTTTCTAGAAATCTTTTAGATTCGGCCGCGGGAGGCACTTTTATGGAAATCACTTTAGGAGAAGCTACTAAACTCCTAGATAATATTATGGTTAATTATTCTCAATGGCACACCGAAAGATCTACTAATAAAAAAGTGCAAGCAGTAGAAGAAATTAATGTTTTGAGTGGAAAGATGGATGAACTTATGGAATTATTTGCTACTAAGAGTGTTTCTTCTTATCCTAATGATATGCCTTTGTCTACTTTGATTGAGAATAATAATAAATCTATGGATGTGAAATTTCTTGGTAGGAATAATTTTGGTAACAACGCGTATAGAGGAAACTTTAATCTTAGGCCCCATCCTAGTAATTCCTCTAATAATTATGGTAATTCCTACAACAATTCTTATGGAAATTTTAATAATATGCCCTCTGAATTTGAAACTAGTGTTAAAGAATTTATAAGTTCACAAAAGAATTTCAATGCTTTGCTTGAAGAAAAGTTGCCTAAGATTGATGAATTGGCTAGGAACGTTGATAGAATTTCTCTTGATGTTGATCCTTTGAAACTTAGATCTATTCCTCCTAAGCATGATATCAATGAGTCTCTCAAAGCCATGATAATTTCCATTGATGAGTGCAAAGAAAGAACCTCTAGGATGCGTGCTAAGAAAGATTGCTTTGTGAAAGCATGTTCTTCTAGTTTCTATGAAAATAAAGATGAAGATCTAAAAGTTATTGATGTGTGTCCTATTAAATCTTTTTTTTCAATATGAATCTTTTTTTAGGGACTGAATATGATCCACCTTTACCTAGAAGGCATTCCAAAAATTCGGAGTTTTTAGATCTTGATGCAAAATTTGATAAAAGTGAGATTGAAGAAGTTAAAACTTTAGATATCAATGAACCCACTATTTTGGATTCCAAGGAATTTAATTATGATAATTGCCCTTTGATAGATTGTATTTCCTTCTTGCAATCCGTGCTAAATTCTCCTCATGCTTATAGCCAAAATAATGCTTTTATCAAACATATCGTTGATGCTTTGATGCAATCTTATGAAGAAAAACTTGAGTTGGAAGTTTCTATCCCTAGAAAACTTTATGATGAGTGCGAAACTACTATTAAAATTAAAATTAGAGATCCTGAATGCTATGCTTCGTGTGATTTGGGTGCTAGTGTTACCACGATTACAAAAACTTTGTGTGATTTGCTAGGATTCCATGAATTTGATGATTGCTCTTTAAACTTGCACCTTGCGGATTTCACTATTAAAAAACCTATGGGAAGAATTAATGATGTTCTTATTGTTGGAAATAGGAATTATGTGCCCATAGATTTTATTGTTCTTGATATAGATTGCAATCCTTCATGTCCTATTATTCTTGGTAGACCGTTCCTTAGAACGATTGGTGCAATCATTGATATGAAGGAAGGGAATATTAGATTCCAATTTCCCTTAAGTAAAGGCATGGAACACTTCCCTAGAAATAAAATAAAATTACCTTATGAATCTATTATGAGAGCCACTTATGGATTGCCTACCAAAGATGGCAATACTAGATCTATCCTTGCTGTTATGCCTAGCTAGGGGTGTTAAACGATAGCGCTTGTTGGGAGGCAACCCAATTTTATTTTTAGTTTTTTTTTTGCTTTTTGCTTCTGTTTAGGAATAAATATTTTATCTAGACTCTGGTTAGATTTGTTTTTATGTTTTAATTAGTGTTTGTGCCAAGTGAAACCTATAGGATCTTCTTGGATGATAGTTATTTGATCTTGCTGAAAATTCCAGAAACTTTTTGTTCATGCAATTGTTAACAATTATCAGAACGTGATATGATATTGATTTCAATTGCATCAGATCAATAAAAAATTGTTTAGGTCGTCCTATTTCTGCTGAATTTTTAGAGTTCTAGAAGTTTGCGTTAGTTACAGATTACTACAGATTGTTCTGTTTTTGACAGATTCTGTTTTTCGTGTGTAGTTTGCTTATTTTGATGAATCTATGGTAAAATAGTTTATAAACCATAGATAAGCTGGAATACATTAGGTTTAACACCCATATAAATAAATAATGAGTTCATTACAGTACCTTGAAGTGGTGTTTTGTTTTCTTTCGCTAACGGAGCTCACGAGATTTTCTGCCAAGTTTTGTGTTGTGAAGTTTTCAAGTTTTGGGTAAAAGATTTGATGGATTATGGAACAAGGAGTGGAAAGAGCCTAAGCTTGGGGATGCCCATGGAACCCCAAGATAATATAAGGACACCAAAAAGCCAAAGCTTGGGAATGCCCCGGAAGGCATCCCCTCTTTCGTCTACTTCCATCGGTAACTTTACTTGGAGCTATATTTTATTCACCACATGATATGTGTTTTGCTTGGAACGTCTTGTATTATTTGAGTCTTTATTTGTTAGTTTGCCACAATCATCCTTGCTGTACACACCTTTTGAGAGAGATACACATGATTCGGAATTTATTAGAATACTCTATGTGCTTCACTTATATCTTTTGAGCTATATATTTTTCTCTCTAGTGCTTCACTTATATCTTTTAGAGCACGGTGGTGGAATTGTTTTATAGAAACTATTGTTCTCTCATGATTAACTTATATTATTTTTAGAGTCCTACAAAACAGCGTGGTAATTTGCTTTAATTATAATAGACATCCAAGATTAGTAAAAAAATTCTGATGAGTGTGTTGAATACTATGAGAAGTTTGATGCTTGATAATTGTTTTGAGATATGAAGATGTGATACGGCCATTTTGCATCATGCTTTTATATCGATATTTATTGCATTATGGACTGTTATTACACGTTATGTCACAACACTTATGCCTATTCTATCTTATTTTACAAGGTTTACATAAGGAGGGAGAATGCCAGCAGCTGGAATTTATGGCTGGAAAAGGAGCAAATATTAGAGACCTATTCTGCACAACTCCAAAAGTCCTGAAACTCCACGAAAGTCATTTTTGGAAATAATAAAAAATATTGAGCGGAAGAAGTTCACCGAGGGGCCCACCTGGCCACACGGGTGGGCGCGCCCTATCCCCCAGTGCGCGCCCCCTGCCTCGTGGGCCCCCTGTTGGCTCTCCGATGGCCATCTTATGCTATATGAGATCTTTCGTCGAGTAAAAAATCATAAGCAACCTTTCGGGACGAAACTCCGCCGCCACGAGGCGGAACCAATCTAGGGCTCCGGCAGAGCTATTCTGCCGGGGACACTTCCCTCTGGGAGGGGGAAATCATCGCCATCGTCATCAGCAATGCTCCTCTCATCGGGAGAGGGCAATCTCCATCAACATCTTCACCAGCACCATCTCCTCTCAAAACCCTAGTTCATCTCTTGTATCCAATTCTTGTC
Organism: Aegilops longissima; assembly: GCA_021605205.1. Taxonomy (NCBI): domain Eukaryota; kingdom Viridiplantae; phylum Streptophyta; class Magnoliopsida; order Poales; family Poaceae; genus Aegilops; species Aegilops longissima. The sequence continues at coordinate 648,510,820 of CM038682.1, read as the reverse complement.
TCCAAGTCTGGGATTGGTACTAGTAGGTTGCTAGTAGTGTTGATTACTCCTTGTAGTTGATGCTAGTTGGTTTATTTGGTGGAAGATCTTATGTTCAGATCCTTTATGCATATTAATAACCCTCTGATTATGAATATGAATATGCTTTGTGAGTAGTTACGTTTGTTCCTAAGGACATGGGAGAAGTCTTGCTATTAGTAGTCATGTGAATTTGGTATACGTTCGATATTTTGGTGAGATGTATGTTGTCTAGCCTCTAGTGGTGTTATGTGAACGTCGACTACATAACACTTCACCATTATTTGGGCCTAGAGGAAGGCATTGGGAAGTAATAAGTAGATGATGGGTTGCTAGAGTGACAGAAGCTTAAACCCTAGTTTATGCGTTGCTTCGTAAGGGGCTGATTTGGATCCATATGTTTCATGCTATGATTAGGTTTACCTTAATACTTCTGTTGTAGTTGCGGATGCTTGCAATAGAGGTTAATCATAAGTGGGATGCTTGTTCAAGTAAGAACAGCACCCAAGCACCGGTCCACCCACATATCAAATTATCAAAGTACCGAACGCGAATCATATGAACGTGATGAAAACTAGCTAGACGATATTCCCATGTGTCCTCGGGAGTGCTTTTCTCCATATAAGAGTTTGTCAAGGCTTGTCCTTTGCTACAAAAAGGATTGGTCCACCTTGCTGCACTTTATTTACTTTTGTTACTTGTTGCTTGCTACAAATTATCCTATCACAAAACTATCTGTTACCACTTATTTCAGTACTTGCAGAGAATACCTTGCTGAAAACCGCTTATCATTTCCTTCTGCTTCTCGTTGGGTTCGACACTCTTACTTATCGAAAGGACTACGATAGATCCCCTATACTTGTGGGTCATCAAGACTCTTTTCTGGCGCCGTTGCCGGGGAGTGAAGCGCCTTTGGTAGGTGGAATTTGGTAAGGAAAATTTTATATAATGTGCTAAAATTTATTGTCACTTGTTACTATGGAAAGTAATCCTCTGAGGGGCTTGTTCGGGGTATCTTCACCCCGACCAATAGAGCAAAGAGTTGCTCCTTAACCTACTGAACCAACTAAAAATGAAAATATTCCCTTTGAAGTTCCTTCGGGTATGTTAGAAAAACTGCTAGCTAATACTTTTACAGGAGATGGAACAAAGCATCCAGATGAACATCTACTCTATGTGGATGAAGTTTGTGGTTTATTTAAGCTTGCAGGTATACCCGATGATGTTGTTAAGAAGAAGGTATTCCCTTTATCTTTGAAGGGAGATGCATTGACATGGTATAGGCTATGTGATGATACGAGGTCATGGAACTTCGTGATCGCAATTATATATATAATTTTTGGCCTCGCGAAGGAGAAAGCATCGCTCAAGCTTGGGGCAGGCTTAAATCAATTTTATATTCATGCCCCAATCATGAGCTCTCGAAGGAAATAATTCTTCAAAAAAATTATGCTCGACTTTCTGAAAACAATCGCACCATGCTCGATAATTCTTGTGTTGGCTCTTTTATGATGAAGACTATTGAATTTAGATGGAATTTATTGGATAGAATTAAACGCAACTCTGAAGATTGGGATCTCGATGAAGGTAAGGAGTCAGGTATGACACCTAAGTTCGATTGTGTTAAATCTTTTATGGATACCGATATTTTCCGTAAGTTTAGCACTAAATATCGACTTGACTCTGAGATAGTAGCTTCTTTTTGCGAATCTTTTGCTACTTATGTTGATCTCCCCAAGGAGAAGTGGTTTAAATATCATCCTCCAATAGAAGTAAAAGTAGCTGCACCTACTAGAGTTGAAGAAAATATTGTCACTTATAATGATCCTATTGTTCCTACTTCTTATGTTGAGAAACCACCTTTCCCTCTTAGGATTAAGGATCATGCTAAAGCTTGAACTGTAGTTCGTAAAAGCAATATTAGAACTTATACACCTCCTGAGCAAGTTAAAGTTGAACCTAATATTGCTATTGTTAAAGATCACTTAGCTGATTATATTGATAGGCATGTTATTCATTTCTGTGGTGAAACCGCTAGAATTGCCAAACCTTGTGCTAAAGATAAACATAGACCTGTGGTAGGCGTGCCTATTATTTTTGTTAAAATAGGAGATCATTGTTATCATGGCTTATGTGATATGGGTGCTAGTGCTAGTGTTATACCTCATACTTTATACGAAGAAATTAAGCATGAAATTGCACCTGCTGAGTTAGAAGGTATTGATGTTACAATTAAACTTGCCAATAGAGATACTATATCATCAATAGGAATTGTTAGTGATGTTGAAGTCTTGTGTGGGAAAACTAAATACCCTGCTGATTTTCTTGTTCTTGGTTCCCCACAAGATAGTTTTTGTCCCATTATATTTGGTAGACCCTTCTTGAACACTGTTAATGCTAAGATAGACTGCGAAAAGAATGTTGTAACTATTGGCTTGGGTGATATGACTCATGAGTTTAATTTCTCTAAATTTAATAGACAACACCATGAAGAAGAATTGCCTAGTAAAGATGAAATTATTGGTCTTGCTTCTATTGCCGTACCTCCTAGTGATCCTTTAGAACAATATTTGCTAGACCATGAAAATGATATGTTAATGAACGAAAGAAGGGAAATAGATGAAGTATTCTTTAAATAGGAACCTATTCTGAAACACAATTTGCCTGTTGAAATCCTAGGGGATCCTCCTCTACCCAAGGGTGATCCCGTGTTTGAGCTTAAACTGTTGCCTAATAATCTTAGATATGCTTATCTTAATGAAAAGAAGATATATCATGTTATTATTAGCGTTAACCTTTCAGAGCATGAAGAAGAGAGATTATTGGAAACTCTGAAGAAGCACTGTGCTGCTATTGGATATACTCTTGATGATCTTAAGGGCATTAGTCCCACTGTATGTCAACATAAAATAAATTTGGAGAAAGATGCCAAACCAGTTATTGATCATCAACGAAGGTTGAATCCTAAGATGAAAGAAGTGGTAAGAAAAGAAATACTAAAGCTTCTGGAGGCAGTTATAATTTATCCCGTTGCTGATAGCCAGTGGGTAAGTCATGTTCATTGTGTCCCTAAGAAGGGAGGTGTTACTGTTGTTCCTAATGATAAAGATGAATTGATTCCGCAAAGAATTATTACAGGTTAATAGGATGGTAATTGATTTCCGCAAATTAAATAAGGCTACTTAGAAAGATCATTACCCCTTACCTTTTATCGCTCAAATGCTAGAAAGACTATGCAAACATACACATTATTTCTTTCTAGATGGTTATTCTGGTTTCTCTCAAATACCTGTGTCAGCCAAGGATCAATCAAAGACTACTTTTACTTGCCCTTTTGGTACTTTTGCTTATAGACGTATGCCTTTTGGTTTATGTAATGCACCTGCTACCTTTCAAAGATGCATGATGGCTATATTATTTGACTTTTGTGACAAGATTTGTGAAGTTTTCATGGACGATTTTTCCGTCTATGGATCTTCTTTTGATGATTGCTTGAGCAATCTTGATCGAGTTTTGCAGAGATGTGAAGAAACTAATCTTGTTTTGAATTGGGAAAAGTGCCACTTTATGGTTAATGAAGGTATTTGTCGAATTTCGGTTTCCGGTAGACCCTTGAGTTCGAACACTGGGGTGCGCATGAAGATCTCTCCCCTACCAGCTCATGTGTCAAAGTCTCGCAAAGATCTAGGCAAGAAAGATGAACACACAGAGTACGCGAGATTTATACTAGTTCAGGCCACCATTGTGGTGTAATACCCTACTCCAGTGTGTGGTGTGGTGGATTGCCTCAGGGGCTGATGATGAACAGTACAAAGGGAGAAAAGCCTCGCCAGGGGCTGTTCTTGAGCTGGTGCGATGAACTGCTTGGGTGAGTTCAGTCGCTTCTCTCTCTCTCTCTCTCTCTCTCTCTCTCTCTCTCTCTCTCTCTCTCTCTCTCTCTCTCTCTCTCTCTCTCTCTCTCTCAGTCGATCTCGTGGGTTCGACCTCTTTCTTCTTCGTCTCTCCCCTTTTTCCCCTTCGCTCTCTGTGGTGGCTAGTCCTATTTATAGAGGGAGGCCCTTGGCCTCTTCCCAAATAATGAGCGGGAAGGGCGCCAACAATTGGCCATTTTGAAGGGGAACATCTAGTACACTTATCCTGACTAAAGTTGGTCTTCGGCTGCCAAAGGCCCTGACGGTGACGCCGCCCTAGGCTCCACGATGACCTCCATCCTGCCGTTCTGCTGGTCTTGGTCTTGTTGCACCGAAACAGTAACCTTTGCCCGATGCCTTGGCCTGTGCTTGCCCCCTTAGCACCGAAAGGGAAACAAGGACACTGCGCAGGCCGGCGCCCGCCTGGCACCCGCCTGGCCTCCGATCGTCCTGGCTTGCGTCACAGGCCCCTCGGGAGGTGCCCTGCCTTGATCTCTCCGCCTCCTCGCGAGCCCGCCTGAGGAGGTTGGTCCTAAGGAAGCTCCCTGTTGTCTGCCCCCCGAGGCTTGGCCCCTCGTGAGGGTCTTGAGCATGAGCTGATGAAGCTGGGCTGCATTGGGCCCCCACTTGAGCCATGCCGCAGGCAGCAGGCAGGCAAGTCTGGGGACCCCCGTTCCCAGAACACCGACAGTAGCCCCCGGGCCCAAGGCACGCCCGGACTTGGCTTAGCAAAGAAGCGAAAGGGCAAGTGCAAAGCGTCGCGGGCCCCAACAGCCTGCGGCCTTGGGCCCCGCGTGGCGGTTGATTGGACATGGGCGTCTCCGCTTCCCCATGATGCCTCGGCAACCGCACGACTTGACAAGTCCCTACTTCGGCCGAAGAAGCGGTTAGTCCTCCGCCGCCGAGACGAGTGTGCACGACAGGAGGCATCGAGGCCCTGGTACGAGCGGCCACCATCGGGGTTCCCGCTGCCCTTGTATGCTCGGATCGGGGGCTCTGAAGAAGAAGGCACCGAGCGGCACCGCCGGTGCCGCCGCCGACGCCTGCGGGTTACGGCGGTACGCGTCGTTCCTCCTGGAGTCCATGCCGAGGGCTCCTCCCGAGAGCTTGTGCTCCATGCCGCCATGCCTCCTCAATCTTGGATTCATCTTCCTCCCTACTTCGCCTTCGAGATCCCGCAGAGGAGCTCTCTTGAGCTCTGGTTGCAGCACGCTGGCTGCAGCACCCCTGCGACCGGAGCGGAGGTTGCGGTCGTTGCTCCGGGCAAGGTCTACATGACCCGAGGCTGGGGCAAGATCGCCCGGGTCTACCGGACAAGGGGCGCCCTTGTGATCCACTTAGAATACGATGGCGCCTCCTTGATGTTCTTCAAGGTCTTCGACGCGGAAGGACGCCGGCTGGAATGCTGCCCCGAGAAGGGCGGTCGGGGCATCGTTGCGGCGAGGACTAGGCCTGCCGGCCGCCCCCTCAGCAGCTCCTCGGGCAGCAGCGAAGCGGCTGGAGGGTCTAGCGCCTCCGTCGAGCTTCTGGCGACTTCGGAGATGAGCGACGACGGCTACGAGCTCCCGAGCTCGCGCCGCGCTCGGAGCCGGGCGGGCGCTTCAGGTTACCGGCTCCGGTGATCTGGATGGGGTTGACGTCGGCGCCAGGCAGCCCACTGTTGGTGATGGCGTCCCCTGCGGAGGCACGCGTAGTCGGCGTTCCTTAGGATTAGCACCTTTTATTTCCTGCAAAGAACCGAAGTAGCACCCCGCGGGGGTATGTAAGATGTTGGCCGTGTTTTGTGAATATTATATCCGTATGATGAATCGGTGCGAGATGCTTGTTCTGTCCCGGCTCAGCTCCCCCTTTCTTTCCTCACGAGGGCTCGGTGCTCTGCGCTGACAGGTCCCGATCCCCAGGCAGGCTTCAGCCTCGCTGGTATGCCAGGTCGCGATGTCGTGGTCAAGGCCAGGAGGTGAGCAGCCCGAGGTCCAGTAAGAGCCCCTGAGTCGCGATGCTCAGGAGCTCCCCTTTAGGGCTCAAGCAGCCTCCGCAGGGCAAGAAAGGTAGGCAGCTTTGCCGTGGCAGAGCAGTAGTAGGCGGGGGGTTAGCGCTGAGGCGGATCAGTTGTTGCGTGACTTATCTTGCGGGTCCTCGCGAGTTTCTCCCTTCTCCCCCGTGCTTTCCTTAGTGCTCTACGTACTCAGGTCCGGCCCTCGAGCGAGCTCAGCCGCCACTGGTATGACAGGTCGCGATGCCATGGGTCAAGGCCAGGGGGTGAGGGCTGGAGAGCCAGCAGGAGCCCATGAGTCGCGATGCTCAGGTACCCCCCTTTTAATGTGCAAGCGGATCGCACCGGAGAGGGGGAGAGAAGGCTCGTGATGCCGCCAGCATTACTCCTGGAGCAGGTCCTGTGTACCAATCACGAGGGGAAACAAGATTCGTTGTTACGGTTGCCAGCCAACCATTGGTCGCTCCGAGGGAGTGATCGGGGGCACTGAGGGCTTGGTGGGGTGGCGCCTTGTGGAGCTGCCGCGGCCAGAGCTCAGCCACCCAAATTTATCGGTGTTGCAGGGACGGACCCGTGCGCAAGTGTCGTGCTTGAGCGAGCAGCTCCAAAGGTAGGTGTCAATCGAGCAGGCGATTAGGTCAAGCATGTCATGTATGAATAAGCAGATCCATTTAGATAGGTGCGGAGAAAGCACACGCCACTGGGTCTAGCCCGAGCAGCTTGGGGATAATGCAGCCCGAGGGGCGCCCCCAACAAGGTAAGTAAAGAACATAAGCAAAACGGATACATGCCGCAGGGACGGACCCATGCGGCCTGGGAATGATGCAGCCTGAGGGGCGCTCCCAGCTGAAAATGGAACTTGGATAGGTGTCACCTGATATGGTCGGAGATGGCGGGATGTTGTGGTAGCGGATGACGCGTGATGAGGAAGCCGGCCCTCACGAGCCCTCCGGACCTGGAGCCTCGGGAGGCTCCGGGGGCATAGGGGGTTCCTCGAGAGCCATCTCCATCTCTGCCAGGACCGCATGCTGCTTGACCTCCTGAGCTTCCAGAGTGCACCTCAGCAGGTGCTGATGGGCGGCGACCGCATTTGGCAGGCCGAGAGGCATGCGAACGTAGCTGTGAGGTGGACCCTCGCAACGCCCCACGCGCGAGGGCCAGAGGCGCTCCTGAGACGCGGCCCGGCTGAGCCCTGGTATGTCGATGCAGATCCGCAGCCCAGCATCCTCGCATGGATGTGGGGCCACGACGGGCAGGCGGCGACAGCCGTGCATGACTCTTGACTCCTGTAGCTCTTGAATGTTCCTTGCGATGAACTCCTGGTGGTTTTGCCTTCCCTGCCTCATACCTTCCTGAGGGAAACGTGCCTTGAAGCACACCTCCAAGTGGTGCCCGAGCGCCTCCCTCGTGACCTTGGCGAGGTTGGTGGCCCTCCAGGAGAGAGCCACCGAGCCCTGCCCGAGGAGGGCGTCGGGCGCGCCTTCCTATGCGGCAGAGGGTGGCGCCCCTTGTACGGGCGCGGGTCCTGACGCGGTGCCTCCGGAGGCGCCTACCTCGCGAGCGCTTGGGCCAGGCGAAGCCTTCTTCTTTTGAGGGACCGCCTCAGGGAGCCTCCCACTCCTGTGATCTGGGTCTTTGATTGTCGCGGCCTGGAAGGCACGCTCAAGAGGGCACACTGCATCCCTCTCCTCGCAAGGCACTGTGATGATTCCACCGCTTCCTGGCATCTTGAGGACATTGTAGCCATGGTGAGTCACTGCCATGAACTTGGCCAAGGCTGGATACCCGAGGATGGCATTGTACGGCAGGCAAATGTGGGCTACGTCGAAGTCAATGAGCTCGGTGCGGTAATTGTTGCGCTGCCCAAAGGTGACGGGAAGACGAACTTGCCCTATTAGAACAGTGGAACCATCAGTGACTCCTGAGAAAGGCTTGGTTGGCTGAAGCTGATCGTATGGCACTTGGAGATTGTCGAACGTTTCGACGGACAGGACGTTGAGCCCAGCTCCGCCGTCGATGAGGGTCCTGGTGACTTGCACATTGATGATGACTGGGGAACAAAGCATCGGGAGGACCCCGTCCGTTGCCGCACACTAGAGCTGATCCGCTGAGCTGAACGTGATAGCGCACGCAGACCACCTGAGAGGGCGCATGGCCTCAAGCTTGGGGAAGACTGCATTCACCTCGCGAGCAAACTGCTTGAAGATGCACTGAGAGGCTGGGGCCTGAGCGCCACCCAGGATGCAAGCGATTGCGCGTGGCTCCTGGAAGCCCCCAGCCCCCTCATCCTGGTGATGGTCTTCATTCCTCCTTGGCAGAGGTGGCAGAGGAGGGAGGCCTGCGTTGCCTTGAGGGCGATCCTTGCGAGGTTGATCCCTCCAACCTCCCTCGCGAGGCTGGTCCTGCCAACGGTCCTCACGAGGCCGGTCATGCCACCCTTGGCGAGGGCCTCGGTCTTCCCATCGTCCTCCACCTCTTCCTCCTCCTCGGCCATACCCCCGGTCGCTGCGGTCGGGGCGTCGGCCGATATGCCCATCTCGCACGGTCCTGGGTTCCTGACATTCATTGGTGTTGTGGGGGTGGAGGTCGAGGTACACGCAGTATCGGCTGCCTTTGGATGACTCAGGCTGATCCCTGCTTCGCTTGGTGTCCGGCTCCGCTGCGAGCACAGCAGCCCCCTTGCGCTTCACGTCCATGACCTTGGGCTTCTTTTCTTCTGGGTCGGCAGCCGGGAGCTCGAGGAGGGAGAGGCGCCCTTCCTCAGCCCTGGCACACTTGGTAGCCAGGTTGAACAGCTCTAGTGATGTGCATAGGTCTTCATGGATCGCTAGCTCCTCTTTCATCTTGATGTCATGCACGCCATCGGAGAAGGCTGAGATGATGGCCTCCTCAGTCACCCTGGGGATCTTGAGGCGGGCGTTGTTGAAGCGCTGGATGTACTTCTGCAGGGTCTCTCCCGGCTGTTGCTTGATGTGGCGCAGGTCACTCATGGCCGGGGGCCGGTCGCGAGTGCCTTGGAAGTTGGCGATGAAGCGGGTGCGCATCTTGTCCCAGGAGGAGATCGTGCCTGGAGCCAGATTCAGGAGCCAGGTGCGAGCACCGTCCTTGAGCGCCATGGGAAACCAATTCGCCATGACCTTCTCGTCTCCGTTGGTGGCCTCGATGCCCAACTCGTAGAGCTGGAGGAACTCCGCGGGGTCTGCAGTGCCGTCGTAGCACGGAGGCAGGTCTGGCTTGAACTTGTCGGGCCATGCGACGCTACGCAGCTCGGAGGTGAAGGCGCGACAACCTGCAGTGGCCACCGGAGCTTTCTGCTGGTGCGGGGCTTGCTCCTGGAGATTCCCGCGCGCCGCCGCCTGGAGCAGCGCGGGGTCCTGACGTGGCGGCGCAGGGATGCGGTCATGGCGCACCGGTGCTGGGAGCACTCGAGCACCTTCTTGGGGGCGAGGGATCTCTTGGCAGCTCCTTTCTTGTCGCGCAGGCGCGGGACGCGGCGGGTCTCACCCTGGGACCGCACGCCAGGGAGCCAGGGCGCCTTCTTGGGGTGGAGGTGGTGGAGGCACCTCCTGCTCCTCGCCTCCTGCGTAGGATGGAGGGCGAGGCAGCGAGAGGGACAACATGGGAGAGCCCCCTGCGGCGCTGATGAGCTCGATGGTGCGGGCGAGCCAGTCCTCGTAAAGGTCGTCGACGGGGCGGTAGTGCAGGAGCTCACGCGCCAGGAGCAGCGCGGCGTGTGCGTCCGTGGGGGCGCGACGGGCGTCGAACGACGAACCAGCTGGAGTCGGCGACGGGGTGGCGGTGCGGCCATCGCGCCGCACCGAAGGATGCAGGGATGAGGCCTGCTGCTCGTTCCCCGCCGGGCCGGTGGCGGCGTTGGCAGCAGGCGACGGGGAATGACGGGGGCGTCTGCCGACGGGCGCCGTCTGGGCGACACGGGTGGCTAGAGCAGCCCGGCGCTTGGCGCGAGCTCGGCGAGCGTCAGCCATGGTCACGGTGGAAGATCACACGCGGCTAGTGGAAGAAAATATTCCGGTGCACCCCTACCTGGCGCGCCAAATGTCGGATTTCGGGTTCCGGCAGACCCTTGAGGTTCGAACATTGGGTGCGCACGAAGATCTCTCCCCTACCAGTTCACGTCTCGAAGTCTCGCAAAGATCTAGGCAAGAAAGATGAACACATAGAGGACGCGATATTTATACTGGTTCAGGCCACCATTCTGGTGTAATACCCTACTCCAGTGTGTGGTGTGGTGGATTGCCTCAGGGGCTGATGATGAATAGTACAAAGGGAGAACAGCCTCGCGAGGGGCTGTTCTTGAGCTGGTGCGATGAACTGCTTGGGTGAGTTCAGTCGCTCTCTCTCTCTCTCTCTCTCTCTCTCTCTCTCTCTCTCTCTCTCTCTCTCTCTCTCTCTCTCTCTCTCTCTCTCTCTCTCTCTCTCTCTCGGTCGATCTCTCGTGGGTTCGACCTCTTTCTTCTTCGTCTCTCCCCTTTTTCCCCTTCGCTCTCTGTGGTGGCTAGTCCTATTTATAGAGGGAGGCCCTTGGCCTCTTCCCAAATAATGAGCGGGAAGGGCGCCAACAATTGGCCATTTTGAAGGGGAACATCTAGTACACTAATCCTGACTAAAGTTGGTCTTCGGCTGCCAAAGGCCCTGACGGTGACGCCGCCCTAGGCTCCACGATGACCTCCATCCTGCCGTTCTGCTGGTCTTGGTCTTGTTGCACCAAAAAAATAACCTTTGCCCGATGCCTTGGCCTGTGCTTGCCCCCTTAGCACCGAAAGGGAAACAAGGACACTGCGCAGGTCGGCGCCCTCCTGGCACCCGCCTGGCCTCCGATCGTCATGGCTTGCGTCACGGGCCCCTCGGAAGGTGCCCTGCCTTGATCTCTCTGCCTCCTCGCGAGCCCGCCTGAGGAGGCTACTCCTGAGGAAGCTCCATATTGTCCGCCCCGCGAGGCATGGCCCCTCGCGAGGGTCTTGAGCTTGAGCTGATAAAGCTGGGCTGCATTGGGCCCCCACTTGAGCCACGCCGCAGGCCGCAGGCACGCAAGTCTGGGGACCCCCGTTCCCAGAACGCTGACAGTATTGTCTTGGGGCATAAAGTTTCTGAAAGAGGTATTGAAGTTGATAAAGCCAAGGTTGATGCTATTGAAAAGATGCTATATCCCAAGGACATCAAAGGTATAAGAAGTTTCCTTGGTCATGCCGGATTTTATAGGAGGTTCATTAAGGACTTCTCAAAAATTTCTCGGCCTCTAACTAATTTATTACAAAAATATATACCCTTTGTCTTTGATGATGATTGTGTAGAAGCATTTGAAATACTTAAGAAAGCATTGATCTCTGCACCTATTGTTCATCCATCTGATTGGAATTTACCCTTTGAAATTATGTGTGATGCTAGTGATTATGCTGTAGGTGCTGTTCTAGGGCAAAGAGTTGATAAGAAATTAAATGTTATCCATTATGCTAGTAAAACTATGGACAATGCTCAAAGAAATTATGCTACTACTGAAAAAGAATTCTTAGCAGTTTTATTTGCTTGTGATAAGTTCAGACCTTATATTGTTGATTCTAAAGTAACTATTCACACTGATCATGCTGCTATTAAATATCTGATGGAGAACAAAGATGCTAAACCTAGACTTATAAGATGGGTTCTCTTGCTACAAGAATTTGATTTGCATATTGTTGATAGAAAAGGAGCTGAGAACCCCGTTGCAGACAACTTGTCTAGGTTAGAAAATGTTCTTGATGACCCACTACCTATTGATGATAGCTTTCCTGATGATCAATTAAATGTTATAAATGCTTCTCGTACCACTCCTTAGTATGCTTATTATGCTAATTATATTGTTGCTAAATTTATACCACCTAGTTTCACATACTAGCAAAAGAAAAAGTTTTTCTATGATTTGAGACATTACTTTTGGGATGACCCACATCTTTATAAAGAAGGAGTAGATGGTGTTATTAGACGTTGTGTACCTGAGCATGAACAGGAACAGATCCTACGCAAGTGTCACACCGAAGCTTATGGAGGACACCACGCTGGAGATAGAACTGCACATAAGGTATTGCAATCCGGTTTTTATTGGCCTACTCTCTTCAAGGATGCCCATAAGTTTTTCTTATCTTGTGATGAATGTCAAAGAATTGGTAATATTAGTAGACGTCAAGAAATGCCTATGAATTATTCACTTGTTAGCGAACCATTTGATGTTTGGGGCTTTGATTATATGGGACCTTTTCCTTCGTCTAATGGATATACACATATTTTAGTTGATGTTGATTACGTTACTAAGTGGGTAGAAGCTATTCCAACTAGCAGTGGTGATCATAACACTTCTATTAAAATGCTTAAAGAAGTTATTTTCCCGAGGTTTGGAGTCCCTGGATATTTAATGACTGATGGTGGTTCACATTTTATTCATGGTGCTTTCCGTAAAATGCTTGCTAAGTATGATATTAATCATAGAATTGCATCTCCTTATCACCCACAGTCTAGTGGTCAAGTAGAATTGAGTAATAGAGAACTCAAATTAATTTTGCAAAAGACTGTCAATAGGTCTAGAAAGAATTGGTCCAAGAAACTAGATGCTGCATTATGGGCCTATAGAACTGCATATAAAAATCCTATGGGTATGTCTCCGTATAAATGGTTTATGGAAAAGCATGTCACTTACCTCTCGAACTGGAACATAAGGCATATTGGGCTATTAAAGAGCTCAACTATGATTTCAAACTTGCCGGTGAGAAGAGGTTATTTGATATTAGCTCACTTGATGAATGGAGAACCCAAGCTTATGAAAATGCCAAGTTGTTTAAAGAGAAAGTCAAAAGATGGCATGACAAAAGGATACCAAAGAGTGAGTTTAATGTAGGTGATTATGTATTGCTATACAACTCTCGTTTAAGATTTTTTCAGGAAAACTTCTCTCTAAATGGGAAGGCCCTTACATTATCGAGGAGGTCTATCGTTCCGGTGCCATAAAGATCAACAACTTCGAAGGCACAAATCCGAAGGTGGTAAACGGTCAAAGAATCAAACACTATATCTCAGGTAATCCTATAAATGTTGAAACCAATGTTATTGAAACAGTAACCCCGGAGGAATACATAAGAGACACTTTCGAACGTTTGGACTCAAAAGGAATAGGTATGTGGTACGGTAAGTAAACCGACTCCAAAACAGTTTTTAAGGCAATATTTCTCCGTTTTGGAATATTTAGAAGAATAGAAAAATAAGTAGCAGTCCGGGAAGGACACGAGGGTGGAGGGCGCGCCCTACCCCCTGGGCGCGCCCCCCTACCTCGTGGGCACCTCGTGTGCCTCCCGGACTTTGTTTTCTTGCACGATACGTATTTTGGTCGGTAAAAATTCATTATATAATCTCTCGTAGGTTTTGACTCTAGTATCATGCAAATATCCTCTATTCTTGTCTCGAGCTGTTTTCTGTCAGGGTTCTCAAGGCTAGGCATCATGTCGTCTCCCTCCTCCAACAATGGTGACAACAATGCTTGGCTAATGAAGATAGAGCTGAAGAAGGAAGAACCCATGGAGATCAACAAGGATGAAGGGATGAAGAAGGCCACGGAGGATCAAGCTCCGGCAGCAGAAGACATCCTTCAACTTGATCACAATCTTCTTACCCCAACTGAGATCGAAGCTGTCAAGATGATTGAGTTAGCTCGTATACAGAACAAGTATCTCACACGTGAAAATATTTTGTTGAAGGAGCATATTGTTGCACTAAAGGGAATTATCCGCAAGCTGGATGACCTCTCACGTTCGATGTGCGACTATCCATCATCACCTCCACCTTCTTCACCAGCAAAGGAGATATAATCACATGGGTATGGGCACTCCCCTAGGCAACTGCCAAGCTTGGGGGAGGTGCCCCGGTATCGTATCACAACCACATCTCCTATCTTTACCATTTTTCCTAGTCCGATCCTATTAGTAGTATCTGTTGGGGAACGTTGCAGAAAATAAAAAATTTCTATGCTTCACCAAGATCAATCTATGGAGTTCATCTAGCAACGAGAGAGAGGAGTGCATCTACATACCCTTGTAGATCATGAGCGGAAGCGTTCAAGAGAACGGGGTTGAGGGAGTCGTACTCGTCGTGATCCAAATCACCGATGATCCTAGTGCTGAACGGACAGCACCTCCGTGTTCAACACACGTACGGTTGGGAAGACGTCTCCTCCTTCTTGATCCAACAAGGGGGAAGGAGAGGTTGATGGAGATCCAAAGAGACGACAGGCGTGGTGGTGGATGCAGCAGCGATCACGGCAGGGCTTCGCCGAGCTCTACGAGAGGGAGAGGTGTTTCAGAGGGAGAGGGAGGCGCCAAGAGCATGGGTGCGGCTGCCCTCCCTCCCCCCTCTTTATATAGGCTCCCTAGGGGGGCGCCGGCCCTAGGAGATCCACTCTCCAAGGGGGGCGGCGGCCAAGGGGGTGGCTTGCCCCCCAAGCCAGGTGGAGGCGCCCCCCACCCCTAGGGTTTCCAACCCTAGGCGCAGGGGGGGCCCAAGGGGGGGAGCACCAGCCCACCAGGGGCTGGTTCCCCTCCCACTTCAGCCCATGGGGCCCTCCGGGATAGGAGGCCCCACCCAGTGGACCCCCGGGACCCTTCCGGTGGTCCCGGTACAATACCGGTGACCCCGAATCTTTCCCGATGGCCGAAACCTGACTTCCTATATATAATTCTTCACCTCCGGACCATTCCAGAACTCCTCGTGATGTCCGGGATCTCATCCGGGACTCTGAACAACTTTCGGGTTACTGCATACTAATATCTCTACAACCCTACCGATGTCCAGTGTTCCTTGCCGGGATTACTTTGGTACCTTCCTACCAAACTTACGGCAAGGTTTACATCAGGTCTGGTACACAGCATGGCATACATAATAGACCCTATGGCTGAGGCATAGGGGATGACACTCATCTCTTCTATATCTTACGCGTGGTGGGACATTGAGCCGAGCTCAATTTCACACCTTGCAACACATGCAAGAACCCTTCTTCGGTGATCCATATTGAACTTCTTCAATATCTTATCAAGGTATGTGCTTTGTGAAAGACCTATGAGGCGTCTCGATCTATCTCTATAGATCTTGATGCCTAATATATAAGCAGCTTCTCCAAGGTCCTGAAGGAAATATGCCCTAGAGGCAATAATAAAGTTATTATTTATTTCCTTATACCATGATAAATGTTTATTATTCATGCTAGAATTGTATTAACCGGAAACATAATACATGTGTGAATATATAGACAAACAGTATGTCACTAGTATGCCTCTACTTGACTAGCTTGTTAATCAAAGATGGTTATGTTTCCTAACCATGAACAAGGAGTTGTTATTTGATTAACAAGGTCACATCATTAGTTGAATGATCTGATTGACATGACCCATTCCGTTAGCTTAACACTTGATCGCTTAGTATGTTAATGCTTTCTTCATGACCCATACATGTTCCTATAACTATGAGATTATGCAACTCCTGTTTACGGAGGAACACTTTGGTACTACCAAACGCCACAACGAATCGGGTGATTATAAAGGAGTACTACAGGTGTCTCCAAAGGTACTTGTTGGGTTGGCGTATTTGAGATTAGGTTTTGTCACTCCGATTGTCGGAGAGGCATCTCTAGGCCTTCTCGGTAATACACATCACTTAAGCCTTGCAAGCATTACAACTAATGAGTTAGTTGTGAGATGATGTATTACGGAACGAGTAAAGAGACTTACCGTAACGAGATTGAACTAGGTATTGGATACCGACGATCGAATCTCGGGTAAGTAACATACCGATGACAAAGGGAACAATGTATGTCGTTATGCGGTTTGACCGATAAAGATCTTCAGTAGAATATGTAGGAACCAATATGGGCATCCAGGTTCCGCTATTGGTTATTGACCGAGAATGGTTCTAGGTCATGTCTACATAGTTCTCGAACCCGTAGGGTCCGCACGCTTAACGCTTCGATGACAGTTCATTATGAGTTTATAAGTATTGATGCACGAAGGTTGTTCGAGTCCGGATGTGATCACGGACATGACGAGGAGTCTCGAAATGGTCGAGACATAAAGATTGATATATTGGAAGCCTACATTTGGACATCGGAAGTGTTCCGAGTGAAATCGAATTTATCGAGTACCGGAGGTTACGGAACCCCGGAGGTCTATGGGCCTTAATGGGCCATAAGAGAGAAGAGGAAGGGCCGCCAGGTGGGCTGCGCGCCCCCTCCCCTCTAGTCCGAATAGGACAAGGAGAGGGGGCGGCGCCCCCTTCCCTCTTCCCCCTCCTCCAATCCTAATCCAACTAGGAGAGGGGGAGTCCTACTCCCGGTGGGAGTAGGACTCCTCAGCGCGCCTCCCAAGGCTGGCCGCACCCCTTGGCTCCTTTATATCTGGGGCAGGGGCACCCCATGATACACAAGTTGATCTACGGATCTTTCCTTAGCCGCAGCGGTGCCCCTTCCACCATATTCCACTTGGTCATATCGTCATGAGCTTAGGCGAAGCCCTGCGCCGGAGAAGTCATATCGTCATGAGCTTAGGCGAAGCCCTGTGTCGGTGGAGCATCAACATCCTCACCACGCCGTCGTCTTGTGGAACTCATCCCGACACTTTGCTGGATCGGAGTTCGGGATCGCCATCGAGCTGAGCGTGTGCAGAACTCGGAGGTGCCGACGTTCGGTGCTTGGATCGGTCGGATCGTGAAGACGTCGACTACATCAACAGCGTTGTTATAACGCCCGCTTTCGGTCTCACGAGGGCGTGGACGGACACTCTCCCCTCTCGTTGCTATGCCATCACCATGGTCTTGCGTGATCGTAGGAAAATTTTTGAAATTACTACGTTCCCCAACAGTGGTATCAGAGCCTGGTTTTATGCGTTGATGTCATATGCACGAGTAGAACACAAGTGAGTTGTGGGCGATACAAGTCATACTACCTACCAGCATGTCATACTTTGGTTCAGCGGTATTGTGAGATGAAGCGGCCGGACCGACATTACAGCAGACGCTTACGCGAGACTGGTTTCACCGCCCGAGCACTCGTTGCTTAAAGGTGACCGGCGGGTGTCTGTCTCTCTCACTTTAGTTGAATCGAGTGTGGCTACGCCCGGTCCTTGAGAATGTTAAACGGAGTCTATTTGACGAAGTATCGTTGTGGTTTTGATGCGAGGTAAGAACGGTTCTTGCTCAGCCCGTAGCAGCCACGTAAAACTTGCAACAACAAAGTAGAGGACGCCTAACTTGTTTTTGCAGGGCATGATGTGATGTGATGTGGTCAAGACGTGATGCTATATTTTATTGTATGAGATGATCATGTTTTGTAACCGAGTTATCGGCAATCGGCAGGAGCCATATGGTTGTCGCTTATTGTATGAAATGCAACGCCATGTAATTGCTTTACTTTATCACTAAGGAGTAGCGATAGTCGTAGAAGCAATAGTTGGCGAGACGACAACGATGCTACGATGGAGATCAAGGTGTCGCCGGTGGCGATGGTGATCATGACGGTGCTTGGCGATGGAGATCACAAGCACAAGATGATGATGACCATATCATATCACTTATATTGATTGCATGTGATGTTTATCCTTTATGCATCTTATCTTGCTTTGTTTGACGGTAGCATTATAAGATGATCTCTCACTAAAATTATCAAGAAGTGTTCTCTCCGAGTATGCACCGTTGCCAAAGTTAGAGTACCCGGACACCACGTGATGATCGGGTGTGATAAGTTCTACGTCCATCTACAACGGTGCAAAACAGTTGCACGCGAGAATACTCAGGTTAAACTTGACGAGCCTAGCATATAACAGATATGGCCTCGAACACGGAGACCGAAAGGTCGGCGTGAATCATATAGTAGATATGATCAACATAGTGATGTTCACCATTGAAACTACTCCATCTCACGTGATGATCGGACATGGTTTAGTTGATTTGGATCACGTGATCACTTAGATGACTAGAGAGATGTCGTCTAAGTGGGAGTTTTTTAATATGATTAATTGAACTTAAATTTATCATGAACTTAGTACCGATAGTATTTTGCTTGTCTATGTTTACTGTAGATAGATGGCTCGTGCTGTTGTTCCGTTGAATTTTAATGCGTTCCTTGAGAAAGCAAAGTTGAAAGATGATGGTAGCAATTACACGGACTGGGTCCGTAATTTGAGGATTATCCTCATTGCTGCACAGAAAAATTACGCCCTGGAAGCACCGCCTGGGTGACAGCGCCTGCTGCGAGATCCGAGCCGAAGTTGTGAACGTCTGGCAAAGCAAAGCTGATGACTACTCAATAGTTCGATGTGCCATGCTTTACGGCTTAGAACCGGGTCTTCAACGACGTTTTGAACGTCATGGAGCATATGAGATGTTCCAGAGTTGAAGTTAATATTTCAAGCAAATGCCCGGATTGAGAGATATGAAGTCTCCAATAAGTTCTATAGCTGCAAGATGGAGGAGAATAGTTCTGTCGGTGAGCACATACTCAAAATGTCCGGGTATAACAATCACTTAATTCAGCTGGGAGTTAATCTTCCGGATGATAGTGTCATTGATGAATTCTCCAATCACGCCACCAAGCTACAAGAGCTTCGTGATGAACTATAATATGCAAGGGATGACTAAGACAATTCTCGAGCTCTTCGCGATGCTAAAAGCAGCGGAGGTAGAAATCAAGAAAGAGCATCAAGTGTTGATGGTCAACAAGACCACTAGTTTCAAGAAAAGGGCAAAGGAAGAAGAAGGAAACTTCAAAAGAACAGCAAGAAAGTTGCTGATCAAGAGAAGAAACCCAAGTCTGGACCTAAGCCTGAAATCGAGTGTTTTCTTGCAAGCGGATCGACTTCGGAAGCGGAACTGCCCCAAGTATTTGGCGGATAAAAAGGATGGCAAGGTGAACAAAGGTATATGTGATATACATGTTATTGATGTGTACCTTACTAGAGCTCGTAGTAGCACTGGTATTTGATACTGGTTCATTGCTAATATTTGCAACTCAAAGCAGGACTACGGAATAGACGAGCACGGCAAAGGACGAGGTGACGATCGCGTGGGAAATGGTTCCAAAGTCAATGTGATCGCGGTCGGCACGCTACCTCTACATCTACCTTGGGATTAGTTTTAGACCTAAATAATTGTTATTTGGTGCAGCGTTGAGCATGAACATTATATCTGGATCTTGTTTAATGCGAGACGGTTATTCATTTAAATCATAGAATAATGGTTGTTCTATTTATATGAGTAATATCTTTTATGGTCATGCACCCTTGAAGAATGGTCTATTCTTGTTGAATCTCGACGGTAGTGATACACATATTCATAATGTTGAAGCCAAAAGATGCAGAGTTGATAATGATAGTGCAACTTATTTGTGGCACTGCCGTTTAGGTCATATCGATTGTAAAACGCATGAAGAAACTCCATCTTGATGGGCTTCGGAATCACTTGATTATGAATCACTTGGTACTTGCGAACCGTGCCTCATGGGCAAGATGACCAAAACGCCGTTCTCGGAACTATGGAGCGAGCAACTGATTTGTTGGAAATCATACATACCGATGTTTGTGGTCCAATGAATGTTGAGGCACTTGGCGGTATCGTTATTTTCTCACCTTCACAGATGATTTGAGCAGATATGGGTATATCTACTTAATGAAACACAAATCTGAAACATTTGAAAAGTTCAAAGAATTTCAGAGTGAAGTGGAAAATCATCGTAACAAGAAAATAAAGTTTCTACGATCTGATCGTGGAGGAGAATATTTGAGTTACGAGTTTGGTTTACATTTGAAACAATGTGGAATAGTTTGCAACTCACGCCACCGGAACACCACAGAGAAATGGTGTGTCCGAACGTCGTAATCGTACTTTACTAGATATGGTGCGATCTATGATGTCTATTTCCGATTTACCGCTATCGTTTTGGGGTTATGCTTTAGAGACGGCCGCATTCACGTTAAATAGGACACCGTCAAAATCCATTGAGACGACGCCTTATGAACTGTGGTTTGGCAAGAAACCAAAGTTGTCGTTTCTTAAAGTTTGGGGCTGCGATGCTTATGTAAAGAAACTTCAACCAGATAAGCTCGAACCCAAATCGGAAAAATGTGTCTTCATAGGATACCCAAAGGAGACTGTTGGGTACACCTTCTATCACAGATCTGAAGGCAAGATTTTCGTTGCTAAATTCGGATCCTTTCTAGAGAAGGAGTTTCTCTCGAAAGAAGTGAGTGGGAGGAAAGTAGAACTTGATGAGATAATCAGATCTGCTCCCTTATTGGAAAGTAGTTCATCACAAGAAATGGTTCTGTGACAACTACACCAATTAGTGAGGAAACTAATGATGATGATCATGAAGCTTCAGATCAAGTTACTCTTGAACCTCGTGAGGTCAACCAGAGTAAAATACGCACAGAGTGGTACGGTAATCCTATTCGGAAGTCATGTTACTTGACCATGGCGAACCTACAAACTATGAAGAAGCGATGGTGAGCCCAGATTCGCAAAATGGCTGGAAGCCATGAAATCTGAGATGGGATCCATGTATGAGAACAAAGTATGGACTTTGGTTGACTTGCCCGATGATCGGCAAGCCATTGAAAATAAATGGATCTTTAAGAAGAAGATCGACGCCGATGGTAATGTAACTGTCTACAAAGCTCGACTTGTTGCGAAAGGTTTTCGACAAGTTCAAGGGGTTGACTACGATGAGACTTTCTCACCCGAAGCGATGCTTAAGTCTGTCCGAATCATGTTAGCAATTGCCGCATTTTATGATTATGAAATTTGGCAAATGGATGTAAAACTGCATTCTTGAATGGATTTCTAGAAGAAGAGTTGTATATGATGCAACCAGAAGGTTTTGTCGATCCAAAGGGTACTAACAAAGTGTGCAAGCTCCAGCGATCAATTTATGGTGCAGTGCAAGCCTCTCGGAGTTGGAATAAACGCTTTGATAGTGTGATCAAAGCATATGGGTTTATCAGACTTTTGGAGAAGCCTTGTATTTACAAGAAAGTGAGTGGGAGCTCAGTAGCATTTCTAATATTATATGTGGACGACATATTATTGATTGGAAATGATATAGAATTTCTGGATAGCATAAAAGGATACTTGAATAAAAGTTTTTCAATGAAAGACCTCGTGAAGCTGCTTACATATTGGGCATCAAGATCTATAGAGATAGATCAAGGCGCTTAATTGGACTTTCACAAAGCACATACCTTGATAAAGTTTTGAAGAAGTTCAAAATGGATCAGCAAAGAAAGGTTTTTACCAGTATTACAAGGTGTAAGATTGAGTCGACTCAATGCCGACCACAGCAGAAGATAGAGAGAAAATGAAAGATGTTCCTATGCTTCAGCCATAGGCTCTATCATGTATGCAATGCTGTGTACCAGACTGACGTATGCTTAGCTGTAAGCTTGGCAGAAGGTACCAAAGTAATCCAGAGTGGATCTTTGGACAGCGGTCAAGAACATCCTGAAATACGAAAAGGACTAAGGATATGTTTCTCGTATATGGAGGTGACAAAGAGCTAGTCGTAAATGGTTACGTCGATGCAAGCTTTGACACCGATCCGGACGATTCTAAATCGCAAACCGGATACGTGTTTTTATTAAGCGGTGGAGCTGTCGGTTGGTGCAGTTCTAAACAAAGCGTCGTGGCGGGATCTACATGTGAAGCGGAGTACATAGCTGCTTGAAGCAGCAAATGAAGGAGTCTGGATGAAAGAGTTCATTTCGATCTAGGTGTCATACCTAGTGCATCGGGACCGATGAAGATCTTCGTGACAATATGGTGCAATTGCCTTGGCAAAGGAATCCAGATTTCACAAGAGGACCAAGCATATCAAGAGACGCTTCAATTCCATTCGGGACCAAGTCCAAGTGGGAGACATAGAGATTTGCAAAATACATACGGATCTGAATGTTGCATATCCATTGACTAAGCCTCTTCCACGAGCAAAACATGATCAGCACCAAGACTCCATGGGTGTTAGAATCATTACTATGTAATCTAGATTATTGACTCTAGTGCAAGTGGGAGATGAAGGAAATATGCCCTAGAGGCAATAATAAAGTTATTATTTATTTCCTTATACCATGATAAATGTTTATTATTCATGCTAGAATTGTATTAACCGGAAACATAATACATGTGTGAATATATAGACAAACAGTATGTCACTAGTATGCCTCTACTTGACTAGCTTGTTAATCAAAGATGGTTATGTTTCCTAACCATGAACAAGGAGTTGTTATTTGATTAACAAGGTCACATCATTAGTTGAATGATCTGATTGACATGACCCATTCCGTTAGCTTAACACTTGATCGCTTAGTATGTTAATGCTTTCTTCATGACCCATACATGTTCCTATAACTATGAGATTATGCAACTCCGTTTACGGAGGAACACTTTGGTACTACCAAACGTCACAACGAATCGGGTGATTATAAAGGAGTACTACAGGTGTCTCCAAAGGTACTTGTTGGGTTGGCGTATTTGAGATTAGGTTTTGTCACTCCGATTGTCGGAGAGGTATCTCTAGGCCTTCTCGGTAATACACATCACTTAAGCCTTGCAAGCATTACAACTAATGAGTTAGTTGTGAGATGATGTATTACGGAACGAGTAAAGAGACTTACCGTAATGAGATTGAACTAGGTATTGGATACCGACGATCGAATCTCGGGTAAGTAACATACCGATGACAAAGGGAACAACATTATGTCGTTATGCGGTTTGACCGATAAAGATCTTCGTAGAATATGTAGGAACCAATATGGGCATCCAGGTTCCGCTATTGGTTATTGACCGAGAATGGTTCTAGGTCATGTCTACATAGTTCTCGAACCCGTAGGGTCCGCACGCTTAACGTTTCGATGACAGTTCATTATGAGTTTATAAGTATTGATGCACCGAAGGTTGTTCGGAGTCCCGGATGTGATCACGGACATGACGAGGAGTCTCAAATGGTCGAGACATAAAGATTGATATATTGAAGCCTACATTTGGACATCGGAAGTGTTCCGAGTGAAATCGGGAATTTACCGGAGTACCGGGAGGTTACCGGAACCCCCCGGGAGGTCTATGGGCCTTAATGGGCCATAAGAGAGAAGAGGAAGGGCCGGCCAGGTGGGCTGCGCCCCCTCCCCCCTCTAGTCCGAATAGGACAAGGAGAGGCGGCGCCTTCCCTCTTCCCCTCCTCCAATCCTAATCCAACTAGAGAGGGGAGTCCTACTCGGTGGGAGTAGGACTCCTCCAGCGCCTCCCAAGGCTGGCCGCACCCCCTTGGCTCCTTTATATACGGGGCAGGGGCACCCATGATACACAAGTTGATCTACGGATCTTTCCTTAGCCGTGCAGCGGTGCCCCTTCCACCATATTCCACTTCGGTCATATCGTCATGAGCTTAGGCGAAGCCCCGCGCCGGAGAAGTCATATCGTCGCGAGCTTAGGCGAAGCCCTGCGTCGGTGGAGCATCAACATCGTCCACCACGCCGTCGGTTGTGGAACTCATCCCGACACTTTGCTGGATCGAGTCCGGGATCGTCATCGAGCTGAGCGTGTGCAGAACTCGGAGGTGCCGACGTTCGGTGCTTGGATCGGTCGGATCGTGAAGACGCACGACTACATCAACAGCGTTGTTATAACGCTTCGCTTTCGGTCTCACGTGGGTGGGCGGACGACACTCTCCTCTCGTTGCTATGCCATCACCATGGTCTTGCGTGATCGTAGGAAAATTTTTGAAATTACTACGTTCCCCAACAGGTCCTTCATTGAAAAACACTTATTCAAGTAGGCCTTAATGATGTCCAAGAGTTCTATATCATTTCCCATCAAAAGTATGTCATCTACATATAATATGAGAAATGCTACAGAGCTCCCACTCACTTTCTTGTAAACGCAGGCTTCTCCATAAGTCTGCATAAACCCAAACGCTTTGATCATCTCATCAAAGCGAATGTTCCAACTCCGAGATGCTTGCACCAGCCCATAAATGGATTGCTGGAGTTTGCATACCTTGTTAGCATTCTCAGGGTCGACAAAACCTTCCGGCTGCATCATATACAGTTCTTCCTTAAGATGGCCGTTAAGGAATGCCGTTTTGACGTCCATTTGCCATATCTCATAATCATAGTATGCGACAATTGCTAACATGATTCGGACGGACTTCAGCTTCGCTACGGGAGAGAAAGTCTCATCATAGTCAACCCCTTGAACTTGTCGATAACCCTTAGTGACAAGTCGAGCTTTATAGATGGTAACATTACCATCCGCGTCCGTCTTCTTCTTCAAGATCCATTTGTTTTCTATCGCTCGCCGATCATCGGGCAAGTCTGTCAAAGTCCATAGTTCGTTTTCATACATGGATCCTATCTCGGATTGCATGGCTTCAAGCCATTTGTTGGAATCTGGGCCCGCCATCGCTTCTTCATAGTTCGAAGGTTCACCATTGTCTAACAACATGATTTCCAGGACATGGTTGCCATACCACTCTGGTGTGGAACGTGTCCTCGTGGACCTACGAAGTTCAGTAGTAACTTGATCCGAAGTACCTTGATCATCATCATTAACTTCCTCTTAGGTTGGTGCTGGCACCACAGGAACATCTTCCTGAGCTGTGCTGCTTACTGGTTCAAGAGGTAGTACTTCATCAAGTTCCACTTTCCTCCCACTTACTTCTTTCGAGAGAAACTCTTTCTCCAGAAAGGACTCGTTCTTGGCAACAAAGATCTTGCCTTCGGATCTGAGGTACAAGGTATACCCAATGGTTTCCTTAGGGTATCCTATGAAGACGCATTTTTCCAACTTGGGTTCGAGCTTTTCAGGTTGAAGTTTCTTGACATAAGCATCGCATCCCCAAACTTTTAGAAACGACAGCTTAGGTTTCTTCCCAAACCATAATTCATACGATGTCGTCTCAACGGATTTAGACGGTGCCCTATTTAAAGTGAATGTAGCTGTCTCTAGAGCGTATCCCTAAAATGATAGCAGTAAATCGGTAAGAGACATCATAGATCGCACCATATCCAATAAAGAGCGATTACGACGTTCGGACACACCGTTACGCTGAGGTGTTCCAGGCAGCGTGAGTTGTGAAATGATTCCACATTTCCTTAAGTGCATACCAAATTCGTGACTTAAATATTCTCCTCCACGATCTGATCGTAAGAACTTTATCTTTCGGTCACATTGATTCTCTACATCATTCTGAAATTCCTTGAACTTTTCAAAGGTCTCAGACTTGTGTTTCATCAAGTAGACATACCCATATCTACTCAAGTCGTCAGTGAGAGTGAGAACATAATGATATCCTCCGCGAGCCTCAACGCTCATTGGACCGCACACATCAGTATGTATGATTTCCAATAAGTTGGTTGCTCGCTCCATTGTTCCGGAGAACGTGGTCTTGGTCATTTTGCCCATGAGGCACGGTTCGCATGTGTCAAATGATTCATAATCAAGAGACTCTAAAAGTCCATCAGCATGGAGCTTCTTCATGCACTCGACACCAATGTGACCAAGGCGGCAGTGCCACAAGTAAGTGGGACTATCGTTATCAACTTTACATCTTTTGGTATTCACACTATGAATATGTGTAACATCACGTTCGAGATTCATTAAGAATAAACCATTGACCAGCGGGGCATGACCATAAAACATATCTCTCATATAAATAGAACAACCATTATTCTTGGATTTAAATGAGTAGCCATCTCGCATTAAATGAGATCCAAAATACAATTTTCATGCTCAAAGATGGCACTAAATAACAATTATTGAGGTTTAAAACTAATCCCATAGGTAAATGTAGCGGTAGCGTGCCGACGGTGATCACATCGACCTTGGAACCATTCCCGACGCACATCGTCACCTCGTCCTTTGCCAGTCTCCGCTTATCCCGTAGCTCCTGCTTTGAGTTACAAATATGAGCAACCGCACCGGTATCAAATATCCAGGAACTACTACGAGTGTTGGTAAGGTACACATCAATAACATGTATATCACATATACCTTTGGTTTTGCCGGCCTTCTTGTCCGCTAAGTACTTGGGGCAGTTCCGCTTCCAGTGACCACTTCCCTTGCAATAAAAGCACTCAGTCTCAGGCTTGGGTCCATTCTTTGGCTTCTTCTCGGCAACTGGCTTACCAGGCGTGGCAACTTCCTTGCCATCCTTCTTGAAGTTCTTCTTACCCTTGCCTTTCTTGAACTTTGTGGTTTTATTCACCATCAACACTTGATGTTCCTTTTTGATCTCTACCTCCGCTGAGTTCAGCATTGAATATACCTCAAGAATGGTCTTTTCCATCCCATGCATATTGAAGTTCATCACAAAGCTCTTGTAGCTCGGTGGAAGTGATCAAGGAGGATTACATCAATCAAGCTGCGTCATCTAGGAGATTAACTCCGGTGAGTCAAGCGGTTGTGCAACCGAGACATTCGAGTATGTGCTCTTGATGAACTATTTTCCTCCATCTTACAACTGAAGAACTTGTCGGAGACTTCATATCTCTCGACCCGGGCATGAGCTTGGAAAACCATTTTCAGCTCTTCGCACATTTCATATGCTCCGTGTTGCTCAAAACGCTTTTGTTCTAAGCTGTAAAGCATGCCGCACTGAACGAGGGAGTAATCATCAGCTCGAGACTGCCAAGCGTTCATAACATCTTGGTTCTCTGGGATGGGTGCTTCACCTAGTGGTGCTTCTAGGACATAATCTTTCTTGGCAGCTATGAGGATGATCCTCAGGTTCCGGACCCAGCCCGTATAGTTGCTGCCATCATCTTTCAGCTTGGTTTTCTCTAGGAATGCGTTGAAGTTGAGGGCAACATTAGCGTGGGCCATTTGATCTACAAGACATATTGTAAAGATTTTAGACTAAGTTCATGATAATTAAGTTCATCTAATCAAATTATTCAATGAACTCCCACTCATATAGACATCCCTCTAGTCATCTAAGTGAAACATGATCCGAGTCAACTAGGCCGTGTCCGATCATCACGTGAGACGGACTAGTCAACGTCGGTGAACATCTTCATGTTGATCGTATCTTCTATACGACTCATGCTCGACCTTTCGGTCTTCCATGTTCCGAGGCCATGTCTGTACATGCTAGGCTCGTCAAGTCAACCTAAGTGTATTGCGTGTGTAAATCTGGCTTACACCTGTTGTATTGGAACGTTAGGATCTATCACACCCGATCATGACGTGGTGCTTCGAAACAATGAACCTTCGCAACGGTGCACAGTTAGGGGGAACACTTTCTTGAAATTATTGCGAGGGATCATCTTATTTAAGCTACCGTCGTTCTAAGCAAATAAGATGTAAAACATGATAAACATCACATGCAATCAAATAGTGACATGATATGGCCAATATCATATAGCTCCTTTGATCTCCATCTTCGGGGCGCCATGATCATCTTTGTCACCGGCATGACACAATGATCTCCATCATCATGATCTCCATCATCGTGTCTCCATGAAGTTGCTCGCCAACTATTACTTCTACTACTATGGCTAAAGTAAAGTAATTACATGGCGTTAAACATTGACACGCAGGTCATACAATAATTAAGACAACTCCTATGGCTCCTGCCGGTTGTCATACTCATCGACATGCAAGTCGTGATTCCTATTACAAGAACATGATCTCATACATCACACATATATCATTCATCACAACTTTTGGCCATATCACATCACAAGGCATATGCTGCAAAAACAAGTTAGACGTCCTCTAATTGTTTTTGCATGTTTTACGTGGCTGCAATAGGGTTCTAGCAAGAACGTTTTCTTACCTACGTGAGAGCCACAACGTGATATGACAATTTATATTTACCCTTCATAAGGACCCTTTTCATCGAATCCGCTCCAACTAAAGTGGGAGAGACAGACACCCGCTAGCCACCTTATGAAACTAGTGCATGTCAGTCGGTGGAACCTGTCTCACGTAAGCGTACGTGTAAGGTCGGTCCGGGCCGCTTCATCCCACGATGCCGCCGAAGCAAGATAAGACTAGTAGCGGCAAGAAAATTGACAACATCTACGCCCACAACAAGTTTGTGTTCTACTCGTGCATAGAAACTACGCATAGACCTAGCTCATGATGCCACTGTTGGGGAACGTTGCAGAAAATAAAAAATTTCTACAATTCACCAAGATCAATCTATGAAGTTCATCTAGCAACGAGAGAGAGGAGTGCATCTACATACCCTTGTAGATCGCGAGCGGAAGCGTTCAAGAGAATGGGGTTGAGGGAGTCGTACTCGTCGTGATCCAAATCACCGATGATCCTAGTGCTGAACGGACAGCACCTCCGCGTTCAACACACGTACGGTTGGGAAGACGTATCCTCCTTCTTGATCCATCAAGGGGGAAGGAGAGGTTGATGGAGATCCAGCAGCACGACGGCGTGGTGGTGGATGCAGCAGCGATCTCGGCAGGGCTTCGCCGAGCTCTACGAGAGGGAGAGGTGTTGCAGAGGGAGAGGGAGGCGCCAAGAGCATGGGTGTGGCTGCCCTCCCTCCCCCCTCTTTATATAGGCCCCCTAGGGGGGCGGCCCTAGGAGATCCAATCTCCAAGGGGGGCGGCAGCCAAGGGGGTGGCTTGCCCCCCAAGCCAGGTGGATGCGCCCCCCACCCCTAGGGTTTCCAACCCTAGGCGCAAGGGGGGCCAAGGGGGGCGCACCAGCCCACCAGGGGCTGCTTCCCCTCCCACTTCAGCCCATGGGGCCCTCCGGGATAGGTGGCCCCACCAGGTGGACCCCCGGGACCCTTCCGGTGGTCCCGGTACAATACCGGTGACCCCCGAAACTTTCCCGATGGCCGAAACCTGACTTCCTATATATAATTCTTCACCTCCGGACCATTCCAGGACTCCTCGTGACGTCCGGGATCTCATCCGGGACTCCGAAAAACTTTCGGGTTACTACATACTAGTATCTCTACAACCCTAGCGTCACTGAACCTTAAGTGTGTAGACCCTACGGGTTCGGGAGACATGCAGACATGACCGAGACGCCTCTCCGGTCAATAACCAACAGCGGGATCTGGATACCCATATTGGCTCCCACATGCTCCTCTATGATCTCATAGGATGAACCGCGATTCAGTCTCGTATACAATTCCCTTTGTCAATCGGTATGTTACTTGCCCGAGACTCGATCGTCGGTATCCCAATACCTCGTTTAATCTGGTTACCGACAAGTCACTTTACTCGTACGGTAATGCATGATCCTGTGACCAGACACTTGGTCACATTGAGCTCATTATGATGATGCATTATCGAGTGGGCCCAGAGATACCTCTCCGTCATACAGAGTGACAAATCCGAGTCTCGATTCATGCCAACCCAACAGACACTTTCGGAGATACCCGTAGTATACCTTTATAGTCACCCAGTTATGTTGTGACGTTTGGCACACCCAAGGCACTCCTACGGTATCCGGGAGTTGCACAATCTCATGGTCTAAGGAAATGATACTTGACATTTGGAAAAGCTCTAGCAAAACGAACTACACGATCTTTGTGCTACGCTTAGGATTGGGTCTTGTCCATCACATCATTCTCCTAATGATGTGATCCCGTTATCAATGACATCCAATGTCCATAGTCAGGAAACCATGACTATCTGTTGATCAACGAGCTAGTCAACTAGAGGCTTACTAGGGACGTGTTGTGGTCTATATATTCACACATGTATTACGATTTCCGGATAACACAATTATAGCATGAATAACACACAATTATCATAAACAAAGAAATATAATAATAACCATCTTTATTATTGCCTCTAGGGCATACTTCCAACATTGATCTAGTAAAATAAAGTTTATGGCATGATCTAGTTTTGAGTTTTTGCTTTATGATCCCTCTATGTAATCGAGTCCATGAGCTATATAATAAATATTAGTGTTGAGTCAAGGGCTTGATTATTTTGCCATGATCTTGAGTGAATAAAAGAAAAGAGAAAAAGAATTAAAAAATGAAATAAAGATTTCATATTGATCTTATTGATAGTAATGACTTCACATAGAAAGAGTATGATGATTAAAAGTTGTTGGGAGTTGGCAAACATAGCTTCGGTCATCATTGCAATTAATAGGAAGTAATAAGGAAAGAGATGTTTCACATATAAATATACTATTATTCACATCTTTTATGATTGGGAGCACTCATTAAAATATGACATGCTAAAGAGTTGACGTTGGACAAGGAAGACAACGCAATGGGTTATGTTTTCTTATATCTGAGATAAAGTATATTGTCATGGATCGTCCAACATGTTGAGTTTGCCTTTCCCCCTCATGCTAGCCAAATTCTTAGCACCAAGTAGAGATACTACTTGTGCTTCCAAAAACCTTTAAACCAGTTTTGCCATGAGAGTCCACCATACCTACCTATGGATTGAGTAAGATCCTTCAAGTAAGTTGTCATCGGTGCAAGCAATAAAAATTGCTCTCTAAATATGTATGATTGATTGGTGTGGGGGAAATAAGCTTTATACGATCTTGTGGTGTGGAAGAAATAAAAGCGATGGACTGCATAATAAAGGTTCATATCACAAGGGGCAATATAAAGTGACGTTCTTCCGCATTAAGATTTTGTGCATCCGACCATAAAAGCGCATGGCAACCTCTGCTTTCCTCTGCGAAGGGCCTATCTTTTATTATCTTCTACCTTATGCAAGAGTCATGGTGATCTTCACCTTTCCTTTTTACACTTTAACCTTTGGCAAGCACAGTATGTTGGAAAGATCCTGATAGATATATCTAATTGGATGTAGGGGAGCATGAATTATAATTGTTGACATTACCCTTGAGGTAAAAGGTTGGGAGGCGAAACTATAAGCCCATGTCTTTCTCTGTGTCCGATTAAAACTCTGTAACCACAAGTATCGCGTGAGTGTTAGCAATTATGAAAGACTAAATGATAGTTGAGTATGTGGACTTGCTAGAAAGCTATGACATAGACTCTTTTTGATGTTATGATAAATTGCAATTGCTTCAATGACCGAGATTATAGTTTGTTGGTTCTCAATAAAGTTTCTGATTCATACTTTGGTATTGTGAATAGATTATTACTTAAGCATAAGTAATCATATGATAATATCTATATATGTTGCTGTTATGAGAAAAATCATGATGCCTTCATGTTCATATTTTATTTTTATCGACACCTCTACCTCTAAACATGGGGACATATTTATCGTTATCGGCTTCCGCTTGAGGACAAGCGAGGTCTAAGCTTGGGGGAGTTGATACGTCCATTTTGCATCATGCTTTTATATCGATATTTATTGCATTATGGGCTGTTATTACACGTTATGTCACAACACTTATGCCTATTCTCTCTTATTTTACAAGGTTTACATAAGGAGGGAGAATGTCCGCAGCTGGAATTCTGGGCTGGAAAAGGAGCAAATATTAGAGACCTATTCTTCACAACTCCAAAAGTCCTGAAACTCCACGAAAGTCATTTTTGGTAATAATAAAAAATATTGAGTGGAAGAAGTTCACCAGAGGGGGCACCTGGCCACGAGGGTGGGGGGCGCGCCCGTGCCTCGTGGGCCCCCTGTTGGCTCTCCGATGGCAATCTTCTGCTATATGAGGTCTTTCATCGAGGAAAAAATCATAAGCAACCTTTCGGGACGAAACTCCGCCGCCACGAGGCGGAACCAATCTAGGGCTCCGGCAGAGCTGTTCTGCCGGGGACACTTCCCTCCGGGAGGGGGAAATCATCTCCATCGTCATCACCAACGCTCCTCTCAACGGGAGAGGGCAATCTCCATCAACATCTTCACCAGCACCATCTCCTCTCAAAACCCTAGTTCATCTCTTGTATCCAATTCTTGTCTCCAAGTCCAGGATTGGTACTAGTAGGTTGCAAGTAGTGTTGATTACTCCTTGTAGTTGATGCTAGTTGGTTTATTTGTTGGAAGATCATATGTTCAGATCCTTTATGCATATTAATACCCCTTTGATTATGAACATGAATATGCTTTGTGAGTAGTTACGTTTGTTCCTGAGGACATGGGAGAAGTCTTGCTATTAGTAGTCATGTGAATTTGGTATTCGTTCGATATTTTGATGAGATGTATGTTGTCTAGCCTCTAGTGGTGTTATGTGAACGTCGACTACATAACACTTCACCATTATTTGGGCCTAGAGGAAGGCATTGGAAGTAATAAGTAGATGATGGGTTGCTAGAGTGACAGAAGCTTAAACCCTAGTTTATGTGTTGCTTCGTAAGGGGCTGAGTTGGATCCATATGTTTCATGCTATGGTTAAGTTTACTTTAATACTTCTGTTGTAGTTGCGGATGCTTGCAATAGAGGTTAATCATAAGTGGGATGCTTGTTCAAGTAAGAACAGCACCCAAGCACCGGTCCACCCACATATCAAATTATCAAAGTACCGAACGTGAATCATATGAACGTGATGAAAACTAGCTTGATGATATTCCCAAGTGTCCTCGGGAGCGCTTTTCCTTATATAAGAGTTTGTCCAGGATTATACTTTGCTACAAAAAGGATTGGGCCACCTTGCTGCACTTTATTTACTTTTGTTACTTGTTGCTCGTTACAAATTATCTTATCACAAAACTATCTGTTACCACTTATTTCAGTACTTGCAGAGAATACCTTGTTGAAAACCACTTATCATTTCCTTCTGCTCCTTATTGGGTTCGACACTCTTACTTATAGAAAGGACTATGATAGATCCCCTATACTTGTGGGTCATCAATATGGTGATATTAGAGTCATGCTAGTTTAGTAGTTGTGGATTCGAGGAATACTTGTGTTAAAGTTTGTGATTCCCGTAGCATGCACGTATGGTGAACCGTTATGTGATGAAGTCGGAGCAAGATTTATTTATTGATTGTCTTCCTTATGAGTGGCGGTCGGGGACACGCGATGGTCTTTTCCTACCAATCTATCCCCCAAGGAGCATGCGCGTAATACTTTGCTTCGATAACTAATAGATTTTTGCAACAAGTATATGAGTTCTTTATGACTAATGTTGAGTCCATGGATTATACGCACTCTCTTCGTTCCACCATTGCTAGCCTCTCTAATACCGCGCACTTTTCACCGGTATCATACACCCACCATATACCTTCCTCAAAACAGCCTCCATACCTACCTATCATGGCATTTCCATAGCCACTCTGAGATATATTGCCATGCAACTTACCACCGTTCCGTTTATTATGACACGCTCCATCATTGTCACATTGCTTCGCATGATCATGTAGTTGACATCGTATTTGTGGCAAAGCCACCATTCATAATTCTTTCATACATGTCACTCTTGATTCATTGCATATCCCGGTACACTGCCGGAGGCATTCACATGGAGTCATATTTTGTTCTAAGTATTGAGTTGTAATTGTTGAGTTGTAAGTAAATAAAAGTGTGATGATCATCATTTTAGAGCATTGTCCCAAGTGAGGAAAGGATGATGGAGACTATTATTCCCCCAAAAGTCAGGATGAGACTCCGGACGAAAATAAAAAAAGATAAAAAAGAGGCCATAAAAAAGAGAGGAGAAAAGGCCCAAATAAAAAATGAGAGAAAAAGAGAGAAGGGACAATGTTACTATCCTTTTAACAAACTTGTGCTTCAAAGTAGCACCATGATCTTCATGATAGAGAGTCTCCTATGATATCACTTTCATATACTAGTGGGAATTTTTCATTATAGAACTTGGCTTGTATATTCCAATGATGGGCTTCCTCAAAATGCCCTAGGTCTTGGTGAGCAAGCGAGTTGGATGCACACCCACTTAGTTTCTTTTGTTGAGCTTTCATATACTTATAGCTCTAGTGCATCCGTTGCATGGCAATCCCTACTCACTCATATTGATAGCTATTAATGGGCATCTCCATAGCCCGTTGATACACCTAGTTGATGTGAGACTATCTTCTCCCTTTTTGTCTTCTCCACAACCACCCTTCTATTCCAAATATAGTGCTATATCCATGGCTCACGCTCATGTATTGCGTGAATATTGAAAAATTTTGAGAACATCAAAAGTATGAAACAATTTCTTGGCTTGTCATCGGGGTTGTGCATGATTTAAATACTTTGTGTGGTGAACATAGAGCATAGCTAGACTATACGATTTTGTAGGGATAACTTTCTTTGGCCATGTTATTTTGAGAAGACATAATTGCTTAGTTAGTATGCTTGAAGTATTATTATTTTTATGTCAATATTAAACTTTTGTCTTGAATCTTTCGGATCCGAATATTCATACCACAATTAAGAGAATTACATTGAAAATTATGCCAAGTAGCATTCCGCATCAAAAATTCTGCTGTTATCATTTACCTACTCGAGGACGAGCAGGAATTAAGCTTGGGGATGCTTGATACGTCTCCAACGTATCTATAATTTTTAATTGCTTCATGCTATATTATATTTTGTTTTGGACATTAATGGGCTTTATAATATGCTTTTATATTATTTTTGGGACTAACCTATTAACCGAAGGCCCAGCCCAGAATTGTTGTTTTTTGCCTATTTCAGAGTTTCGCAGAAAAGGAATATCAAACGGAGTCCAAACGGAATGAAACTTTCGGGAACGTGATTTTTGGAACAAACGTGATCCAGTGGACTTGGACCCTACGTCAAGAAAGCAACCAGGAGGGCACGAGGTAGGGGGGCGCGCCTACCCCCCTGGGTGCACCCTCCACCCTCGTGGGGCCCACGTTCCTCCACCGACGTACTTCTTCCTCCTATATATACCTACGTACCCCCAAACTACCAGAAAGAGAGCCAAAAACCTAATTCCACCGCCGCAACCTTCTGTACCCGTGAGATCACATCTTGGGGCCTTTTTCGGCGCTCCGCCGGAGGGGGCATTAATCATGGAGGGCTTCTACATCAACACCATAGCCTCTCCAATGATGTGTGAGTAGTTTACCTCAGACCTTTGGGTCCATAGTTACTAGCTAGATGACTTCTTCTCTCTCTTTGGATCTCAATACAAAGTTCTCCACGATTCTCGTGGAGATCTATTCGATGTAATCTTCTTTTGCAGTGTGTTTGTTGAGACCGATGAATTGTGGGTTTATGATCAAGTTTATCTATGAACAATATTTGAATCTTCTCTGAATTCTTTTATGTATGATTGGTTATCTTTGCAAGTATCTTCGAATTATCAGTTTGGTTTGGCCTACTAGATTGATTTTTCTTGCAATGGGAGAAGTGCTTAGCTTTGGGTTCAATCTTGCGATGTCCTTTCCCAGTGACAGCAGGGGCAGCAAGGCACGTATTGTATTGTTTCCATCGAGGATAACAAGATGGGGTTTATTTCTTATTGCATGAGTTTATCCCTCTACATCATGTCATCTTGCTTAAAGCGTTACTCTGTTCCTATGAACTTAATACTCTAGATGCATGCTAGATAGCGATGTGTGGAGTAATAGTAGTAGATGCAGGCAGGAGTCGGTCTACTTGTCGCGGACGTGATGCCTGTATACATGATCATACCTAGATATTCTCATAACTATGCTCAATTCTATCAATTGCTCAACAGTAATTTGTTCACCCACTGTAATACTTATGCTCTCGAGAGAAGCCACTACTGAAACCTATGGCCCCCGGGTCTATTTTCAATCATATTAATTTCCTGTCAACAAGCTATTTCTGGCGCCGTTTATTTTTTCCTTTAATTTTACTCTTTATAATAAAAATATCAAAAATATTATCTTATCATCTCTATCAGATCTCACTTTCGTAAGTGACCTTGAAGGGATTGACAACCCCTATATTGCGTTGGTTGCGAGGTTTTTATTTGTTTGTGCAGGTGCGAGGGACTCGTGCCTGGCCTCCTACTGGATTGATACTTTGGTTCTCAAAAACTGAGGGAAATACTTACGCTACTTTACTGCATCACCCTTTCCTCTTCAACGGAAAACCAACGCAGTGCTCAAGAGGTAGCAGTAGCGTGCGTACATCCTGCCTCTCCCAAGAACGCTCAAGGAAGAAGATGAAGCAGAATGGGTCGTGGGAAGGCTGGGCCTGCTGGGCTGCATTTTTTTAAACATTTTTGTTTTTACAGAAGCAATGAAACACCGAAAATACAAATAAAAATTAGCCTAAAAATCCCAGAAAATTCCACATAATTATTTAAAAATAATTATATGGTCACAAGGTCATACATAAGACCATATAATTTTCTGGGATTATGTGGAATTTTCTGGGATTTTTATCCGGCCTACATTTATTCGGCCTAAAATGCAAAAAATTTAAAAATAAACGTTTCGCTATGATAATAAAATATGCACCAAAATAAATTTGCAAATGAATCCAAATAAATATATTTTGATTTCAAATTCAATTTCCAATATTTTCCCTCTGATTTTGAAGAAGTCATTTTATCTTCTATCTTTATTTTATTTTTGATATAATGGAAATGAATTTCGATGAAACCAAAATTGATCCATATCCCAACTTTGAAATTCTCAAAAATGGCTTTATGGAAACTTCCAACTCTCTCTTTTGGTCCTTGAGTTGCTCAAAGTTCCTTAGATCAAAATTCAAATAAAACAAATGGAGGCAAAATGTATAAATCATGGATGCATATGAATGATCTATTTATAAACATGCAAATTGAAAATTGGGATGTTAGAAACCTGTGCCCCTTAAGATGAATCTCACCCTCGAGATTCGGGTTGGCTAGCAAAAAGGTGTGGGTGGTCTTATCTAAGATCTTCTTCTCGTTCCCAGGTGGCTTCTTCCTCGGTATGGTGACTCCATTGAACCTTGCAGAACTTGATGACCTTGCTGCGGGTAACTCTGTTGGCAAACTCGAGAATCTTGACCGGTTTCTCCTCATAAGTCAGGTCACTCTCCAACTGAATTGCTTCCAAGGGCACTCTATCTCTTA
This sequence comes from Aegilops longissima, assembly GCA_021605205.1. Lineage (NCBI taxonomy): Eukaryota > Viridiplantae > Streptophyta > Magnoliopsida > Poales > Poaceae > Aegilops > Aegilops longissima. Next base: position 648,473,956 of record CM038682.1, on the reverse strand, counting down.
GAGGAATATCGGCCATCTGCACATGGCACTTCTTCAACTGGCAAACGTGAAACACATCATGAACTCTAGACAAGGCTTCGGGTAACTCCAGCTGATATGCAACTTCTCCTCTACGTTCTAAAAACTCTCTATGGCCTCACAAATCGTGGTGCTAACTTTTCTTTGACTCCAAATCGTTTAACTCCTCAAAGTGGAGACACACGAAGATATGCTCTATCTCCGACTTTGTAGGTTACTTCCTTGCGTTTAGCATCAGCATAACTCTTCTACCTGGATTGGGCTATTTTGAGTCTGTCATGGATCAACTTGAATTCCTCCTATGAATCTCTAATTAAATCTGGTCCGAATAATTTACAGTCTCCAACTGCATCCCACGTCAATGGTGTCCTGCACCTCCTTCCGTACAAAGCTTCGAAAGGGGTCATCTTCAAACTAGCTTGATAGTTGTTGTTATATGAGAACTCTGCGTAAGACAAATTATCATCCCAAGTAGATCCATAATCTAGCGCACAAGCTCTCAACATGTCCTCCAGAATCTGATTGACTCTCTCGGTCTGCCCATCTGTCTATGGATGAAAGGTTGTACTGAACTCTAGCCTGGTACCCAAAGTTTCATGTAACTTATGCCAAAATTTTGAGGTAAATTGTGTTCCTCTATCTGATACGATGGTCCTCGAAACTCCATGCAGACATACGGTCCTGGTCATGTATATCTTGGCTAGCTTAGCACTTGTATATGTGGTTTTCACGGGGATGAAGTGAGCTACCTTGGTCAAGCGATCAACCACTACCCAAATAGAATCATAGCTTGATCGGGTCCTGGGTAATCCTGTAATGAAGTCCATGCCAAGTTTGTCCCACTTCCAATCTGGTATCGGCAAAGGCTGAAATAATCCTGCTGGTTTCTGGTGCTCTACCTTAACCCTCTTACATACGTCACATACTGCGACATACTCGGCAATATCCTTCTTCATACCTATCCACCAGAAATTTTCCTTCAAGTCCAAATACATCTTGGTGTTGCCCGGGTGTATCGAGTAAGGCGAATCATGAGCTTGCTAAAGAATCAACTTCCTGTTCTCTGGGTCATTGGATACATAAATACGCTTCTCAAACCATAAGGTTCCATGTTCATCCTCACGAAATCCTTCTACCTTTCCTTGGTTCATTCTTTCCTTTATCTCCGCAATACCTTTGTCTAACTTATGGGCTTCTCGGATCTTTCCCAACAAAGTGGATTGAATTTCCATTGTGGCAACAAAACCTCATGGTACTATCTCCAATCAGAGATCTCTGAGATCATCAATTAACTCCTGAGGTAATCCTCCTGCTGTGAGGGTATTGACATAGCTCTTGCAACTCAATGCATCTGCCACAACATTGGCCTTTCCTGGGTGATAATGCAATCTCATGTCATAATCCTTTATGAGCTCCAACCATCTCCTCTGCCTGAGGTTCAACTCCTTCTGCGTGAAGATGTATTTCAAACTCTTGTGCTCCTTGTAAACATCACACCTATTTTCGATAAGAAAATTTCTCCAGGTCTTGAGTGCATGCACTATGGCTGCTAACTCCAAATCATGCGTTGCGTAGTTCAACTCATGAGGTCGAAGATGATGTGAGGCATATGAAACAACTCTTCCTTCTTGCATAAGAACACCTCCAAGTCCCTGACAAGAAGCGTCGCAATACACCTGAAAATCCTTGCGTATATTCGGAAGAATCAACACTGGAGCTGTAACCAAATGTTTCTTCAACTCCTGAAAACTAGCCTCACATTCCTTGGTCCAATTAAATTTGATGTCTTTCTTCAATAACTCTGTCATGGGTTTTGCTCTCTTGGAGAAATTCTCAATAAATCTCTGGTAATATCCTGCAAGTCTAAGGAAACTACGGATCTCTCCGACTGAAGTGGGTGCTTTCCATTCGGTGACGGATTCAACCTTTGAGGGGTCTACTGCTATTCCTTCTCCTGATATAACATGTCCGAGAAATCTAACTTCCTTCAACCAGAATTCGCACTTGCTGAACTTTGCGTATAACTGATGTTCCCTGAGCTTCTCTAGAACCAAGCGCAAATGTTCCTTCTGTTCTTCTTCATTCTTCGAGTAAATCAATATGTCATCAATGAATACCACAACAAACTTATCCAAGAACTCCATGAATACCTTATTCATCATACTCATAAAATAGGCAAGAGCATTAGTCAAACCAAAAGACATGACTGTATACTCATAAAGCCCATATCTCGTGGTAAAGGCTGTCTTGGGTATGTATTGCTCTCAGATCTTCAACTAGTGATATCCTGAGCGAAGATCGAACTTGGAGAAAACTTTTGCTCCTTGTAGCTGGTAAAACAAGTCATTGATCATTGGCAGAGGGTACTTGTTCTTGATCGTTGCCTCGTTCAGCGCACGATAATCTACAACCATTCTCAAGGATCCATCCTTCTTCTCAACTAGAAGCACTGGGGCTCCCCAAGGTGATGAACTCGGTCGAATATAACCTTTCTCCAATAATTCCTTAATCAGCTTCTTAATTTCCTCCAGATCATTTGCGGGCATCTGGTACGGTCTCTTGGATATTGGTCCGGTGTCGGGTAACAATTCGATCAAAAGCTCTATCTCCCGATCTGGTGGCATGCCGGGCAATTCCTCTGGGAAAACATCGAGATAATCCTTCACAACTGGTACTTCCTCCTGAACAACTCCCAAAAGAGAATTCACTTGAGTCCTCCTTGGCGTATGTCTCGACACACACTTGATCCATTTCCCCTCTGGGGTGGTGATAATAATTTACTTACGAGCACAATCAATATTCCCTTCATACTTGGATAGCCAGTCCATGCCTAGAATTATGTCCAATCCTTGTCTCCCTCGGTCAATGGCAACTGAAAACATCCGCTACTAGCCATATACTCTGCTCCCGGGGAACTCACTAACATAGGTGACTTAAGGGCTACAATCGGCAACTTAAACTTGTCCACAAATCCCCTTGATATGAGTGAATGTGATGCACTAGTGTCAAAAAGAACAAGGGCTGTGAATGAATTAATCAAGAATTTACCAACAACGGTGTCAGGCTGGTCATATACTTCCTGCACATTGACATGGTTCACCTGACCTCTGGTGAAGGGATTGGGCTTCTTGCATCCAGAGCTTCCATTGCCGTTCCCGTTCTTGGCCTCAGGGCAATCGCTGGCGTAGTGTTCGGTTTTCCCGCACTTGAAACAGGTAATGTTGCTCAGATCCTTCTTTGCCGGTGTAGCGGGGTTGGACTGATGCTGATTGCTGTTTCCTTTATTCCCATTGCCATTCCTATGGCCATTATGGTTATGTACATTTCCTCCATGATGAAAATTTCCTCCATGGTTATGGTGAGTGTGTCCAACATACTTGCCAGATCCTGATCCATTATTTCCCGAGTACGGGGTATAGCGGGGCTTCTACTGAGCTCCTGAGTTGTACTTTCCCTGTCTGTACTTCCTCTTGCGATTCTCCACCTGCTGCTGCTTGCCTTCCAGAATGAGGGCCTTGTTGACCAACTCTTAGTAATTGTTAAAGGTAGCCACCGTCAACTGAAGTCCCAGATCATCGTTTAGTCCCTCCAGAAATTTCTCCTGCTTAGCGGCATCATCAGCCACCTCTGCGGGAGCATACCTAGATAACTTGCTGAATTCCTCCACATAATCACCAACAGAACGATTTCCCTGGCGTAAGTTGCGGAACTCACGCTTCTTCAGACTCATAGCTCCAGCTTAAACATGTGCGGTACGGAACGCCTGCTGGAACTGATCCCAAGTCACATTGGCTATGGGGAATGTGGTGGTGTAATTCTCTCGCCACGAGGCTGATGGTCCATCCAGTTGATGTGCGACAAAGCGCACCTTCTTAGCGTCAGTGCATCCTGCGGTGGTCAGCTCCCTTCCGATCTTGCGAAGCTAGTCATCTGCGATGATCGGCTCCGTGCTGCTAGAGAACACGGGTGGGTTCAATCTCAGGAAACGCGTAAGGTTGTCGACCGGGGGTGGTGGCGGTGGGTTGTTGTTGTTTTGGTTCTAGTTCTGGATGAGCAATTGCATGAGAGCATCCTGGTTCTGGATCAACTGGGTAAGTTCCGGTGGGAATTCCGGGTCACGTCTCGGAGGTATCTGTTCGCTTTAGAGTGGATGATAAATTAGAATAGAATAAGGGCTTAATGAGAGAAGTCAATACCCATATGCTTATGATAGCAAGAAAACTTCAAATCAAGCAATTCACACATATCACACCACACAAGCAAAACCAACAGGTAAGCTCATATCCACAAGAGATATGATCTCTTCATACTACCGCAAATCGTAGTTGGACTCAACTTGGTAGTGGTGGTCTGTACTAAATCTCCTCAAATCAATGTCAACTCTAGCTTCTTCTTCTTCGTCGACAATGATGTCTTCATAGGTCATGGTCTCATCGGGCTGAGCAACTTGGTGATGGGGTTCAACCACTATTTAAATGAAGTAGAGAAGAGATAGAAATGAATAGAGAAGAGTACAGACCAACGGATATATAAGGAAGTCATAAAATAGAGTTTTCTTCCTATGGCTTTCCATTTCCTAGTGATCGCGTCCTATAGTCAGCGTGTGCTCTGATACCATCTTGTAGCGACCCGACCCAAATGGATCGAAGTCTCTGTGCTTAAGTGTCATCCCTGGATCGGTATGCTGACACACACAGTACTCGAGGAATTATAACAGAGTTTAATCACACACTTCATTACATCGAGATCCTCAAAATAGTATTTATTACAATAACATGGCCAAAGGCCATCTAAAATAAAAATAATTGCGGAAGCATTGAAGATTGGGATGTTACAGTTCCGGTTCAAGTCCAAATGCAAACTTGAATCAACCTTCTTTGTAGTAAATAACTCAAGATCCTTGTCTAGTGATTCGGCCACCGTCTCCTTGTATGCAACCCAACATTGCTCGGTGTTCACACGCATTGTCTTCCAACGGATGTGCATTCCAAAACCAACATTATGCCTTCCCTCCAACTCAACGATATCACTAGGGTCCATCCAATTCAAATATTTCCTCACTTGTTCCTAGACCTCCACATAGCTAGGACTATTATCAAACACTATGTCAAGCTCATTCGGGTCCGGTTCAATATTTCCTTTCAAGAAGGCGTCTTTGTCCCCATGATGAACAAATGCACATGTTCTTCCCATACCTATAAGCATTCAAACAACAAAATGTAACTTATCTTCCATGAGTACTAATCCGAAGATTAACACGGAATACAAACCCTAACATAGATATGAAACAACAACCCTAACCCTTGCCCCAACACAACAACACCCATAACCCTAACCCTAACATACTAACAAGCCTAACCCTAGCACCAACATAACAACACCCATAAGAATAACCCTAACATAGTAACAACCCTAATCATAGGAAATTGTCAAACAAACATCTCATATCTCCATACAAATTTCTAGATCCATAAAAAACTAGGGTTTCCCCAAACTAGCAACCAATGAGCAATTTGTTAACATTTCTTGGATCAAAACAAGGGGATCGGAGGAGATTACCTTGAGGGAGGGATTGATTTCGAAATCCATGGACAAAATCTTCAAATTTGGAAGATTTGGAGAAGGATTTGAGAGGGGAGAGAGTGGAAGAGGGGGCAAATCTTAGGTGGGGATGGTTTAGGGGTTGGGTGTGTAGGGGAGTGGGGGAGGGGGACCAGCCAGCCAACTAGTAACAGACAGTGCAACGCCTATGGGCTAGGCACTGCACATCACATGTGTGGCGCCTAGCTCGGAGGCGCTGCATTGCTCTGTGTGGGCCCCGGGGTGCCACGCTGGACAGACGTGCAACGCGTGTGAGTTAGGAGCTACACCGTAGGGAGTGGCGCCTTCATGTCGGACGCCACTCAAAACGGTCGGCTGAATGGATTTTCTTTCAAAGCAGTTCATTTTGTGAATTCTTTTCGTCAATAGCCCCCCCCCCCCCAGGCTTGTCCACCCGGTTTCTTGTGGGGCGGCGGCTGGTAAATTGGGGACGACGGAAGGAAAATAGCAGGCCGAAACATCAGCTTCCCTTTAATGTTTTTGTTCTTTAGTCCTATCGACTTCCATTTAATTGGGCCAGGCCGATCACGCAAGCCACAATCCACGTTGACCAAGCTGGCCTTCGTTCTTTTTTCACCCACGTCGACGAAAGCGAGAAACGTGCACGCCCTTTAGGTCCACCCCCTATGTTTTTCCATTTCGTTCTTTTTATTTTATTTTTTGTTTTTTTCTTCCTAAAACTCATTCAGGATTAAAAAAAATCATGATTTAAAAAAAATGTTCAGGAAATCATAAAATGTTTGTGGATTCGAATAATGTTCGTGATTTTAAAACAAAGTTCACATATTCTAAATATATTGAAAAATTAGGGGAAAATGCATGGAAAATAGCAAAAAAAAATTCAAGATTTCGGAAAAAGTTCATGTATTCAAAACATGTTCGAATATGAATGAAAATTTCACGAATTCGAAAAAAATTCATGATTTTTTTCTAGATTTGCAAAAATTTAGAAAATGTTTGTGAGTTCCCAAATTTCAAAAAATGATCGTCGATAAAAAATGCCATTTAAAAAATGTTCGAATATTTGTGACTTTGTAAAATAATTATCATGAATCCGAGAAAAATTCAGGATTTCTAAAAAATGCCTGCAAATTCAAAAAATCATAGTTTCCAAAAAATTAACAAATTTGAAAGATGTATGAAAATTTGAAAAGGAAAAAATAATGAGAAATAATAATGAGAAAGAAAAGAAAAAATGAACATTAAAAATAAAAAATGAAAATCATAAAAGAAAGAAAAAAACAAAAATGAAAAATGAAAGGAAAGAATAAAAATTAAAAAAAATGAGAAAAAAAGGAAACCGGTCTGGGAAGGTTCTAGAACCTTCCTAAACCAAAAAAGGAGTAAGTTGAGCTGGCCCAAGTGTACACAGCGGGGAGGGGTGCGCACCTGGTTGCTATTTGACGACCTACGCGCCAAAAAGGATCCGTCATTTTTACGTCTCTGGCGAACTAGCGATTTCGGCAAAGCTACCAACAAATGCTTTTGTACCAATCCCTCAAAATGCAAGGGTCTTTTATCCCTTATACAAAGAAACTACCAAAAAATAGTTACATATAACCTTTTTAAAAATGGTCGTGCTAGGTGTCGACCGGTTGAAGAGATTAAGACAATGAGAGCTATTGGATCTCCCCCATGTGAGCCAACTAAATTGCAACAAGCAAGTTGTTTCGGACTTGTTACAAGAAGCCTCGAATTTTTTTTCGATCTGTGCAATAGGAGCCTTGTTGCATTCAGGCTTCTACAACACGAGCCTTGTCGCAAATATTTTTTGAACCATTTTTTCTTTTACTCTGTTGACCATCATTGCAACATCCGTCATGTTGCAGAATCCTTTTGTGAACCATTTTTTCTTTTTCTCTGTTGCCCATCGTTGCAACATCGGTCATGTTGCAGAATCCTTTTGTGAACCATTTTTTTCTTTTTCTCTGTTGCCCATCATTGCAACATTGGTCATGTTGCAGAATCCTTTTGTGAACCATTTTTTCTTTTTCTCTGTTGCCCATCATTGCAACATCGGTCATGTTGCAGAATCGTTTTGCAACCAAGTTCGTGTTGCAAAATATTTTTTGCAAAAAGAGAAGTCAAGCACATATTGCATAAATTTTTTGCAACAGAGGTCTTGTTGCAGTTTTTTTATTGCAACAGTGAAAAAGGGTAAAGCGGTGCAGGGAGTCACACATGACAAGCGTCGCATGCTAAAGGCGGCGGACGCCTTGTATTGGATTGGCTAGGTGAAGGGAATCATTGCCCTTAAAAATAGAAACACTATTCATCCGACTGATCGAATGCGAACCGTCTACCACACCGTCTGCATGCCACGTGTCCCTCCTGAGCTGTGTGCAACATGAATCTTCCTGCCATACCGAGATTTGCAACAAGGTTTCTGTTGTAACACTGGATGGCAACGGGCATGACACAAGATAGAGATTGTTTTTTGCAAAAGGATTATGTTGCAAACGAAGGTTTGTATCAAGAATCTTGTTGCGAACGGCGACTACAATGATGACGGTGCTGCAACATCATCTTTTCATCAAAAAAATTATGCAACATCATCCATGTTGCAACAGTCCTTCCGCAACATCATCCATACTGCAAAAACGTGAAAGCCGAAAAAAACCTGGAACATAACTTCTGTTGCAAATATTTTTCTGCAACATGACCTTTGTTGCAAAGATAATGCTCAAGGAAATAACACTACGAGGTAAAAAAAGGTAATAACACTGCCGTTGTTACAACGCAAACATCGCAACAATGAGCTTGTTGAAATTTGCAATGTGCATGTTTAGGGGAGATCCAACAACTATTTTTGCGCAAATCGGAGGGCACATAAGGAGGTCGATGTTTTTGTGCTATCCTTTGGCCGATGTGTAGCATCGCCCTAATAAAATAACAATATTTTATTGATTAAGCAACAAAATCATACGCAGTCTCTCGGGTAACACTCCATAGCAGAATAAAAAAATACAAACATTGACTGAATACATACAAGACTTAGCTAAAACATGAGCTACACTATTAAGGTCTTGATGAACGTGCTTAAAAGCAGCAGAGGAGAAACCTTGTGTACTGTGGGAATTATTTTCTTTCTCACCCGTAAATAGACAAATAGTGGAATAGAAAGTAGTCAGTACTCCCGACTCCTCTCGCTCCTCGCGCTGCCCCCTCGAATGACCAACGGCCAGCGGTGGTGCAGGCATGCCGGGGTGTCGGTGATGCAGGTTTGACCCCTAGGGGTCTATAGGCTGCGTAGGGTAGTGGTGGCGACCCTCCTCTTCTTTTTTGGTACAAGCCGGCGGAGTCTTGGACCAAGGGCGCGCTCGGGTGGGCTAGATTGGGGCCCGGGGTGGGTTGGTTCTTTCATGCTAGGTAGGATTGGTTGGGCTCGGTGCGGGTGCTGTCGCTGGGAGCAAGATTTCCTTCCACGTGTGCACAATAGGCAATGGTGGTGCTCGTGACATAATGGCACCGGCTTGCGATCACAGATGTGGCCCAGTATGAGATCACCTGGCTCGGGGTAGGCCTTGCTCGACGGCGGTCGTCGGCAGTCACTGGATCGTGTCCTCAGTGGTCCAACATGACCGGATGGGTATGCAAGCATGGGCGCTTCCTACTGTGGACGCGCTGACTCAGATTCACTGGCCGTTGTCCGGCTAGGAGTGGATGGGAAGCCTATCTCTTGCAATTGTGGGTGGTGCGCTATGAAGTGGCCGGTTGGCAGTGTTTTGGGCTTTGGATGCTGGGGCGGCGGCTCCGGAAGGCGGTCCGCTTGGTTGGCTCTCCAGCGATCACTATGGCGGCGGTGGTGGCTATGTATCTTGGCCGTGTCGGCGAAGTGGGGTATAGCAATGGGTGGCTTGGGCTCACTCATTGTCGTTGACAGTGGTGACGCCCCGATCTGGATATGGAGGCATGTGCTCATCGCGGTTGTCCTAGGTGCCTCGTGGTGAAACGGGTGAACTGTTGACAAAGGCGGCGACGGTTGGTGCCGCTCTCCTATTGAGGACGTTGTTGTGGTCCTCCTCTCCATGTTAGAGTTCCAGGTGAAGACCTTAGTCTGGTTCGGACTCGGTAGTGCTGACGCTTAGCGTCATTTCCCCTCCTGTGGGCGTTGTCGCGCAGCTTAGTCGTGGCGTCATTTTCTAGTCTGCGTGTATTATTTCTCGGTAGTGTAGTCTAGATTGTCCGGTTATCTCGGGATCTGCTATGTAGGATGGCCTCCTCACAACCGTATATCATTCTGTCGTTGTCGGGGAAAATATACTGGGGTATGCATTTTCCCCTGACTAGTGCACGGGCAAGCCAAGAACGAGTCAGAACCCGAAGGACCAAGAGATTTGAAGAACCAACATGCCGCTCAAAGAGGCCAAGATCAAGCCAGAGGAGCCAGGTATCGGCAAGAGAAGGGCCTCCCTTGCCGGGCAGGCGAGCCCGGCAAGGGGCGAGGCCACCGCCAGAAGCAGGCAACCAGAGCACCCCGGCAGGGCTTGCCGGGGCTCGCGGAGGCAAAACCACTCCACCAACCACTCGAGCACGACCCACGTCGTCCATCAGTGCGGTGTCAAGCCGCAAGATGATTAAGTAGCAGCCATTTTCAACAGAAGAAACCCATAGATGACACCCGTCCTGCGACGTGTCAAGAGAACAAGCGCAGAGCTGGCAAGGTAAGCCCGACAAGCCTTGCCGGGCAACCAGTGATGTGACACTAGGTGGTGCATTTAATGCACCCTGTCAGCCCGCATAGTTAGGTATGATAGCACTGTTTGCTATCATATCAGTGGATAATGACTACTTTGCCATTGTGGTGACCCCTTAATCTATAAAAGGAGGCCCATGGCACCCGTAGGAGGGGTTAGCTGGCTGGGAAATTGCTGGACCCATATGCGCGTAGTCACTGATGCACATAAGCATCCCTTGCCGGGCAAGTGTACTACTCACCACCACCTCCATTCCACCATCAATCCACCAAAGCAGGAGTATGGTTTTACGCCTCACGGCGGCCCGAACCTGGGTAAAATGCTTGTGTGATCTCTGTCGTGCTATCGTGCACTGGTCTGCTCTTTGTGTGATGCGACACCCCCTTGCCAAATCAGCAATGGTCCTCCTGGTCCCATAGGTGGCCGCGGATATCCCGCGACATCTTTGGCGCGCCGGGTAGGGGGCGCACGCGAGCACAAATCTGATAGCGTCGGGAGCGCGCTGTTTCTGCGACAGCACTATGAAATCTTCCTCCGCCAGCGGCACTAGGAAAGAAGGCGAAGATAGGGCGAGGAAGTGGGGGCTGGTCCCGGGCCAACCTCACCACGCCCCGCCCAGTACCGCGTTGCAGCCACGGAAAAGGGTCGACGTCTACGGTGGTGTGTACCTCCCGAGGATCCCGCACGACGTAGCCGTTGCGTGGGCGCTATCATGAACGGGAGGGCGACGCGTGCGAGAAGAGGGGTCCATCCCTGCATCCCTCCTCCCCTTCTACAGTCAAGCTGCTTACAGCCCCACCACCTCCGATGTCGATGAATACCTCGCAACACTCGGTTTAGTATTTACCCTTTTTAGGGAAATCCAGAGTCACGCGTTAGTGTGAATCCATCGTATGGTGGCGTGACAAGCATGCTTCGGCAGGGTTGCATCGGGTTGTGTGCAACCAATATCGCTGTCGCTGATGGGTTGTATGAAGGAGGCAGGGAGGGAAAAGGAGGGGGCCGAGCAAAAGCCCAACATCGCGTCACGCCACCCGCCAGACACACCTGTCGTTGATGACCCCACGGAGAGCAGATGTGACGCCCCGAGACCGGCGCTCCAGATGCCTTCCATGGTTTTCGAGATTCGTCGTGTGTTTTGTTTTGTTCGTTGCATTCATCTTTGCATCATGTGCATTGCATCATGCCATCATGCACCCCTTTTTAAAACTCAACTAAATAAATTGCATAGATTGTTAATCTATTTAAATCGAGGGAAATCACATGGTGATTTCTCTTTATAACATATATCCTCCCAATATTATTAGGGAGCTAAAATAAGTACATTCCATTAATTTGGATTTTACCACAACACACGTGCATGTTAAATCCCTTGGCCTTTTCTTCCTCATGTTTTGTCTCTCTAACCTTGTCTATAATTCTTTCTTCATCTATCGAAGCCCCACCAAAATTCTCAACATTTTTGGACCTTCCCAACCCTCACTTCCTATTCAAACCATTTGAATTTAAATCAAATGAGTTTGAATTTAAACTTTCGGTCATGCCCACTTCTATTTTTCCTGGTTGAAGCTCATTTTTGTGAATCCGGGAAAATAATCCACATGCCCAAACTCCACTCCAATATCTCTCGACATTTCTTCTAAGCTTCTGTTTCTTTGAAATAGAGAGATAATTAGAGAGAGAGAAGAGGGCCAGCCAAACCTCCCCACAGCCGAGCCGGCCACTAGGCATAGCTAGGCCCAGCCATCCCCGTGGCCCACCTAAGCCCAGTCGCACAGCTCTGTCCCTCGATCCCCCACTCTCCCTCGTCTCCTCCCTCGCGCCGTCACCACGCACAGGAGAGGGATCCCAATCCCCATGGCCACGCACGCCACGCGCAGCTGTGCTGCTTCCCTCGAGGCCGCGCCCTAGCGACCTCGGTCGCCGCCGGCAAGCCCTCTGCGGCCTCCTTGGGCCCCTTCGACGGCTCTCCCCCCGGGCTCCTCTTCCTCCGCGCCATCTTCGTCGAGCACCAGGAGCTCGACGTCCAGTCCTCTCACCTTGTGCCGGCGAGCACAACGCCCCTCCGCGCGACCCCTTCCTCTGCTCCTCCTTCCCACGTGCCGCCTCCGACTCGATTCGCCGCCGCCGCCTTCCTCTGCGCCGCCACGCGTTTCCCCTTGCAGCACCTCCCCGAGCAGGAGCTCCGCCTCCCCTGCTTCGCGCCAAGGCCGATGCCGGCCACTCCATCCTTCACCGTCCTGCTGCCGCTGCAGTCCAGCCGCGCCCCTGCTTCGCTTCTGCGACCTTCTGTCGTCCCCATCGACCTGAGCCTCGAGCTGTTGTCACGGTACCTGCCCGAACACGAGCAATTTTGGATCGCCAAGTACCCTTCGGATTCGTCAAGACCGTCGTGTACAACTACACCCGGTGATGCGACAAGTGCCCCGACAACGTGTACATCTACACCGCCAAGACCGGACCGACAAGTACCCCGACGTTGCGTGTACCACTACCGTCGCCCTGAAGACGTTGGATTCTTCAAGTACCTCTCAAAAAAAAGCGAGCGTGTACCACTACTTCAACTACTTCCACTACGCCTCCACGTGTGTCACTACTTCCCACGACGACCCGTGAAGAACTACTACCACTTCGAACCCGTCCACCCCGAAACGCACGGTTCGAAGGTATAACCGCCGGGACGATCGCCATGAACGAATGCATGTGTTGTATGAGATGCCCGTGGTTGCATCATGTCCTAGTTGTCATTACACGTTTCTCCTAGTTTGCTATGCCGTCGACCCGTGGGAACCCAGTAACTGGGAGCACCCCACCATCTCTTGCGTGTTCCACACATCCACACACTTCTCTTTTGCATCGGTATCTCAATCGAGTTACCGGTACCGATATGTTGCCGTGGCACCCTTTCGTCCACCATGGTGACTAAATGCTCTATATCATCCTTCATGTCAACTTTTCATAAAAATTGCATCCAACCTTGAATATGTCATCCGCATCATGGTAACAACATTAAAAATGTTTAAAATTGTTGTTTGCATTAAATTGCTATATGCACATGGGGATTTTCCGGAATCGTTGTTTGTTGTCTCCGGCCTCATTTAAACTTGCCTAAATAGTCAGTTTACTTATGCTTCACTCCTTGCCATGTTAATCAACATTTAATATTGTTGGGTACATAAACGAGACAGAACTAAATAATTGATGTGGTGTTTCGTCAATATGCAACTCGTTGCATATTGAGCTCCACTTAATTTGTAGTATTGTTTGTGCATTTTGCCATGCCATGCCTCTTTAAACCGGACATGCATTGTGCATCATGCCATGTTTATGTGATGGTTGTTTATCATGTTGTTTGCTTCTTTCTGGTTTGTTTCTCTCGTTAGCTTCGGTTTCGTTCGGGAGTTGTGAGGATTCGTTCGACTCCGCCCGTTTGTCTTCTTCTTGGACTCTTTCTTCTTCCTTGCGGGATCTCAGGCAAGATGACCATTACCCTCGATATCACTTCTATCTTTGCTTGCTAGTTGTTCGCTCTATCGCTATGTTGCGCTACCAATCACTTGTTTATCATGCCTCCCATTTTGCCATGTCAAGCCTCTAACCCACCTTCCTAGCAAACCGTTATTTGGCTAAGTTACCGCTTTTGCTCAGCCCCTCTTATAGCGTTGCTAGTTGCAGGTGAAGTTGAAGGTTGTTCCATGTTGGAACATGGATATTTTGGGATATAACAATATCTCTTATTTAATTAATGCATCTATATACTTGGTAAAGGGTGGAAGGCTCGACCTTATGCCTGGTGTTTTGTTCCACTCTTGCCGCCCTAGTTTCCGTCATACCGGTGTTATGTTCCTTGATTTTGCGTTCCTTACGCGGTTGGGGTTATGGGACCCCCTTGACAGTTCGCTTTGAATAAAACTCCTCCAGCAAGGCCCAACCTTGCTTTTACATTTGCCACACCTAAGCCTTTTTCCCTTGGGTTAACTCGAGGGCTGGTTATACCTGTACGCTTCGCTCATCCGGTGTGCCCTGAGAACGAGATATGTGCAGCTCCTATCGGGATTCGGGAGGTCTTGCTGGTCTTGTTTTACCATTGTCGAAATGTCTTGTAACCGGGATTCCGAGACTGATCGGGTCTTTCCGGGAGAAGAAATATCATTCGCTGATCGTGAGAGCTTGTGATGGGCTAAGTTGGGACACCCCTGCAGGGTATAAACTTTCGAAAGCCGTGCCCACGGTTATGTGGCGGATGGGAATTTGTTAATGTCCGGTTGTAGAGAACTTGACACTTACTTAATTAAAATGCATCAACCGCGTGTGTAGCCGTGATGGTCTCTTTTCGGCGGAGTCCGAGAAGTGAACACGGTTTTTGTGTTATGGTTGTGCGTAAGTAGTTTCAGGATCACTTGTTGATCACTTCTAGCTTCTCGACCGTTGCGTTGCTTCTCTTCTCGCTCTTCTCTGCGTATGCTAGCCACCATATTTGCTTAGTGCTTGCTGCAACTCCACCTCATTACCCCATCCTACCCATAAGCTTAAATAGTCTTGATCTCACGGGTTTTGAGATTGCTGAGTCCTCGTGACTCACAGGTTCTACCAAAACAGTTGCAGGTGCCGATGATACCAGTGCAGGTGATGCTACCGAACTCAAGTGGGAGTTCGACGAGGACCTTGGTCATTACTATGTTTCGTTTCCTGATGATCAGTAGTGGAGCCCAGTTGGGACGATCGGGGATGTAGCATTTGGGGTTATCTTCCTTTTCATTTGTATTTGTCCGTAGTCGGACTATGTGTGTACTCTGATGATGTATGTTCAATTCATGTATTGTGTGAAGTGGCGATTGTAAGCCAACTCTTTATCCCATTCTTGTTCATTACATGGGATTGTGTGAAGATGACCCTTCTTCGGCAAAACCACCATGCGGTTATGCCTCTAAGTTGTGCTTCAACACGTGGGAGATATAGCCGCATCGTGGGTGTTAGAAGTTGGTAATCAGGGCCATCCCCGACTTAGGAGCCCCCTGCTTGATCGAATCGCTGACGTTGTTGAGTCTAGAAGAAAGAAAATCTGAGTCTTAGGATTATATATATCAGAGAGTAGGATTCTTTTTACTCCCCGGTCCCTTCGTCGCTCTGGTGAGGCCTCCTGACGTAGATGTTTTGTCTTTCCTCTCCTCAAATTTCATGAATTACTTTTTTTTAGGATCAAGCGGGTATCTTGGGATCGTTCCAATAGTCTTGTGATGAGAACATTGTTCTTGGTGCCTACTGACATTTAGGGGTTGTTGCAGTGTCCTGGGGAGTTGAGCTGCGAGGTGTTGTCGTCACAATTTTATCGTTGCAGTTCTGGAATACCGGAGTTTCGCCGACATCGAAAATCTCTTTTATGCAGTTGTTGGTGAGATAACCTCGACGCCACCCAAGATCTTTGAGGCGCGGAGTTCGAGTATTGCCATAGCTCGTATAACGGATGCTTTTCGAAGGTTGAGATACACGATTTCCGGAGTTTTCTTGGTTATGTGTTGACGGATGGATACAGCTGGATGTAGGCAATGTTAGTTTGGGTGAGATATTATGCTTCCCCTGTATCCCGAACACCAGATTGCATAACCAGAAAGTTTCGGGAGTTTATAGGTGGGAATTCAAGTAGCTCCTAGAATATCTTTTCGACAGATGCATAATATGGGATTCGGTAAATCTCTATCCTATGTATTTGTTCCGGCTTATTCTGCAAGCAAATCCTTTGTTTTGTTTTGATTGTGGTATTCGAGTTGCTTCGAATTCAAATGTGGATTCCATACCTTTCCTAAGCGGTGTTCCATATTCCTATGTGGATACTAACCCTTCTTATTTATCGAGATTGTCATCTCAATTCTATTTCCAACCGATGCGTTTCTCTTCGAGATGATCCCATCATTTTCCCATCCGCAAGATCAATTCTAAGTTTTCTCAACGGTATCCATTCCATCTACCCAAGTCGCCTTTGTTTTCCCACCCTCCCACCCTTTTATTCAAGGACTCAGATTTCTTAATCAAGTACCCTTTTACTGATGGGAAGTCTCTCCATTCTTTTCCGTCAATGTTCTTACCCGGTGATTATCATGAAGATGGTCAGGAGTTTCAAGTTTATCAGTCTTCATTTTTTTTCTTCTCCGGTGGATTCAATTCAAGCTTCGGGGTTGATCTTATTCCTTTCATTTGTCCAATGCTTTCCCATGCCGGTGCATCTGTTAATCATTCACTCCTTGCTATTCATTTGTTCTGGAGTGCCGAAGATATCTCAGAAGATTCGCATTTCCATTCTTAATCCGTTCAAGCTATTTCGAGGTTGTTATCTCATTCAAGCCATTTAATTCAACCGGCAGAATCTCTCTTTTAAATCGTTCAACAGTGCATCTTTTGAGTGGGCCCTAACCCACAGGTCTTTTCCCAGGATCTTACCTGCCTCTTCTAATTTTTCTGGAGCTATTCTCAAATTCTTTTCGAAGTTTGACGTAAGAATGAATTTCGTCAGTCAAATGTTTTCCAAGATCGATTTCAAATTGTTGGCCAACCTCTTTGTTTTTCATTCTCCCGGAGTATCTCAACAATTCATGGTTGTGATTCTCGTCATCATTCTTGGATTTTGAAGACCGAAGAAGAGTTCCTCTTAAATCCTTACCCATTCTTCCAAAGATTCATGGTTCCAGCATGATGTCATCCTCTCATAATTGTTTTCGATTGCGAGTTTTCTTTTCATAACCATCTGGAGCTTTCAGGAGTCTTTTCAGTTTGATTATCCAGAGGCCATCATCTCAGAATGATTATTTATTCCAGCTTTCAGCTCTCGTTCTCCAAATCTTACCGGGGCATCATTCAAGTATTCTCTAATCAGCTCGGGATCTCTTCGTTCACTTGTATCTAAATTCCTTCAAGTATTTGCGTTCGTTTCTAATTCTTCCCGATGAATTGTGCCTTTGCTACTTTCATTTTTCAATTCTTACGGTGGTTTGTTCAATATTCTTCTTCCTTTGTTTTCATATCAATTCATTCGTTGTTTCCAAATTTCACCGGTGATTCCATCAAGACCTTCTCAAGTTTCCGCTATATCTATCTTAATCCTTTCCACGATAATAAGTAGTATGCCAAATCCGTTGCTTGTCGTCGATCTAAATTGGTGAAGGATACACATAACATAATTCTTATTATTGTTTCATCCAAGTGATCTAATTTCTTCTTTCCGGAGTTTGTTCATCATATCACATTCTCGGTTTGAGATGCTTCATATTTTTACCAGAGTTCTTCATGGAGGCTCTACATGGTGGTTCATCAAGGATTCTTTTCATTCTTCAATTGTTCTTCAAGAGATTCTCTCGGAGTTAAGATCCGCCAAGCTATACTCAAAATTAAACATGGTGTCAACACATGTCTTGTTTCGAGGAGTTCAAGCATTCTTCATCTTGCATTCCGAAGTGCAATTCTTTCTCTCTTATCTTTTGAGGTGGTGTTATGCCATTCTTGACAATTTCCGTTCATGTTTCATGATTCACAAATATCAAGAATGACATATTCTAAATCCATCATTTTCTCTTCGTTCAGGAGACCTTTTCAATCCATCAATCTCTTCGTTGGAGCTATCTTGGTATAGATTTCACCTAAAGCCTTCCCTATGGAATGTTGCTAATTGTGGTGCCTATCGATAATCCAAGTTTCCTCCTATTCTCTCGGTAAAAGGAGTTTTCATCTCCTTGTTGATCTAGATCCAATTAAATGTTTCCGTTAGTGGCCGGTTGTCACCTCATAATTTTGAGATGTTTTCTATAAGCCCACAACAAGCTTATCCTTTCGTTGTTGGTTTTCCAACAACTCCGCTCTAACCTTATTGCAAGGATGCTTTCCAAATTAATTTGTGGCAGAAATTGGCATTTCCTTCTCCATTCTTTTATTTCGACGATCTATCTTCTATTATTTCTTCCGGAGGCATTGTGATGTTGCTCTTTTCACTCATCATCTCGAAGTGTGAGGATCGCGTTCTTTTCGTGCTTATCCATTTAACCGGAGCGTTGTGTCTTCTCTTCAAGTTCTTTTCATCTTGTCAAGTCTTACATCTTTTTTCAACCGGAGTGTTGTCCGAATTTGTTCTTCCTTGTTCCTTGCTTACCTCGCTTCAACCAGAGTGGTTTCAATTCCTTCTTGTCCATTGTACTCGTCATTCATAGCTTTGCAACCTCCAAGGTTCACATGATGTTCCTTGTTCCCATTTTCTAACGGAGTGCTCTCAACTTCATTCATCTCCGCCGTATTCTTTCCTTGAAATTGTTTAATCTCTCAAGGTTCGTAATTTCACTCTTTTGTCAAGAAGCAACTTTGTTTTACCTCTTCCTCTTCTGCTTGTCTCCGGTGCCATCCTTAGATCTCGGGACAAGATCTCTGGTAAGTGGAGGAGTGTTGTGACGCCCCGAAACCGGCGCTCCAGATGCCTTCCATGGTTTTCGAGATTCGTCGTGTGTTTTGTTTTGTTCATTGCATTCATCTTTGCATCATGTGCATTGCATCATGCCATCATGCACCCCTTTTTAAAACTCAACTAAATAAATTGCATAGATCATTGATCTATTTAAATCAAGGGAAATCACATGGTGATTTCTCTTTATAACATATATCCTCCAAATATTATTAGGGAGCTAAAATAATTACATTCCATTAATTTGGAATTTACCACAACACACGTGCATGTTAAATCCCTTGGCCTTTTCTTCCTCATGTTTTGAATCTCTAACCTTGTCTATAATTCTTTCTTCATCTATCGAAGCCCCACCAAAATTCTCAACATTTTTGGACCTTCCAAACCCTCACTTCCTATTCAAACCATTTGAATTTGATTGAATTTAAACTTTCGGTCATGCCCACTTCTATTTTTCCTGGTTGAAGCTCATTTTTGTGAATCCGGGAAAATAATCCCCATGCCCAAACTCCACTCCAATATCTCTCGACATTTCTTCTAAGCTTCTGTTTCTTTGAAATAGAGAGAGAGAGAGAGAGAGAGAGAGAGAGAAGAGGGCCAGCCAAACCTCCCCAAAGCCGAGCCGGCCACTAGGCATAGCTAGGCCCATCCATCCCCGTGGCCCACCTAAGCCCAGCCGCACCTATAATCTAGCTCTCTCTCTCTCGTCTCCTCCCTCGCGCCGTCACCACGCACAGGAGAGGGGATCCCGATCCCCATGGCCACGCACGCCACACGCAGCAGTGCTGCTTCCCTCGAGGCCGCGCCCTAGCGACCTCGGTCGCCGCCGGCAAGCCCTCTGCGACCTCCTTGGGCCCCTTCGTCGGCTCTCCTCCCGGGCTCCTCTTCCTCCGCGCCAGCTTCGTCGAGCGCCAGGAGCTCGACCTCCAGTCCTCTCACCTCGCGCCGGCGAGCACAACGCCCCTCCGCGCGACCCCTTCCTCTGCTCCTCCTTCCCACGCGCCGCCTCTGACTTGATTCGCCGCCGCCGCCTTCCTCCGCGCCTCCACGCGGTTCCCGTTGCCGCACCTCCCCGAGCAGGAGCTCCGCCTCCCCTGCTTCGCGCCAAGGCCGATGCCGGCCACTTCATCCTTCATCGTCCTGCTGCCGTGTAACGCCCTCGATGCGGCTATATCTCCCACGTGTCGAAGCACGTCTTAGAGGCATAACCGCATTGAAAGCAAGGTCGCAAGTGAGGTAATCTTCACACAACCCATGTAATACATAAGGGAAAAGAGATACATAGTTGGCTTACAATCGCCACTTCACACAATACATGAGAAAAACATTACATCATACAGATACAATCAAGGTCCGACTACGGAACCAAAATAAAAGAAGACTACCCCACAAGCTACACAGATCCCCGATCGCCCCAACTGGGCTCCACTACTGATCAACTGAAACGAAACAACACAAAGAACAAGATCTTCATCGAGCTCCTCCTTGAGCTCGGGTGCATCACCTGCACGGTCTCATCGGCACCTGCAAACTGGTTTTGGAAGTATCTGTGAGTCACGGGGACTCAGCAATCTCACACCCGCGAGATCAAGACTATTTAAGCTTAAAGGAAGGACAGGGTAGTGAGGTGGAGCTGCAGCAAGCGACTAGCATATATGGTGGCTACATACGCAAATGAGAGCGAGAAGAGAAGGCAAAAGCACGGTCGAACAACTATGATCAAGAAGTGATCCTGAAACTACTTACGTCAAGCATAACTCCAACACCGTGTTCACTTCCGGACCGCCGAGAAGAGACCATCACGGTTACACACTTGGTTGGTGTATTTTAATTAAGATCAACTTCGGGTTTTCTACAACGGACATTAACAAATTCCCATCTGCCACATAACCGCTGGTAGCGGCTTTGAAAGTTCAAACCCTGCAGGGTGTCCCAACTTAGCCCATGATAAGCTCTCGCGATCAACGAAGGAATAGACCTTCTCCCGGGAAGCCCGATCAGTCTCGAATCCGGCTACAAGACATTTCACAGCAATAAAACAAGACCAGCAAGACCTCCCGCGTGCCGACACCACGATAGTAGCCGCAGATCTCGTCTCGAGCCACGACCGGATGAACACTACGACGGCAACCGACGATACCCCAAGTTGCCTCGGGGCGGCACCGCAAGTGGCTCTAGTTTGGACCAACACTTAGACAAGCATTGGCCCGGGGGGTTAAATAAAGATGACCCTTGAGAGCGCGACTCCCAAGGGAAAAAGGCTAGGAGAGGCAAATGTAAAACCAATGTTGGGCCTTCTTTGGAAAAGTCTTATTCAAAGCGAACTGTCAAGGGGGTCCCATAAATCACCCGACCGCGTTAGGGACGCAAAAATCCGGGAACATAACACCGATATGACGGAAACTAGGGCGGCAAGAGTGGAACAAAACACCAGGCATAAGGCCGAGCCTTCCACCCTTTACCAAGTATATAGATGCATTAATTAAATACGATATATTGTGATATCCCAACAAGTAAACATGTTCCAACAAGGAACAACATCTCCATGTTCCAACAAGGAACAAACTTCAACTTCACCTGCAACTAACAACGCTATAAGAGGGGCTGAGCAAAGCGGTAACATAGCCAAACAACGGTTTGCTAGGAAAGGATGGTTAGAGGTTTGACATGGCAATGTGGGTGGCATGATATAGCAAGTGGTAGGCATCGTAGCATAGGCATAGCAAAAGAGCGAGCATCTAGCAAGCAAAGATAGAAGTGATTTCGAGGGTATGGTCATCTTGCCTGAAATCCCGCAAGGAAGAAGAACGAATCCATGAAGAAGACACGAACGGAAGTAGTCGAACGAATCCTCACAATCGCAACAAAACCGGAACCGAGGAGCAACACCGGAAAGAAACAAACAACATAGTAAACACACAATCATAAACATGGCATGATGCACAATCAAGTATGATGCATGTCCGGTTTAAATATGCATGGCATGGCAATATGCAACAAACAATACTACAAATTAAGTGGAGCTCAATATGCAACGAGTTGCATGTTGACGGAACACCACAACACTTATTTAGTTCTCTCTCGGTTAGGTACACAACAATATTAAATGTTGTTAAACATGGCAAGCGGTGGAGCATGATGAAACTAACTATTTAGGCAAGTTTAAATGAGGCCGGAAATAAGAAACAACAATTCCGGAAAATCCTCATGAGCAATGTTTTAGATTCGGTACTGTTCTGCCCTAAACACAATTTTAGGGTTGTTAAACAGCAACATAAAGTGGACCATGTTAATCTAGGCATTTTTCCACCCCATTTACATATAAAGAACATTTAAATCCGAGCTACGGTTATTTAGTTATGGAATAAATCATTTTAACATGGCATATTAGCAAATTAATGCAAACATCAATTTAAACATTTTAAACATGGATGAAAACTGCATATTATGAAACTAGACAAAATTCTGAGCAAGTTTCATATATAATTTATTTAGATCGATGCACGGTTAATTAGTTAGAATATGCATGAAGCTTAGGGGTTTTTTCAAAACAGTTAAATCTCAGGATAATCAGCAAATTCGCGAATCTGAAAAAAAAAAAAAAAACATGCTGGGCGAAACAGAGGCTGGCCCAACAGAGAGGGGCTGGGGAGGCAGCTCACCTGGGCCAAGGGCCCGTTAGTGCGGCCAGCCTGGTATGGGCGCCGAGCTGGGCCGTGGGAGGCTAAGGTGGGCCTTGGCGCGTTTGCAGCCACGCGGCGGTCAACGCGCCGCCGGTGGCTGGATCTCGATCCATGGCGGCGACGGCGCGGATCGCAGGGCTCCGGCGAGGATGCAAGGACGGCGGGAAGGTCGAGGGCGCTGGGGACGACCAGATCCGGTCGCTCCGGATCCGTTCCGGCCGGATCGGGCGCAACAACGGCGAGGCGGCAGCGAGGGAACTCCGGCGACAGCTGAGCTCCGCGGAGAGGCGGTAGCCGGTGAGGGAAGAGAGAGAGAAGAGGGAGAAGGAAGGAGGGCAGGGCGGCGAGGCTCCGGCCTGGTGGGGTTGCCGGCGACGGTGGCGCGCGGCCTCCGGCGAGGACGAGCGGCGGGGCGGCGAGGAGCTCTCCCGATCCCATCGGGATCGAGCGGAAGCGCGCGAGAGGTGGAAGGAGCGGGGCGGCTCGGTCGCTGGGCGGCGGGCGGGCGCCTCGGGCCCAGATCGGCCCAGGCGGGCTCGACGCAGGCTCACTGCGGGCCATGTGAAGTGGGCGCAGGAGGCCACAGCGCACGCGGGTTGGCGGAGACGGCTGGGGGCGACGTGGCGCCCCGGTTGGCCAGGCGCTTGGGTGGCGCCAAGTGGCGAGAGGGGCTGGTCGGCGCCGGAAAATGAGGAGGGGGGCGGCGCAGGGGGTGGAGGCTGGTTGGGGCGCGCGGAGTTTGAGGAGGAGGGGTAGGTAGCTGCCCAAAATGGAAGGGGAGGGGGGTTTAAATAGGAAAGGGGCTAGGGTTTAGTCTCTAGGGGGGTTTGAGGCCGTTTTCGGACCCTCGGATCACGATCCAATGGTCCGGATCGGAGGGGTCTTAGGAGAGGGGGTTGGTGGGTTGTGAAGATAGGACTTGGACTGAGGGGAGAGAAGAGAAGTGCAGCCCGGCACAATTTCGGAGACCGAAACATCCGACGAATATACCGGCTATATCGCGGTAGTAGGTATAACGGTTGGGCTATCAAATGGACTCCGAATGCGACGAAACTTGGCAGGCGGCCTGTCTACACTATAATAAGACCGCATGACAAGTTGCAACCCATTCCGAGAACATTTTTATGCCACTTATAAAATAATATTTCGGAGGTGCCGCGGGCGCGTGCAAGTGTATCCGGACTCGGAACGGACAACGGAGAGAACCGGCGGAACACGAACGGATGCAAGTTTTGAAAAACATGCGGATGAAATGCAGATGATGCCATGAGATGAAATGCAAGACAAGAACAAAATGCAAAACAACAGACAAAACCCAACCACGAAGGAAATAATAAATCACATCTCCGGAAAGGGCAAGAGTCGGAGTTACGAATATGGAAAGTTGTACCCGGGGTGTTACAACACTCCACCACTACGAGAGGATCTCGTCCCGAGATCTAGGATGGCACCGGAGGGAAAAGGAAGAGGAAGATGAGAGGTAAAACTAAGTTGCTTCTTTGACAAACGAGTGAAACCAAAGAACCTTGAGAGGTTGAGCAAAATGAAAGAAAGAAAACAACGAAGATGAACGAGATTGCAAACAATCCGTTAGAAAAGAGAACAAGGAACATTACGATAACTTGAAGGTTGAAAAGGCATGAATCAAGAGTTTAATGGACAAGATAGAATTCAAAATCACTCCGTTTAAAACAAGATGAGAGAGGAAGAATTCGGGCAGAACTCCGATTGAACATGGAAGGAAAATAACATGAACTTGAGAAGATGGGATAATACTTGATGGAATCAACGACATACTGCCTCCGGAACTATTAAAAAAAAGCACAAGGGGTAAGAAAGATTTCAGACAGCTCTCCGGTTGAGGAAGGAGGCAAAACGTGGTAAGATGAGAGAACTCGAATGAAAACATGACACTCCGGTTAAATGGATAAGCAAGAAAAAGAACATGAACTTGACAAAAGAAGATGCTGGGTCGAAGAGTGCAACATCACAATGCCTCCGGAAGAAAAATTGAAGATAGGTCGTTGGAATAAAGGAATGGAGAATAAAATGACAACTTCTACCACAAATGAGTTTGAAAGAAACATCCTTACAAACAAGGATAGAACGGAGTTGTTGGAAAACCAACAACGGTAAGAATAAGCTTGTAGTGGGCTTATGAAAACATCTCCACATTATGAGGTGAGCTTCTGCCACCAACGGAAACAAATAATTGGATTGATATCAACAAGGAGACAAGAAACTTATTTCACCGGGAGGACAAATGAAGAACTTGGGTTATTAATAAGCACCATAAATAGCAACAATCCTTAGGGAAAGCTTTAGGTGAAATATAACCCAAGATAACTCCAATGAAGAGATTGATGGATTTAAAATACCTCATTCTTGACAACATGTGAATCATGAGACACGAACTCAAATTGTCGAGAATGACATAACACCACCTCAAAAGATAATGATAGAAAGAATTGCACTTCGAAATGCAAGAAGAAGAATGCTTGAACTCCTCAAAACAAAACATGTGTTGAGCACCATGTTTATTTTTAGAGTATAGCTTGGCGGATCATAACTCCGAGAGAAATCTTGAAGAACAATTAATAATTAAAAGAATCCTTGACGAACCATCATGTAGAGCCTCCCTGAAGAACTCCGGTAAAGAAAAGATGATAAAAAGGAAGAGAAGTTGACAACACAAGGTGAAGCCTTGCAGTGATAAGATGAAGCTTTGAAATGATATAACCGAGAAAAACTTGGAACTCCGGAAAGAAAAGATGAACAAATGAAATCAAGAATTTTGATGAACCTCCGGAATAAGGAATTGAACTTACTCGATGAAACAAGAATAAGAATTACATTATGCTGATCCTTCACCAATTTAGATTGATGACAAGCAATGGATTTGGCATACTACTTATTCTCGTAGAAAAGATTAAGATAGATATGGCGCGAACTTGAGAAGGTATTGATGGAACCACCCGTAGGAATGGAAAGAACGAATGAGTCTATATGATAGCGAAGGAAGAGAACTCTTGAACGAACCACCATAATAATTGAGAATGAACGTAGCAAAGGCACAATTCACCGGGAAGAATTGTAAAACGAATAAAGATGCTTGACAAAATTTAGATACATTAGAACGAAGAGATCAAGAACTGATTAGAGGATATTTCGACGATGCACCGGTGAGATTTGGAAAACCAGAGTTGAACGCTTGAATGAATAATTCTGAGATGATGGGCTCCGAAGAATCGAACTGAAAAGACTCCTGAAATGCTCCGGGTGGGTTAAAAGAATTCTCACAATCAAAACAATTATGAGGATGGCACGAAGCTAGAACCATGAATCTTGGAGAGAAAGAAGCGAGATTTAAGAGAACCTCTTCTTCGGTCTTCAAAATTCGAGAATGACTTCGAGAACAACACCATGAATTGTTGAGACACTCCGGAATGAAAATTAGAAAGGTTGAACCAACAATGAAAATAATTTGAAATATCTTGGAGAAAGACATTTGACTGATGATAATTCATTCTTACGTCAAACTTTGCAATGAATTTGGGAATAGCTCCTGAAAATTAGAAGAGTCAGGTAAGATCCTGGGAAAAACCTGTGGGTTAGGGCCCACTCAAAAGAAAACACCGTTGAACGACTGTTTGAAAAAGATATTGCACCGGTAGAGTTAAATGGCTTGAATGAGATAGCATCCTCAAAAGAACTTGAGTGAATTGAGAATGGAAACTAGAATCTTCAGAGATATCTTCAACACTCCGGAACAATTGAATAGCGAGAAGTGGATGATTAAGAGATTCACCGACATGAGAAAGCATTTGAAATGATGAAAAGAATACGATCAACACTGAAAACTTGACTTGAGTCCGCCGGAGAAGAAAATTAGAATGGAACAATGATAAGGTTAAAGCTTCCTTAGCGTCTTCATGAGAAATCACCGGATAAAACATTAAAGGAAAAGAATGAAGAAACTTCACTCAAAAAAAAAATGGATACTTGATTAAGAAATCTGAGTCCTTGAAGAAAAAGGGTGGGAGGGCGGGAAAACAAAGGCAACTTAGGTCGGATGAAACGAACACCGTTGAGAAAAGCTTAGAATTGATCTTGCGAATGTTGGAATGATCGGATTCACTTGAAGAGAAGCACGCCGGTTGGAAAAGAATTAACATGACAAGCTCAGTGACCAAGAAGGATTAGTATTCACATAGCAATATGAGAACACCAATTAGGAAAGGTATGGAATCAACACTTGACTTTGAAGCAACTCGAATACCACAAAACAAAACAAAAACAAAGGATTGGCTTCAAGAATGAGCCGGAACAAACACATGATAGAGATTTCGCCCAAAGTGTTCATGGTGGGGCCCACACGGACACGACGTATAGCGGACGTCACGAATGACAAACAAGACGTCCCCGAATCAGCATAGCCAAGGATTCTTTAAGACGTCTCGCGACCACTATAAATCGACCGTGAATGGGCGGACCACTAGACGTTGAACCCCAATCTCAAATCATACATCTGTCGGAAAGAATATCCTGTAAGCTACTAGAATTCCCACCTATAAACTCCCGAAACTTTCTGGTTATGCAATCTGGTGTTGGGGATACAGGGACACAAAATATATCACCCAAACTAACAATACCTAGATCCGGTGTATCCATCCGTCAACACATAACCAAGAAATCCTCGAAATCGTGTACCTCGACCTTGAAAAACATCCGTTATACAAGTCATGGCAATACTCCCTTTTCGCCATAGTCTTTGGGCTATCGGGTTATCTCACCAACAACTGCACAAAAGAGATTTCGATGTCGGCAAAACTCAGGTATTCCAGAACTGCAACGATAAAATTGTGACGACAACACCTCGGAGCTCAACTCCCCGGGACACTGCCACAACCCCTAAATGTCAGGAGGCACCAAGAACAATGTTCTCGTCACAAAACCATCGGAACAATTCCAAGATACCCACGTGATCCTAAAAAAAATTTTAGTGAAATTTGAGGAGAGAAGAGTCAAAACTCTACGTCAGGATACCTCACCAGAGCGACGAAGGGACCGGGAGTAAAAGAATCCTACTCTCCGATATATATAATCCTAAGACTCAAAACATTTTCCATTCTAGACTCAACAACGCCGACAAACAATCAAGTAGGGGCTCCTAAGTCGGGAAGGCTCGATTACCAACTTGCCCTCGATGCGGCTATATCTCCCACGTGTCGAAGCACGCCTTAGAGGCATAACCGCATTGAAAGCAATGTCGCAAGTGAGGTAATCTTCACACAACCCATGTAATACATAAGGAAAAGAGATACATAGTTGGCTTACAATCGCCACTTCACACAATACATGAGAAAAACATTACATCATACAGATACAATCAAGGTCCGACTACGGAACCAAAATAAAAGAAGACTACCCCAAAGCTACACAGATCCCCGATCGCCTAACTGGGCTCCACTCTTGATCAACTCAAACGAAACAACACAAAGAACAAGATCTTCATCGAGCTCCTCCTTGAGCTCGGGTGCATCACCTGCACGGTCTCATCGGCACCTGCAAACTGGTTTTGGGAAGTATCTGTGAGTCACGGGGACTCAGCAATCTCACACCCGCGAGATCAAGACTATTTAAGCTTAAAGGAAGGACAGGGTAGTGAGGTGGAGCTGCAGCAAGCGACTAGCATATATGGTGGCTACATACGCAAATGAGAGCGAGAAAAGAAGGCAAAAGCACGGTCGAACAACTATGATCAAGAAGTGATCCTGAAACTACTTACGTCA
Organism: Aegilops longissima; assembly: GCA_021605205.1. Lineage (NCBI taxonomy): Eukaryota > Viridiplantae > Streptophyta > Magnoliopsida > Poales > Poaceae > Aegilops > Aegilops longissima. Next base: position 648,445,728 of record CM038682.1, on the reverse strand, counting down.
AGCATAACTCCAACACCGTGTTCACTTCCCGGACTCCGCCGAGAAGAGACCATCACGGTTACACACGCGGTTGGTGTATTTTAATTAAGATCAACCGGGTTTTCTACAACCGGACATTAACAAATTCCCATCTGCCACATAACATGGGCACGGCTTTGAAAGTTCAAACCCTGCAGGGTGTCCCAACTTAGCCCATGATAAGCTCTCGCGATCAACGAAGGAATAGACCTTCTCCCGGGAAGCCCGATCAGTCTCGAATCCGGCTACAAGACATTTCACAGCAATAAAACAAGACCAGCAAGACCTCCCGGCGTGCCGACACCTCGATAGTAGCACAGATCTCGTCTCGAGCCACGACCGGATGAACACTACGTACGGCAACCGACGATACCCCAAGTTGCCTCGGGGCGGCACCGCAAGTGGCTCTAGTTTGGACCAACACTTAGACAAGCATTGGCCCGGGGGGTTAAATAAAGATGACCCTTGAGAGCGCGACTCCCAAGGGAAAAAGGCTAGGAGAGGCAAATGTAAAACCAATGTTGGGCCTTGCTGGAAAAGTCTTATTCAAAGCGAACTGTCAAGGGGGTCCCATAAATCACCCGACCGCGTTAGGGACGCAAAAATCCGGGAACATAACACCGATATGACGGAAACTAGGCGGCAAGAGTGGAACAAAACACTGGCATAAGGCCGAGCCTTCCACCCTTTACCAAGTATATAGATGCATTAATTAAATACGATATATTGTGATATCCCAACAAGTAAACATGTTCCAACAAGGAACAACATCTCCATGTTCCAACAAGGAACAAACTTCAACTTCACCTGCAACTAACAACGCTATAAGAGGGCTGAGCAAAGCGGTAACATAGCCAAACAACGGTTTGCTAGGAAAGGATGGTTAGAGGTTTGACATGGCAATGTGGGTGGCATGATATAGCAAGTGGTAGGCATCGTAGCATAGGCATAGCAAAAGAGCGAGCATCTAGCAAGCAAAGATAGAAGTGATTTCGAGGGTATGGTCATCTTGCCGAAATCCCGCAAGGAAGAAGAACGAATCCATGAAGAAGACACGAACGGAAGTAGTCGAGCGAATCCTCACAATCGCAACAAAACCGGAACCGAGGAGCAACACGGAAAGAAACAAACAACATAGTAAACACACAATCATAAACATGGCATGATGCACAATCAAGTATGATGCATGTCCGGTTTAAATATGCATGGCATGGCAATATGCAACAAACAATACTACAAATTAAGTGGAGCTCAATATGCAACGAGTTGCATGTTGATGAACACCACAACACTTATTTAGTTCTCTCTCGGTTAGGTACACAACAATATTAAATGTTGTTAAACATGGCAAGCGGTGGAGCATGATGAAACTAACTATTTAGGCAAGTTTAAATGAGGCCGGAAATAAGAAACAACAATTCCGGAAAATCCTCATGAGCAATGTTTTAGATTCGGTACTGTTCTGCCCTAAACACAATTTTAGGGTTTTTAAACAGCAACATAAAGTGGACCATGTTAATCTAGGCATTTTTCCACCCCATTTACATATAAAGAACATTTAAATCCGAGCTACGGTTATTTAGTTATGGAATAAATCATTTTAACATGGCATATTAGCAAATTAATGCAAACATCAATTTAAACATTTTAAACATGGATGAAAACTGCATATTATGAAACTAGACAAAATTCTGAGCAAGTTTCATATATAATTTATTTAGAACTGATGCACGGTTAATTAGTTAGAATATGCATGAAGCTTAGGGGGTTTTCTGTAAAACAGTTAAATCCTGGGATAATCAGCAAATTCGCGAATCTGAAAAAAAAAAAAAAAACATGCGCGGGCCGAAACAGAGGCTGGCCCAACAGAGAGGGGCTGGGGGAGGCAGCTCACCCTGGGCCAAGGGCAGTTAGTGCGGCCAGCAGGCCGGGCGCCTGAGTCGGGCCGTGGGAGGCTAAATTGGGCCTTGGCGCGATTTGCCCACGCGGCGGGTCAACGGCGCCGGCCGGGTGGCTGGATCTCGATCCATGGCGGCGACGGCGCGGATCGCAGGGCTCCGGCGAGGATGCAAGGACGGCGGGAAGGTCGAGGGCGCTGGGGACGACCAGATCCGGTCGCTCCGGATCCGTTCCGGCCGGATCGGGCGCAACAACGGCGAGGCGGCAGCGAGGGAACTCCGGCGACAGCGGCTCCTGCGGAGAGGCGGTAGCCGGTGAGGGAAGAGAGAGAGAAGAGGGAGAAGGAAGGAGGGCAGGGCGGCGAGGCTCCGGCCTGGTGGGGTTGCCGGCGACGGTGGCGCGCGGCCTCCGGCGAGGACGAAGGCGGGCGGCGAGAGCTCTCCCGATCCCATCGGATCGAGCGGAAGCGCGAGAGGTGGAAGGAGCGGGCGGCTCGGTCGCTGGGCGGCGGCGGGCGCCTGGCCCAGATCGGGGCCAGGTGGGCTCGAGCGGGCTCACCGCTGGCATGATGAAGTGTGAAGGGCGCAGGAGGCCACTGGCACGCTGGGGTTGGCCCGAGACGGCCTGGGCGACGTGGCGCCCCGGGTTGGCCAGGCGTGGGGGCGGCGCCGCCAAGTGGCGCGAGTGGCTGGTCGCGCCGGAAAATGAGGAGGGGCGGCGCAGGGGTGGAGGCTGGTTGGGGCGCGGAGTCTAAGGAGGAGGGTAGGTAGCTGCCCAAAATGGAAGGAGGGGGTTTAAATAGGAAAGGGGCTAGGGTTTAGTCTCTAGGGGGTTTGAGGCCGTTTGGGACCCTCGGATCACGATCAATGGTCCGGATCGGAGGGTCTTAGGAGAGGGGTTGGTGGGTTGTGAAGATAGGACTTGGGTGAGGGGAGAGAAGAGAAGTGCAGCCCGGCACAATTTCGAGACCGAAACATCCGATTTAATATACCGCTATATCGCGGTAGTAGGTATAACGGTTGGGCTATCAAATGGACTCGAATGCGCGAAACTTGGCGGCGGCCTGTCTACACTATAATAAGACCGCATGACAAGTTGCAACCCATTCCGAGAACATTTTATGCCACTTATAAAATAATATTTGGAGGTGCAGCGGTAGCGTGCAAGTGTATCCGGACTCGGAACGGACAACGGAGAGAACCGGCGGAACACGAACGGATGCAAGTTTTGAAAAACATGCGGATGAAATGCAGATGATGCCATGAGATGAAATGCAAGACAAGAACAAAATGCAAAACAACAGACAAAACCCAACCACGAAGGAAATAATAAATCACATCTCCGGAAAGGGCAAGAGTCGGAGTTACGAATATGGAAAGTTGTATCCGGGGTGTTACATGCCGCTACAGTCCAGCCGCGCCCTTGCTTCGCGTCTGCGACCTTCTGTCGTCATCCCCATCAACCTGAGCCTCGAGCTGTTGTCACGGTACCTGCCCGAACAGGAGCAATATTGGATGGTCAATTACCCTTCGGATTCGTCAAGACCCTCATGTACAACTACAGCCGGTGATGCGACAAGTACCCCGGCAACGTGTACATCTACACCGTCAAGACCGGACCGACAAGTACCCCAACGTCGCGTGTACCACTACCGTCGCTCTGAAGATGTTGGATTCTTCAAGTACCTCTCCAAAAACGAACGTGTACCACTACTTCAACTACTTCCACTACGCCGTCACGTGTGCCACTACTTCCCACGACGACTCGTGAACAACGACTTCCACTTCGAACCCGTCCGCCCCGAAACACACGCTTTGAAGGTAATCGCCGGGGCAATCACCATGAACGAATGCATGTGTTATATGAGATGCCTGTGGTTGCATCGTGTCCGAGTTGTCATTACAAATTTCTCCTAGTTTGCCATGCCGTCGACCCGTGGGAACCCGGTAACCGGGAGCACCCCACCATCTCTTGCATGTTCCACACATCCACACACTTCTCTTTTGCATCGGTATCTCAATAGAGTTACCGGTACCGATATGTTGCCGTGGAACCCTTTCGTTCCGCCATGATGACCAAATGCTCTATATCATCCTTTATGTCAACTTTTCATAAAAGTTGCATCCAACCATGAATATGTCATCCGCATCATGGTAACAACTTTAAAAATGTTTAAAATTATTGTTTGCATTAAATTGCTATATGCACATGGGGATTTTTCGGAATCGTTGTTTGTTGTCTCCGGCCTCATTTAAACTTGCCTAAATAGTTAATTTACTTATGCTTCACTCCTTGCCATGTTAATCAACGTTTAATATTGTTGGGAACATAAACGAGACAAAACTAAATAATTGATGTGGTGTTTCGTCAATATGCAACTCGTTGCATATTGAGCTCCACTTAATTTGTAGTATTGTTTGTGCATTTTGCCATGCCATGCCTCTTTGAACCGGACATGCATCATACTTGATTGTGCATCATGCCATGTTTACTTGATGGTTGTTTACCATGTTGTTTGCTTCTTTCCGGTTTGCTTCTCTCGTTAGCTTCGGTTTCGTTCCGGAGTTGTGAGGATTCGCTCGACTCCGCTCGTTTGTCTTCTTCTTGGACTCCTTTTTTTTCCTTGGGGGATCTCAGGCAAGATGACCATTACCCTCGATATCACTTTTATCTTTGCTTGCTAGTTGTTCGCTCTATCGCTATGTTGCGCAACCTACCACTTGTTTATCATGCCTCCCATTTTGCCATGTCAAGCCTCTAAACCACCTTTCTAGCAAACCGTTGTTTGGCTAAGTTATCGCTTTTGCTCAGCCCCTCTTATAGAGTTGCTAGTTGCAGGTGAAGTTGAAGATTGTTCCATGTTGGAACATGGATATTTTGGGATATCATAATATCTCTTATTTAATTAATAGATCTATATACTTGGTAAAGGGTGGAAGGCTCGGACTTATGCCTGGTGTTTTGTTCCACTATTCCCGCCTTAGTTTCTGTCATACCGGTGTTATGTTCCTTGATTTTGCGTTCCTTACGCGGTTCGGGTTATGGGACCCCCTTGACAGATCGCTTTGAATAAAACTCCTCCAGCAAGGCCCAACCTTGGTTTTACATTTTCCTCACCTAAGCCTTTTCCCTTGGGTTTCCGGAGCCCGAGGGTCATCTTTATTTTAGCCCCGGGCGGTGCTCCTCTGAGTAATATCTTTATTTTCCTCACCTAAGCCTCCAGCAATGTCTTGTAACTGGGATTCCGAGACTGATCGGGTCCTTCCGGGAGAAGAAATATCATTCGCTGATCGTGATAGCTTGTGATGGGCTAAGTTGAGACACCCCTGTAGGGTATAAACTTTCGAAAGCCGTGCCCACGGTTATGTGGCAGATGGGAATTTGTTAATGTCCGGTTGTAGAGAACTTGACACTTACTTAATTAAAATGCATCAACCGCATGTGTAGCCGTGATGGTCTCTTTTTGGCGGAGTCCGAGAAGTGAACACGGTTCTTGTGTTATGGTTGTGCGTAAGTAGTTTCAGATCACTTCTAGCTTCTCGACCGTTGCGTTGCTTCTCTTCTCGTTCTTCTTTGTGTATGTTAGCCACCATATTTGCTTAGTGCTTGTTGCAACTCCACCTCATAACGCCATCCTACCCATAAGCTTAAATAGTCTTGATCTCGCGGGTTTGGAGATTGCTGAGTCCTCGTGACTCACATATTCTACCAAAACAGTTGCAGGTGCCAATGATACCAGTGCAGGTGATGCTACCGAACTCAAGTGGGAGTTCGACGAGGACCTTGGTCGTTACTATGTTTCGTTTCCTGATGATCAGTAGGGGAGCCCAGTTGGGACGATCGGGGATCTAGCATTTCGGGCTATCTTCCTTTTCATTTGTATTTGTCCATAGTCGGACTATGTGTGTACTCTGATGATGTATGTTTAATTCATGTATTGTGTGAAGTGGCGATTGTAAGCCAACTCTTTATCCCATTCTTGTTCATTACATGGGATTGTGTGAAGACGACCCTTGCGACAAAACCACCATGCGGTTATGCCTCTAAGTCGTGCTTCGACACGTGGGAGATATAGCCGCATCGTGGGTGTTACAAGAGATTTATTTGATTGGCTCCGCCTCTGCCGGTGACACGAGCATGTCTGGCACGCATGACTGGAAGGAATTGAGAGATAAGTGCTTTTTATCAACTCTTTTTGATGAGTTCTGGTTTACGCGTTTTGTTCATCCCTTGAGTTTGGCGATAGTTCGTATCACAAAACCCTCTTTGTGATGGCACCGAGGCTAGTTTCTTTGTCTGCTCCTTCATTTTAGGCCGAGCCTTGCTCAGAAAATGAGAGGCTGCATCGAGAATTACCGGGGAAAAACCTGCCGGGACGCATCCACGCCAAGATGACTGTTAAGGGCCGGACCTTTATGACAATCATGACAATATGCTACTGGCAGGCAACTAGAACATACGTAAGGGCTAGTTATACGAACTCGAACATACAAACTTCAAGGGATAAACATGCATTTAGTATCGAATTAAAGACTTCGGTCGCGTACGAACATAAGAGAAAGTGCGGTGCCTAAACACAAATCATACATCATGTTTTTGTTACAGGTAGTGCAACAACAAGAACAGATCAAACCCGATGAACACGGGTAGCCGTGGGGATCTTGAGGGCCCTGTGGCCAAAGGAGCGGCTTTTTCCTAGGCAGCTTGAACACCAGCATCGACCGGCGGCTTCTTGAACCCATCGGCGAGATCGACGTCAAGATGGCGACACGCAAGATTGCTCAGGACCATGAAGAGGGTGTCGCGAGCCAACTTCCGGGATTCGGTCACGAAACGGCCGGCTCTCCCCTCCTCGTGGACCTTGAGTTTCTCGAGAAGATCATTAAAGAACACTCCCAAATTAGCGCTGGGGGCTTCGTGCTTGAGGACTGAGAAGGCTGACACGTCCGCGCCCATCACCATGGCTTGGGCAGCCAGACGCCCGGCAATGTCGACCATGCTCTTGACCCAGAGATTGGACTGCTCCGAGTAATTCTTCAACTTGCTCTCCGCCTCCTTTCGGAGGCGTCAGGCAGTGTCGATGACCTTGGTCAACTGTTGCTGGTGCACATCATTGGACTCCGCCGCGCTCTCAAGGGTGTCGATCCTGGCCTTCAAGTCAGTGATAGAGTTGTTTGCAGCGTCAAGATCTTGGACCTTGGAGGAAAGCTGTGACTGCGCGTCCGTCATACGGACCTCTGCCTGCCACACCTCCTCCTTGAGGGCCTCTGCTTCTTTCTTGCTCTCCCGCCAGCTTGGACACCTCCTGGTTGAGGGCGTTCTTGGTTAGCAGACACGGCAGTAAGGTCGTCAGTAATTTTCTTCAGTTTAGCGGCAGAATCAGCGGCAAGGGAATTCAGGGCGGTTGAGTGCCCGTCTTCCAGCTCCTTGGTGCACTGCTGAACGAGGGCATCCAACTCGTTGTCTTTAGCACGAAGGGTGGCCCTGAGTTTTTCCTCCCGGAGGGAGATCTCCAGTTCCCGGGTGTCCAGGCGCGTCTTGTGTTCCGCCAGGCGCACTTCCCGGGCAGCGACATCCTCCCTCGTCATCAAGATCGACTCCTACTGCCTTAGAAGAACTTGGAACTGCTTGTCGTGCCACTCGCGCAGCTCAAGGCACTTGTCCTTTAGCTCCTGGTTCACCTTGCCGGTGGACTTGCGCTGGTCCTTGAGCACCTGCCACTTCTGGCTATGCCGAGCCTGCATCTCCTTCACGCCCACTGCCATGGACTCCATAAAGGACAAGTCCATCACGACGGCAGTCGAGTCGTCGACCTCTTCGCCCTGGAGAAGTGATGCCAGGACATGCTGGAGCTCTTCATCAAGTTCTGCGCCCAACAGAGGAGATAAGCCGGGGGCTCCGGCTCCAGACAATAGCGGCACCATAGCTAGCATGTTTGAGGAGGATGGCGGGGTCCCAATGGCGCCCCGGAAGAAGGAAGTGGGCCCATGGTTTGGAAAGGGATTTTCGCCTCAATAACCACTCCCTCCACCGGGACACCCTCCAAAGAGTGCTCCACCACTGCCAAAGAACCCTGGGCGTCTCCGACAACGAGACCCTGCCCCTCGACAGCTGCGAGCTCCGCGGCAGCCCTCCCAATGTCGGCCACCACCTCCAGCAAATCTGCTTCCTCGGTTTGTGAGGCTGCAAGTGGAATGGCCAGAAAACAATGAAGCAATGGAAATCTCGAGCGGATGAAGAAGCCAGAAGTAGCCGTTAGAACATGAGAGAAAAGGAGAAGTTGTTAAACAAGATACCTGGAGAAGTCTGCCGGGCAGGGGGCTCTGTTTCCCCTACAACAGATGTTGCCGGGTTGTGAATATCGTCTTCTGCCGGGGTAGACTCGGCAGTCTTCCGCGCGACCTCAGCCACGGGAGATCCCATGATAGGTTCTTCGGCTTGAGAAACAGGAGAAGCGCGCCCTTCAAGGAAGGGCTCGTCCGGTGTTGTCTTGCCCCCTCCGCGTGGAGGGGTGGGAGGGCTGTCTCCATCATCTCCGGCAGGTGGCACCAAGTCTCCGCTCCCGGGCTGGGGGCTGGATTGAGGACTCAGCTTGGGGTCCTCCTCCTCGTCTCCCGCCAAGGGCGAGCTCCCCGCACCCTTCAGAGATCCGAGGCGCCGGAGCCTCTTCCGCGGGCGATAGACGAGCTCCTCCTCCTCCTCCTCCTCCACGTCCCTGCCAGCAACAGCGGAAGCAACAAAAAAGCAATCAGCAAGAATGACTAAATATGACGAAGCAACATGTGGAGAAAGGAGTCCTCCTTACTCTTCATCAATGAGCATGGAGTTCATATTAAAATCCATGGGCGGAGAAGGTGCCCTGTCCCTCTTCTGGGATGGAAGGGCAGAGCTCCCCGGCAATCCAGTGCCCTGCTAGGGTGCTTGAGGCTCTGGTGGAGAAGAACTCTCGGAAGAGTTGTCGCTGGATTGAGCGCTGGAGTCTGCCTCCAGTTCTGCCGATTGCTTCGCGGGGGAGGCTCTGGCCACAGCACGGCGAGGAGACTGACGAGGTGCTTGCCTTGGTGCTCCTGGAGGAGGTCTTCTTCACCCTTAAGGTGGCTGGCGCCGGATCTGGAGTTTCCTTCCCACGAGTAGCCGCTCGCCTACAGGAGCGCTGGTCCGCGGTCAGCTCGGGAGCTTGAGGTCCGACAGCCATCCACTCCTCAAGAGGTTCTACCACTTCACTCACTTCCTCCTCCCTCTGGAGCTCTGTTGCCACGGTAGCTAGGGCCTCAAGCCCGGCAAGGTCGGCCTCGGCAAAGTCTGCGCGACAGATCCTTCCCCAGCAGGTTCTTCCGTGGCCGGTACTTCGCTGCCAACACGGGACGAGTTCCCACTTTCCACCTTCCCTTTGCCCTTCCCAGCCTTCGCGGCCCTGGCCGCCGCAGCATTCCGGGCAGCCTTCTCCTCCTCAATCCTCCTCTTGATAAAGCAATCTCCGCAGAGGAGGTGCATTTATATATTTGAGCCTCGGTCCTTACCGGTTTCTCCACCAAGGTATTGGACCACGCGAGCTCTTCGTCGAGGGATGGCAGCTTCCAGTCACCTGCCACCTCGTAAGCATTACAGCCCGGCATCCACTTCAGTATCTTGTCCTACGCAGAGTTGATGTTCAGGGGGATAACAGTTGCCGGGAGCTTGAATAACTCAAAGCGGCCGAACAATTGCTCACACGGCCACCCATGACCATAAATCAACAAATTGTTGAGCAGCCCGGGGAGCAACCTCATCCTATCAGCCGCATCTCCATATAGCCAGGCAGGCATGTCCCTCTCCTGCAACAGCGAAATACGGCGGAGAAGAAAATCTGATCCCACGTGCTCAATGGTGAGCCCGGCAGCCTTTAGGCGAGTAATCCTATTGATTGCTGGGCGTAGCCTATCCTCAGTGAGGCCCTTCGCGCTTCACTCCTTGCCGTGCTTAACACACACTTTCCGAGCTTCGCAAAATTCAGGGGCTTCTTTGTCCTGAATCCAGCACCAGTCGCCCCTCCATTCATCCCATCTCTCCCGCTGTTGTCCTGGAAGATAATCCTAGATCTTCCTCACCGCCCGTGGCATCCAACTAATGATTCCAGAGCGGTGCTCCTTGCTCTCCACCACGGGAGGAAATAGTGCCGAAAAAAATCCACATTGGGTTTCACCCCGACAAAATTCTCGCACAAATGCGTGAAACTGGCCATGGTAGCCATCGTGTTCGGCGAGAAATCGAGGAGGTGGAATCAATAGATGGTCATCATTGCCTCAAAGAAATAAGAGAATGGAGGGTAAAGACCGCAGATAAAATAGGCACAAAAGAAGTAATATGAATCCGGCGGGCTCTCCTTTCCTGCCGCATAGACCATAGACGCTCCATGGCCCTTCGGGACTTCCCTCCCCCACAAGTATCCATATCTCGCTTGCAGAACTGGGCCGCTCAGGGTCGAAGGGATGAAGACAACATCTCCCTTCTGCTTCCTGTTCAATTCCGCCACCCTCTTGCTCTCCTCGACGGCAACCTCCTTCGTCGCCGCTGTCCGCCTTGCCTTCTCCGCAAGTCTCTTCCCCATTGCCGCGGCGACGACGTGGGAGTGATCCGATGGAGCAACTGGCTGATACGTCTCCATCATATCTACTTTTCCAAACACTTTTGCCCTTGTTTTGGACTCTAACTTGCATGATTTGAATGAAACTAACCCGGACTGACGCTGTTTTCAGCAGAATTGCCATGGTGTTATTTTTGTGTAGAAATAAAAGTTCTCGAAATGACCTGAAACTTCATGGAGAATATTTTTGGAATATATAAAAAAATACTGGCAAAAGAATCAAGGCTAGGGGGCCCACACCCTGTCCACGAGGGTGGGGGCGTGCCTACCCCCCTGGGCGCGCCCCCTGCCTTGTGGGCCCCCTGGTGCTCCACCGACCTCAACTCCAACTCCATATATTCGCGTTCGGGGAGAAAAAAATCAGAGAGAAGGATTCATCGCGTTTTACGATACGGAGCCGCCGCCAAGCCCTAATCTCTCTCAGGAGGGCTGATTTGAAGTCCGTTCGGGGCTCCAGAGAGGGGAATCCGTCGCCATCGTCATCATCAACCCTCCTCCATCACCAATTTCATGGTGCTCACAGCCGTGCGTGAGTAATTCAATCATAGCTAGGCTTGCTGGACGGTGATGGGTTGGATGAGATTTACCATGTAATCGAGTTAGTTTTGTTAGGGTTTGATCCCTAGTATCCGTTATGTTCTGAGATTGATGTTACTATGACTTTGCTATGCTTAATGCTTGTCACTAGGGCCCGAGTGCCATGATTTCAGATCTGAACCTATTATGTTTTCATGAATATATGTGAGTTCTTGATCCTATCTTGCAAGTCTATAGTCACCTACTATGTGTTATGATCCGGCAACCCCGAAGTGACAATAATCGGGACCACTCCCGGTGATGACCGTAGTTTGAGGAGTTCATGTATTCACTGAGTGTTAATGCTTTGGTCCGGTACTCTATTAAAAGGAGGCCTTAATATCCCTTAGTTTCCAATAGGACCCTGCTGCCACGGGAGGGTAGGACAAAAGATGTCATGCAAGTTCTTTTCCATAAGCACGTATGACTATATTCGGAATACATGCCTACATTACATTGATGAATTGGAGCTAGTTCAGTGTCACCCTATGTTATAACTATTGCATGAGGAATCACATCCGGCATAATTCTCCATCACCGATCCAATGCCTACGAGCTTTTCACATATTGCTCTTTGCTTAGTTACTTTACCGTTGCCCATCATTACAATTACTACAAAACTGCTCATTACTTTTGCCATCATATAAGTTATTTCCATACTACTTTGCTACTAAATACTTTGCTACAGATACTAAGTTATCCAGGTGTGGTTGAATTGACAACTCAACTGCTAATACTTGAGAATATTCTTTGGCTCCCCTTGTGTCGAATAAACAAATTTGGGTTGAATACTCTACCCTCGAAAACTGTTGCGATCCCCTATACTTGTGGGTTATCAAGACTATTTTCTGGCGCCGTTGCCGGGGAGCATAGCACTATTTATTGAGTCACTTGGGATTTATATCTGCTGTTCATTATGAGGAACTTGAAAGACGAGAAAACCAAAATTTATCCCTCAACTACGAGGGGAAGTAAGGAACTGCCATCTAGTTCTGCACTTGATTCACCTTCTGTTTTGAGTAAGCTTGCGACACCTAAACCTGCTTCTGCTATTAATTCTGATATGTCGCATGTTATTAATGATGCCACTTCTGCTATGCATGATACTTATGATGAAACAAATTCTATGCTTGATACTACTGTGCCACTATGTGAATTTCTTGATGAACAACTTGCTAGGGCTAGAGAGAATGAAATTATTGAAACTGATAATATAGATGAAAGTGATGATGAAGATTCTCCCCCTAGATATGAATTGCCTATTGTGCCTGAGGGTTATGTTATGGATGAAGAAATAGCTAGAGACTTTCTTGCTTGCAATGATAGGAATGATCTTAAGAAATTATTAGCTAAGCTGAAAGAAAAAATCTCTGAATGCTAGAATGAAATATGACCCTGCTTTTGCTACTTCACCTATCTGTGTTACTGATAAGGATTATGATTTCTCTGTTGATACTGAGATAATTACTTTGGTTGAAACTGTGTAACATCCCAAAATTCTAAATTTTGGAAGGTTATATTAAATAAATAGTTATGATTGACTGTTTGATTGATTGAGTGAAATTGAGTGAAATTCGAAACTTTTTGAAAGTTAAATGAGAGGGAATAAAAGGACTTTCCCAAACTTTCATTTTATTTTATCTCCGTGAATTCAAATCCTTTTCAAATGCAAAACCCTAGAGAGAAGATGACATGACTTCTTCCATTTTAATAAATGAAAAGGGTTTTTGAAAATATTTGAAATTCACTTGGAAATATTTCAAATTCAGAAACTTCCAGCAACTCAATGATTTTCATGAGAGACGATAAAATGACGTCTTCAAAAACATATGAAATATGAGTTGGAAGTTTAAAGGGATCAAATTCAAAATCCCTTTGAAATTATTTACAAATCTGGAGTTATTTGGATTTTACTCAAATTATTTTTCTCCAAAAATAAAATATATTGAAAATAGGGTAACATGATTCCCTACATCAAAAAATGGAGAAAATAGATTTGAATTAATTTTGGTATTTTTAAAATGATTTTATGAGGTTTTATTGTAGCAGAAGCACTCTTTGCTTTATTTAAAATTCTGAGAATTTTATTTGAAGCTAGAATAATGTTCATCTTGTAGGAAATCTTTTTCTGCAAATTTTGATATATTATATGCCTATAGTATATTTCAGCTCATTTAGTTTTTTTTCTCTTTCTTCTGTATGTTTTTTTTAAAAGAGAACAAAAAAAATTCTTCTCCTCTCGCGGACTGGGCCGGCCCAGCTCCCAGGCCAGGCCGCGGCCCAGCCCACGTCGCCCGTCGCCACCGTCCCCAAGCGGGACTCCGCTCGGGAGTTCGCCGCCGCTGCCGTCCGAGTTCTGGCCGGGCACGCCTCCCGTGACCACTTCCCCACGCCTCCCGATGCCATCCCTCCCCTATAAAGCCGCCGCCCGGGCCCCTCTCTCCCCTCTCCTCCCGCATCTCGCCGCCGCCTCGCCGGAATCGCCGCCGCGCGCGCATCTCGCCGTCGCCCCATCGCTACACGCCCGGCGCCCTCGCTCCCGCGCTGCCCTCGCCCCTCGCCACAGTTCCATGCCGGAGCCGCCGTCTTGCCTCGCCCCGCTCACCGGAATCCGCAACCTCGCTGGAGCCGATCCAAACCGCCGCCGCCGCCTGGACTCGCCGACTCGCCGGCGCCCGATCCCGATCCAACCACCGGTTTTCTTCCGGTCCGGTAAAACCGCCGGCCCGAAACGGTTTTATTTTAAAGGTTCGGTTTTGGCTAAAAAAACCCATTTTATTTATTTATTTAGTTTAGTTAAGTAATGAACGTTTTCTGTTTAGGTAGTTTCAGCGAATGTGTTCGTTCGTTAGGTTTTCATAGCGAACGTTCACTATTTAGTCTTTTTCTTTTTCTGTTTAAATTACGTCAGGGACCTATCGGTGAATATATTTATTTACAGATTAGCCCCTGGTTTTCAAACGGCCATAACTTTTTGCTCGTTAGTCGGAATTCAGCGAAACCAACACCCACCTCTTCGTTATGATCCCCTCTATTCAAACCTTGGGAGTTACTTCTACGTTATGCTTATACTGCTATGCTATGCTTGTAGACGTGGTTTGGTTTGAGTGATTCATGACAGATGTGAGAGTTATTATTAATGGTTAACTTAAGGTGGCTACTTTAATACACATCTGGGTGGATTGCTAGGGGCACCCTGGGGATATACCAGTGGACTTGCCCGGACACCTGGGGTTATACCAGTGTTGTCCTAGGAGATCCCGGGGTTATACCCTGTGATCCTCCTATGGTCCGCCACCCAGGCTCAAAGGGATCATAAGATTATTCATGCTAGAAACTTCTGTGTGCAGCCACAAGCTATTATGGGCTCTAGCATAGTTGAGTAAGTTACGTGAAGCTCTTGAATAGGTAGATCAGCAGTTAGTGGGTTTGTAGGTTTGGTATGGTCTACCCGGAGTAGAGAGTTAATGTTTCTGAAAGACTGTGTCTCGTTCATCCGTTTCTCAAACACCATGTAGTGCGAGAAATCCAACGGAGTCGATCGTGTCTTGTGGGGAAAAGTGCGCAAACCTCTGCAGAGTGTACAATCTAATCATGGTTAGCCGTGTCCCCGGTTATGGACAATTTTGAGTCTTTGGTCTTTGGATATTCATGTTGATCTCAACACTTTATTTAATTAATTTGATTGGGTTAATGATTAGTATTTTGGGATTTAGAGGGGGTTTACCTTCTCAATATTTTTTTCAATCAACTTTGTACTTAACTAAAATATATTCCTTTGTAGTAGGGAAAAATTGGCTTTTCGCAAAAAGTATAACCATAGAGCTTTCCACCAGCCATATATGCATGTAGTGATAGTTATTATTCATCATTATCCTATGGTGTGAATTTGCCAGTACATTCAATGTACTGACCCTTTGTGGTTGCAACGTCTCATGTTGCAGGATCTTACGACGAGTAAGTGATACGTTAGGGTTATGATTTCTACACTCAACTTTGCCGTTGGTGTTGATGGGAATCCACAACCTTGTTACTTCCGCTATTTGGATTGAGGTAATAGTATTTACGTTACTTTATACATGTGATTTACCTCTGTTATAAATCCTCGAGTCTTGTGTGTCAAAGATACCGATCCGTAGATGACACTTAAGCACAGAGACTCGATCCATTCGGGTCGGGTCGCTACAAGATGGTATCAGAGCACATGTTGACTGTAGGACGTGACCCTAGAAACTGGCAAGCCCATAGGAAAGGTTTGCTCTACAACTTTCTTTTCAAAAAGATCTCTTACCTCTCTTCTCTTCTGAGCTTATTCAAAAAATTCCTTTTAGTGAGACTATAACCCTTTCCCCCTTTTGACCACTCGAAGATTCGACTGATGAGACTACTCCAAGAAGGACAAGATATCGGACAACCAAGACCATTTAGGAATAAAGATTATTTTATCGAGCATTTGTTATAATTGGAACTTCAACGGTTGAAGACTCCGAAGACTAGGAGAATTTGAAGGCTTGAAGAATTTCTAGATTTGTATGACCTAGGAAAGCACCCCTTATGGAACTTGTGAGACTATTGGAGCTGTCAATACCCAAGATCAAGATGTCGGAGAAAGACCAGAACATGGAGCATTAGAACTCAAAGTTTTGTCAGGAAAACCCGAAGACAGGAGATATCAATTATGGAATGAAAGATCATGGCAGTAACATGAGCATAGACACGGCTGACCATGGTGTTATTACCCGTTATGCTATTGTCACCGTGCGGAGTTAAGCATGCAGATGCATTGAAGGATTGGATGGAAGAAGGCTAATGGAGCACCTATCAGCAAAGCCGAAGTTTTAAACTTAGCCTGTGTATCACCAGGATCTGGAGTATTACATCAAGAAGTTTAAGATGGACATGCAGGAAGCTATATTTGATAAGGAGGCAATTCATGAAGAATTCAGGAACCTGAAGCTGAAAGTAGCCAAGCTGGAGGAGCTAAACCTCGAGATACCGAAGATTTGTCAGGAACTGAAGGACAATAGAACCATGGCTCATGCCAAGGATGTTGAAACCCAGAAGTTTGGAACACAACTCCAGAATACTAAAGGACGTCATGAGAGACTTCGCGTCAACAGAGGTGATCTGGCAAAAGAACTTGAGAAAGGACAAGCATGATCGGAAGATGCAATTGGAGACATGAACAAGACTTGAAGAGTTTGCGGCTTTGAAGATTTATTGACCGTTAGAAGACCAAACCCCTGTTATATACTTACGTTAGATGCGACGATTGTGAGCTGTCTTTTGTTTGATGTTTTTCCGATAGCCACAAAATAAAAATGCCCTTTGCAAAATTTATTTGTTTGTATTGTGTGTATCCCTCTCTATCTCTCTTATCTCACCCCAAAACCCCCGGACCCAATAGAGAATGAATGGAGATGAGCTCATATTATCTGGACCAATGAGTCAACTGGAGAAGGACCAATGGATTCAGAACATGGAGGATCACATGAAGAATAACCTTATAGCCGGAAAGGATATGGCCCAGCATGCTCTTCAATGCTTTGAAAGAGGTGCTGCTACTTGGTGCAGGATGTACCAAACCATCAATGGATGGCAAGGAGTAACAACTTGGAAGGAATTTAAGTTGACTTTGCTAAAGTCTCGTCTTGTGTCCCCGAAGATGAAGCCTTATGGAAATGATATGAAGAAACTCTGTGCGTGCAAGCTTTGTGGAGAAATAGGACACAAACATAAGGAGCACAAGGATGAATGCCCTAATTGTGAAGGAAGTCACCCAGCTGAAGAATGCCCAACTAGGCAGATTGCTTGTTTCTTGTGCGAAGGAACTACCCACTACCCTGCTCAGTGTCACATTTACCCTATGGTACAGAGAACCATGCAGCAGAAGAAAGAAGCAATGAAAGGAGCCCTCATGGAAATTTTAGAAGAACCGGTGATCAAGGAAGATGCCGAGGACACACACAAAGGAAACAGAATTAAAGCCTGCACCAAGTCATGCTATTCATGTGGAGAAGGACACATCTCCCAAGATTGCCTGAATGGAGATCTAGTAGAATTCCCGACAGAGGAAGTAGAGTATGACCCATAGGAAATAGAAGCCCTGATTGGCACGGAAAAAGCCAGGAAGAGAAGTAGGTTGGATACCAGGAAGGACCTGAGTCATATCACCTATTTCTGGTGCAAGGAGTCAGGGCATTACTTTAGCAGTTGCCCAAAAAGGAAGTTGAGGACCCAAGGAGGCTATGTAATCACAAGGAAACTTCCAGACTTGTCAGAAGTGATATGTTTTCATTGTAATGAAGCAGGGCACTTTGCCAGGGATTGTTCCAACAAGAAGGAGACTTGCGCTAAATAGTTGAGTTAGCAACAAAAGAAGCATAGTAGTAGTAGTGGGAATATTTCTTTTATTATTGAGGTGTTGAGTTGAGGCATGTAATGGAAATGCAGGAGATTGTAATAATGTGAGAATCAATGAAGTTGGCTTGGTTGGTACTTATTTAGATTTTATGAGTTGTTATTCTATGAATGAAGATTTCTGACCATTTTCGAGGATATGAGAAATATGGTCTATGGAAGAATTGTTGCATTTTAAGGGTGGTAGTACCCTGTGATGACATTTGACCCATGGAAAGGAGAACGATATGCCACGAAGTGGATTTCAGACAAAATAAGTACGAGTTTTATCTCGATATGTGTGACACCCCAAGAAGTATGAAGGGATGAAGTATTATGGGATATAAAGGAGATATAAGGTTGGTAATATGGAGCAATTGTAACTCCATGATGAGTTTGAGTAATCACTTATTAGTTTGGTACCAGTAGAAGAAAGGGAGACGGTACAATTGGATGGATTTAAGAAATGCTAGGAAGTTGGATGTTGGAGTAATGGTCAGTTGCCCCAAGGATGACTTCAAGGTTTACAAGTGATGAGATGGGCCATAACCCACAGGCTCCAGGACCTGCCAAGAAGCAAGCACATTCTTGCTGAAGGAAAAACCCTGGAAGAAGTTACAATTTTATCGATAGACGATCTTATAGGAGTAACGCAAAACCTGAGAGTTGTGAAGGAACGATAGATGTTTGTTTGGCTTGCAGAATCTACGGATTTATCCGAACCTAGTTCGTCGACAAGAGAAATTCTGCAATGCTTGTGAGGATGACCGAGTGTTAGAATGCGAGATTCACTAAACCGTATACAAGGTAATGATTTAAAAGGGATGGATTGATCACCATACCGACTTACTCTTATTATTCGCCTTGCTATGTGGGATGGTAAATCTGAGTGACTTACCTATAGTAGAGAGACGACGATCAAAACCTTGTTTGAACCTTAGAATGGTATGACAATTTTTCCCTTGTACAAGGCAGTTGTTGCCAATCGTATGATATACGGTGAGGTTCAGCTCAGACCATTTTCTTGCAGGAGAAACCCTAAATTGTTGACCACCATGAGATATCGATGGTTGTTTAGTATTGGCGCCAGACCCGTCAGCTAAGAAGACCCAGTCTCAGAAGAACCATATCAAGATGAAAGGACAGAAGAATTGCGGTAAAGGTTATGCCACTACCGGAAGAGCCCAGAGAAGGATTTTTTCGAGAATTGAGAAGATCGGCCCCGTCAAGAATAAGGATGGAGTATATGAGTATTGATGGGACCGTAACCATGCTTTTAAGGGTGCTAGCACCCCAGACCTCGCGTGAAGATCGATGGATTGTAAGAAGACCCCGAACCTAACCTATTTCTTTCTAGCCTCTCCGAATCTCGAGGACGAGATTCATTTTAAGGGTGGTAGGTTTGTAACATCCCAAAATTCTAAATTTTGGAAGGTTATACTAAATAAATAGTTATGATTGACTGTTTAATTGATTGAGTGAAATTGCGTGAAATTCGAAACTTTTTGAAAGTTAAATGAGAGGGAATAAAAGGACTTTCCAAAACTTTCATTTTATTTTATCTCCGTGAATTCAAATCCTTTTCAAATGCAAAACCCTAGAGAGAAGATGACATGACTTCTTCCATTTTAATAAATGAAAAGGGTTTTTGAAAATATTTGAAATTCACTTGGAAATATTTCAAATTCAGAAACTTCAAGCAACTCAATGATTTTCATGAGAGAAGATAAAATGACTTCTTCAAAAACATATGAAATGTGAGTTGGAAGTTTAAAGGGATCAAATTCAAAATCACTTTGAAATTATTTTCAAATCTGAGTTATTTGATTTTATTCAAATTATTTTCTCCAAAATAAAATATATTGAAAATAGGGTAACATGATTCCCTACATCAGAAAAATGGAGAAAAATAGATTTGAATTAATTTTGGTATTTTTAAAATGATTTTATGAGGTTTTATTGTAGCAGAAGTACTCTTTGCTTTATTTAAAATTCTGAGGATTTTATTTGAAGCTAGAATAATGTTCATCTTGTAGCAAATCTTTTTATGCAAATTTTGATATATTATATGCCTATAGTATATTTCAGTTCATTTAATTTTTTTCTCTTTCTTCTGTAATGTTTTTTTTAAAGAGAACAAAAAAAAATTCTTCTCCTCTCGCAGACTGGGCCGGCCCAGCTCCCAGGCCAGGCCGCGGCCCAGCCCACGTCGTCCGTCGCCACCGTCCCTGAGCGGGACTCCGCTCGGGAGTTCGCCGCCGCCGCCGTCCGAGTCCCGACCGGGCATGCCTCCCGTGACCCCTTCCCACGCCTCCCGAGGCCACCTCCCTATAATGCCGCGCTGACCCTCTCTCCCTCTCCTCCGCATCTCGTCGCCGCCGCCAGATCGCTGCTGCCACAGATTCGCCAGTAGCCCGCCTGACGCCTGGCGCCCTCGCTCAAGGCTACCTCTCCCCTCGCCACTGTTCCATGCCGGAGCCGCCGTCTTGCCTCGCTTCGCTTCGCGGAATCCGCAACCTCGCGGAGCCGATCAAATCGCCGCCGCCGCCGGACTCGCCGACTCACGGCGCCGATCCCGATATAACCGCCAGATTTTCTTCCGGTCCCAGAAACGCCGCCCAACCGGTTTTATTTTAAAGGTTCGGTTTTGGTTAAAAAAACCCGTTTTATTTATTTATTTAGTTTAGTTACGTAATGAACGTTTTCTGTTTAGGTAGTTTCAGTGAACGTTTTCGTTCATTAGGTTTTCATAGCGAACGTTCACTATTTAGTCTTTTTCTTTTTCTGTTTAAAATATGTCAGGGGCCTATCGGTGAATATATTTATTTACAGATTAGCCCCTGGTTTTCAAACGGCCATAACTTTTTGCTCGTTAGTCGGAATTCAACGAAACCAATGCCCACCTCTTCGTTATGATCCCCTCTATCCAGTAAAACAACTTAAACATGTTTTTGAAAGTTTAACATTTGAATTTCAAACAGTTTAGTATTTGAACTTCGTTTGATCATAACTTGAGTTTTATAACTCCGTTTGAGTTGATTCTTTTTGCAAAGCGAAGCACTTGACCTAAACTTTCTGATAAGGCCAAATTCACATAATTTTGGTACTGCTAGAAATTTTTTTATGTTGCAAGAGTTATTCGCTTGGTTTTGATGTTTTCCAAATCGTACTCTTCGTTCTTTCCGATCTTTTGAGTGATTGCTTATGTATGGTTACTATTGCTTGCTCACGATAGATTGACCGGAGTGTGACGAGTAGAACTATCAAGAGCTTTGAGTGCGAATCATCTTCATCAACAGTACAAGCAAGTTCACACTTTGATCATATCCCTTTCATACCCAGTTTTTATGCATTAGCTTCAACCCTCAAACATTGCATGTTAGGAATTGATAACATGTGGGTATTGGGAAGTAGTTGATGAGGTAGAACCTATTGTCCTCCATTCTAACCTTGGGAGTTACTTCTACGTTATGCTTATACTGCTATGCTATGCTCGTAGACGTGGTTTGGTTTGAGTGATTCATGACAGATGTGAGAGTTATTATTAATGGTTAACTTAAGGTGGCTACTTTAATACACATCTGGGTGGATTGCTAGGGGCACCCTGGGGATATACCAGTGGACTTGCCCGGACACCTGGGGTTATACCAGTGTTGTCCTAGGAGATCCCGGGGTTATACCGTGTGATCCTCCTATGGTCCGCCACCCAGGCTCAAAGGGATCATAAGATTATTCATGCTAGAAACTTCCGTGTGCAGCCACAAGCTATTATGGGCTCTAGCGTAGTTGAGTAAGTTACGTGAAGCTCTTGAAGAGGTAGATCAGCAGGTAGTGGGTTTGTAGGTTTGGTATGGTCTACCTGGAGTAGAGAGTTAATGTTTCTGAAAGAATGTGTCTCGGTCATCCGTTTCTCAAACACCATGTAGTGCGAGAAATCCAACGGAGTCGATCGAGTCTTGTGGGGAAAAGTGCGCAAACCTCTGCAGAGTGTACAATCTAATCATGGTTAGCCGTGTCCCCGGTTATGGAAAATTTTGAGTCTCTGGTCTTTGGATACTCATGTTGATCTCAACACTTTATTTAATTAATTTGATTGGGTTAATGATTATTATTTTGGGATTGAGAGGGGGTTTACCTTCTCAATATTTTTTTCAATCAACTTTGTACTTAACTAAAAATATATTCCTTTGTAGTAGGGAAAAATTGCCTTTTCGCAAAAAGTATAACCATAGAGCTTTCCACCAGCATATATGCATGTAGTGATAGTTATTATTCATCATTATCCTATGGTGTGAATTTGCCAGTACATTCAATGTACTGACCCTTTGTGGCTGCAACGTCTCATGTTGCAGGATCTTACGACGAGTAAGTGATACGTTAGGGTTACGATTTCTACACTCAACTTTGCCGTTGGTGTTGATGGGAATCCACAACCTTGTTACTTCTCCTATTTGGATTGAGGTAATAGTATTTAGGTTACTTTATACATGTGATTTACCTCTGTTATAAATCCTCGAGTACTGTGTGTGTCAGCATACCGATCCAGGGATGACATTTAAGCACAGAGACTCGATCCATTCGGGTCGGGTCGCTACAATCTGATCCTTTTTATGGCTATGAATTTGAAACTGTTGTGGCACATCTTACTAAATTAAATGATATAGCCACCCTGTTCACTAATGATGAGAAAACTCGCTACTACTATATCCTTAAATTATTTTCGCACTCATTAAAGGGTGATGCTAAAATATGGTTTAATTCTCTTGATCCTGGTTGTGTGCGTAGTCCCCAAGATATATTTATTACTTCTCTGCTAAATACTTCCCCACTCATAAGAAACAAGCTGCTCTAAGGGAAATATATAACTTTGTGCAAATTGAAGAAGAGAGTCTCCCACAAGCTTGGGGGAGGATTATCCAATTACTTAATGCTTTGCCTGATCATCCTCTCAAGAAAAATGAAATACTTGATATATTTTATAATGGACTAACCGATGCTTCCAGAGACCACCTGGATAGTTGTGCTGGTTGTGTTTTCAGGGAAAGAATAGTTGATCAAGCTGAATTGCTATTGAATAATATGTTGACTAATGAACATAATTGGACACTTCCTGAACCAACTCCTAAGCCAACTCCGAAGAAAAGAGGTATTCTATTTCTCAGTCCTGAAGATATGCAAGAGGCAAACAAATTTATGAAAGAAAAAGGTATTAAAGCTGAAGATGTTAAGAATTTGCCTCCTATTGAAGAAATACATGGTCTTAATTTGCCGCCTATTGAGGAAACACATGATCTTGATAACCCAACACATGTAGTAAAGGTAAATTCTCTCTATAGATCTGATGAAGGTGATATTCCTCGTTATAAGTCTGCTAGCCAATGCTTAGATGAGTTTGATAATTTTATTGTTAAACATGAAAACTTCAATGCTTATGTTGGTAGACATTTGAAACGAAATGCTTATATGATTGAACACTAGAGTGATTATATGTCTAGAGTTAAAGGTGAACTTAAACTCATTAGTAAACATGCTTCTATGGTTACCACTCAAGTAGAACAAGTACTTAAAGCTCAAAATGATTTTCTCAATGAATTAAATAAAGAAAAATGATAATGTTGTTAGAGTTATGACTAGAGGGGGTAAAATGACTCAAGAACCTTTGTATCCTGAGGGCCATCCTAAGAGAATTGAGCAAGATTCTCAGAGAACCAATGTTGATGCACCTAGTCGTTCTAAGCAGAAGAAAAAGAAAAATGATAGGACTTTGCATGCTTCTAGTGAACCTGTTGTAGACACACCTAAGAATCCCAATGATAATTCTATTTCTGATGCTGAAACAAAATCTGGTGATGAACATGAACCTAGTGACAATGCTAATGATGATGTTCATGTTGATGCTCAACCTAGCAATGACAATGATGTAGAGATTAAACCTGCTATTGATCTTGATAACCCAAATCCAAAGAAACAACTTATGATAAGAGAGACTTCGTCGCTAGGAAGCACGATAAAGAAAGAGAACCATGGGTTTAGAAACCCATGCCTTTTCCTCCTAAACCATCCAAGAAAAAGGATGATGAGGATTTTGAGCACTTTGCGGAAATGATTAGACCTATCTTCTTGCGTATGCGTTTTACTGATATGCTTAAAATGAATCCTTATGCCAAGTATATGAAGGATATTGTTACAAATAAGAGAAAGATACCGGAAGCTAAAATTTCCACCATGATTGCTAATTATACTTTTAAGGGTGGAATACCTAAGAAACTAGGAGATCCAGGAGTACCAACTATACCATGCTCCATTAAAAGAAACAATGTTAGAACTGCTTTATGTGATCTTGGAGCCGGTGTTACTGTTATGCCTCTCTCTTTATATCATAGACTTGATTTGAATAAGTTGACACCTACTAAAATATCCTTGCAAATGGCTGATAAATCAACTGCTATACCTGTCGGTATTTGTGAGGATATGCCTGTTGTGGTTGCAAACGTTAATATTTTAACGGACTTTGTTATTCTTGATATTCCCGAGGACGACAGTATGTCGATTATCCTTGGTAGACCCTTTTTGAATACTGCAGGGGCTGTTATTGATTGCAACAAAGGCAATGTCACTTTTCATGTTAATGGTAATGAGCATACGGTACACTTTCCGAGGAAACAACCTCAAGTCCACAGTATCAGTTGTATTGGAAAATTTTCAACTATTACTATTGGAGGTTTTGAATTTCCTCTTCCTACTGTTAAGAAGAAATATGATATTCTTATTGTTGGGGATGTGCATATCCCTATTGAGGTAACATAGTGTTATTCGAAATTTCTCCGGTTCCATGTTATTCGAAAAGAGTTTGTTAACAAGACTTGATCAACCTTGTTAGTGGATTCCTTTTGATAAGCATGAGACGGATGAAGTTAGAAAGCATAACCTTCTGTACCCTCCTTTTACTTTCTGTTATTTAGATTAAATAAAGCAAAATTAGTATATTATGTCTGTTTTCTAAATTATCCTTGCAATAAAAAAATACCCCAAAAATAAAAGTTCTCCAAATGTCTCGAAAATGAAATATGATTTTTTTTCTAGAATATTTGAGAATATCTGGCGCTGAGAACACATCAGGGGGAGCAAGCACCTAGCCACGAGGGTCCGGGACGCGCCCACCCCCTAGTGGACCCCCTCCACTTATTCCAGCCGCCACACACTCCTTCCTCCCAAAAAAATCACCAACCAGCTCAAGCACGAGTTCTAGCTCATCTTGTTGCGATTTTCGATCTCCTTGCTCAAAGCTCCACTCACAAAACTGCTTTGGGGGATTGTTCTTCGGTATGTGACTCCTCCAATGGTCCAATTAGTTTTTGTTCTAGTGCTTTATTCATTGCAAATTTTTGCTACTTAGGTGACCCTGTTCTTGAGCTTGCATGTCAAATTTATATGGTCCCAAGTAGTTATAATGCATGATATATTCTCTAGGCACTTGTGGGAGTAGTTGCTATCAATTTTCTTGAGTTTGGTTAACTTTTATTTTAAGTTACTAAAATTTTTAGAAATTTTCAAAAATTGATGAAGAGATTTTTGAGGGGCTCTTCGAGCCGAAGCTCGAAGGATAAGCAAAGTGAAGAGGATAAGAGGCCCAAATATAATCTCCCTCGCACCGCGGAGGTTCGGCCGTGTGAATGGCCTTGTGATGATTTCTTGAGGGCAGCCGGGATTCATGATGATTTTTATTAGTTGGCTGAGAATGCGGGCCTCACCGACTTCCTCCGCGACCAGCGCGAACAATATCTCCTACTCACTAATATTTTTGTGCAAAATTTTCATTTCCATGCTAGGAGATCACCACCTTCGGTGGATTTATATATATATATGATGAGTTTAAGGAGATGTCACTATTTGATTCTGCCGGGTCTGTAAGATACCCTTTACGGGAAGCATAGAGGAACCACATCGTAATGATGTGGAAGGGTTAATTGATATGATTGCTGTAGGGGAAACGAGGAAAGTTTCCGATGCAAGAATCACTAGCATACACTTTCCTGTTCTGCGTTACTTTGCAATATTTGCTAGTAGATGTCTAATTGGTCACGCGAACTGTGGAAACCTTTGTGCCCCTGATATTGTTATTTTGTGCCATGCCTTGTTTCGTGATAACACTTTTAGTCTAGGCGCTATTGTTGCCGAGCGGTTAAATCTGAACCGTACGAAGGGTCCCATCTTGGGAGGTATCTTCGCCTCGTGCCTCGCTGCACACTTTAACATACCTATTAGGCATTATGAGAAAGAAGAAAAGTTGTTGCCTCCTATTTTTCTAGACTATAAGAGTATGGTAGCACATGATTTATTGTTAAGAATAAGAAAAAGATGCTTAACTATAGACTGATATTTGATAAAGATTACTTTGAGACTATTACTTTGCCTGCTCCTTCTTTGTTTAACTTATCTTCAGGCAAGTATCTTGTTCTGCCGGAGGCCATTCATGCCTACGAGAACCTCACACCAGCACCAGAGCCAGAGCCGGAGCCACAACTTGACCCTCACCGTCAGTCTGTCTACTAGTGGGATCCGGAGGAGATCGCCAACCAGTAGCACCCCGAGGATCCTCCTCAGTACACTGGAGAGGGCCACTTTGATCCATGGGCATAAACCAACTTAGGCCAAAAGCCTAAGCTTTGGGGGAGTACATATTCCTCACCAACATTACATTCATGTTCACACACTGATGCTAGTTGTCGGTGCTCATACTCTTTCATTGTAATATCCATGCTAGTTTATTTTCTTTTTCTCGCTTTCTTCTTGTGTGTTTGAAAAGTCTTAAGAAAAAAAAATTAGTTGTAGCTCTTAGCTAGTTTACTTTCCATGCTTGTAGTAGTAGTAATTAAAAAGAAAACCCAAAAAGATTTCCTGTTCTTCTTTTGCTTGTTGGGAGTTTTCCCGTCTTAATAGTTTTATTTCTTTTCTTTTCTTTGGGGGTGTAGAGGAGAAGACCATGATGAAAATGCTGAAGTGGCTCTTATATGCATTATTGTTGATTTAACCAAGAGCCCATATTACCTTGTCTTCTCCTTTGTATCAGATGCTTGCAGATTCCAGCTTAGTCCAATGCACGTGCACTATTATTATTATTCGCACCGTTCGGTCGTGCAAGTGAAAGGCAATAATGACGATATATGATGGACTGATTGAGATGAGAGAAGTTGGTATGAACTCGACCTCTCTTGTTTTTGTAAATATGATTAGTTCATCGTTCCTGGTTCAACCTATTATGAATGAAACATGTTTGCAATGACAATTAGAGATTATATTTGCTCATGCCATGCTTAATTTGCTAGGAGTTTATAATGGTTTACCTTGCGTGCCAACATGCTATTAAAATGGTTGTGATGTGATATGATAGGGTGGTATCCTCCTTTGAATGAGTCGAGTGACTTGAATTGGCACATGTTCACACATGTAGTTAAAACAAAATCAACATAGCCTCCACGATATTTATGTTCATGGTGGATTATATCCTACTCATGCTTGCACTCAATGTTTATTAATTTTAATGCATGTTCATGACTGTTGGAGATATAACTATTTGTGTAAGCCGCCCAGGAGGGGCCGGGTTACGCAAAGAAGACTCGCCAGATAGAAGCCTGAAATCAAGAATGAAGATGGCGATTCAATAAAGGGCTTAAGGCCCACAGGCGACTTAAGGCCTGTTGTAACAAACCGCCACAACGGCATGACTTGTATCATAAGGTAGAGTTAATTAGTCACCGAGCCGGACACTATTTATAAGCCGGCCGGGACTTTGTAAGCCGCAGGGCGTCAACCCGTGTATATAAGGGGATGACCTGCTGGCGGCCAAAGGCCAAGAAACAACTCCTCGAGAGCCGGGCATAGCGTATCTCGCTCCCTGGTTATCGAAACATCAAGCAATACCAACCCAACTAGACGTAGGCCTTACCTTCACCGTAAGGGGCTGAACTAGTATAAACCTCTCGTGTCCTTTGTCCCGATTAACCCCTTTAAGCTTCCTAGTTGCGATGGCTCCACGACTAAGTCCTTGCAAGAGGACATCTGCCGTGACAATTCCACGACAGTTGGCGCCCACCGTGGGGCTAGCGCATGGTGGATTTGAGTTCTTGAAGGGCAGCTTCAAGGGCTCAAGGATACGCATGGGCGGATGACCAAGAGTCGCCGCGGCAAGATCTACATCGACATGAAGGCTGGGGCCCCGACGCCGACTCAATTGAGTACGGTACCGGGTCCCTTTGGCGGAATCCACGTCTTCATCTCGCCGGATCGGTGAGCCGGGCCCCGAGCCGACAACGCACCGACTCGTCGAGACGGCTCAGCGTGCGAGACCCGCCCGAGCTCAACCTGTCGTGAAGCGTGCCTTCGTGGGCTGCATCCACGGAGAAGAATTTCCTGAAGGATCTAAAGATGGTGGTGAGACAGCCGTCCCCTCGGATGATGATTCGTCCGCCGGTTCAACAGATTCTTTATATCAAGTCCAAGAGGGCATGCTTGGGGGCTGTTCTGACGGCTCTAGTACTCCGGACTTCTATGAGCCGCCAAGCTGGGCAGGAGTCTTCATGGCTAGTACTCAACCCGGTCAAAACTCAACGGCTGCAACAGCAATAACGTCCGGGTCAGGAGCAGCCGGGGCAGGAGGCCCTGTGCGCCCGCCGGCTCAGGTGCTGATGGATCTTATGGATAAGCTGACGGCCCTGTTAACCGCCATGGTTATTCCTGCAAATCAAGATGAGCATAACGCGGAGGTGGCGAGGGTGCATGAGGAGATAGCCCGGGCGAAGGAGGCCTTGGCAGCTGAGGAAACCAGGTTAGCTACAGAGCGGGCGGCTTTGGACGCGGGGGCGCAGCAGCTCCAGTCAGAAGCTTTCCAACTTAATATGAGTCTGAACGCATCCAATGAGGTGATGAGGAGGAGACATCAGAAAACCCAGTCCCGTTTGCTTCCGGTTTACGACCCTCGGAATCTTTTCACTACACCCGGTGCCAGTCCTAGCAACCCGCCCGAAGCCAATCAGTTTATGACACCCGGAGCGGGAGGACCGGCTCAGCCTCGAGAGATGGCACCTCCTCGTGGTAGTATGGCCCCGCCCCGCTATGTACCAATACCACCAGGTCACTTCTCGAACCCCATGGAGAACTTGATAGCAGCGTCGGCGCGTTTGGCGGCTCTCCCAGTGGACGGTGATGACCCGACAGATGTGGAGACCCGAGGGTCGAGATCTTATTCGAGACGGCCCCGCACAACAATGACCTATTCTTACAGCGGGACATGATTCATTCAACTCCTCCGCTTTGGCTAGCACCGCCTCGCCCAAACCGGAGTCCGAAGTTACAGCAGGCACATGGAGTCAGAAGCTTTGTCAAGCAATGCCCAGCGTCGTAATCAGCCCGGTGGCTATAAGCCGGTGCAAGACCGAATACGCCGAGGACGAGCGGCGGCTCAGCTAGCGGCTCAGAAAGCGGCATATCAAGATCTCCTGTGAGTATCCAATGACTTCTATTGGAGCAGGAGTGGCTACCAGAACAGGCGGAGTTCCTTGTTTGGTGCCGACTCTGCGGGATGTACGTCTACCCAAGGACTTCAAGGGACCTCGAAAGGTAACGAATTATACGGCCGACTTACAGCCCGGAGCATGGATCGAAAGTTACGAGATGGCCATGGAGCTACTGGAGGTCAGCGACGCAGCAATGGCTAAGTACTTCACCATGATGTTAGACGGAACGGCCCGGTCTTGGCTAAAGGGTTTGCCGCCCAATTCCATTAGCTCATGGGCAGAGCTAAAGGCCCGATTTATCCAGAACTTCAAGGACACTTGCAAGCAATCTATGTCAATTGTGTACTTGACTAATTGTAAGCAGGAGGAGGGTGAATCCACAACTTATTGGGTGTGCCGGGTCAAGGAAATAATACATTCATTTGATAAGATGGATGCCGGCTCTGCAGTACTCATGTTGGAGAAGAATTGCCGTCTTGAGCCACTAAGGCAGAAACTGGGGCACCTTAAGCGTGATTGCAATGATATGGGTATGCTGATGGCGGCCTTAGTCAAATACGCCGATTCTGATAGTACCAAGGATCCCACGTCTGATGAGGAAAAGACAGGGAAGGGAAAGAAGAACGGCAATGGAAAGGGTCAAGAGATAACCCGCAAATCAAGGAGGCAACAAGCGTAAGGCGGAAGGTAACCGGAGTTTGTGGCCAATGCCAATGCACAGGTAACAATCGAGACGTAAGGGAAAACCGCCCCTCGATCCGGGCGGCTCAGGCCCATCTCTTGAGCAGCTTCTCAATGAGCCTTGCCCGAGACACGGCACTCGGGAACGACCCGCCACCCATTTATGGAAAGATTGCACGATCATGAAGGCTTTCAAGAATTCCAACATGTTTGATGGCGATCATAGATTGGGCGGCGGCTCAGGGGCAGGCGGCTTTCATGGCCCGGGCGGCGGTTCAAGTTCCGGCTTCCAGGGAAGTCAAGGCGGCTATAATCAACAACAACCCGGTCAAGGGGGACAGCAGCAGCAGCAGTCAGGTTACCAGAGCCACCCGAAGCAGCTGAATGGTGGGCAGTACCATGTGTTTACCACTAATTTGTGCAAATGTGATCAGAAGGTCCATAAGAGGGCCGTGAATTCTGTTGAACCAGCAGTTCCCCGTTATTTGAGGTGGTCAGAACAACCCATCATATGGAGCAGGGAAGATCACCCGCCCCGGGTTGATAATCCGGGTCAGTTAGCCTTGGTGGTGGCACCTCAGGTCGGTGGATATAAATTTACCAAGGTACTCATGGATGGGGGTAGCGGTATCAACATCCTCTATTACGAGACCTTTCGTCGCATGGGTTTAACTGACAAAGATTTAAGGACGTCCAACACTGTCTTTCATGGAGTGGTGCCTGGTAAGTCGGCGTACCCAGTTGGCAAGATTGAACTGGAAGTGGCCTTTGGAGATGAATATGATTCCGGGGCTGAGAAATTGACGTTTGAGGTAGTCAAAATCAAGAGCCCGTATCATGCTCTGTTTGGACGGCCGGCTTATGCCAAGTTCATGGCACGACCGTGTTATGTTTATTTGCAGCTCAAGATGCCGGGTCACAAGGGCACCATCACTGTACATGGGAGTCGAAAGGTAGCCTTGGAGTGTGAAGAAGGCGATGCGGCTTATGCTGAGTCTGTTTGTGCAGCGGAGGAGCTGAAATTTTTTCAAAACAATGTTGACCCGGCGGATATGACCTCTTTAAAGAAGCCAACTACAGAGCATGACCCGACGTTGAAGTTTAAATTGGCCGCTGAGACAAAGCTTGTTGACTTTACTCCAGGCGACTCTTCTAAGAAGTTCAGCGTCAGTGCCAACTTGGATCCTAAATAGGAAAGCGCGCTCATCGAGTTCATCCGTGAGAACCGGGACATCTTTGCATGGAAACCTTCTGACATGTCGGGTGTCCCGAGAGAACTCGCTGAGCACACTCTTAAAATTGATCCAAAGTATAAGCCGGTCAGGCAATTTCTTCGACGGTTCAATGAGGAAAGACGAAAAGCTATTGGGGAAGAGGTCGCCCGGCTCTTAGCGGCTGGGTTCATCGTGGAAGTTTTTCACCCGAAGTGGTTGGCTAACCCGGTGCTGGTACTCAAGAAGAACGACACTTGGCGGATGTGTGTGGATTACACGGTCTTAAATAAAGCTTGTCCGGTTGATCCCTTTGCTCTACCCCGTATTGATCAAATCATTGATGCTACGGCGGGTTCGAGCGTTTGAGCTTCTTGGATGCTTACCCTGGTTATCATCAGATCAAAATGGCAGTTAAGGACCAGGAGAAGACGACTTTTATTACTCCGTTTGGAGCCTTCTGCTATGTATTTATGCCATTTGGGCTCAAGAGTGCCTAGGCGACTTATCAGCGGTGTGTACAGAACTGTCTCCAAGATCAGATTGGGCGCAATGTTCATGCTTATGTGGATGACATTATGGTGAAGTCCAGAGAGAAGGAAACCTTGATATCTGATTTGAAGGAAACCTTTGATAATCTCCGGATTTATAAGATGATGCTAAACCCGGACAAGTGTGTATTTGGTGTACTGCAGCAAACTTTAGGATTCTGGTCTCGAGCAGGCGTTGAAGCTAACCCGAGAAGATCAAGGCGATTACCTCTTTGGCTAAACCGGCGTGCATCAATGATGTTCAACGATTGGCGGGTCGTGTTGCTGCTCTAAGCCGGTTCATAAGCCGGTTAGGTGAGAAGGCCCTACCATCAGATCGATGATGAAGAAAATCGACACTTTTGTGCGAGTGATGTCATTGACATCGCCTTTGAAGATTTAAAGAGACAGTTGTCTGAGCCGCTGGTCCTTGCGGCTCCCATTGATAAAGAGCCGTTGCTGTTATATGTCACCGCTAACTCACGAGCTGTCAGTGTTGCCATCGTGGTGGAGCGTAAGGAGGCTGGCAAGGAGCATCCGGTTCAATTGGTCAGCAAAAATCTGAACAACGGGTCATACTACCTTACCGATGTTCGAGAGCACAAAGACTCACATAAATCGGAGGAAGAGACCCGCCGGCCGTGGAACATAGCTCATCTTCGGCCTTGCTATACTTGAACCACCGGCTCTCAGGATATATATTTTTTTCTTTTTTTAGCAATGTATATATTATATAAAGCAATAAAGCAGGACCTCTTTTTCTTTCCACCCTCAAAGGTTTGTATCTCTTCTTTACTAGGTGGTGGAAACAACCAACAGGGAGCGGATCATATCTGAATCTGGCTTTCCCTTTGGTCCGGCTTATGATCATATCTGAATCTAGCCATGATCACTTGGGGGCTTCCTATTCAAACATAGGTCGTATTCAAACCAAAGAGAACATAGCTGTCGATACCCAATTGATCGGCATACTGCCAAACCCACTTGGGGGCTTCTTGATCATATTTGAATCATAACTTAACCCCTTTGGGTCTGACGTGGATCGTATTCAAATCAGCGTCATTAAACAACTCTCATGGTCACTTGGGGGCTTCCTGTTCAAACATAGGTCGTATTCGAACCAAAGAGAACATAGCTGTCGATACCCACTTGATCGGCATCGCCAAAGCCACTGGGGGCTATATGATCGTATTTGAATCTTAGCTTAACCCCTTTTGAACGGTTCACTGATTGTATTCGAATCAGAGGCCTTTGAAATTAAGTTTACTATTCATTATACTCTGTAAGTATAAATGTTATTAAGGGCCAGATAAACATTATATGTGCCAACTGTCAGGAGTTAAATTAACTCTCTGATTTGGGTCACATAAGCCGGCGAGTATATACCAAATAAGATCGCAGGTATGCTATTGTGATCATAATCATAAACTGACCTTTATATGATGTTTTGGTTCATACTCCGGGTTATCAATACTTTATGTGACCCCGGATGCGATAAGTCGCCAAGGGAATTCTATTTTGTTTTATACACAGGATAAAGCAAGAAGAATTTTGACATCAAGGAAAGATCAACATAAGCTGGAAGTATATAACGATGGCGGCTTACGAAAGTATTAAGCGCCACAAACATGCGCGAAGGCATGACAAGGTTAAGAGGTTTTTTTGACCCTATTACAAGACTCCCCGAGTCTGAATAATGAAGCATTATTTTTTGCAAAATCATAACGCCTGGCGGTTCACTCCTTTGGTGGGCTTGATGGTTCCGGGTTATCCTTCTCCGCCTCCGTTGGTTGCTTTGTCTCGAAGGTTGACGAGGCCCGCCAATGCCACTCAAGGCTTCAAACTCAGCTTCATCATCTATTAAACCGGCTGGGTCCACTTCAGGGGCAAAAGTATGCTTACGCGTTGGAGGGATCAGGCTGACTTGATCATATGGAGTGTTTGGAATTCTCCGGTTCTCACTGTCATAGCCCGGAGAGTACTTGGAGAGGTCAGTATCGTTCCTAATAAGGGTAGCCACTTCAGTATGACTTTGACGCAGGCGGTGAAATTATGATCATCAACACGGTACCATCCTCCTTCGCACTCGGGTATCCAAGAGCAAGGTCGGCGGGTCTAGTTCGAATCCATGCTTTTGCCCGGCTTAATGCGGCTACAGCCCCGCTCTTGAAGATGCCCGCTTTAAACTCGGATCCGCCGAGGTAGCACAACAAGACACTTCAGCACGCCTTGCGTAAGGTGGGGAGTGGTATTTGATAAGGCTACAACAGCCAAAGCATCGCTAGACCGTATACAACTGCTCCACTAGAGTGTAAACCGCTTTAAGTTTGACCAAAGCATGTTCTCGCTTGAGGTTGGTGCTCCAGGGCCCGTGTGTTCACAAACATAAAGGTGAGCCGAGATAACGACACGGCAATAATCAAAGGAAGGATTGCAATGTTTCGGGTTATGAACAATAACTTACCAAAGATGGCTGAGACCATTTGAGATATATGACGCTTTAAGTCGGACAGCTCGGTTGTTGCTTCTACAAGTGAAGCCTCTGCCGTCTCAGCCCGGGTCACCAGTGAAGCCTTCTCATCAGCCCAGATTTTCTTCTCTGACTCAAAATTCTTCTTCAACTTCTCTTGTTCAGAGACGCTGAATTCAAATTTGGAGTTGGCCTTTTGAGTTTCAAGCTCTTGAGTTGTCAAACGGCTCTTCAGGTCAGCAATCTCCGACTCAAATTGATTTATGGTGACCAAAATTGATACCGGGTTATGGTAAGAATCATGGTAAGATAATATTAAGTCCCAAGTACTTTGCAAGCAAAGGTTCTTGACACTTGGGGGCTAATGTATGCTGAAGAATTTTTAATTTAGCATGCCGGGTTATGCATATTAAGTCTCAAGCACTTTACAAGTAAAGATACTTGACACTTGGGGGCTAATGTGTATCGCAAGTTCAAAACTATCATGCTATAACCGGTTAAATATATTCTCTTTAAACCGGACAAACCAACAAGAAGAGATTTCTAAGTCTACAACATATTTATTCATAAGCGATGAGACTTGGGGGCTGGTACAAGAAGTAAGATTCAGAAAAATAGTATAAGTTATACCTCGATTTGTGTTGTATTTGTTTCACCATGTCAATTTCAGTGTCACGGCTATTATGCACTTGATTCAGATAGCCCGAGACTATATCACCAATGCTTAAGTGAGTATAATCAGAATGTCCCGCTTGGCCTTTCGGTGTTCGCAAGTTCTTCCTTGGCAAGACATTTGGCAAGGACGAGAGGTCGCCTGTGTTCAACAAACCGGCTTTTCAAAACTTCAACTTCGGTCATTGTTTTGACCGGCTAGGAGCTTCCGGGTTATCAGAGCTGTTGAGAGTATCTTCAGCAGGCGGGTCAGAGGTTGGCATCGGAATGTCAGAAGCCGGTTCAGGCGGCTGATGGGTGGAGCTGTCTGGAGCAAACATATCAGGCGTCAGTTCAGCTACAATCGGGTCTTGGGACGGCTTATTCTTCTTTGCCCTCTTGATGGGTTTCACTTGCATGCTGTTAACAAAGGTAGAATGATGAATACTAAAGCATGAGTAAGGTAAAAGCCTAAAGTAACTAAAGTTACAGTACCCGGGAGCAGTTTTGAAAGCCGGCATGTTTGATTGCATAGACTCGCCGGAGGAAGGAGAGGTATCCTGATAATTGGAGTCAGATGAATTGAGAGGTTGGCGAATTAAACCCGCTGTCGGTGTCAAAACCGGCGGATCTCGGGTAGGGGGTCCCGAACTGTGCGTCTAGGCGGATGGTAACAGGAGACAAGGGACACGATGTTTTACCCAGGTTCGGGCCCTCTTGATGGAGGTAAAACCCACGCCCCGCTTGATTAATATTGATGATGTCTGTTACAAGAGTGGATCTACCACGAGATCAAAGAGGCTAAACCCTAGAAGCTAACCTATGGTATGATTGTTGTTCGTCCTATGGACTACAGACCGTCCGGTTTATATAGGCACCGGAGAGGGCTAGGGTTACACAAAGTCGGTTACAAAGGTAGGAGATCTACATATCCAGATCGCCAAGCTTGCCTTCCACGCAAAGGAAAGTCCCATCCGGACACGGGACGAAGTCTTCAATCTTCTATCTTCATAGTCTTGGAGTCCGCCGATGATGATAGTTCGCTATCCGGACACCCCTAGTCCGAACTCCTCAAGAGCCCCTAACTGGCTTCAGCGACGACGAGTCCGCGCGCAGATATTGTCTTCGGCGCTGCAAGGCGGATTCTCCTTCAATCTTCATGTTCCCGCCGAATAGTGTCCGCTTATTTATAAATGTTGCGCCCTTGGCTTCTACGCCAATAATGGCCTTCTTCCACGTGTCGCATTTAATGCGAAAGGCTGGGGTATTTTTACATTTTACCCCTAGCCGTGCGTAACGAGCCGCCTATAAGAGAGGCGAGGATCTAGATCCAGCTCACACCATCCTCCATCCGCAGGTTCTCATTGAAGCGCTTCGACGAAAAATCCATTCCATCATGGATAGCCGACGCTCCTCATCTCAAGGCCCCAGCCCCAAGCCAGAGATTGGGGAGATGCTCGGCCCACACAATGAGCTAGTGGTACTCCAAACCGAGGGATATCTTCCCCAGCTTTCATGGTTCCGGTTCGAGCCGACTCGCCACCTACAAGGGTGGAAAGCAAAGCGGAGAGCGCCCCAACCCTTCCAAAGGGGAGCGGGTATGCTTTGTCCCCTATCTAATAAGGGGACTCGGATTTCCCATACATCCATTTCTCCGGGGCTCCTAGAGTTCTACGGACTCCAACTTCACCACCTCACGCCCGCCCATTTTGCACATCGCGGGCTTCGTAGCTTTTTATGAGCTGTTCTGGGCATCGAGCCCCATTTTGCGCTGTGGAAGAGATTGTTTTGTCTCGCACTCGCTCTCATGAGGGGTCAATATATCAAGTGGGCGGAGCCGAAATATGGCGCATCGCCGGGACCGGATATCTATCCGGCACCCCAAAGAAGGCGTCCGAAGACCGGCCTTCGGAATGGTTCTACATGGAGGACGCCTCTCGCCGATCCAGTTCGGATCGGCCTCCCGGAGTTCAACAATGCTCCCATGAAGAAACGCTGAGTTGGCGCTCATGAGCCCTCAACGGGAAGATGATAGGAGCATCCATTATCCGATGGGCCGGATTAGGTTATCGCCCACTCCGGATTGACCATGATTGGAGTCATGGCCACGCAGCATTATGCGAGGGTGCAGCCACTCCAATATAGGGGCCACCCTATGTGGGATTTCAACGGGAAGACGACGCCACCCGCCATGGCCGCAAAGGGCAGTGCTCGTAGCCGATCCGCAAAGATCCTATCCGCTTGTACAAGGGAGAGGAGGAGGACTTCTCCGCAAGAATCCGCTGAATGGATTTTCTATGAATAACCCTCGGAGCTGGGTAAGTGGATGTTTGTCTACCCGATCCATACTTTTAAAGTCAAGTATCTTACTCGTGATTTCGACGCAGAGCTGCGCCGGACGTGGAGGGCATACGGCCTAACTCCACAGCCCGAGGATCCGGAAGATCCTTGATCCGACCTCCAAGAGGATCCGGACATAAAGGTGGAGCTGATTGACGGGTGTTCCACCAACGTAGCATAGACAATGCCCTAGTCGCCATTACGGCCGACTACCCCGGTTTGTTCCGCCTCCTGTGACTACGACCGAGGTCTTGACACCATCATTTGATCCGCGCCAATTCTATCCATCCCATACCGATGGTGCATCGCAGGAGGTGCCTTTAAGGCAGAAGTCGAACTCGCGGCGGCCGATTAAATGGGTTCATCCGCCCAAGAAAGCGGAAGAGGAGTGCGACGCGAATCGAACGCCGCCGCAACGGTACGGAGCACCGCTATTTTTAAGGGAAGGATCCCTAGGAGGTATATTAATGCTCAAAACTTTTCCAGAAGAGCGCCACGGACAAAGTGTCCGGAGAGGTTGCTAATCAAGCCTCCGCCACCATGCTCCAACGCATGGTCCGGAGGGGAGGCGAATACAAGGCATGAGCGGACGCCTCCGACGGAGGATGTCGACAGCTGTCCGCCACCCGGTCGAGGTGGAGAGCGCCATGAATCACAAAGCGCCGCCGGACAGTTCATCGTGACGCGTGTTTCTCCCCGAGGCGTTAAATGCCTTTGATGCGGAATGCGCACTCCGTGCCGCCAAGATGGGTTAACCAGAGCCACGGAGCAAAGATGTGAAAGACATACGGATAAGTAATTTTAATAGTCATATATGCCAAGAGTCTCCCGAGACTTAAAATAGTTGAAATAACTGATTTAAGGATCAATTATGATGCAGGATCTTACGGAGAAGAATACCCATCTGTCCCTGTGAGCTCCAAGAGTGCAAGGCCCAACTTGAGGCCAAGATCAAGCCGCCATGTGGGGAGCCACAGAGACCCCCATTGGTAAGACGACTTTGAAAAGATAATATTTTAACATAGTGCGGCGTGAATCGACAATAATATTGCAGAGGGCGCCGGACTAGATCCGGACAAGCAACAGCATCACTGCGCCGCCTAAAGGCCGGCGAGAGGGTGCTTATGAAGGTGCAGCAGAGAGAAACAAGCTCCAAGATGCCCACACCCAGACGGAGAAGAGCTGAAAGGTGTTCGCCCAGCTGTCTGCCCGTGAAGGAGAATCAGCCAACCGTCGCGGCATTTATAGTAAGTGCTTGAACAAATTCCTTTGAAAAGAAGAATTGGCGAGGAAGTCGATTGACGTAAATATGTCTTTAGGTGTGCTCATAGGTCGCCTCATGGAGGAAATGCCTGAGTCAACGGGTGACCAACTTCCCGAGCTGGTGCAATTGCTCGAACGTGTTCGGCAAAGCGATGAGTGGCGCTGCTCATGCTTTATGGCCATCCGCCTCCCTACCCGAGGGCCTTGGTGAGCTTGCTAAGAAGCTTCAGGAGCACGGCGACGCCCGCTTGTGGAAGATATCGGCTTGCCGTCAGGCGCCAGGAGGCTCGGGCCATGGTGAAGACACGCTACGGAAGGCTGACCCAAACCACATGGCCGAGGTCGGACTGCGGGGCTCGATGGGAAGGAGATCCTCGTGAGTTGATGTACGCCAAGTAGAACTCGGCGCGAATATTCCCAACAGGCTGTAAATTAGACAGCCTGTTAGATGGGATTGAGGAGGAGTACAATCACCGGTTTGACGATGTAATTTGAAATGACATTTAAAATGCCTTCTAGCCGGATTGTAGATCGCTTGTCTTTGCGGACCGTTTCGCTTCAACCTCGACCCAACAGTCCGGAGTGTGTCCGAATACCCTTACGGTTATAAAAGAACCGGGCATGCATGGAGACAAGGCGTCGGGGTCATAATTGCTTTATCGCATAAGTGCCCAACTAGTTATGTTATATTACATGGTTAGTAAGAAACATCTTCCAGGAGAATAGTTCCGTTAAGGGTTCCTTTTCTCGGGAGGCATGCCCTAAAGTGCAATGCCGGATCGCGAAAATAGCAGAAAAAGCATCCGGGGCAGATAAATAAGTAAGTAATAAATCATCTTTCAAGTTACCGATCAATATTCTCTTAAGAACGCTAGCTTTCGGCTTCACCCACCGAGGTACACATCCGCTCGACCCGGCAAGAGTAATCGCAGAGGTGCTCCCTTTACCTCATAGCCGAACAATCGGGAACGTAGGGGTAAGCACAGGAGCCAGGCAACCCAGCTTGGCTAAAACTTATGTCATATCGATGCATATAATGGTGAATAAAAGGTACATGCGGAAGTATGACACATGTATTGGGCATGAAGCCCGTATGAATAAGCTTCTGGTAAAGAAGCCCCCAGGTATAATGAGTGCCAGGAGCACATTAAGTGTATGCGAACAAAGCGCAAATCAGCCTATAAAAGGTATTGAAAAAAAGGTGGGAAGAAGGAGGGGGACAAGAGACAGTAAAAATATAAAAAGGTGGACGGGGGAGTGAGACGAACTTGGAGTCCGGCGTTAGGCGTAGAATCTTCGGAGGCGAGCTGCGTTCCATGGGTTCGGCTCGAGTCGGTTGTCGACATCGTTACGAGACGGTATGCTCACCGGTCGACTTGGTCGATGATGAAGGGACCTTCCCACTTGGGCTTAAGTTTGTCCTTTTTCTTGTCCGCCAGGCGTAGAACAAGTTCGCCAACATTGTAAGTTTTGGCCCGTACTTCTCTTCTTTGATATCTTCGAGCCTGCTGCTGATAAAATGCGGAACAAGCCTTTGCCGCGTCCCGCTCCTCCTCTAAGGCGTCCAAACTGTCCTGCCGATCCAACTCGGCTTCTCTTTCTTCGTACATGCGCATTAACGAGTTGAGTCATGAATTATATCGCAGGCAGAACTGCCTCTGCGCCAGATACCATAAAAATGGTGTGAATCCAAGAGTTAGGTTTGGCGTGGTCCGCAGCCCGTGAGTACGGAGTAGAGCTCCTCTACCAAAGGCGTGTTAGATTCCTTGAGGGACCGCACTAGTCTGGGTTTGATGCCGCCATGATTAGACCATTTGCTCGCCGACTTGACCGTTAGTTTGGGGTGATAGACTCAAGCGTAATCGAGCTTGATGCCCATGTTTTTGCACCGAGTTTAACCTCGTCGGCCGTGAAGTTCGTGCTGCTATCGCGATGATGTTGTGGGGACGCCAAAACGGTGTACAACCCCGATATGAAGTCTATCACCGTCCGGATTCTGCCGCTTTAACCGCTTGGCCTCAATCCATTTGGTGAATTTGTCCACCATGACCAATAAATATTTGTGCTTGTGGGTTCCCCTTTAAGGGGTCCAACCATGTCAAGCCCCTGCACGCGAACGCCGTGTAATGGGTATAGTTTTGAGGGCGGTGGGTGGCATGTGGCTCGATTAGCAAAGAGCTGGCAATCGACGATCGTTGGACTAAGTCCCGAGCATCTGCCCGGCTGTCGGCCAATAAAATCCTGTCTGGAAGGCCTTGCCTACAAGGGCCCGGCTGCAGCGTGGTGCCCACCGAGTCCGGCGTGAATTTCAGCCAGAGATTTCGCCTTCCTCTTCGGAGATACACCTTTGAAGGACTCCGTTGTGCTTTTCTTATAAAGTTCTCCTCATGGACCTTGTAGGCTTTAGATCGCCGAACTATGCAATGGGCCTCATTTTGGTCTTCGGAAGTTCCCGCCGCATTAAGTAGGCTAGGAATGGTTACATCCATGGGGCAATTACGCCATTATTTCGTGAGTCAAGGTGTTATTTCATTGGTCGAGCCGCCGATTGTGTCGTAATGGTCTGAGTTAGGTGATGCAGGTGGCCCGGATTGTTATTTCCGACTCCTCTTCCCATAATACGGATGGCTTAAAGAGCCGCTCCAGAAGATGTTTGGGGGACGGCGCCTCGTTTGCGCCGATGCGTGCTAACACGCTCCGCTGCCTGGTTATTATCCCGGCTACATGGTGGAATTCGAGTCCTTGAACCGAAGCTGACATTTTAGGACGGCGCTATGTAAGCTGCCATTTTTGGATCTTTACGCCAAAGTCTCCATTTACTTGGGATATTGCGAGGTTTGAATCGCGCACCTCTAGGCGTTGAATGCCCATGGAGATTGCCATCCGGAGGCTATGTGGAAGGGCCTCGATTCGCCGCGTTGTTGGAGTCCATGTACATTATTTGAAGTACGTATTGATTGTGTCTCCGCTGGGGACGCGGGACAACGCCAGCCCCAAGCCAGCCAACATTTTGGATCCGCAAAATGCATGATCCAGTTGAGTACGCGCCTGCATTTTTAGGGAGTTCGCCGTCCATTCGGCACGAAGTCAGCCGTAACTCGTGACTTTATAGCTCGCCGTGGTTTGTAGGTTATGTCAAATGGTAAGAGCTCGATATCCCATTTTGCAATCCTGCCCGCTCGTCGCGATTGTTTATAATATCGTTGAGAGGTACTTCGAGGCCACCGTTATTGAACACTCTTGAAAGTAGTGTCGCAGCTTCCGAGAGGCTATGAACACCGTGACACGCTATCTTTTGATAATGTGGGTACCGGATTTGCATGGAGTTAGAACGGTGGATACATAGTACACCGGTTTTGAAGAGGGAATTTGTGCCCTCTGCTTCTCGCTCAACGACGAGTACCGCGCTAACAACTTGATATGTTGCTGCGATATATAATAACATAGGTTCGCCCAGGTTGGGCGCGCCGTAACCGGATTTGTTGCCGTATGGCCTTTATTTCTTCGAGTCCGGCCAGGCAGCATCCGTCCATTCGAAATGTTGGTGCACGGAGGAGGCGGTAGAGGGCAGAGCCTTTTCTCCCAAACGGGAGATGAAGTGACTTAAGGCCGCCACGCATCCGTTAGTTTTTGTATCTGCTTGAGGTCTTTTGAATATCCAATTGTGACAGAGCTCGGATTTTGGCCGGTTTGATTCAATTCCTCTACCGGATACGATGAAGCCCAAGAGCTTTCCGCTGGTACCAAGACGATTTTTCCGGATTGAGCTTAATGTCATACGCCGGAGGTTGTCGAATGTCACCTCAAGTCTTCTACTAGAGTTCCGACGTGTTTGGTCTTGACGACCACATCGTCTCACGATGCCTCTACTGTTTTGCCTATCTGGGTAGCCGGACATGTTTGAATCATGCGCTGATATGTTGCGCGGCGCTTTTGAGTCCGAAGGGCATCGTGTTGAAGCGAGAATGGTCCATATGGAGTAATGAATGCCGCTATGCCTGATCTTTTTCCGCCATCTTGATTTGATGGTATCCGGAGTATGCGTCGAGGAAGCACAATGAATCGTGCCATGCGGTAGCATCGATGATTTGGTCGATGCGAGGGAGGGGGAAAGGGTCCTTTGGACAGGCCTTGTTAAGGTCTTTAAAATCGACGCAGAGGCGCCAGGATTTGTCCTTTTTTGGTACCATTACTAGATAGGCTAGCCAGTCCGGATGTTTTATATCTCTGATGAATCCGACTTCTAAGAGTTTGGCTAGCTCCTCTCCCATTGCCTGTCTTTTGGGTTCGGAAAATCGCCGAAGAGCTTGTTTGACTGGCTTGAATCCTTTTAGGATATTTAGGCTGTGCTCTGCCAGCCTGCGTGGGATTCCTGGCATATCTGAAGGGTGCCAGGCAAAAATGTCCCAATTTTCCCGAAGGAATTCTCGTAGTGCGGCTTCGACATCAGGACTTAATTGTGCCCCAATGGAGGCCGTCTTTGTGGGGTCTGTTGGATGGACCTGAAATTTGACTATTTCGCTCGCTGGTTTAAAAGAGGTGGACTTGGACCTCTTATCGAGTATCACATCGTCCCTATCCACCGTGGAGCGGAGCGTAGTTAGTTCCTCCGCCGCTAGGGCTTTGGACAATGCCTCTAGGGCCAAGTCGGCTGTCGTATTTTCGCGCCGAGTGTCTGATCCGGATCACTAGCGAGTGATTATCCCATTGGGTCCGCATTTTGAGCTTCATGTACCCGTAGTGGGGTATAGCTTGAAGATTGTGAATGCCTCTCGCCCTAACAAAGCGTGATATCCGCTGCCGAATGGGGCCACTTGGAACGTGACCTCCTCGGACCTATAATTGTCCGGGTGAGCCAACACTACATCTAGCATGATTTTTCTGCGCAGCGCATTTCTCGACTAGGGATTATCCTCTGAAGGTTGTGCTGCTTCGCTCAACGCGGCTCCACCAATTTCCATTTTTGAAGGGTTTCATAGATGAGGTTTAATCCGCTGCCGCCATCCATGAGTGCCTTAGTAAGATGGAAACCGCCCACTATCGGACCGAGGACCAATGCGGTGGTGCTCTAGCTGTTCGAATTTAGGTTTGTCATTGGCGTTGAAGGTGATAGCCGTGTCGCTCCAAGGATTTGTTGTTGCTACTTGGTAGACTTCGCGAGGTCATGGATTGTTCGTTTTGCATGTTGTTTGATGCGAAAGTCTCAAGACTATTAACACTGCATCGGCGCTTTGGGCCGGGATTCGAAGCTAGAAGCTCTTCGCCACTTTTGGCCACTGTCGAGTATCCAACATGCTCAAGGCTATGAGTTGGAGTGGCGCCTCGTGCTATGAATTTTGCAGGTCCGCTTAGCCAACCCTCCAATACGGTTCCATACCCTTTGGGGGGTTTTGGTTTTTTGGTATTTAACCTAGGTGCTTGATAATGATGCACCCTTTTGTTTCGTACTAGGGATGTATTCGGGGCCGGATTATCCCAAAATTTACTTTCGGTTTTCTAGGCGCTCTCCATCGCACAGTACTTTTGTACTATGGTCACCAAGTCAGCAAAGCGTGTAATCTCGCGACGACTTATGGCGTTTAGGATTCCCTTGTCCGTGCAATTATTACAGAAGATTGGGATTGC
The DNA here is from genome assembly GCA_021605205.1 of Aegilops longissima. Lineage (NCBI taxonomy): Eukaryota > Viridiplantae > Streptophyta > Magnoliopsida > Poales > Poaceae > Aegilops > Aegilops longissima. The sequence continues at coordinate 648,401,929 of CM038682.1, read as the reverse complement.
GTCCTCCTCACGGCTGTCTTTTATCCTGTTCATAACCAGGAGGAATCTGGCCTAGTAATGATGTACTATTTCGGCGGGCTCTTGCCGAATTCGAGAGAGATCGCTAATGTTTGGGTGGGCGGGTGGTACTAAATCCGAACCCCGCCCAATTTAGGACTCGGGGCGAGAAGTTTCAACTCGAAGTTTGGATTTTGAGTGTTATCCAATGAGTCCGACCCGCCACCGACTTTAGGTTCGTGGCTTTGATCGACATCCGCTCCTCCGCGGGAATCCGCATGGAGGGATCGAACCGGACGTAGCTAGTCCTTAAGATAGAAGAAGAATCGCGCATTGCTCCTCTATCACAGCAATATGATGGGTAGCCCGGGAGAGTTGATTTCTCTCAGATCGGTTTTAGGCCCGATCCGGTCGTAGTCCGTGGCGACTCCTGTGGCGGCGATTCGATCCAAGAGCTCGCTTACGGAGGAGAGCTCGATCGATCTATTTGTTCGGCAAGTTCAATTGACATGAAGATTGGTTTCGATGACTCGAGAGGTCATTGTTTCAAGACGGTGGCCGGATGGCGGTCATAAGAAACCACCCACCAAGAGTTCGCCAGCGCCAAGGCTCATTTACGATAGTATCGCCTTTAAAGACGAGATGAGGCATCCTACCGATGGCGGCGATACGCAGGAACTCTCCATGAAAGCACCAATGTCGGTGTCAAAACCGCGGATCTCGGTAGGGGGTCCCGAATCGTGCGTCTAGGCGGATGGTAACAGGAGACAAGGGACACGATGTTTTACCCTGTGTTGGGCCCTCTTGATGGAGGTAAAACCTCACGCCCCGCTTGATTAATATTGATGATGTGTGTTACAAGAGTGGATCTACCACGAGATCAAAGAGGCTAAACCTAGAAGCTAGCCTATGGTATGATTGTTGTTCGTCCTATGGACTACAGCCGTCCGGTTTATATAGGCACCGGAGAGGGCTAGGGTTACACAAAGTCGGTTACAAAGGTAGGAGATCTACATATCCAGATCGCCAAGCTTGCCTTCCACGCCAAGGAAAGTCCCATCCGGACACGGGACGAAGTCTTCAATATTCTATCTTCATAGTCTTGGAGTCCGCCGATGATGATAGTTCGCTATCCGGACACCCCTAGTCCGAACTCCTCACCGCCAAAGGTAAAATAGAACGAATCGGAGATAACCTCGTCCGACGCCTTCCTAGTTACGCCGTAAGCCGGAGGAGAGTTCTCGATCCTTGTTGGTCCGGTCGCCTCCGGTTTCAAGCTGTTGTTGCTTCAAAAGAAATTGAGGATCTTGATAAGCTAGAGGATGTGAAAATCTTACTTTCCGGGTCACCCTTCAGATTTTTTGCTTGGGCAAAGGCTCTGAGTCGGAGGAAATTATAGTTACCTCTTCGCCAACCGCTTGGTTGTGCCCCGTATCCTCCTGAAAGGATGAAATGTCAATAAAATAATGACAAAGGAGTTAAGAGAATCAGGGATTACCTCTTCATCATCCGAAGAATTGTCATCCAATTTGAGTAAATCGGAAGCGCTGGGCTTCTTCTTCTTTGAAGTTCCCATTTTGGCGGCTTTCCTTTCGGTCTTCTTGGCTGTCCTGGCTTGTTGAGCAGCCTCATGGTCATATTGGACCTTCCAAAAGTTGTCATCGGCCTGTGAAAAAAGATAAGAAATTATGAGTGCAAGTAAGGTGTGACAAGGCTAGGAATATTTATTAAGGTTGATGACTCACCGTAGGGCCGGGTTCTTCTTGCGTAAGGAAGTAAGTCAAGGCGCTACTAGTTATCGTGCCCTCCTTCAAGAAGCGATCGTTGTAGCTTCCACCACATCATCTGGTAAATCGTCAGGGCTATGACGCAGTGGATCATCCTTTTCGCCTGAATAAGTACACATTAAGCCGGGACGGCGGCTTAACGGAAGTACTCGCCAAGCGACCCAAACTCGGACCAGATCAATGCCGTTTAGTCCATTCCCAAAAGAGATTTGACCTTTTTGATGATGGGATTGAGAGGCAGACGCTCAATAGCAGTTAGCTTGTCCGCTAGCGGATGGTTGGACTCAAGGCGCAGAGCGCGGAAGCCGGGCAGAGGGCTCTCGTTAGCCGGGGAAGTGTCTTGGCAATAGAACCACGTCTGATTCCAATCTTTCGGATGACTCGGCAGTTCAACATAAGGGAAAAGGCAGTCTCTCCGCTGCTGAATTGAGATACCGCCAAGTTCAAGACTGGGACCGTTGGCACGTTCATTCTGCCGGTTCAAATAGAAAGGATCTCTGAACAAAAGCAGATTTGGCTCCTCTCCCAGGTACACCTCACAGAAGACTTGGAAATTGCAGATATTTGACATGGAATTGAGTCCAATATATTGAGGTCTAAGGTCAAAGAAATTCAAAACCTCCCTGAAGAATTTTGAGCCGGGAGGGGCGAATCCCCGGCTCATGTGATCCGTAAAAACTACCACCTCCCGTTCTTTGGGTTGAGGCCTTTCTTCAGACGGGTCAGGGGCACGATAAGACATGACCTCCTTCTTAGGCAGATGGCCAGACTTCACAAATTCAGCAGTTTACTCCTCGTGGATCGTGGATGGGACCCAATTACAGTCACAGGAGCCTTGGCCGCCTTTAGGTGCCATGACGTAAATTGAGGCCTATGACAAAATAAGAGGTTCCGGTTCAAATTTAACCCGGAGGAAAATATTTAAAACTAGTCAAGATGGCGGCTTAAGAAGGGGCCTAATGATATATGGATGACTATGTGATAAATATTAAGCCGCTACAGGTGTCAATGAGCAGTTAAACATATTCGACAAACGCAGTTTTTCACTTCCGGGTGGAACAAACAAGTTTCACAAGTTGCTGTTATCATTTCGGATCAAACAACTGTTCTAAAAAGAAAATTTTCTAAACCTAGAACTGGCGCAGTTGAAGATCAAGGGCTCGAATGGGGCCTCTGTGTGACATAAAGGCATCTGTTTGCATTCAAAATAGGTGCGGAAAATCTACCGCATCAGTTTTTACCATCTTCAAGATTAAGAAGAGCGGAGGTGATGAAATCTATGGAAGGATCCTGATGAACAGCGAAGAACACGAAGAACTCGAAGGTCCTAGTGTGGATCTACGAGGCAGGGAAGAGGAGACTTACAGATGCAGGATTGCAGCGGAGGGTCGTTGCGTTTTTCTGGTCAAACCAAGTTGATGCAGCGGCCGGAGTTGGTGAAGACAAAGAGATCTGTGACGGCGTCGACGGCGGAGCTCGAGCGACAGAGAAGCAGCGAGAGGAAGAGGATGACTGGAAGGAGGAGAATGGGAAGACCTAGGTCGCGCCTATTTATAAGGAAAGGATAGCTGAGACGGCGCGAGAAACGAGGAGATATAAGTTATTATCCAGCGGCCCCGACGCCTCGTTTTTCGGAACAGTAAGTAAAGGCAAAGATCCGTTGGAGGATACAATGAAATAAAGAATGAATTTAAATAAGGATGACACCACGGCGGGTTAACACGAATCCAAAAGATGACGTCATGGCGGGTTAAATAAAACCTTTGCACAGCTAGAAGACTGAAGATTTACTTCTTAAGGTATTTTAAGATTGACATGAACAGGTTCAAATCAATCTGGCGCCTAATGTTGGGGACATAACTATTTGTGTAAGCCGCCCATGAGGGGCCGGGTTACGCAAAGAAGACTCGCCAGATAGAAGCCTGAGATCAAGCATGAAGATGGCGATTCAATAAAGGGCTTAAGGCCCACAGGCCACTTAAGGCCCGTTGTAACAAACCACCACAATGGCATGACTTGTATCATAAGGTAGAGTTAATTAGTCACCGAGCGGACCTCGCTTATAAGCCGCCGACTCGTAAGCCGCAGGCGCCAACCCGTGTATATAAGGGGACGACCTGCTGTCGGCCGAAGGGCAAGAAACAACTCCTCGAGAGCCGGGCATAGCGTATCTCGCTCCCTGGTTATCGAAACATCAAGCAATACCAACCCAACTAGACGTAGGCCTTACCTTCACCGTAAGGGGCCGAACTAGTATAAACCTCTCATGTCCTTTGTCCCGATTAACCCCTTTAAGCTTCCTAGTTGCGATGGCTCCACGACTAAGTCCTTGCAAGAGGATATCTGCCGTGACAATTCCACGACAATGACTGTTGTCGCTCTCTAGTTGGTCGCTTCCCAATCTTTTTCTAGCCTTCACTTGTACTAAGCGGGAATGTTGCTTGTGCATCCACTTCCATAAACCCCAAAGTTATTCCATATGAGTCCACCATACCTTCCTATATGCGGTGTCTACCTGTCGTTCCAAGTAAATTTGTATGTGCCAAACTCTAAACCTTCAAATAAATTTTGTTTTGTATGCTCGAATAGCTCATGTATCAACTAGGGTTGTCTGTATCTCCCATGCTAGGCGGGTTATTCTCAAGAGGAGTGGACTCCGCTCCTCACTCACGAGAAAATGGCTGGTCACCGGGATGCCCAGTCCCATGCTCTAAGCAAACCAAATCAAAATAATTGCAAACAAAACTCCCCCCAGGGCTGTTGCTAGTTGGAGGCACTCGTTGTTTCGAGCAAGCCATGGATTGATGCTTGTTGGTGGTGGGGGAGTATAAACTTTACCATTCTGCTTGGGAACCGCCTATAATGTGTGTAGCATGGAAGATATCGAGATCTCTCGGTTGTTATGTTGACAATGAAAGTATGCCGCTCAAAATATTATTTATCTCTGCTTTAAAATCAAGCTCTGGCACCTCTACAAATCCCTGCTTCCCTATGCGAAGGGCCTATCTATTTACTTTTATGTTGAGTCATCACCCTATTATTAAAAAGCACCAGTTGGAGAGCACCGCTGTCATTCGCATCCATTACTATTAATTCATATTGAGTATGACTATGACTGGATATTTTTTGCCATGAATTACAATGTTTAGTCAGTCCTTGATCTTCAATGGTGCTCTGCATTTATGTTTTGCGGTCTCAGAAAGGGCTAGCGAGATACCATCTTGTTATATCATATTATGATTGTTTTGAGAAAGTGTTGTCATCTGAGATTTATTATTATTGCTCGCTAGTTGATTATGCCATTGATATGAGTAACATGAGACCTAAGTGCTATTGTGAATATGGTTAGTTCATAATCTTTGCTGAAAACTTGAATGCTGGATTTACATATTTGCAACAACAAGAGCAAACCGAGTTTGTAAAAGTTGTTCTTTATCACTTTCAGTTTATCAACTGAATTGCTTGAGGACAAGCAAAGGTTTAAGCTTGGGGGGAGTTGATACGTCTCCATCGTATCTACTTTTCCAAACACTTTTGCCCTTGTTTTGGACTCTAACTTGCATGATTTGAATGGAACTAACCCGGACTGACGCTGTTTTCAGCAAAATTGCCATGGTGTTATTTTTGTGCGAAATAAAAGTTCTCGGAATAACTGAAACTTCATGGAGAATATTTTTGGAATATATAAAAATACGGTGAAAGAATCAAGGCGGTGGGCCCACACCGCCCACGAGGGTGTGGGCGCCCCCAGGCGCGCCCCGCCTCGTGGGCCCCCGGTGCTCCACCGACCTCAACTCCAACTCCATATATTCCCGCTCGGGAGAAAAATCAGAGAGAAGGATTCATCACGTTTACGATATGGAGCCGCCCAAGCCATAATCTCTCTCGGGAGGGCTGATCTGGAGTCCGTTCGGGGCTCCGGAGAGGGGAATCTGTCGCCATCGTTATCATCAACCTTCCTCCATCACCAATTTCATGGTGCTCACAGCTGTGCGTGAGTAATTCCATCTTATGCTTGCTAGACGGTGATGGGTTGGATGAGATTTACCATGTAATCGAGTTAGTTTTGATAGGGTTTGTTCCCTAGTATCCATTATGTTTTGGGATTGATGTTACTATGACTTTGCGATGCTTAATGCTTGTCATAGGGCCCGAGTGCCATGATTTCAGATCTGAACCTGTTATGTTTTCATAAATATATGTGAGTTCTTGATCGTATCTTGCAAGTCTATAGTCACCTACTATGTGTTATGATCCGGCAACCCCGAAGTGACAATAACCGGGACCACTCCCGGTGATGACCGTAGTTTGAGAAGTTCATGTATTCACTAAGTGTTAATGCTTTGGTCCGGTACTCTATTAAAAGGAGGCCTTAATATCCCTTAGTTTCAATAGGACCCGCCGCCACGGAGGGTAGGACAAAAGATGTCATGCAAGTTCTTTTCCATAAGCACGTATGCCTATATTCAGAATACATGCCTACATTACATTGATGAATTGGAGCTAGTTCTGTGTCACCCTATGTTATAACTATTGCATGAGGAATCGCATCCGGCATAATTCTCCATCACCGATCCAATGCCTACGAGCTTTTCACATATTACTCTTTGCTTAGTTACTTTACCGTTGACACTGTTACAATTACTACAAAACTGCTACTGTTACCGTTACTTCCATACTACTTTGCTACTAAATACTTTGCTGCAGATACTAAGTTATCCAGGTGTGGTTGAATTAACAACTCAACTGCTAATACTTGAGAATATTCTTTGGCTCCCCTTGTGTCGAATCAATAAATTTGGGTTGAATACTCTAACCTCAAAAACTGTTGCGATCCCCTATACTTGTGGGTTATCATTGGCGTCGAGCAAAGATGAGGAAGAGGGAGGAACCGTCACTTGGCTGGCGTAAGAAGAAGATGGAGGAGCGGGGCAGGAGACAAGTGAATCAAGCCGTTCCACTTTTGTCTTCTCTTAAGAGGAGAGGATCGCGGGACAGAAGCGCGACGCTTCAGAAAAAGTTACCGTTTTACCATAACTGCTACAGTCCCACGACTCCACGACCCGCAGTAATTGCGCAAGTGGCCGTTGGACTTGGCTAATCATGGGGAAAACCCCCGCACGTTACCTCTGTCCGCCACGTGCCCGCGCACTTTTGGGACCTAACCAACGTGCCGCGCGACACGGTTGGTTCAAGTCCGGGGGCTTATGTCGGGGAAAATATACAGGGGTATGCATTTTCCCCTGACTAGTGCACGAGCAAGCCAAGAACAAGTCAGAACCCGAAGGACCAAGAGATTTGAAAAACCAACACGCAGCTCAAAGAGGCCAAGATCAAGCCAGAGGAGCCACGTATCGGCAAGAGAAGGGCCTCCCTTGCCAGGCAGGCAAGCCCGGCAAGGGGCGAAGCCACCGCCAAAAGCAGGCAACCAGAGCACCCCGGCAGGGCTTGCCGGGGCTCACGGAGGCAAAACCACTCCACCAACCACTCGAGCATGACCCACGTTGTCCATCAGTGCGGTGTCAAGCGGCACGATGATTAAGTGGCAGCCATTCACCACATGGCAGCCATTTCCTACAAAAGAAACCCACAGATGACACCCGTCCTGCGATGTGTCAAGAGAACAGGCGCGGAGCTGGCAAGGTAAGCCCGACAAGCCTTGCCGGGCAACCAGTGATGTGACACTAGACGGTGCATGTAATGCATCCTGTCAACCCGTAGAGTTAGGTATGATAGTAATGTTTGCTATCATATCAGTGGATAATAACTACTTTGCCATTGTGGTGACCCCTTGATCTATAAAAGGAGGCTCATGGCACCCGTAGGAGGGGTTAGCTGGCTGGGAAATTGCTGGACCCATACACGCGTAGTCACTACTGCCCATAGGCATCCCTTGCCGGGCAAGTGTACTACTCACCACCACCTCCATTCCACCATCAATCCACTAAAGTAGGAGTAGAGTTTTACGCCTCACGGCGGCTCGAACCTGGGTAAATTGCTTGTGTGATCTTTGCCATGCTGCCGTGCGCTGGTTTGCTCTTTGTGTGACGCAATGCCCCCTGCCGAATCAGCAAGGGGCATCCTGGTCCCATAGGTTGCCGAGGATATCCCGCGATAGTATCTTTATGCTTTATTTATAAAACACGGTGAGAGCGTGTTTCATGAATTATTTCTTTATGGCACCCCTTCACCCTGCCTTTCTTTGGTGCAGTCGGCCATTTGGGATGTGTTTGGTTTGAGAAACAGGCTAGGGTGGTTGAGGGCAGTAGCGGCGGCAGAAATAATCCAAGACCCAGGCAGCCTTTAGGACATTGTAGCACTGTAGCCACAGTACTGCTACAGTCTACAAAAAAAATGTAGCTCATGCCCCAAGCAGCAGTACGGGCTGCCTTGGGGCTGTCTCCGCCACTGGTTGAGGGCATCCCCAACCAGCTGGTTAGGGATAGCATTTTTTTCTATTTGGTTGGAAGAGTAGGGTTATCCCATGTTTTGTTTGATTCGAGAGATAAATAAAGGATAAGGATCATGGTAACCTTTTTGACTTGGGATAAATAGTTCAACATTGCATATATAACTCGGATTGAAAGAGTTGTGCCGCTAGATGTGCTCACGGTGAGCTTCAAATATCCTGCAACAGTAGAGAATATACATCAGTTCCCGAAAAAAAAACAGATAATATACGTCAGTCCAGCACACGCGCACATGAGCAGACACTAGCACAAACATGAACACTATACATCAGCCTACAACAGCAAAGCATCAGGCGCACACACTCGCCGACGCAGCCAAGCGGACGCAGCCGTTCGCGGCTCCACCGGATGCACCCGCGCTCGCCGTGGAGAACCTCCCATGTGCACTTGCGTTGCTCGCCGCCTCACCGGGGACTCCTCCACCTCCGCCAGCAGGCCCTGGTGGCAGGTGGTGTGCTCGGCCCATGGTCAGGCTCCCCACGGTGGGCAGGGGTGGCCTCCTGGTGCCGCTCACGCCTCCTCAAGGCCCCAGCCGCCGCCCTCGTTCAGATCGACTCGCACCGCCGCCTCAAATCTAGCCCGCGTCGCCCCCGTGCACACCTTCTGCAACGGCCGGCCTGCACACGCGATTGATGGAGGTGGGGAGATGGAAGGAAAGGAGGAGAGAGGAAAGAGTAGAGGACTCACCTTCGCCGGCCTCTCTGCTAAATGTGTCGCCGCCGCCTGCGGAAGAGAGACGAGTAATGAGGAAGGCGGGGGTGGTGGGCGGGGGTCAATAACCGAAAGGGCAGTGATAGGCGCCGGTCGACCGGCCCAGGTTCGGCCGGTCGACGCGTAGCCCTTGGATAGCCCCACGCGTAGCCGTTCGATGGCATCTTTTCATTGTCTTTTTCACTCTCGCGTCAGCATCCTAAAAGATCACAGAAAAAGAAACCATGGCGACCGCCCACTCTCCCATCGTGTCGCGCAGCACGCGTTCCCTTCCTCATGTAGGTGGCCAGGTCGGCTGCCCCCGTTGCTCGCCGCCGGCCTGCTCGCCTTTGTCAATCACAAACCAAAAAGCCCATTTGATTCACCGACACTGGTTCCAGCAAATCTGAAGGACGGTTGTAGTAAAACAGAACACTAGCTCCAGCAAATTCCAAAGATGATGGAAGCAAAAAAAGAATGTTGGTTCCAGCAAAAATCAAATGGTGGTAGCAAAATAATTAGACGCTAGTTCTGGTAAACCCAAGACGGATGTAGCAACAATGGTCATTGGTTCCAACAAAAACAAAGACGGATGTAGCAAAAAATGGTCATTGGTTCCAACAAAAACAAAGACGGATGTAGCAAAAAATGGGCGGTGGTCTTTATGTAGCTCCAAGCTGGGCATTATTTACAGCAAAAACAACCAGACGGTGGTAGCAAAAAATGGGGCTAATTCGAGCCAAAAAAAAATCCATGGTTCCAGCAAAATTACCGCCACCTCCGCCGTCGGTCGAACGGTCGGCTGATCGAAACACCGTGAGTCGTCGGTTCCAAAGATCGCCAAACCATGGATGTAGCATTCTCATAGCCGGTCCCAAAGATTCGCGCCACGGACGCGAAGATGCCGCGCCGCAAAGATTCGCTTTGCCGGTTGTAGCAAAATCGACGCTGCTTCAAAGATCGCCATACTAGGATGCAGCAATTTGCCCCCGCTGCGTCGCAACTCGCGTGGTCGCCGTCGCCGGATACGACGGATTGGCCGCAACATCGGGATGCCCCGCAGCGCAGCCCGCATGGTCGCCTCGCCGTCGCAGCATCGGCATGCCCCGCGGGCGAGCCTTGCACCTGCAGCGGCGGCGCTAAAACTGAAGCTAACACACATTCTTGTGGCTACCATGGCTTGGCTTAGAGCGGTGGTCCATGCGGCTGGAGAGATTCGGTGGAGTGAATTGAGGAAAAAGTAGGAAGAGGACGAAGGGATGAAGCGATAAGGCTGTGTGTGGTTAATGTGTGGGGCACGTGGCATTCTAGTCCTCTCCCGTAGAACAAATCGGACCGCATCTTCCCTATTCATCCAACGCGTCGCACGCGTCCGGCGCAATGGTTCGGCCGGCGCGCCGTTTGCAAGCGCTTTCCTAACCGAAAATAACGTTTCGCGCGTAAACACGACGACGCGCGCGGGGGTGGCTGGTGGCAAAATTTCGTGTTTTTACCCTTTTTTAAAGTTATAATTGAGATATGACCCTATTTTGTAAAAAAATTAGATCTGATCTTTTTACCTACCGCCGTCGTCTCCGGCGGTAGGCTAAGATAGTCTACCGCCACAGTCAATGGCGATAGCAATTGGTCAACACTAAAACAGCGTTTGCTACCGCCAGACTTGGTGGCGGTAGTCTCCAAGCCACTGTTCCAGCCAATCTTTTATTTCATTTCTGGTGCTGCATGATTGCAAGTTTGGCTGCATCGATTTGGGTTATAACCTCTCTGCCACTCTTTAAGCACTCTAGTGATTTGCAGCGCCCGCTGGACCGTGGCATACTTAGCTGAAGTATATACATGCAATGTAAGCAGATGCTAGATAGCATATTAAACTATGTAGTATACACATGCATGTGAATTGAAGATACCACGGATGCATGTGTAACGCCCCGGATTCGTTGCACCAGGTGTCTCCCAGTTATTCGTCGTCGTTGCCATGTCATTTGCTTGCGTGTTGCACTTTGCCATGTCATCATCTGCATTTCATATCATGTCATCATGTGCATTTCATTTCGTGATACGTGTTCGCCTCATGCATCCGAGCATTTTCCCGTTGTCCGCTTTTGCAATCCGCACTCCTATGTCTCCGGTGCCCCTTTTGCCTCTTTTCGTGTGCGGGTGTTAAACGGTCTCGAATGGCTCGAGGTTTGCCAAGCGGCCTTGGTATAGCACCCGAGACCGCTGTCAAGTTTCGCTCCATTTGGAGGTCGTTTGATACTCCAACGTTAACCGGTAACCGCAAAGCCTCTTTCGTGTGCAGCCCAACACCCCTTCCAAAGTGGCCCGAAACCCATCTAACTCCCCTCCATGCTCTCGGTCGTTCGAACACGATCGTGTGGGCGAAACCGCTCCTCATTTGGACTCTCCTAGCTCCCAGAAACTATAAATATGCCCTCCCCGTCCAAATTCGCGGATGAAAATCCCCTAACCCTAGCTTCTTCCTCCTCCCGCCGACGGACACGCCCACTCCGCCGCCGGACGTGTCCGCCTGTCCCAGCGCCGCCGCCAAGCCCCCGAGCCGCCACGTGGCCCGGCACAGCGCGCCCGCCGCTCGCCCATGGAGCCACGGCCGCCCCGCCGAGCTGCGGCCGGCCCGAAGTCTCGCGCCCGGCCACAAGGCCTCCGGCCGCGCCGCCTAAGCCTCCGCCGCCTCGCCGCCGCCGGTGCTGCTGCCGCCGCTCGGCTCGCCTCGCTAGGCTGGCTGCGCCAGGCGCCGACGTAGCTGGCCATGGATCCGGCTGACCCTCACGGCCATGGATCCCGCCGCCACCCGCTTCCTCGGCGCACCGGGCCCCCTGGCGGAGCTCCTCCTCCGACCTCGCGGACCACCCGCACCGGATCCGCCTCGCCGGACCCGATCCACTCCGCGTTGACTTTTTTCCCCGAGGTGCTAAATCTGCTAAGTCCCCGAAATATTTACATTATCATGCCATATTCATCATGCCATAACTCTCTGCATATTGCTCCGTTTCGTGCGTGTGATATGTCAAATTGTTCGCCTCGATGATTACGTCATTTCGTTCCATTGCATCATATTCATTTGAGCTCATCTTGATGCCCGAAATGCTGTTAGAAGAGGGCTATGTGATGTTAGTTTCAGATTCTTATCAGAACTTGCACTTTTGTTATTTTTGCCATGATTGATGTGTGCACCCTATGAACTTGAGTCCTACATGTGTTTTGTAATATGCCATGCCATCTTTACAAGGGTGTATGCCATGTATTTTTTTGATCTCTGTGGTGACTAGCACAAGCATGCAAACTAGGCTTCATGATGTTGCTGATTTCAGCCCTGCTTCTTGATATTTTTATGCCATGTAAACTTGATGCTACCGAGAGATCCATGCTTATTTTGAGATACTTCAGTAAGGATGTTTTGAACATATGGTTGTTCTCTATCCATCAATTCCCTTGTTTGAAATTATGGAGTGTCATAGCTTGAGTCAATCGAGCTCTACTTTTGCTATAAAATGTTTCCTGGCAGGTTGTTTACATGTTATTCAATTTTGCCAAGGTTGTTGTAGTTGATCCGTGTATGCTATGATGTTTTTCTTACCATGTATAGCTTCTATGCCATGTCTTCTTACTGTGAGTTTCCTTGCCATGCCATGTATTGCTCTGTGGTGAGTGGTTCAAGCTCACCAACATGCCTACTTGTTATCTGTTTATGCCATGCTCCAGTTTTGCACTAAGTCTGAATCTGTTTATGTTTTTGCTATGTTCACATGCTTGCAATTGTATCTTCTGATCCTTTTTGGCTCATGGTCAGTAAGGGACTTTTGTTCTATGCATTTAGTAGATTCATGCCATGCCTTTGTTTGCCATGATAAGTTCCTGTAACATGTGGTTTCATAGCTCTAAACATGTTAACCTGATGTTATTTCTGTCATGTCCTGTGAATTCTGCTAAGTCTGTGAACCTGTTATTATTTGCAATCTTTCCATGTGTGTTTGAGCATGTTCTAGTGATTTATGGAGATAGCTCAGTGTTCATGTTTTGTCATGCTTTACCTGTACATCATGCTCATGCCTTTTGTTATTACGTTGAGATGCTGTAGCATAGTGTTTTGATGCTTGCAATATGCCTAGTTGCTGTTTTGGACAGCTTATCCTTTAGACTTGTATAGGGTGTATGTGTTGCACCGTTGCTCCGTTTTGAGTGTGCTCTATATGAAACTTGCTTGATTTTGCATGTAGCTTCATATTATCATGTTGCATCCTTGTTTTGAGGTGTTTGCTTGATGTTTGTATGCATTTTGCATCAATGTCATGCTTATCTTGTTTTGCTCATATCTTCTAGCCCATAGCTCCGAATTAAATGAACTTTATATGTAACTTGACTAGATTTTCGTGTAGATCATCATGGTGCATCTTAACTTGCTGTTTAACAACTTGAACTTAAGGTTTATTCAGATCTGGACCAATTTCGAAATTTGCATATGAGGACTTACCGGAATTGTTATATGTTGTTCCCGGCCTCATTTAAACTTGCTTTGATGTGCTGCTCTTGTTTGCATCATCTCTTGCCATGAGTAGCTTCGTGTGGTATTGTCATGCATCATGCTTGTTTGTGCATCATGCCTTGTTCATGTGTGGTGTGTTTACTATGTTGTGTGCTTCTTCTTGTTAGTTCTTGTTTCGTCGCGATCGTGAGGATTCGTTCGTCTACGCTTGGTTCGGCTTCATCCGTTCATCTTCTTCATGGACACGTTCTTCTTCCTTGCGGGATTTCAGGCAAGATGACCGCTACCCTGGATCTCACTACTATCATTGCTATGCTAGTTGTTTCGTTCTATCGCTATGCTGCGCTACCTATCACTTGTTCCTCAAGCCTCCCAAATTGCCATGTCAGCCTCTAACCTTTTGCACCCTTCCTAGCAAACCATTGTTTGGCTATGTTACCGCTTTGCTCAGCCCCTCTTATAGCGTTGCTAGTTGCAGGTGAAGATGAAGTTTGTTCCTTGTTGAACATGGAGATGTTGTTCCTTTGTGGAACATGTTTACTTGTTGGGATATCACAATATCTATTGTTTAATTAATGCATCTATATACTTGGTAAAGGGTGGAAGGCTCGGCCTTATGCCCGGTGTTTTGTTCCACTCTTGCCGCCTCTAGTTTCCGTCATATCGGTATTATGTTCCCGGATTTTGCGTCCCTAACGCGGTCGGGTGATTTATGGGACCCCTTGACAGTTCGCTTTGAATAAGACTTTTCCAAAGAAGGCCCAACATTGGTTTTACCATTTGCCTCGCCCTATTACCTTTTTCCCTTGGGAGTCGCGATCCCAAGGGTCATCTTTATTTTAGCCCCCGGGCCAATGCTTGTCTAAGTGTTGGTCCAAACTAGAGCCCTTTGCAGCGCCACCTCGGGAAACTTGAGGGCTGGTTTTAGTTGTACGGACTGCTCATCCGGTCGTGGCTCGAGACGAGATACGTGGCTACTATCGTGGTGTCGGCACGCCGGGAGGTCTTGTTGGTCTTGTTTTATTGCTGTCGAAATGTCTTGTAGCCGGATTCCGAGACTAATCGGTCTTCCGGGAGAAGGAATATCCTTCGTTGATCGCGAGAGCTTATCATGGGCTGTTGGGACACCCCGCAGGTTTGAACTTTCGAAAGCCGTGCCGCGGTTATGTGGCGATGGGAATTTGTTAATATCCGTTGTAGTAAACTTGAAGAAAACTCTTCTAAAATACACCAACCATGTGCGTAATCGTGAGTGTCTCTTTTCGGGTTGATCGAGAGGAGAACACGGTTTCGGGTTATGTCGACGTAAGTAGGAGTTCAGGATCACTTCTTGATCATTACTAGTTGACGACCGTTCCTTTGTTTCTCTTCTCGCTCTCATTTGCGTATGTTAGCCACCATATATGCTTAGCCGCTGCTGCAACCTCACCACTTTACCCCTTCCTTTCCCTTTAAGCTTTGCTAGTCTTGATACCCATGGTAATGGGATTGCTGAGTCCTCGTGGCTCACAGATTACTACACAACAGTTGCAGGTACAGATTATGCGATGATCATGACGCGAGAGCGATGTTTGCTTGTGTTGGAGTTCCTCTTCTGCTTCTTCGATCAGGGGATAGGTTCCAGGTCGGCAGTCTGGGCTAGCAGGGTGGATATTGTTTGAGTTCCTATTTATGTTTCATCCGTAGTCGGATGCTGATCTTGTATATGATGTTGATGTATTCTTGTGGCATTTGTGCCTTATGTATGTATCCCCATCTATTATGTAATGTTGATGTAATGATATCCACCTTGCACAAGCGTTTCAATATGCGGGTCTATCCTTGGTGGGACCGTCGAGTTCCTTTTGGATAGGGTCGCATATTGGGCGTGACAGCATGCTTGTCGTGCGTGGATTGCCAATAAACAAAGAGCAACAAGCATGTTGTATCAACCACAACGAGAGTGATTAAACGTGCATGGAGGCTACCGCCACCAAGTCTGGCGGGAGGGTAGCTAAGGCTACCGCCGTCAGCTATGGCAGTATGCCTCTGTACTTAATTAGCAGACGTCGTTTTAACGTTAACCAATTGTTACCGTCATTGACTGTGGCGGTAGCCTGTCTTAGCCTACCGCCATGAATTCTCGCAGTAGCAAAAGGGTCAGATTCCGAAATTTTTACAAAGTAGGGTCAGATTTCGATTAACTTTCAAAAAAGGGTCAAAACATGAAAATTAGCCGTGAGCGGTGCGACCCGCCGATTTTTCGTGCCTGACCGCAACCCCCTTTTCAGCGAATATTCCAAGCATCTGCCTGCCTCTATTCTCCCTCGCCTCATATCCAAATGGATGGCATCCCCGCATAGAAGGGCTATCCTGGTCCCTCGAAGGATATCCTTTGAGAGGTGCTGGAGGGGTCGGTCCGGTTGGAATGGCCTCCGTCGTGCCTTTTAGTCAGTGTTGCAGCCGTGTTCAGTTCCGGGGCAAGGAAGGGAATGTACTACCTCCTTTCCTAAATGTAAGTCTTTTTAGGGATTCTATTACAAACTATATATGGATATATATATATATATATATATATATATATATATATATATATATATATATATATATATATATATAGACATATTTTTTAGGATATATATAGACATATTTAGAGTGTAGATTCACTCATTTTGTTTCGTATATAGTTTATACTGGAATCTCTTAAAAGACTTATATTTAAAACAGAGGGAGTAGTATTTAAAATGTACCGTAGAAGTGTTATTGCTTTAACCGTTGCTCACGATGCCATGGTGCTTTTGTGCATCCTTTGAGAAGATGGATAGATTGAAAGTGGTTAACTAGCGTGGTGTGGACCCATGTTGTAAGAGGGGAAAAGGTCAAAAGTGGCAAGAAAATGCAGTTCTTATGAGTATTTGATGCAGAACACGTGTAGTATTCAGATGCATCAACCTTGACAGTGTTCACCACGCAAGTGTTTGTAGTATTGCACCCATTGTTCCTTCATCCTTGTATGTGAGTCAGTGACTACTTACTCGCTCTGGAAGGTCTTATTGCATGGACACTGAGCTCTTTGTAAGCATGCGTCCCACAGTCAATTGTAACTGAATTCTGGAGTTCGCTCTGTGGGAATTTCCTGGTGACTCCTATTCCTAGCTAGCTTTGCTTTTTATTTTCCTTTCTCTCAATCTAATGAATCTCGTCACCAACAAAATTAGATACTGGGCGACATCACCACCACTTTGCTCCATATTTTCCTAGTGAAGTATGGTAGAGGCCATGGATTTTGTAGTAGCATTGCTCGGAAACGGTGGCCATGATATATGCGGCCGTGAGGCGAGCATGTGAACGTGATCATAACTGAAAGCATTGGTAGTTCACCTAAAACCGTATATAGTGTATGATGTACATTAAAGCTTAGTGCAAAGTAACCACATGAAACATGTGGTAAGCAATTCAAACAATTCAGAAAAAAAGCTTAGTGCAAAGTAAGGAGTGGTAAATCAGATGTGGCCAATGCAACACCCAAGGCTACCTTCGTACTCCCTTCATTCCTTTATGTAAGGTGTATTATTTCTAACACGGTGACCAAAGCACATAATTATATATTTTTTTACGACTAAATTACCCTTGACAAATTTATTGGTTAGTGCCAAACAAATCAGTTACTTCAGTAAAGTAAGAGATACATGGAATCGAGAGAGATACTTTCCTTCTTTTACTACAAGGAGAAATACACACAATCAGGAGAGATATATTTTTCTTTTTTCAGAGGGCTAAAAAGTGAATTATGTGAAATTAGAAAAAATGCATCTTATATGGTGGGATTTTATCAAAGAAAATACACCTTATATAAAGAAACAGAGAGAGTAATACAAAATCTTCATCTGTTTTTCTAATTATTATTATTATTCTGTCACTTTTTCATTTAACATATATGGGTATAACGTATTTTGCTTTTAGCCATAGACTATGGTTGCATTATTCTCTTTACTAAAGTATAGCAAAGGAAAAATGTGAAAACTATAAAAAAGATAGAACATAACAAGAAAGTATGCCATTAGATAATTCCAGAGTGCCAATATAATATTCAATAATACAACGTGTATTACTGATAACAAAGATCCTTTCCTTCTCATATCTTCAATAGAAATTCTTTATTACTCGTACTACAGCGAGATAATACATCATGGCCATGAGCACCGACTTTGAAACTTCAGAAGTTCCATTACCAATTTGAGCTTCCTCATTAAAAAATTGTTACACCGACAAATTTGATACATACATGTTGTGATTACAACTTATTTTTTACTTAATAAACCTCCACTAATTGAGAGATGAAATTCTCGCGAAGATGAAATCATATTCTTATTCATTACCATTAAATGGAAATGCAATATAAAGTGAAATAACATCCCCTCTTGACGTCATAAACTCAAAAATTCAATTGCTAGGTTGTCGACCACTTCAGGAGGTGGCACGTTTGGAGGAAAAAGGCCGACCATGAGCCAGGTCAGCAAAGTTGATAGCAAACGCAACGGTCAACTCCTCTGTAGAGACAAAGATTTGGGCATCACTGTGTGGTGGCTCACTATCGATCTGGATATGGAGGCATGTGCTCATCGCAGTTGTCCTAGGTGCCTCGTGGTGAAATGGGTGAGCTGTCGATAGAGGCGACGCCGGTTGGTGCCGCTCTCCTATTGAGGACGTTGTTGTGGTCCTCTTTCCATGTTAGTGTTCCAGGTGAAGACCTTAGTCTGGTTCGGACTCGGTAGTGGTGACGCTTAGCGTCGTATCCCCTCCTATGGGCGTTGTCGCGGAGCTTAGTCATGGCGTCGTTTTCTAGTTTGCCTGTATTATTTTTCGGCAATGTAGCCTAGATTGTCCGGTTATCTCGGGATCTGCTATGTAGGATGGCCTCCTCACAACCGTATATCGTTATGTCGTGTACCTTTATGCATTATTTATAAAACGAAGTGAGAGCGTGTTTCATGAATTATTTCTTTATTGCACCCCTTCACCCTGCCTTTCCTTGGTGCAGCCGGCCACTTGGAGAGGTGCTGGAGGGGGTCGGTCCGGTTGGACACACTAGTAGATAAACTACCATTAGTCCCGGTTGGTAAGGGCCTTTTGTCCCGGTTCCTGAACCGGGACTAAAGGGTCGTTACTAATGCCCCGCCCTTTAGTCCCGGTTCAGTCCGAACTGTGATGATGGGCCTCCACGTGGCCGGTGCGCTGAGCCCACGCTGGACCTTTGGTCCCGTTGGTGGCACCAACCGAACCAATAGGCATCCACGCGTCAACATTTCAGGGGCTGTTGTTTTTGTTTTTTTAAAGGGGGGGGGGGGTTGGGGGTTTTGGGGGGGTTAATTTAGGTGTTTCATATATTGTGTTAGCTAGCTAATTAATAGAGAGAAGTGTCCTCTCTTATGTCCGTGCTTGGTCGACGCTACGTACTATACATAGAGAGGCCCTCGACACGCTAGCTAGTAAGAAAATGAAGGAAACCATTAAGTACATAAGTTCTTCATGCATACCGAGAGAAGTGATCGATCAACCTCTCCTTCTCCGAGAGATTGGGCGAACAACAAGTTTTCGTATTATCTATCCGACGCCACTGGCTACATACATATACAATATGTAAGATCTCTTATAATCCCCTAGCATTTGAAATCAACTTCCACATGGTATTGTCCGGCTTTATTGATGACATGGTCAAGAAAGAATCCCGCCAATTTCTCTTGAATTGCTTTCATGCGATCTTGTGGTAGGAGTTCATTCCGCATCTGCCGCGTCTAATTTGAAGAAGGGGTTAATACATATATATGAATGAAACTCAACAGAAATGATGGTGTAATAAAATGAAATTATGAATATTATTGCTTACGCACTTCATATTGTCTTTTAGAGTAGCCCCGCTTATTTTTCAAAGTCGTGTCGTAGATGAACTCGCACACGTAGTATCCACAGAAATTATTCCCTTGTTCCTGCCACAAGCACTTTACGAGAAATAGAGGTCAATCAAACTGATAATGAAGCATTATAAATGGCATTTATAAAAGTATAGCTATAGAATCAACAGGAGATGCGCGCAACTAGCTAGCTAGTAGTACTTACTTTCGGGTATGTATATCGCAGCTCCTTCCGCAGTCCCGGAGATTTTGCAGTGATCTGTTTCCAAACCCTGCAAGACAAAGAAAATAATTATTATTACTTGAGATATCAGGAAATGAACAAAAAGTTGCCGATATGGTGCGATAATGATCGATTGAACTTACTTGTTGAGCAATTTAGTCATGTCCGCATAGGTTTCGGGATCTTTTCGTCTCGAGTCTAAGACGGTTACTAGTCCCCGCCAAGCTTAATCTCCGTAAGAACATAGTGGAAGCTGCGACGCATGCATAACTCATCAATTACATTACTATAACCTCGCCGAGTAATAAGGGAAACCGAATATGCACGACAAAGAACACTCACTTGAAGTTGTAAGGAAAGAGTATGGTATCTTTGTTTTGATTTTTGATCAACGATTGTAGCAAGTTGGCCTCGGCCTCTTGGGCGTGCTTTTTAACCTGAATTTCATCTATGATATTTGTGTTAATGAACCCAATATCATACATTTCTTGTTTTCTGCACTCGACGATCTTCAATTTGCATAATATAGTGAGGATAATTAATTATAAATACATGCAATGAAAGATCTGAGCTATATATAGAGACTTAATGACAGAAATAGTACTTACAGACAATAGCAAAAGACCGTTAATTTATCGAGGGCCTTTTGATTGAAGAACTCGAAGAACTCCTCAAATGGAACAGTCAACATATCAGTTCCAACGAGGTCGTGCTCCTATTTAATTCTCAGATACAAAGTATTCGTCCCCCCCAGACTCTCTGCAGGTTTTCATGTACCAATTATGGAATCTTTGCATCATCGTTGTTAGAGATTTTTCATTTTTGACGAGAGGCTTCCCGTACTCGTATCTGTGTTCATCCACCTCCATGAAATCAAAATTTACATCGTCAGGCAGGTAATCTGTAAGATTGCTATAACCGGGCACCGTCCCCGGAGCATTAGCGACGATGTCGCTAGACACATTGAGCTGGGACACAATTGGTTCGCTTGTTCGCCGAGCTGGGCAATTTTTTTCCCAGCTACTCGTCGTTCTTTTAACCTTTGATCACTGGCAGTAGTTCCCGACTGCGACGCTTCTTGATATGCCTTTTGAGTAATGCGCTCATAGTTAGTTTTCGGCGGAGACTTTGGTGGTTTCCTCAAGGCATCGATAGTGCGCTTTGCTTTCACCGGATCTACCTTCTCCTCCGGAGGTGGATGTCTCTGCTCTTTCAACCCTTCAAAGAAGTCCTTCATTTCAGTCTGCACGATCTTCGCGTTTTCCTCCTCGGTCCTCTCATACGGTAACTTCTCTAGAGGCTTGAGAGGTGGACCGTATCTGTATTGCCTCCCGCCTCTAGCTGTACTGCTAGACGCTGGAGTAGACGGAGCGACTGCGGCTGTCTTCTTTCGTGCTTGCTTACGAGGCGGAGGAGAAGGACTACGACGCACCGGAGCAGCCGGGGCGACGGCGGGTCTCTTCCGCCCTTGCTGGCGAGGCGGAGAAGGAGGAGGCTGCTGGCTGCTCAAGGCCGGGCAAGAGGCGGAGAAGGAGGCGGAGTGCCGCCACGCGCCAGAGAAGGAGGCCGAGTGCCCTGATCGTCACTCGCCGGAGGAGGAGGCGGTGGAGGAGGCGGAGTGCCCTAACTCGCCGGAGGAGGAGGAGGAGGCGGAGGCGTCTAGTTCGGAAGGTTGATGAGTTCCTTCCGCCATAGGCATGGAGTCTTCAGAGCAGAACCCAGCCTAGTCTCCCCTTCACCGGTAGGGTGGTCAAGATGGAGGTCCTCAAATCCCTCCGTTATTTCATCCACCATCACCCTAGCATATCCTTCAGGAATCGGCCGGCAGTGAAAAGTTGTGCCGGGTTCAGTAGGATAAACAGAGCCAACAGCCGCCTTGACCTTCAAATTCATCCATTGCGTCATAATGTGGAAATTTTGAGACTTCGTGATAGCATCCATGGGATAGCTGGCAGGAGCCGTCAAGACATGCTCCGGCTGAAGCAGCTCGGTGGAAGCCACGCTGCTTCTCCGCTGAGATGGCGGGGTAGCTTCGGGGGAAGCTTCGGCAGTTCGTTTGCTGCGATTTGGTTCTCGTTCCTCTATCGCTTGTACCCTTGCGTGCAGCGCCTGCAGTTGGGTCTGTTGCACCTTTTTCCTCCTCTCCTGGCATTTGTAACCGCCTGCGTCCGGAAAACCAGCATTCCACGGAACGGAGCCTGGCGTGCCTCGTGTCCGTCCAGGGTGCTCAGGATTCCCGAGGGCCATTGTGAGCTCGTCGTTCTCTTTGTCTGGAAGGAACATCCCTTGCTGCGCTGCATCGATATAGTGCCGAAGCCTCTTGACTGGTATTTCCAATTGCTCGTTCGTCCAAATGCACTTCCCTGTTACAAGGTCCAAGGTTCCGCCAGCCCCGAAGAACCAAGTCCGGCAACGGTCTGGCCAGTTCATTGTCTCTGGTTCGATCCCTTTATCAACCAGATCATTCTCAGCCTTGGCCCACTTAGGCCGGGCTTTGAGGTAGCCACCTGACCCCGTGCGATGGTGAAGCTTCTTCTTCGCAGCATTTTGCTTGTTTGTCGCCGACATCTTCTTACTCTTTTTCGATGTCTTGTGGGCCACAAATGCGGGCCAGTGATCTCTGATCTTCTCATATTTGCCCTTGAATTCTGGTGTCTCTTTTTTGTCGACAAACATATTCAGGTCTTTCTTCCACCTCCTGAATAGGTCTGCCATCTTATTAAGAGCAAAAGACTTGATTAATTGCTCTTTAACTGGCTTCTCCGGATCATCCTCTGGCGGTAGGGTGAAATTTGACTTCAGCTCAGTCCAAAGATCATTTTTCTGCATATCATTGACATAAGACACCTCAGGGTCTTCGTTCTTAGGCTTATACCATTGGTGGATGCTGATCGATCTTGTCCCTAACGTAACCCCCAGACCGAGCAACAAATGCGTTCTTTGTCCGGATGGGTTCAATCGGTTGGTCGTCGCGCGCGATTGCTATGATCTCAAACCTTTCATCCGAGCTCAACTTTTTCTTCAGGCCTCGTCTCTTTACCGAAGTTGTGCTCGATCCGGAGGGCTAGAAAAAAGAACAAAGACGAGAGTTATTTAATATGTGTACATACCAAAACAATGAATGCATCAATTAGCTAGTCAGCACAGGCTTAACTAATATATATACCTGGCCGGACTCGGTTCGGTCACCGGAGCCGTCATCACGATCTCCTTCTTGCACCGTCATTGGGTCACCGGAGCATCATAATCATAGCCAGCTGCTTCTTCACCCTCTCCTTCTAGACCATCGGTGTCGTTGAGAAACAACGAGCAGACGGCATCACTTCCTTGTGCGATTATGTCCCCCAACAACGCTTCTTGTGCTTCGTCTCGGGGGTGTCCATAGTTTCTACAAATGTTTACAACATGGCAATTATTATTCAAACATGACAGATGGATATATTAGCTAGTGGCAAACGTAGAACTAGCTAGCTAATCACAGTAAGGAATCATATTAATTAGTGGCCTCGACGCTGCTTCTCTAGGGTTTGGGGTGGCCTCGATAACGCTTCAAGGGGGTAATATCGACAACATTTAGATACATACACGGAAAATAATGTTATCGGGAGGGGTATATCGACCCCCCACGTGTTGAAGTTATCGGGAGGGTATATCGACCCCCCACACGTGTTGAAGTTGTCGGAGGGGTTTATATCGATAACGATGGCATACGTACATGGGAAAATAATATTATCGGGGAGGGGGTATATCGACCCCCCCCCCCACGTGTTGAAGTTATCGGGAGGGGGTATATCGACACCCCCCCACGTGTTGAAGTTATCGGAGGGGTTTATATCGACAACCATTTACATACGTACATGGGAAAATAATAGTAACGGGAGGGGTATATCGACCCCCCACGTGTTGAAGTTATCGGGGGGTATATCGACCCCCTCGTGTTGAAGTTATCGAGAGGGCGTATATCGACCCCCACGTGTTGAAGTTATCGGGAGTTTATATCGACACGACATACGTACATATATCCATAAAATGCGGTGGAAACACTTTATGAAAATGCGGTGGTGGCCGAGCCGGGCGGTTTTGTTTTCCTTCTTCATTTTTTCCTTCGCTTTTTTCTTATATGTTTGTTTTCATTTTCACTCTACATTTTACTAATCATATAAATTAACTAAACATATAAATAATATATATATATATATATATATGAACATATTTTTATGAATAAATATAATTACACATCAGAAATTTTCCTAATCTTAATACTAAACTAAAATAATCTATATATATGAACATATACATAAATTGACAAAATAATACATTTATGAAAAAATACTATGAACATGTACACACACATATACACATACAAACACATATACACAAAAATACAAAAATGCTATGAAAATGCAGTAGGGCGGGGCAGTGCAAGGCCATAGGAGGGGATGGCAGGCTGGCAGCCACAGAGAGGGAGGCGGTGTCACACAGCAGTGAGCGGGCGACAGCAGGTCGCAGCAGACAGGGGTGCAGGGCTGGACGGAGGGCGCGGAGCAGGCTGTGCTCACAGGGGCGGCGGCACAAATGAAGGCGAGCAGCTGACGGCGTGGTGGCGGGCGGCGACGGCGAAGGAGCAAGGCGACAGCGTCGACGATGGCGGGCGGCGACGGCAAGGTGGAGCGGGGCGTGAGGCGGCGATGGCGACGAGGAGGAGCAGGAGGCGTCGGGGAGAAGTGGGGATTTGGTCGAAACTGCTAATGTTGCTTATATAGAAAGTTTTAGTCCCGATTGGTGGCACCAACGGGACTAATGCCTTTTAGTCCCGGTTGGTGCCACCAACGGGACCAAAGGCCTTTTTCAAAGAGCCCAAAGGGCGGAAGCGGCGGCCTTTGGTCGATTGGTGCCACCAACGGGACTAAAAGGTGCATTGGTCCCGGTTTGTGCCACGAACCGTACTAATGCACCCTTTAGTCCCGGTTGGTGGCACCAACCGGGACCAAAGGCCTTGTGCTGGAACTGGCGCGGTGCGGTGGGATGTTTAGCCCCACCTCGCTAGCCGAGGCTCGACAGTGGTTTATAAGCGCTGCTGCGCTGACCACTTCGAGCTCCTCTCAAATGCAGTCTTATGGGCCTAAAGTCACTTATCTGCCTGTGGGCCTACTGGGCCTCCTGCGGGCCTGAATCCTGGCCCATGGTAGGGTTTCTAGTTGTAGTCAGGCCATGGTGGCCCATTAGGAGGCACTTTTTGTTCTTTTGTTTTCTTTACTTATTGTTGCTATTTTTTATTTTTTTCTAGTTTTTTTGTTTTTGTTCTCTGCACTATTTATTTTCTTATGTTTTTTGCTTTATTTTTTAATTCTTTTTTGCTTTTAGTTTTAGAAAAATTATAAACTTTCTGTTAGTGCCATTAGTTTTCAAATTTGAAAACACTTTTTTTTATATCTTGCTTTATTTATTTTATTTTGTTTCTACTTACAACAAAATACTTATTGTTGCTATTTTTATTTTTTTCCAGTTTTTGTTTTGTTTTCTGCATTATTTATTTTCTTTTGTTTTTGCTTTATTTTTTAATTATTTTTTGCTTTTAGTTTTAGAAAAATTATAAACTTTCTGTTAGTGCCATTAGTTTTCAAATTTGAAAACACTTTTTTTTTTTTTGTTTTCTTTGTTGCTTTATTTATTTTATTTTGTTTCTACTTACAACAAAATACTTATTGTTGCTATTTTTATTTTGTTTCCAGTTTTTTGTTTTGTTTTCTGCATTATTTATTTTCTTTTGTTTTTGCTTTATTTTTAATTCTTTTTTGCTTTTAGGTCAGCAAAATTATAAACTTTCTCGTTAGTGCCATTAGTTTTAGAAAAATTATAAACTTTCTGTTAGTGCCATTAGTTTTCAAATTTGAATAGTTAAAATTTGTGTGAATCACAAGTTTGTGATTAACTTTACTAAAAAAATGAACATAGATGCGCCTATAGAGAAAATTCAACCTAAATTCATAATAAATTTCTATGAATTTCAGAGAAATTCACTATGAATTTAGGTCAAATTCCCTGTATAGGGGTATCTATTTTCACTTTGAGAGGAGCTCAACAAGGCAGAGAGGGACGGGCTTATAAACAGGTGTGAGCGCCCTTCGGTTGGCGAGGTGGGACTAAACTCGAGCTAACGAGGACTAACCTTTAGTCGGTTTGTGGCACAAACCTGGACTAATGGTCATGGGCCAGGGGCGAGGCGCATTGGTCCCGGTTCGTGTGTGGAACCGGGACCAATGGCCCACGTGGCTGCCCTCTTGAGAGTGTTCTTGGTGAGAACATAGTTGACAAGGAGCGAACTGGAATTAATGGTATTACGAGGGACGAACCATAAGACATTAAAGCATTTCAAATGAACTCTGAAAAAGTTGAAAGTTGGCATGGTATCATAATTTCACCCAGATAGCATGTGCATGTACAAAACGGACAATGGTATCATACTCGTCTGTTGCAAAGTTGGCATGGTATCATCATAATAGTTGCCGGAGAAAGTCTTCACTTTTTATTCGTGTAGGACCTTGAAGTATGTCTAGAGGGGGGGGGTGATTAGACTACTTGACCAATAAATAACTTAACCTTTTCCCAATTTTATAGTTTGGCAGATTTTAGCTATTTTAGGACAAGTCAAGCAATCATCACACAATTCAAGCAAGCATGCAAAGAGTATATTGGCAGCGGAAATTAAAGCATGCAACTTGCAAGAAAGTAAAGGGAAGGGTTTAGAGGATTCAAACGCAATTGGAGACACAGATGTTTTTGGCGTGGTTCCGATAGGTGGTGCTATCGCACTCCACGCTGATGGAGACTTCAACCCACGAAGGGTAATGGTTGCGCGAGTCCACGGAGGGCTCCACCCACGAAGGGTCCATAAGTAGCAACCTTGTCTATCTCACCATGGTCGCCGCCCACGAAGGACTTGCCTCACTAGCGGTAGATCTTCACGAAGTAGGCGATCTCCTTGCCCTTACAAACTCCTTGGTTCAACTCCACAATCTTGTCGGAGGCTCCCAAGTGACACCTAGCCAATCTAGGAGACACCACTCTCCAAGAAGTAACCAATGGTGTGTTGATGATGAACTCCTTGCTCTTGTGCTTCAAATGATAGTCTCCCCAACACTCAACTCTCTCTCATAGGATTTGGATCTGGTGGAAAGAAGATTTGAGTGGAAAGCAACTTGGGGAAGGCTAGAGATCAAGATTCATATGGTAGGTTCGTTCTGATGGCTCTCTCCACGAATGAAGAGGAGGTGGAGGGGTATATATATCCTCCACACAAAATCTAATCGTTACACACAATTTACCAAACTCGGTGGGACCAAATCGTTAAACTCGGTCGGACCGATTTAGTAAACCTAGTGACCGTTAGTGATTTTCGGTGGGACTGACATGCATCTCGGTGAGACCGATATGGTTAGGGTTAGGGCATAACGTAATCTCGGTAAGACCGATTACACAAACTCGGTGGGACCGATTTTGGTAATAAGTTGTCCAGAGAGTTGGTCAGGTAAACTCGATGGGACCGATTTGCTCTTTTCGGTGAGACCGAAATGTTACAAAAAGGAAACAGAGAGTTTACATTGCAATCTCGGTGGGACCGATCGCTCACTTCGGTTAGACCGAAACGTTACGAAGGGAAACAGAGAGATTGCAACCCCATCTCGGTGAGACCGAGATCCCTAACCAATTTGCTTAGGGTTTGTGGCAGTGGCTATGACTTTTGGAATCGGTGGCGCTGGATAGAAAGAATCGGTGTGACCGATTTTGGCTTTAGGTTTAGGTCATTTGTGGATGTGGGAAAGTAGTTGAGGGTTTTGGAGCATATCACTAAGCACATGAAGCAAAAGGCTCATTAAGAAACACCTCATCCCTTCTTGATAGTATTGGCTTTTCCTATAGACTCAATGTGATCTTGGATCACTAAAATGTAAAATGAAGAGTCTTGAGCTTTTGAGCTTGAGCCAATCCTTTGTCCTTAGTATTTTGAGGGATCCACTTTCATCATCCATGCCATGCCATTCATTGAGCTTTCCCGAAATAATAGTCTTGGAATAGCATTAGCTCAATGAGCTATATGTTGTTATGAATTACCAAAACCACCTAGGGATAGTTGCACTTTCACTTCGCTTGTGTCATTTGCTTATTGCGCCGTAACAATGGATAATCTTCATCGTTTATCAGGATGCTTGGGTCAGCCTTGACTTTGAAGGGAGGAATTTCATGAAACTTTTCATAATCTTCAGACATGTCTGTCTTGCCCTCCACTCCCACGATGTCCCTTTTTCCTGAAAGAACTATGTGGCGCTTTGGCTCATCGTATGATGTATTCGCGTCCTTATCTTTTCTTTTTCTCGGTCTGGTAGACATGTCCTTCACATAGATAACCTGTGCCACATCATTGGCTAAGACGAACGGTTCGTCAGTGTACCCAAGATTTTTCAGATCCACTATTGTCATTCCGTACTGTGGGTCTACATGTACCCCGCCTCCTGACAGATTGACCCATTTGCACTTAAACAAAGGGACCTTAAAATCATGTCCGTAGTCAAGTTCCCATATGTCCACTATGTAACCATAATATGTGTCATTTCCCCTCTCGGTTGCTGCATCAAAGCAGACACCGCTGTTTTGGTTGGTGCTCTTTTGATCTTGATCAATCGTGTAAAATGTATTCCCATTTATCTCGTATCCTTTGTAAATCAATACAGTCAAAGATGGTCCCCTGGACAACAAGTACAACTCATCACAAACAGTCTTGTCACCTCTGAGATGTGTTTCCAACCAACTGCTGGAAGTCCTGATGTGTTCACATGTAATCCAGTCGTCGCACTACTCCATGTGTTTGGACCGCAGACTGTTCTTGTGTTCATCGACATACGGGGTCACCAAGGTAGAGTTTTGTAGAACTGTGTAGTGTGCTTGAGACCAAGAATATCCATCCATGCATATTATTGAGTCCTTCCAAGCGTGTTTTTCGGTCAAGATCCCTCATACCGTGATTTAGGGAGACCTATCTTCTTAAGGCCAGGAATGAAGCCAACACAAAAACCGATGACATCCTCTGTTTGATGGCCCATGGAGATGCTTCCTTCTGGCCTAGCGCGGTTACGGACATATTTCATTAGGACTCCCATGAACCTCTCTAAGGGGAACATATTGTGTAGAAATATGGGCCCCAGAATGACAATCTCGTCGACTAGATGAACTAGGACGTGCGTCATGATATTGAAGAAGGATGGTGGGAACACCAGCTCGAAACTGACAAGACATTGCGCCACATCACTCCTTAGCGTTGGTACAATTTCTGGATCGATCACCTTCTCAGATATTGCATTGAGGAATGCACATAGCTTCACAATGGCTAATCGGACGTTTTCTGGTAGAAGCCCCGCAACCGGAAGCAGTTGCGTCATAATCACGTGGCAGTCATGAGACTTTAGGTTCTTGAACTTTTTCTCCGACATATTTATTATTCCCTTTATATTCGATTTAAGCCGGTCGGGACCTTCATCTTGAAAGGCATTCAAAGAAGATTTATTTCTCTTCTTTCAGAAGAGCGTAGTGGCAGGACCTTCATAGTGCTTCGAGGCATGCCATCTTTTTTTCGCAAGCGTTGCAGGTCCTCCCGTGCCTCAGGTGTATCTTTTGTCTTCCCATACACGCCCAATAAGCCTAGCAGGTTCACGCTAAGGTTCTTCGTCACGTGCATCACGTCGATCGAAGAGCGGACCTCTAGGTCTTTCCAGTAGAGTAGGTCCCAAAATATAGATTTCTTCTTCCACATGGGTGCGTGTTTCTCAGTGTCATTCGGAATAGCTAGTCCGTCGGGACCCTTTCCAAAGATTACGTGTAAATCATTGACCATAGCAAGTACGTGATCACCGGTATGCATGGCGGGCTTCTTCGGGTGATCTGCCTCGCCTTTGAAATGCTTGCCTTTCTTTTGACATTGATGGTTGGTCGGAAGAAATCGACGATGGCCCAGATACACATTCTTCCTGCATTTGTCCAGGTATATACTTTCAGTGTCATCTAAACAGTGCGTGCATGCGTGGTATCCCTTGTTTGTCTGTCCTGAAAGGTTACTGAGAGCGGGCCAATCGTTGATGGTCACGAACAGTAACGCCTTTAGGTTAAATTCCTCCTGTCTGTGCTCATCCCACGACGCATACACCGCTTCCATTCCACAGCTATAAAAGTTCTTCAACTAATGGCCTTAGGTACACATCAATGTCGTTACGGGTTGCTTAGGCCCTTGGATGAGAACTGCATCATAATGAACTTCCGCTTCATGCACATCCAAGGAGGAAGGTTATACATACATAGAGTCACGGGCCAGTGCTGTGATTGCTGCTCGCTCCCGAAAGGATTAATGCCATCGCGCTTAAAGCAAACCATACGTTCCTTGGGTCCTTTGCAAACTCATCCCAAGATTTCTCTCGATTTTTCTCCACTGCGACCCGTCGGTGGGTGCTCTCAACTTCGCCTTTCTTACGGTCCTCACTGTGCCATCGCATCAACTTGGCATGCTCTCCGTTTCTGAATAGACGTTTCAACCATGGTATTATATGAGCATACCACATCACCTTCGCAGGAAGCCTCTTCCTGGGGGGCTCGCCATCAACATCACTAGGGTCATCTCGTCTGATCTTAAACCGCAATGCACCGCATATCGGGCATGCGTTCAGATCCTAGTATGCACCGCGGTAGAGGATGCAGTCATTAGGGCATGCATGTATCTTCTACACCTCCAATCCTAGAGGGCATACGACCTTCTTTGCTGCGTATGTACTGTCGGGCAATTCGTTATCCTTTGGAAGCTTCTTCTTCAATATTTTCAGTAGCTTCTCAAATCCTTTGTCGAGCACAACATTCTCGCCTTCTATCGCAGCAATTCCAAAGACGGTACCGAGCTTTGTGTTGCCATCTTCGCAATTGGGTTACAACCCTTTTGTGATCCTCTAACATGCGATCGAACTTCAGCTTCTCCTTTTGACTTTCGCATTGCGTACTTGCATCGACAATGACCCGGCGGAGATCGTCATCATCGGGCACATCGTCTGGTTCCTCTTGATCTTCAGTAGCTTCACCCGTTGCAGCATCATTGGGCACATCGTCTGGTTCTTCTTGATCTTCACCAGCTCCCCACGTTGCAGCATCACCGTATTCAGGGGGCACATAGTTGTCATCGTACTCTTCTTCTTCGCCGTCTTCCATCATAACCCCTATTTCTCCATGCCTCGTCCAAACATTATAGTGTGGCATGAAACCTTTGTAAAGCAGGTGGGTGTGAAGGATTTTCCGGTTAGAGTAAGACATCGTATTCCCACATTTAATGCATGGACAACACATAAAACCATTCTGGTTGTTTGCCTCAACCGCTTCGAGAAACTCATGCACGCCCTTAATGTACTCGGAGCTGTGTCTGTCACCGTACATCCATTGCCGGTTCATCTGCGTGCATTATATATAATTAAGTGTGTCAAAAACCATTACAGAACATCATGAATAGATAAATAAGTGACCAAATTAATAGAAGTTCATCGTCACATTAAAACCAAAGTACATACGTAGTTCTCATCTAACAACATATAGCTCTCTAGAGCATCTAATTAATTAAACCATACATTGAACAATTGATCCAACGGCATAATGATACCAAGCCTCGGTATGAATGGCATATTTTCTAATCTTTCTAATCTTCAAGCACATTGCATCCATCTTGATCTTATGATCATCGACGACATCCGCAACATGCAACTCCAATATCATCTTCTCCTCCTCAATTTTTTTTCCTTCAAGAAATTGTTTTGTTCTTCAACTAAATTTAACCTCTCGACAATAGGGTCGGTTGGAATTTCCGGTTCACATACCTCCTAGATAAATAAAATCTATGTCACGTTGTTCGGCATAATTTTCATAAACAATAAATGAACCAATAGTTATAAAGAAAATATATACCACATCCGAATCATAGACAGGACGAGGGCCGACGGGGGCGGATACCAAAATCATCGCACTATATAAGATGCATTAATAAAAGTAAGAAAATAATACAAGTATCTACGTAAACATACAAGTAAGAATATTTTTCCTTTCAGAAAGAAGATAAGTACAAGAGGCTCACCACGGTGGTGCCGGCAATGAGATCGAGGCGGGTGATCGACGGCGGTGAAGACGCGGACGGGGCGTGACGGACCGCTAAACCTAGACAAATATTGAGGAAAATGGAGCTTCGAGGTCGAGCTTGGAGAGGAGAAAGCTTAAGTAGTGTGGCTCGGGCATTCCATCGAACACGTTGTGTGCATAGGAGGTGAGCTAGAGCACCACCAAGCTCTCCCCCGGCGGCCGGAAAAAACAGAGCAGTGTGCTCGCTCTTACGTGAGGGGTATATAGGCACCTCATTGGTCCCGGTTGGTGGCATGAACCGGGACTAAAGGGCAGCCTTTGGTCCCGGTTCAAGCCACCAACCGGGACCAATGATGGTGGGCCAGGAGCGAGGCCCATTGGTCTCGGTTAATGGTCCCACCAACCGGGACCAAAAGGTCCAGACGAACCGGGACAGATGGCCCACGTGGCCCGGCCGGCCCCCGGGGCTCACGAACGGGGTCCAATGCCCCCATGGGTCCCGGTTCTGGACTGAACCGGGACTAATGGGTTGACCCGGCCTGGACCTTTGCCCCCTTTTCTACTAGTGACACTAGTGCAGAACCGGGCTTTAGCGCCAGTTCGTAAGGGCCTTTAGTGCCGGTTCCACAACCGGCACTAAAGAGTGGGGACTAAAGCCCCCCCCCCCTTTACTACCGGTTTGTCATGAACTGGCACTAAAGTATCACCACGTGGTACGAGCCAGGCCAGGGTGCGGGTAGACCATTAGTACCGGTTGGTAACACCAACCGGTACTAAATGTTTGGGGGTTTTGGTTTTATTTTTTATTTTTCCTTTAGTTTTGTGTTTTCCGTTTAATTCTTTTTCGTTTGCTGGTATTTTACGATACTACATATTGTACACTATATGCATAAATATATATAAATAGAATTTCTCGTAGAACCGATCATATATATATATATATCATCGAATGTCTCGCACCACCATATTCACACACACACATGCATGTACGTATATATATACAATTTCTCCTACATGGAGGCATTAGTGCGGTAGCGGGTAATGGAATTCTCCTCTAGGATCTATGACTTGGTCGAGCAAAAATCCCGCTATTTCCTCTGCAATTGCTCGTACGCGATCCATTGGTAGGAGCTTCTGCCGCACCTCATCGAACTGTTAAGAAGGAGATCAATATGCATGTATTAATTGTGTGACTAGATATCGATAATGATGTAAAAGTTGTGTATAGTGTGTTCTGGACACGGTGTTTTGGCTCCTAGGTGCATATGCACCCATTGTTGAAATACACATTTTGAAAAGTTAAAACATTCGAAACAAAAATCGCACGTGTATATCCGGACATTTTATGCGCGTTCACAAGATTTCCGTGAAAAACGACGTTTTTTGTGGCTTGTGTAAAAAAGACAATTTCTGATGCTTCATTCTAACTATTCACGAGGCATTTCTTTATCTTTTTTACACAAGCCACAAAAAACGTCATTTTTCACCAAAACCTTGTGAACGCATATAAAATGTCTGGATATACATGTGGGACTTTTGTTTCGAATTTTTCAACTTTTCGAAATGTGTATTTCGACAATGGGTGCATATGCACCTAGGAGCCAAAGGAAATTACCGGTTCTGGCAAACGTACCCATATCTGTCTATCAAATGTGCTCCTTTCGGACGGGATCATGCGAATGTTCTCGCAAACGTAGTATGCACATAAATCATTCCCCGGCTCCTGCTTCATGGCCTGTACGAGAATAGAGTTCAATCAGATAATAATTAATCAAGCCTGATAATTAATGTTATAGAAACTATAGAATTAAAGAGATTGCATGGTAGCTAGCTAGCTATAGTACTACTTAATCAATTACCGTGGGTCGATACCGATACAGTTTATCTCTGAACGGGCCTGGAACGTCTTCGATGAACTTTTGCCAAGCCCTGCCGGCCCGCCGGCAAAGAAAATGAATAAACGGGTTATTAATTAGTTGATATCAGGACATATATATAATGAGACTGAAATTACATGTTGACTATCCCCTTCACGATTGAGTACTCTTTAGGTTTTTTAAGAAGTGAGTCCAGTACTTCAACTTTTCCTTCTTTAACTTTAATGTCTACCAAGATCCAGTGGAACCTGCATGCACACTTTAATGTCTACCAAGATCCAGTGGTATCTAGCTAGCTAGTAACAAAAACAGAATTTGTAGTACAAGACAGTGTGGACTCACTGGAAGTTGTAAGTAAGTAGTATATCTGCATTGGTATTGAGGCGCTTCAAGAACTCTAGCATGTTTTTTTGACCATGAAGACTGCAGGGCTTAAGCCCCACAGCAAGAACTCTAGCATGTTATTCTCTACTTCTTGTTTATAATGTTCATATGACCATGTCTCTTCATTAATGGTATTTGGGTCAATGAACACAATGCCATGGCGTCCAGCTTTTCTCATTTCAGGCATCTTCATCCTGCATAATACCATAGAAAAGAATACAGTGAGGATAATTACAGGTAATGATCAACGAGAGCACTACAGCTAGCTTGAGACTTAAGTTAGAGAAAGAAATCACTTACAAACAATAGCAACTGACGATAGATTTGTCGAGTGTGTCATAAATGAATAATTGAAACAATTCTGTATACTCAATTCCCCGAGATAGAGCTAGCTTATGGAAGTATTCCTCTTCCTTGACTTTCACCATGAGGGACTGTAGATTGTGGGTCTTGCAAATTTCCTTGTACCATTGATGCAATTCGTATATTCTCGTTGGGAGGTTCTTGACCTCCTCGGGCTTGACCAAAGGTTCGCCGCTAACATATTTCCGTTTTATCTCCTCCTCTCTAAGCGGAGACATGGGCTCGACCTCGGGGAATTGTCCAACAGCCATACCGAGCGTTTCAGCCTGCATTATATGCTCCTCGGTTATTACCAGATTGCCCAGCTGGGGAACGTTAACAATTTGCCCACATATATATAGGGCGCCAGTACTCTTATGTGTTGTTGGCACAACAAGCGGGGGGATCGATTGCGTCGACTGTTCTCCCAGCTGGGGAACGGTTTTCCCGCATTTTTTTCCAGCTGCTTGTCTTGAGCTCGAGCTCGACTCCTTCTGTACTCGTGCTCAATGTGCCTTCCTTATTTGGCGCTCATAGTCTGAGTCAACAGGCTTGGGAACTGGTGGTCTAGCCATACAAATAAAGTGGTCAATCGTTTCCTCGGGCACTTACACCCTTGGTGGCGGTGCCGGTTTCGGTCCAAAATGGGCGTCCACTTGGGCCTTCACTATGGCTCTGTTTTGCTCCTCGGTCATGTCGTAAGGCCTCTGAGGAAGAGCAGTGACGCTTGGACCATACTTATCTCGCTAGCCTCCGCCTGTACCTCCTGTACTACCTCGACTCGCAGCGCTACGCACCATAGCTGCGGTGGCTGTCTTCCCCGATAGCTGAGGCGGCGGAGACGGCTGACGTGGCTGAGTTGGACCAGGAGGAGTGGCCTGACGTTATACCGGACTTGAAGCAGGAGGAGTGGCCTCACGCGGTGTCGGACTTGAAGTAGGAAGAGTGGCCTCACGCTGTGCCGGACTTGAAGCAGGAGGAGTGGCCTGCTGCTGTGCCGGACTTGGAGGAGGAGGAGGAGGAGTGGCCTCACATCGAGGAGGAGTCGGATGACGACGCGGTGTCGGTGGCCTTCGAAAGATGATGCAATCCTTTCTCCATAGGATGATATGATGTATGGCCTCTCCCAGTGTGTGCTCCTCGTGCTGTCCAGGAATGTCAAGCTCTAGCCCCGAATATTGGTCCACCACCTCATCAACCACGACACGAGCATAGCCGTCTGGAATCGGGTTGCAATGCAAGGTTGCTTTGGGGGGATTTGTATAAGCAACGGCATCCGCCACCTTCATGGATATGTTCTTCATTTTAAAGTGTAGCTCACAGTTGGTGTTCTCCATGATGTCATCCATGGGGTATCTATCCGTCGGTGCGTCCCCTGGGGCGGAACCAATGCTGCTTCTCGGCATAGATGGGACGGTGCTATCCAATGCTGGATCATCCGCTAGCTGCTGCTGCTGCCGAGACCCCCTTTCCTGGCTAAGTGAGTCGATCCGCTGCTGCTGCCGCTCGTGTGCTGATTCTAGGCCTGGAAGGAGTTCATAGTCCTGCTTCCTCTGCTCCTCCTCCATCTTCCTCTTCTTCTCCTCCTCCATCTTCCTTCTTGCATGGGTCCTGTAGTCGACGTTCCATTCCGAAAAGCCCTCATGTTCTTCCCAGGTTTTCAGGATTTCCTAGGGCGCGCGTAAGCTCATCGCTCTCTCTGTTGGGCGTGAACACCCCCGTTCGAGCATCTTCTATTGCTTGAAGTAACTTCTCTTCGGCTCCTTTTAGACTTGCCTACTTGGAAACCAGGCCTGTCTTCGGGTCCAAGGCCCCCCATGCGCATAGAACCAAGTTCTGCACCTGGGGGGCCAGCTCCTAGTAACTGGAGTGACCCCTGCATCCAGCATCTCTTCCTCAGACTTATCCCACTTAGGCATTGCCACCGCGTAGCCACCTGGCCCTAGCCTATGGAACTGTGTCTTTTTTTCCGCATTGGCCTTGTTTTTTCTCGAATGTTCCTTAGCTAATTCGGATTCCTTGAATTTAATGAAAGCAGGCCAGTGTTCTCTTTGCTTCTCCAGTGTTCCCTTGAATTCTGGAGTCTTCTTTTCTCCTTCGACGTAGTCGGCCCATACAGTTTTCTTGTGGGTGTTGAATGCAATAGCCATCTTCCTAAGAGCAGCGTCCTTGACTTTCTGCACATCTGCATCAGTGAAATGATCTGGTAGGGTGAAATGTTCCATGAGAGATTCCCAAAGCGTTTGTTTTGCTCTGTCGTCGACCCAAGTAACATCTGGACGTTCATTTTTTGGCTCTTTCCATTCTTGAATGGTGATCGGGAGTTGGTCCTTCACAAGAACTCCGCACTGACGAACAAACTTGTTCGCAATGTTCTTAAGCGTGAGGGGTTCGCCGCTAGCTTTGATGGAATCGATGTTGTACTTTACACCCTCCTTCAACTTTTTGCCCTGGCCTCGCTTTGTCCTGCCTGTAGAAGCAGATTTGCTCGATCCGGAGGGCTGAAAGAAGAAAGATCGATTCGTTAATATATCTTCAAAAAAAACATGTGATGAACACTAGATGCCTTCTTATATAAATATACCTCGTTGGTAGTCTTTGTTATTTCAAGATCAACATTGTATGTGTCATCATAATCATTCTCTGCGTCATCATAATCATAATCATAGTTCATGACTTCATCAGCTCGGTCGTCGAGATCGAATATCTTATCATCACCCTCCCCGGTATTGTTCAGATATTGGGAGCCGTCATCTGCTTCATTCAGATCACCTGGCCTGTTAGGGTTGCATATGATCTCGAACAGGGCCTCTTCTCCCTCGGTGCCGGTATTGTCCGCCATAGCTTTTATTTAACTAATCCAGAAGAAATATGAAACAATTTAGTATTCAAATTACAATGCATGGATGCATTCAATAAGGAAAAACTGAATCATATAGTACATAATATGCATCGTCTCGAATAATATATAATCTCGAATACATCATCTCGAATAATAGATAATCTCGAATACATCGTCTCGAATAATATATAATCTCGAATATTATATAACGAATACATCATTCGCTAGGTAGCTAATAAAGATCGAATACTACAGAAGAGTCCAGGCCACTCGCAGTTCCTGGGGCACGGACGGTGGACACTCAAAGAGAAGGAACCATCACAGGATCATATCTCCGGTCATCTGCCCAAAGAACCTGCCAGGTATTGGAGAACCTGACGTCCATAGCAGCCATGTACCGATGGACGTGCTCGTCCTCCTCCCTGACACGGCGACGCACCACCTCCGGCGGGGCCGGCTCCCTCTATACCGAATGTGGCCCACGCGAACGCCACCAAAGGAGATCCGGGTCGACGACGGGACCCGAGGCCGGGTTCCTCACCAAGCGGCGCGCCCCTCCAGGTAGCACCTCCCAGTGCCAGCCCGGCAGAGCCCAGTCCCGGACATGGGTCAGCCGGATGTCATCGCGAACGGGTCGACGGCGAGGATGCGGGCCGGGCATCGTCGAGAACAAATACTATATGCCCACAAAAAGTAACATTTTTAAATGATTGGATTGTGACTTATATGCAAATTCTAAATTTCTATAACTAAAATTATAAGAAACTGAAAACTAACATTTCTATAACAATTTAATATTAATCTAATTCATCTAGCTAAAACAAACATTTCTAAAATTTCTAACATTTCTATATACTATTTGACATTAATCTAAGCTAATTAATTAATTCATCTAAAACATTTGTATAAAAAACAGAAAAAACCAAAAACAGAATCGTGTGTGTGTGTGTGTGTGTGCGTGTGTGTGTCTGTGTGTGTGTGCGTGTGTGTGTCCGTGTGTGTGCGTGCGCGCGCGTGCGCGTGTGCACCTACAACGCCGGCGGCGCGGAGGCTTCGATTAGAGGGAGGAGAGGGGCCGGGGAGAGGGGCTCATAGCGCGGGCGACGGCGACGGCGAGGCGACGGGACAGCGAGGCGACGGGACGACGAGGTAGAGGGGACGGCGACGAGGACGGCGATGGCGACGGACGGTGACGGGGACAGCGACGGGGGCGGCGATGAGGGGCGGCGACGGGGGCGGCGACGAGGGGCAGCGGCGACGGGGCAGAGGAGAAGAAGCAAAGGGAGAACGAACTGCCAAATTTTTTTGAAGTGTTTTCCTATATAGAGCCCACCTTTAGTACCGGTTGGAGCCACTAACCGGTACTAAAGGTGTGTTTTGGCCAGGCGAAGCGGCGGGAAGCGCACACCCTTTAGTACCTGGTGGTGGCTACAACCGGTACTAAAGGCCCCCACTTTAGTACCGGTTGGAGCTACGACCCGGTACTAAAGGTGTGCGCTGGCACAGGTGCGGTGCGGGCAAGTTTAGTCCCACCTCACCGGGCGAAGGGCAGCCGCACTGGTTTATAAACCCAGCCGCGACTGCTCCCTCGAACTCCTCTGTATAGTAGGCTTCTGGGCCTAACTATGGCGCGCTACCCTGTGAGCCTGCTGGCCCTTCTGGGCCTGAATTTGCACACCCGAGGTCTGGCAGGCCCACTAGGTAGCGCCCCAACAATTTTTTATATAGTTTTTTCTTTTCTGCATTATTTATTTTCTTCTATTTATTTCTGA
The DNA here is from genome assembly GCA_021605205.1 of Aegilops longissima. NCBI lineage: Eukaryota > Viridiplantae > Streptophyta > Magnoliopsida > Poales > Poaceae > Aegilops > Aegilops longissima. The sequence goes on along the minus strand of CM038682.1, from coordinate 648,363,003 downwards.
GTAATTTTTTATATAGTTTTTTTCTTTTCTGCTTTATTTATTTTCTTCTATTTATTTCTCAGTAGTTTTTTCTTTTCTGCTTTATTTATTTTCTTGTATTTATTTCTGAGTATTTATTTTCTTCTACTTATCTCTAAACAAATTGGTAAATGACTGAAAAAGAGCAAATGATGTCAGAAAGGGTTGAAAATTGACGACGTCGCTTTGAATGCTGCATACTGAACGCAAAAAAAGTCTGGAGTTCAAATAAGTTTTAAAAAATGAAGTAACCGTGTAACAGACGAGTTCTCGTCCGAAACCCTGATACTCTGAAAGAGATTGTCCAGTTTGTACACGAAATGCGTCCAGCTTTTGCCGTACCCTCTCTACTCTTTTGCACATGCTATGTGGGTGAAATGATGATACCATGCCAAGTTTCAACATTTCCAGAGTTCATTTTGTAGTGATTTTCAATTTCACGGTCATTTAGCTCTCTAAACAAATTGATAAATGACTGAAAAAGAGAAAATGATGTCAGAAAGGGTTGAAAATTGACGACGTCGCTTTGAATGCTGCGTACTGAACGCAAATAAAGTCTGGAGTTCAAATAAGTTTAAAAAAATGAAGTAACCGTGTAACAGACGAGTTCTCGTCCGAAACCCTGATACTCCAAAAGAGATTGTCCAATTTGTACACGAAGTGCGTCCAGCTTTTGCTGTAAACCTCCCTACTCTTTTGCACATGCTATGTGGGTGAAATGATGATACCATGCCAAGTTTCAACATTTTCAGAGTTCATTTTGTAGTGATTTTCAATTTCACGGTCATTTAGCTCTCTAAACAAATCGGTAAATGACTGAAAAAGAGCAAATGCTGTCAGAAAGGGTTGAAAATTGACGACGTCGCTTTGAATGCTGCATATGAACGCAAAAAGTCTGGAGTTCAAATAAGTTTAAAAATGAAGTAACCAATGTTTGCTCTCAACTAGCAAGTAAGTGATGGACAAGAAATCAGAGTAAAGCAGTGGCGATCTATTTTCTTGCTGCGATAAATAAGTTAAGCAGATACGAAAGAGTACCACCTCTGGTGCGGCGCCGGGTATGCATCTGCTGAGAATATGACGGTGTTGTGGTAGCGATGGCTGTCGGCGGCGTGGAAGCAGATCTAGGAGAGTAGACGAAGGCGGCGGGGTGCGGTGGACGAGACGGTCGTAGGAGCGGCGACGGCAAGGTGGACGACGGTGGGGATGAAGCTAGAGGACAGGATGCTAGGATCCCGGTCGGAAGCCGTGGATGAGAGATGTCGATCTCTTTTAATGGACGACAGCGTCGGGGTATCAGCTCCGGCATGGTGGAGGAGGATGGCGGTGGATGGGGTGGCGGACGAATGAGGCTGGGGTGGAGAGGGTGTTTTGGCGCCCACGGATTATGAATGGGGAATTGGTGGTGGAGAGGAAGGGGGGAACCATGTCTTCAGGGCGCGCTTGTCTCAAATGCGAGGAAATTTACAAACTTAGCCCCCATTTCAAATTTCCTACATCACAGCAATATTAGTCGGTTGGGGATAGGACGGTAATCTCGCATACACCGAATATTTGCCGACGAGAGTTTGTTTTTGGCGTCCACTGTGTATGAAACGGGGAGGGAGTTGATTTCTGCCGAGGACACACTTTGTTTTGGCGCCCACCGTGTATGAATCCGGGTGAGAGGCGGTTATGTCACGTTCGAGTGAAATTACAAACCTACCCCTATCGAAATCTATAGAAATCGAGCATATAGGCTTTGTGTGGCAGGGATAGGCAGTAGTAATTTCCATCTCGCAGATTTTGGTTTCGGGCGGTTACTGCAACTTTCCCCGCTTCGTTCAAATTTTGCAGAGTGCATGTTTACCGTGCCAACTCAATTCAAATACCGTTTGTATTCTATTTTTTTCGGGCGGGATCCATTTTCGATTGGAATAAAATTCTATATACATCATTTTTTTATATATACTTTCAAAAGCACAACAAAGAATTCTGCTCCTTCATATGTATAATATGCTTTATAAATACAATGATCTCAAAATCATAAGGTTGAATTCAAAAATTAAACCAAATTATGTTCTACTAAAATGTATGGATCAGTAATATCTACATATTAAATAACATAGATGCGCGTGAATTCATATGAGTATGCATGTTTGATAGATCAATTTTGGTTCGAGTATGGATTACATGTATCATCATCTCGAATTCAAATATTTGAATCCCATTTATGTTCACTCCTTTCACGCCCATCTCTCTCGCATGCATGCTCCTTCATGTAGCTATCACTCTCTTTTCTCCATCTCACCCACACGCTCACTTCATGTTTCGCCTATCCTCGCAAACATTGTCTCTCGATGTCTCCCTTGAGAAGTGTCACACTCTCCCTATCATTATACATTACACGGTTTTCATTATCTCTCACGTCTCTACCATTCTCTCGTATCACTAGGTACCTAAGCTTTCTTTTTCACCGCCACACACACACCCTATATGTGTTTCTCTCTATGGGATTCTCTCACACACACCTATATGTCTCTAGATATGAATCATACCGCTAAAATTACTCTCTCTCTCTCTCTCTCTCCTGTAGACACAACATTTGTTGCGGTCTCCTTTTCGTCTCCATCCCAGACTGACATTATTCATTTGTTTACCGACCAGACAAACTCCCCCCTCTCTCTCACACACACACACAACTCCTGCTTCCACTCCCCTTCCCGACTACCGTCTCTCTCTCACACACACAAAACTCTCGCTTTCGCACCCCCGTCTCGTATTTCTCTCACAAACATTAATCGAGCCTCTAGATAGGTTTATACACCCGCACACTTGTGCTTCCACTATCGCATACATGTCTCTCTCCCGCTCCTTGTATCTATGTAAATTTTTCTTCCCTTCTTGAGACATGCCCTCTCGATCGTGCACACACACACTATCGCCTCATTTTAAGCTGATACCTCTCACACACACACTCTTTGTGTCTTTGTCACACATGCACTCCGTCCGCCTCCTCTCTCCCTCTCTCTCTCAGACACATGGGTTTTTTGCAACAACTAGCAAGATGCCCATCCGTTGCACGGAACATGAAGATGCATTTCTATGAGTAGTTTATCTTGTGGGAGAAAATGATGAACAAGGGAAGGCCTTATTTGCAAGTGTAGAGAGGGGTGTGGGTATCTTTTTGCAAAATTGCCATAGTTTCCTTCTTATCCGTCAGATATAGATCGGACGGCCTATATTGCAGGATGGCAGGCACACGATCATCACCGACTATGCTTTTTATAAGAGTAGGGATAAAAAAACAGAGTCGGTGATGATGGTGGGCCTGCCATCCTGCAATATAGGTCGTCCAATTTATATCTGACGGATAGGAACGAAACTATGGCAATTTACCCGCACTCCTCTCCACATTTGCAGATAAGGCCTTCCCTCGTTCATCCTTTTCTCCCACAAGATCTTGATGTTCCGTGCAACGCACGGGCATCTTGCTAGTAAGAGTAGAAATTAGACATATACCACTTCTCGAACCTTGAAACCAACAACATTCCTCCCTTATCTCATCAAAACCGCCAAAGGAATATATTTTGAGTGAAACATAATATTTTTTTAGTGATATACGTATTTCAAAACTAGACTTTTTTTCTATCAAATCGGTGAATGCATTGGCACATTGCTAGTAGTTATTATAATTTTGTGGACACCAAACAAACGGTGGAGTACATATACGAAGAGAAGAGGCGCACGCACGCAGTCGGTCGCTCGCTCTCTCGCACACATGAGTGTTACGTAAAGGAAACATTAACAAATAAACCCTAAAACCCTAGGTGCACGATTGCTGCATTCGCGGGTACCGGGTACGTGGTGGAGCGCACCTTTGTAGGAATTGTCAGCTCGCATGATAATTTGATCCGTAGGAGTTGATGGTCGGGATCACAGGTGAACGACTTGGAGGCGGTGGCTCGCCAGTTGCCACAGATTGAGTAGCCACGTTTAAAATATCATTTTTAGCTGGGTTAAGAGTTCCGATTTTCAATGGCGCGTTATAAGTACTAAGTAGTTTTTAGAACGATTAGTATGGAGCAAAAATGGAATTCATAGTACTACCTACTATGTACCTCCTTGGCGTATGGTTGTATGGGTTTATGTTGCGAGATGTTGAACCTGGTAGTTCTAGGGCAAATACTATGTTTAGATTTAGATGTTGGTTTTCAGTAATGAAAATTGGAAGGGGGAAACCCTTCTTTGATTAAAAAAAACTACTACCTCCATTCTGGTTTACTAGTCCGCATTGTTTTTTTGGTCAAAGTTTGTCCATGAATTTTACTTGTAAAATGTGAATGGAAAACGAGATTTTGTTATAGTCAAACAAAAAAGGACTGGAGGGAGTGATTGCTCTGACACAGATGCGACCTCTCATAGCGCAGGCATTGAACCGGCGCGCCGGCCAAGAGGGCCCCACTCGCTGCAGGCCCGGGTGAACACGCCTCCTCGCCGCATGCAATCGGCTTCAGACTGCCCCGCCTGCCTTCATTGAATCCGCGCGTGTGCCGGCAACACGTCCTTCCGCGAGCCGACCGGCATTTTAGAACACAAAAGGTGACCAAAATATAATTAATTACGCATGGTCTTGACTTGTTGTGCTCGCGCTGGTAGCAGGAACTAGAGGTTTTTCTTTATTCATAACTCTCCACAATTTTTTTTGGCTTTGAAGTGAATCATGGTTTTGGACATTATGTATGAATGTGGAGATATCTGTAAACATGAGTTTGATGTGGAAGTTGAACTTGGAATGTCGGGCTTGCGCGTGAACTATAGCATGTCTAATGCTTTGTCTGTTATTGTTTGGAAAGTAATTGTTGTTATTACATGCCCCGAAAAAACATATTTTGTGCCACATCAGTAGATGCACGGACATCACAACAGGCATGCTGACTGGATAAACATTTGAACCTAGCTACTATGAAGGAAATTTTGTATGGACAACAGTTTTAGATAGCTGGAGACGCCTAGCCTGCTCTGCCTCTGCTAGCTTATTTCTGGCTTCTTCCATCTCTTCTTTAGCATGGGTGAAGAGAGCATCTAATTGCTCTTTTCGTTTCTTCAAGAACTCAGCTGCATTCTCAAGGGCTGCTGCACACTTTCTTTCAGCCTTTACTAGAGCCACGAGGACACGAACAGCTGACGACTCCACCTGGCTTGTGTGTAATCCAACATCATCTAGGAATTTGCACCTTGTGTCTAATCCAGCATCATTAGGGAACGGCACCTTGTGTGTAATCCAGCCTCATTCGGAAACATGATCTCGAGGTTGACCATACTTCCTCCTCGCAGAACTCATTCGACATGAAGTTACTTCTTTGTTAGATAATTACTCAAAGCAACCCAGATCCATTTAGTAGAAGCGATATAAGCAGGCGGGAGAAGTGAATTCAAAAGGAAAAATATATAAAAACAGAATACAAGGTGAGAACACCCACTTCCTACATCAAGCTAAAAACGAAAGCATTAGGACGATTAAGACTCTTCTTATGACACATCGAAGAACACGAGGCTTAAGAGAAACAGAAACTACAACATATACACATCGAAGAACACGAGGCTAAACGAAAGTAATTGAAAGTGTGTTATTTACCAAAGCTCGTTTTACAGGTTCGGTGCAGCTCCTCTTTAACTTGCCACGCTCCATGAAGATGTCACCAATATCCCGTGTTTGGTCTTCATTGATCCTCTGCATGTTCGCACTCGTGCTTCTAAAATCTCAACATGGCAAGAAAAATATACTACTAGTAATACTCGCGCATCTTTTGGGCAACATTAAAGCACTCGTGTGCCATGTTAGAGCATCTCCAAGAGAATGGCAACGCGCGGCGCTTTAAAAAAGCGTTTACAGTGCTGAGATCGAGAAGTAGAGATAGAGAGTAGATGATATAGTTCTCAGCATAGATAGATAAAAAAATAGATTATTCAACTACCCCTCATCGTCCGACTCCTCCTCGGTGATGTCCTCCTCTGACGTCTGACTGTAGGCGTGAAGATACCGATCATTGTCGGATTCCCAGGGCGACGCTGCTCCTAGCCTCATGTTGAATTGAGCGTTCGCATTTCTCCCACGCTTGTCCTCGCGATAGGCGGCTCGCTCCGCCCTGCTCCTATCCCTCTCCGCCCTCCTTTGCTTGTAGAACTCGCGCTCGTTGATGATGTCCTGCGGGAAGCGTTGGCGCCACAGCGCCATGGCTTCCTCGTCCATCTCGGCGATGCTGAGACGGTGCTCCCGCCTCCGGTTGTCGCGATGATCCTCGTTGGAGATAAGCCGCGGCAAAGGCGCGAGCTCCTGTGCCCGCTCCCGCGTCGGCACGTTGGGGAAGTTCAATGTTCTATGAGGCCACCGGAGGCGCCACACCGCTGCGTCATACGAGCGGGCAGCCTCGTTGGCGGTGTCGAAATTGCCGAGGCCGAGGCGCATCCCGCGGAACCGGATCTCGGCGGAGAAGCCGCCGGAGGGGCGTGCACGGACGTCGCGGTATCCCCAAGTTTCCCGGCGACGCGGCGGCATGGTGGCGCGGCGGCGGTGAGGCGAGAAAAAGCGGGGAGAAAGCGGTGGCGAGGCACAGAGCGGGGAGAGAACGCTGGCAAGACACAGAGTGGTGGGAGGGCGTTGGATTTTATAAAGCGCGCCGGACACCGCGCCCCAAAACTAGCGCACGCCCGGCCGCTTTTTCCCGCGCGCGCGCAATCCTTTCCCGATGTCTCTGCTATCTCTACTCTCTTCTCTACTGTTATATTTATTTTATATTCAATATTTATCTCTACTTCTCTACTCTCTATTTTTTTCTCTACTTTTTCCCTACTCTTATAAAAAACAGAGTTGGTGATGATGGTGTTCCTGCCATCCTGCAATATAGGCCATCCAATTTATATCCGACGGATAGGAAGGAAACTGTGGCAATTTTGTAGAAAGATACCCACACCCCTCTCCGCATTTGCAAATAAGGCATTCGCTCGTTCAACCTTTTCTCCCACAAGATAAACTACTCATACAAATGCATCTTGATGCGTGCAACGCATGGGCATCTTACTAGTTGTAAAAAACTATCCATCATTTGCCACACTACTGGTTGAAGATGAAATACCTACCCAAGCACAGTGCGATACAGGAGCGACACACAATTACAAGCTGGTATTCTATTGGACAATGGAGGCTATAACCAATTACTTTTACAGGAACAATAGCACCAAGGAAATTTGAAGGGTAGGTATGAACAAAACTGAAACTGCTAAGTGATTCAATACACACATTACCAATCGAGTAGGAGAACGATGGTCGCAGCGGCCTCTGTGAGTCATGGTCGGCAACAGGAGTCAGTTCATTGTCCATGACGGTGGTGCTTCTGCGCTTGGCGTCGGCTTCCGGGAAGCAGATCCGAGACCGTGGAAGACGGTGCCGGGGAAGAGGCTCCATGTACGACGACGACGGTGGACCGGCTCTAGTGCAGCGTACGAGGTCGTCGATGAGGCAGATGTGCTGCGGTGGACGAGTGCACCGATGTAGAAGGGGAGGAGCACAAAGGCTGCGGTGCCGTGGAGAAGTCTATTTTGCGGTGGGGATAGAAAATGGGGAGTATTCAGGTGTACTACTCTGGGTACCGGGGTGGGGTTGGCTGGGTAGGGTGATCCTGAAGTTACGAAAACAGCCCCCTACCAACCGTCATCCATAGGCCTGTTCCGAAGGCTATGATGCTAACTTCATTGCTCGAATCAGGGTCACGCGGGATTTTCCCGCCGACCTCAAAATTTTGTGACACTGAACTCCCCGTGTGGCGTGTTGGGTGATTCGGCTAAGCAACTAGGGAGTAGTACTAGTAAACTCTGCATATTAGGTTTGACGAAGTCAAACTTCCTGAAGTGTGACCAAGTTTATAGAAAAATATAAACATTTACCATAATAGATATGTATGATGTGAAAGTACATTCAATAATGAATCTAATGGTATTTATTTGTTATTGTATATGTTAATATTTTTTGTTATAAACTTTCTGAGAGTTTACAAAAATTGACTTTGACCAATGCTAATACGCATACTTAAATAAAAATGGAGGGTGTACACATTTGTTTTCTTAGTATGTAGTGAATTAATCATTTGTTGAAATTGTGAAATAAATATATTAGGCTACTGACTTCGAATGTAATGGTCTATACAATTCAATAGTTACAATCATTGTTGAATTCCAAGATGTATACGAGGTCTATAGTACTTCACAACATGCTCAAACTCGCATAATCCCAGTCAAATGACAATCAAAATGCATTTCATAGTTATTACTTTGTAAGAATCAAAAAAACCAACAATAACTCTACATCAGCCATTATAAAAGCAACATTTTGAACATATCCCAATGTGTGAATGAAACGTGCAGAGAGAGCTTGCGAAGATGGAGGAGATAGGGTGGGAAAGACTACATGTATGTGGACGAGAGAGTAGGAGACGAACCTAACGAAACAGAAAGAGGGAGATAGAGAGAGAAAGAGAGAGGAAGAAGTTAGGTCTGTGAGAAAGATGGAGACATGTAATATACGTGAGATGCGTGTGCATCCGGATTCTGTACACGTGGAAGGAGAAGAGACAACAGGTTTGATGAGAGAGCTAGGAAAACATGGACGAGAGGGGAAGGATCTCGTGGGTTGAGGGATTGATAAATTTGTGCGGGGGAGAGAGGGATTGGTAATTTTGTGCGAGAGAGAGGGTGGGGGGAGGAGTCAGTCAGCCGTCGTCACATCATCCTACTTCCAAATGGCCCCGCATTCTCTACCGCAGTATGGTCGCCGTCTTCGATCTCCTCGATGCCCTCTTTGAAGATTGAGGTGTTGTGCATCTTTGGGGTGAAGAAGCACAAGTTTAGAGTGGTCGCCATATAACCTTGGATGGGGATGAATTGTGTGCTCGGGGGAGGGGGTGTGTGTGTGATGTGTGCTGTGTGTGTGTGTGTGTGTGTGTGTGTGTGTGTGTGTGTGTGTGTGTGTGTGTGTGTGTGTGTGTGTGTGTGTGTGTGTGTCAGATATTGTGAGAAAACAAACCTAAGGAGAGAAATGTGTGTGTATGTGACGGAAAGCTACTTGCTAAACAGGGTATTCATGAAGAGATTGTGCATGCGAGATAGAGAGCGATGTGCGGGCCTTGAGGTGGGCAGGGGCCGGGTGAGGGTGTCAAAATGTGGGCGTTGATGCATGTGTTACATGCGATCGTGCGAGGGACGGACGAATCGAGAGAGATGGTTGTTGTGTTACGGATGCTCCTCTCTCTCTCTCTCTCTCTCTCTCTCTCTCTCTCTCACACACACACACACACACAAGTAAAATAGAAGACCGTTCTCTCATGTATACACAATGTATCGGCATCTGTCTATGTCTCACTCATGCATGATCATTTGCACATTCATACCTCTCTATGTCTCTATCACACGCACATCGTCTCCACTTTGCCCTTCCGCCACAACACACATATGGACACATGCACACGTTCTCTCTCAGTCACACACACAGGGGCTGTTTGGTTTGTGACTATGGTTGCCACATCTTGCACCTAAGTTTAGGCAACTTTGACCAATTTAGGAGGGTGTTTGGTTCGAGCCTTACCTTAGGCAATATACTTTTTGCCACACTAGGGCCCCGCATGACATCCACTCACAAAGTGTGGCAAGATTCCCTTAGGCTTGCCAACTTGTAAGAATTTAAAGAACTAACCTTAGGCAAGTGTGGCAAAAATTGTGTGGCAAAATGTGGCATTCCTAGGCCTAAAAGCAAACAGCCCGTAAGTTTGCCTAAGGTTGCCACACCTAAGGTTAGGCAAGTTTGACCAACTTAGGTGGGTGTTTTGTTCAAGCCACACCTTAGGCAAGCCACATTAGGGTCCCACATTACATACACTCAAAAAGTGTGGTAAGATTCCCTTAGGCTTGCCACCTTGTGGCTCTCATTTTGAAGAACTAACCTTAGGCAAGTGTGGCAACATTGTATCTATGACAAGTGGGACATAGGGGCAATAAAGTGTGGCAAGCCAAAGTGTGGGAAAAGCCAAACACATGCCAACTAAACTGTGGCTACCAAATTTTGGCTTGGCAAACGGTGGCTGGGAACTAAACAGCCCCAAAATCAGTATTAAAAAAAACTAGGGCGCACCTAAAACGTCCAAATCCAAATAAACACGAACTGGAGCTAAATTCAAATATATGGAAATACTGTAGCGTCAAGAACTTTTCCCGGAAAAATAAGTTGAGTAATATTCGGGGATTGTTTTCACACAAACAAAAAGGTTCGGTGGATGTCCTTCGAGCGCAACACAATGACGCACCGTTCGATCGACCGCGCGGGCGCGGTTCACGCGCTTGCACAGGATTCCGTGTCGTGGATGTGGTAACTAATAAAAGCGCTGCCTAAGTCTAATGTTTATGTGTACTAGTACGGTTTTCTTTTAAGTTTGACCAACCCTATATAAAACTAAACTAAGCTCCCATACGCGCACTCATCAATATGCCGCCGCCGCCGCTGCGCATGCCGGCGCCCGCCTGCTCCGTCCAACAATTTCTCACCAATCACCGCCGTGTCGCCGCCAAGCCGAAGGCTCGTCCGCTTACGTCGTCTGTAGTCCCTCCTGGCGATGTCGCCGCGCTGCCAAGCACGCGAGCAGCTGGTGGAGTCGCGTCTATGCACGCAGCTTATGAAGACGAGGACGAGCGCGTGCTCCAGCATGCCGGCGAGGAGGAACTAGCGTGTCATTGTCGTCTCCGCCCGCACGGAGGAGGCGCGCATGGTGGCTGTCGCGGCGGAAGCCGGTCGCGCATGCGTCGAGCCTGCAAATCGGGTGCGGACACGGAATCTACCTTCGAGACCTTGAATGCCACGTGGATCCTGCAATCTGAAGGAGCAATTTGGGTCACTCGACTCTTGTGAGCTGTTTGATGCAACATGGATGGCTAGAAGGGCTTCTTCAACCTCCGAAATAGATGCACGGTTGATCTTCTCAGCCCGCCACATGCCTAACCGCCGCCGCCGCGCCCTACCCTGAACCGCCTGCCACCGCCATGCTCCCCCCACCCCCGCCATCTGTTTAACCCCGGGCACGATCCTTTTTTTTCTGGCGGACTGCATTCAACACCCAACACTCATAAGATAGATCATGGGCACCCTGCCGTCTTCTTCCTTCACTCCGTCGAACTTCTTTCACAAATCGACAGACCCAAATTATACAACTAGTATGAACGTATTAACTACAGTAGGAACACGAAGATACGAGCAGTAGTACCAACTGCAATAAGAACAGTAGTAAGACATAGTACTAGTACTACTGTACGTACTCAAGAGTTCAAATAACGAGAAAGAACATAAACATAGTATTGCTGGGGCCTCAGCACAACACACCCTTGAAAATAAACTAAGCAACTAGTCCGCTTGACACTGCAGTAGAACCAGCATGAGCGACGTCACTGCCACCTACTCGGAGTTTGAGTCCACGTCCTCGACTTCATCCTCGTCCCTCTTCCTCTTCGCCGACGCTTCTTTGCTTGAACCGGACACTGGGCTCTGCTTCTTCATCCAACCCTTGTAGATATTTAAACAAAGGTAGGCATCCATTGCTGCGTACAGGATGTGATCTTCATCTAATGTCTTCGACTCCCATGCATGATGAAACTCGTGATGAGGTCTCTTCAGTTTAGCGTACGAACGATCAATCATGGCTGCTGCCAGGGTCAATATTAAAGGCTGAGAGAAGGACACTAGCCCTTCCTTCTAGAGGTCGAAGGGGTCGCCTACAACGAGGCCTATCTGACCCAGGATTTCCTTGTCGTTCCTAAAGTCTACAGCAATGAATTTGACTCGGCCGCCCTTGAGGAACTTCTTAAATTCCTCGCACTCAACGTCGGCATGGCATATGTGGTAGACCAAGCATAAGTCATGCACGCAAACCTGGATCACGGCGGGCTTCTTCTTCTCTGCCTCCTTTAGTTTCTTCTCGCTTCCCAGGACTGTGGTGTACTCAACATCTAGCCCAGCGACCCACTCATCATTTGAGTTTTCGAAAATGCGTTTGAAGCGAGCAAGGCATTATTTCACCGTTGCGCAAGAACGGGTGTAGATGACGTCGAACTCATCACCGGTGATGGTTCTAACATTGTACTCACCGCCAATCATGGAGATTTGGGACGCCATGGATTTGGGAGGAGGGTTAGGATTAGTGGAACTGCCGTAATGTGGAAGGACGGGATGACTGGGAGCGAACTGTTGTAAGGTACTGTACTAGTAGAAGATGGGGACGAGTAGGACGTGCGAACAGCGTGGGGTTGCTGGCTTGCCCGGTGGATAAACGGCTGCAAGCCCCTAAAGAGTTCACGAGAACTATGCGGGACCCACTAGATGTCATGTCTACTAGACCCATATCGTAGGCCTGACGGTATAGCTTCTGCGTGTTCGCACGCCTTGCCGGCTTGTGTGTAACTTCAATTAATTCCGTCAACCGTCGCGCCTCCCATGACCTTCGCCTCCCTCGCGCGGTCGCGCCCTTTGAGACTTCGACCGGCTATAAATGATCAATTTTTTGTGTACTCTGCATGCATGATACTCCCTCTAGTCCTTTTTAGTTCCGTCAACCGTTTATACTAAAAATATCAATATCTACAATACTTATTATAATGAGTAGTATAAAGCACCTCTTGGGTGGGTTAGATTTTTTTTGGGTTAGTTGAGTTCAAACTAACCCAAACTAACTCTAACACATGGATCCAAACAAGGCCAAATTTAGTTATTAGAGTACTACTACCTCCCTTCTAGTTTAAAGGGCTCGATTCAAAATTTTGACCTACTCTTAGCAAGATAGAGGCGGTGGAATAGTTTTTGTAGTTCTTCACAAAAAAATGTGTTTACCAATGCATGCATGAACACTAGTTACTCTAACCCCCCCTCTCTCTTCTTTAATTCTTTGCCACATCAGCATGTTTGCTATTCCCGTGTGCATGATACCAGCTAAGATACCACCATTATGGCCAGCCTTAATCATCGCATGCAATAATTTAGGGCACCTTGAAATATGAACATGTGTGGGGCATGTATGTTTTTAATGACTTGAGACTATACCTAGCCCGGCATGCAAGATGAGATTTATTATGCACTGTTCCCCATACCTGCAGGAAGCCCGTTCGTCTCCAAATCTTTTCCTCTCCATTTGTGCACACAATATGCCTGCTAGAATCTCCTTCTCCCTCCGGCGGTCCCACCACTCCACCCCGTGTGGAAAAAATCTTCATGCATGACTCTCCTCCCCCCGCGCTCGTCCAATCCGTTGTGACCAGCAATATTTCCACCCATTCCCTCCCCCGTAATTTACTCCAACAAATATGCCCACTTAGTTGTTACTTAACTGCAAGTGCATTGGTTCACTGACATAGGGCCCAACAGGGGTCTGGCCCACATGTCGCTGATTTAACCGACCTCTGATTAAGTCGATCTGCAGCTCAGTCCATATCTTATGTAGGTGTGCCATTGCTCGCTATAAATACTGCGCCTCCCACTACATCGCTATCTCCTCCCCCTCACATTCACGTTCATCGCTATCTCCTCTCCCTCCCTCTCACGTCGACCACCATGGCATCGCCCCTCCCAAGCCCTAGGCGCCCCTCGCTGCACCGCGCGGACGGTCACGCGTCGCCGTTCCGTTCCTCGCCACCACTAGTCGAGGAGGACGCGTCGGCGTTCCGCTCCTCGGCGCGACGCGACGCGTCGCCGTTCTGTTCCTCGCCGCCACTAGAGGAGGAAGCGTCGGCGTTCCGCTCCTCGCCGCGATGCGACGCATCGCCGTTCCATTCCTCGCCGCCACTAGTCGAGGAGGACGCGTCGGCATTCCGCTCCTCGCAGCGACGCGTCGAGGTGGACGCGTCAGCGTTCCCAATCTCGCCAGCACGCGCGTCGGAGGACGCGTCGGCTCCCCGCTAAGAGGAGAATGCCACGCCGCCCGCCGAGCCCCCCAGCCTTGAGGAGCTTTGGAAAGAAATGGATGTCGCATTGTGGGAGGCTTTGCCTCCAGTAGAGCGCGCCAAAATAGAGGCGGAGAAGAAGGCCGAGGAAGAGAAGCGCAACGCGGAACAAGCTGCCTGGGAGGCCTATGTCGCGTCCGAGAGAGTCAGGCAATTGGCTCTTTGGCAGAAGGCTCGTGTGAGGGCCGTGAGGGTGGCGGAGGACGCCCGTGTCGACGCCCTGAGTGCATTCGGGCCCAAGCGCCTCATCTATGCTTGGCGGTACATGGACCGGGTGCACGCTTCCAGCGAGGAGGAGTACCTGTTGGCGCCGAATCACCACACTGGTGTGATCGCGCTTGCCCGCCGGCAAGCTGCCAATCAGCACCCCGTGAGTTGCGAGGCTGAGGAAGAGGCGTTGTGTCGGCGCGCTGGGAAACGGCCGCGCACCAGGGCACTCGTGGCGCGCCGCAAGCGCTCCTGCGAGCGCCGTGGCTTTTAGGAGGAGTATAATTTTTGTTTCGTAAGGCGATCTCATTAGTTTTGGGACGCAAATGATAAATCCTGAACGTTCAGGAATTTTAGCGTCCGGGATTAAGTATGGAAAAGGGAAAATTTGGAAACCTTGTGTATTCGTACGCTTTTTGCAAGTACGTGCATACAGCACAAACTTTACTATATACTATCGCACTACACGTCTCTCTTGATATATGCTTGCAGATTGTGCTACTCCTCCGTCCAGGTCAATAAGTCATCTTTGGTTGTGCACCGTGACCAAGAAGGAGGAAGACTTATACACCTAGGCGGAGGAGTACTACTATTACTTATGCGTGCAAATGCACGTTTTAACATTAAGATGCGGTTTTTGTAAAAGTAGAAAAACAACAATAGTCAAGCTTGTGAAATGATTCAATGCAAAACAAATGCAAAAATGCTCGTTTAATTGTTTACTTTTAGCTTCCTTCTCTGTGGTTATTTCTCTGTCGTACTTTGTACGGAGTATCTCACTAGTTGGAAAGGCATGCAAATTCCCAAACCGCTTCCTACACCCTGTATCGAATTTTTTGCCTAACGAGTTGTGCCGTGCAATTGGAATTCCAACTTGAGTACTACTACTAGTAGGAGTACCAGGGGCCAGTTCTTTTAGGCTTCTAGATTAGTAATCCCATAACTACTACCTCCGTCCTGGTTTATTGGTCCCCATTGTAATATGTGTCAAATTTTGATCATAAATTTAACTAATCAAATGTTAGTGCATGTCACATGCACTAACATTTTATCAGTTAAATCTTTGGTCAAATTTTAGCACAAATTACAATGGTGAGGAATAAACCAGGATGGAGGTACTACTAGTAGTAGTTTAGAAGCCCAAATAAATAAGTGAGGTGCCTTAATGTTACTCTCCACTGTGACTAGTCTTATGGGAAAAGCTGTGGAAGCCGCCAAAAGAACTGGCCCTAGGAGTAGTAGCTAGGGATACTAGGAGCAGTAGCTAGGGATCGAGTGTGTGAGATGAACCGGAGAAAGTAAATGCAGAGAGATGAAATGCAAAGAATACGAAGAGATGTGATGGTTGCTTGTCCGTTTATTTTACCAGGCCACTTATTACTGGGAGTGGTTGGGTTTTGTGATATGACGGCTTTATTGCCGCGCCACGAGCGGGGTGAGACTCCCCTGCAGCGCCGCCCTCTACATTAGTACGACTACATCGGCCGTGGTTTATCCCCCATTGAATTTGACTGAATATTTAACTGACAAAATGTTAGTGCATGTCAACAAAAACAATATCGTTGGATGCGTATTTGAAAATAGTTTTCAATGATACTCCTATAATTTTAGGTGACATGCATCATCATTTATCATACTATATATAATGTTAGTACAATTTTTGGTCGTACTAATCTATACTCCCTCCGTTTCTTTTTACTCCGCACATAAGATTTGGTCAAAGTCAAACTACACAAAGTTTGACCAAATTTATATACCAAAATATAAACATCTACAATACTAAAACTATATAGTATGAAAATATGTTTCATGGTGCATATGATAATATTGATTTCATATTGTGAATGTTTATATTTTTTAATATAAAGTTAGTCAAACTCTACAAAGCTTGACTTTGACCAAACCTTATATGTGGACTAAAAAGAAACGGAGGGAGTAGTAAGGTGCCCATGCGTTGCACGGAAGAGTGAAATGCATTGATCGGGGAGTTGTTTATTTTGACAAAGGATGTGGGGGTCATCTCATGTGTAACGGGTATTGATAGGTTTGTTCAGATATTAATTCATCAAACATCCGGGTGAAATAAATAAAAAAGTATCTTTTGCAAACAAAAGCGTTCAACTGTTCAACCTGCATCCAAAACTTGTTAGATATAACTCTTATTGTGCTTTGCATGAAATGATCTTCAAGAATTAGTTTTTGGGTATCCATTGTTATACATGTTGGCTACATATGATATGGCACTTTCTTATAGTCAACAGTTGGCTATACTATTTAAGTATTAACCATGCCCTTATACACCTAGACGGAGGGATTAAATCAAGATGACTTGGAAGGGGGCAGAGGATATGTAAGAAATGGTTCATCATAAATCTTTCACCAGTACTGTAGTAAAAATTCATACATGGAAGATTCTAGACTAAACCATAAATGGATACACTTTTATTCATGCGTGATACTCCAATAGAGCAAGATCATGCATGGGAGTCTCCACACGCTTAGACAACAGAATACATTGAGCGAATACTAATGATTAAAATTTAACTTGAAAATGCAGATGTCCAGGTGAACCTCCTTGGAGTCCCCGTGCACATTGTTGGAGTTCAAATAACACCATGGGTTTTCCATGTCCACATCGGCGGGAAGGTCCCAGCTCGGCAGAGCCCAAGTATGCTTGGCGTAGCCAGTGTCGCCGCCCACGTACCTCCGAGGGGTAGTAATAGTGAGCACACACATGTACATTGGCCTCATGTCAGTGTCAGCGTCAGCGGCGTCGCCCCTGACGCACACTACAGAGATGTGGCAGCGGCCTGCGCGGGCCTCGCCGGTGGCCACGATCAAGAGGAAGACGCTGCCGTCCTCCTCTGAGACTAGCAGGCGGCGCTGATCCTCCAGCCACTCCGGCACAGTGAACGGGTAGCACGTCTCGTACTTGATGTTCTTCGCCAAGGGCCAGTAGTGATTGCCGCACGCCTGTGTCAGGTGATGCACGATGTCCGCCGGCGAGCCCCAATGGCACCGGGCACTCATAGCAGTAGACAAAGGTCTCCTTGGAGGCATCGACCAGGCCGTCCATGAAACAGGAGTGGCTGTAGGGGACGTTCCGCCAGTTGAATATATGAGCAAGTTACTACGAGATTTAGTCCGAATAAGCACAAAATAAATCATGACGGCTATAACAGAGATTAAACTAATCATGCGGACTAGCATAGTAGATGAACAGATCGAATCTAGGACACAAACTAGAAACATGAATTCTACCATGATTTTGAACAGGAAGGACAGAAACACATACGGTGCAACGGGAGCAGCACCATTGGCGTTGAGGTTGTCGCCCATGTCGTTGAGGAAGAGGTTGCCGAGGTCGGGAAGAAGTAAATGCGTCGGTGAAGTCGTCGCTGCTAGCGATCGCGAGAGTGCGCTCCCAAATTTTAACAGCCTACCGAATGGGCGCGGGAGGGAGTGGCTGTAGGGGACGTTGCGGCCGCCGAATGGAGCGCAGGAGTAGCCCATGAAGCAGTAGATGGTGCTCCTCCCTAGTCTCTATTCTTATCTCTATCTCTACTACTCTTCTTTGTTTTTTATAATATACTAGTTGTAGTTGTCAAATCGAATAGTACTGCGCCGTCAACTGCATGCCCGGCTGAACACGCCTCCTTGCCTCCATCAAACCCCTTCGCTAAACCCGCATGCAAACCGAGAAACCTACTCCGGCCCGCGGGAGCAAATTTTCCGATTGCCGTTGGAGAATAATAGAGTCACGTCAAATCCATTTGAGTTAATTGCGTGTATGATTCTCCCTCTATAAAAAGTTAATTGCATCCTTAATCTTGTATTCTAAGTACTCTATGGGTTCCACTGTCAGTACAGTGTACATGACTTGCAGGCTGGCTACAGATTCATACAGAAAGTTAAAAAGAAACAAATCTATGACTTGCAGGATTGGAGTTAGCACCGATGGCAGTTTGTAGTCGTTCCACGCTCGGGCATTGAAGTTTGTAACTATTTTAGATTAGAACATACTACTCCTCCGGTGCTAGTAGTAGAGCAGAGTCCTACTCCACTACTACTCTACTCAAGCAAGTTAGGGCATAGTAGCAGGTGCTGTAGGGAGTACCAGTACTATGATCACTCAAGCAAGTTGTCTCACCTCGATATGACCCTACGCTGCTGGTATGTTTCTCGTAAGTCAAGCGGCGTGCTGTAGTCATCATCACCTTTCCACTTCCCGCAACACATATTCGCTTCTCCATCTTTGTCTGCTCTTCCATCCCCGCTAAGGCACCTCCCCCCTCGTCCAATCTTCCATCCCCGCTAAGGCGCCTCCCCCCTCGTCCGAAACCCAAGCACTAACAATGGCAGAACCGAGCAGCGTCCGCCGAAAGACTGGCTGGAATCCGCTCCCCACAGAGGTAATCAAGCTCATTGTTTGCGTGTGGACAATCTCAGTACCATGCCGCTCGCCGCGGGCTCGTCGGGGCTGTACCGTTTACTCAAAGCCCTCAGGCCGGAGCTTTTTAAGCCAGCTCCTTGCTTGCTGATGCCGCCTGATCTTCAGAAACGGCGTGTCACGCAGCATAGCGATCGTAGGGTGGCGAGCATCGACCCCCTTGACTGCGATCTGATCCCCGTCACAATCAACTACATTAACGATACTTACTGGGTCGGCATGAACACGTCTTGGATGGTGCTCGTCGACGGTCACGGCAGCTGGATGCTCGTGGAGGTCTACACCCGGCGATTGATCCCCCTTCCTTCGATTAACACTGCCTTTGCTTTGGCACCATGCCCGAATACTCGGAATCTTACAATAGCCAACATGATACCAAGTTTGATTTGCTCAAGGTTGTAATCTGCCAAGTGCCCACAAGATCTGCGAATTATAAAGACTTCAGGATAATTGCATTCTTCAAACGCGGTCTCGCCTATCTGACAGGTCACTGCAGTAAGTGGATAAATCTGCACGTCCATCACAGGATCATACATCCTCCATGGTTCTCTGATACCATTGAACACAAGGGCTTCATTTACGCTGTCGACTCCTTCTATGGCTGGACGAATTGCTAGCCTACTCCAGTCATTGCTACAAACGACAGTTACAGCAGTATGTTACTTTCCTATGATATCATGATGGGTTGCTTATATTACTGTCAACATTTACAGAAAATATTCATGCTCATAACATGTTGTTCTTAAGATTGACTACATCAAGAGCCCTTTTTTATTTGACTCCAACTTTTTTAAGGGTTATTTGACTCCAACTTGATATGATGTTGTAGGCCGCCTGGTGTCCCTACCCTTCCTAATCCCAGAACCTTCCAAAGAAAAGCGGCATGGAAGTTGCAGGTGGTTCCTGGATCGATCAGACGACAGCGGACGATTGATGATCGTTCGCACGTACCGGACGTGTTGTTTCGCGGAATACAATCACAGTCACTGCAAGGTCTTTGAGCAGGATCCCGGCTTCTCTGGGCCTTCAGGAATTTTTGACTGGAGGTTGGTAAGTAGCCTTGGTACACGCTCTCTGTTTGTCGGACTGAATTATCCGATTAACCAGGAGATAACCGACGGCAAGCATCATGATGGCAGCGCGGTTTCGTTCATCAGGCAAAACTATGTGTACACAGCGTACCATGCGTCTCTGCATGCACCATACCCTGATATGTGCTGCCACACTCTGCAGCCAAAAGTAGGAGAGAGGGTCGCAAGTATCAGACTTCGACCTACTGGCTGGAGTTTCCCCCGTCAGGCCCCATCTTGTTCAAGCCGTCAGCCAATCTCCACAGCTTAATAAATAGTAACGTTTAACTGAGCCAGTTAGTTAGATGCATACACTTGGTGTAGTATGATCATTATTTAGTTTGATGCATACGCTTGTTCTTTTTTGGTAGCCCTTTTGTAAAGATGGCTGATGTTTGGTTTGGAAGAGAGAGTTGCGTCTTCACTCTTACGGCTCGCATCGCTTCATTGCACCCCAGCCCTGGTTGTTGCTGCTGTTGTTTTCAATGTACAATCAGTAGTATATTTAAATCTGTTGGTTGAATAAATGTGTTGTTAGAGCGACAAACACAATGTTTTGGAAGTAGTTGCGGTTCGATCCTTTAGTGCCCTGCACGTGCACGTAGCGCATACTATTTTTCGTGACGGAACACATTTTCACTTGTTGATAACATGCAGCCCACCGATGAAGGCCCAATAGAAGCCCATAATTAAGCGGAAGGAGACTCTCACATGAATCCGGCCCAGGTACATGCTCGTGGTCCCCTAAACATAAATAAGTAAATAAATAAATAAAGCTAAATGCTCATGCACCAGTTCTTTAAATTCACGATTTAAAAGGAGGATATTATTTCCTTTGATAGTGTCGTTACATCCAGTCGATATTATTCTTCGGCAAAGATAGTGACCAGTCTTCTTTCTCCCAGCATTTTCTTCCTGCAACCAGCGGACCCATGCAAATCGTAGTCAATGTCGTAAATAGATCCGGTCCATTTTTATTTTTCAATAAGAATGTCCAACCCAGCCCAAACACATTGGCGACAACACTTTATCCTCCGCCTTGAGTGCGCGCCGCTTGTGGCCGCCGTCCGACCCATCAACATAGTTTTTTTTGAAACAGTCCTGTCAACATAGTGAATCGGAGAGGAATGTAGTTGTGAGTATGTGAGACGGACCCACCAGTCCACTCCCGAACACAAGCAAGCGCCTCTTTTACTACTCGGATGAACCCCTCGTTTTTTTACTCTAATCCACCCTGCTGATATCTGGGACCCACATCATTTTCAACGTATAGTCAATTAATGACAGAATTGCACAACCTTTTTAGTAGTAATTCGGAGGAGTGGGCTATAAACTGGGTTGTGCGGTCTCTGTGACCCGTCTAACAACATGACCAGCCCAGCTGTTTTTTCTTTGGGAAAATAGGTAGCCCGGTATTTCTTTTTGAAGAATACTCAAGCTAGGCCTATTTGTTTTCTCCGACTTACTGGGCTTCAAATCTTTCAAGACGAGGAGGGATGCATTCTGGCCTGGCCAAATAGTATGGTTAGTGTCTGTTAAAAGTAATATCAAAAGGGGTTGAAAATTCCAAAAAAATATAGCAAATGGGATATTAGTTTCTTTTTTTGTTTTTGTTCTTCACTGATATTTTATACGTATTTCATTGGATTTAACATGACATAGTACTAATTTATTTTCAAATTTGTTTTAGTATGGCTACTAATTTTTGGATTAAGAATATTTTGTTCCCTAGAAAAAATTTAAGAATTTTCAAAATTTCCCACATATTTAGTTAATTTTTTACCCTGGTACTAACCAAAAAATGGGCAGCAATTCTAAAAATGGAAAACAGGCTGCAATAAATTCCATATGAATTAGAAAATGAGTAAAAATTATAAAAATAATAGCAAATGGGCTGTACACGCCATAGATTTCGAGGCTGACTTGTTTACGCAAGGCTTTGTCAGTCCACACACGATTCTGGCAGTAGTTATTGTTAGATGTCCATCCAACGGCCGACGTGCTTCTTCAATCTCTGATCTTCCTGCTCCAGCCGCCTAAACTAGCGCCGGCGAGACTGCCTGCTCCCTCCTCTTGTGGCCCGCTGTGATGCCGTGCAGACTTCCCCGGCCCACCCTACTCCCTCCGCTGGCCTGGCCGCATGCAATCAACGGCCTCCTTATTACGAGAAAAAAAAATGATTCCTCCCACTGACATCTGGGGCGCACCGGTTGGGAGGCTGACCTGTGGGCCTACTAAGTTGACGCGTACGCAGGGCTTGTCAACTTAGTCAACAAACGATTCTAGCAGCAGTAACCGTTGGATTTGAATCGAACGATCCTGCTGCTTCTTCAATCGCTGCTCTTCTTGCACCAGCCGCCCAAACCAGCGCCGGCGAGACCGTCTGCTCCTGCCTCCAGTGGCCGGCTGTGCTGCCGTTGAGGCCTCATCGCCCCCTACTACTCCCACCGCTAGCCAGGCCCTGGGGCGACGACAGCCTCACACCGCAACCGAACCAGTGAACCGTCGTACTCCTCTCCTCGTGGGCATCCACTGCCGCGTCTTCCCCGGCTCCGCGTCGTCCCCTTCCTAGGCCTCACCGTCGTCCACCGCCTTGGTGCTCTCGGCGCGGCGTGGTCAATGTGGTCAACGACCAACTTCCATCCGAAAAGTCTCAGACTTGAGAGGTGACAGCTGGGTCCACGGCCACAACCCAGTTTTTTTGTGATTTGCCAAGTAAGTCGCATTGTCAGGCCTGTTGGGCTGCAAATATTTCAAGACGAGGAGAGCTTTCATTCGGCTGGCCGAGAAAATGGCCTATCAGTAATGAGAAATAGGATGTACATTTTTAAAACACATCAAACCGGCAATTAGTTTCAAATTTCTTTTTTTCATTTCGAGATTTTAAATTACATTAATTTTTATGTGTGGATAATTTTGTTGGATTTTATATTGATATACATTTATTTTTAAATCATTTTGAATGTGACTCGAAATTTCGGGATTAAAAACAGTTCAGACCGCACCAAAATATGCAAAATTTCGTATAATTTTTTAACCATGGCCATAATATGGGCTGTAATGCTAACAAAAAGAATATGGGCTCCAAAAAAACCTTAAGAATTAGCAAATGGGCTGTAAATTATTAGAAATAATGGCAGATGGGTTGTATGCTGTTTTCCACAGATTTGAGGCTTTCCTAAAAAAAGGTTGACGCACAAGCAGTGACTGTTCGATGTCCATCCAACGGCCGTCGTGCTTCTTCAATCTCTGGTCTTCCTGCTCCAGCCGCTCAAACAAGCGCCGGTGGGAATGCCTGCTCCCTCCTTCCCGCGGTCGGCTGTGCTATCGCACAGGCCACACCGCCCCACCGTACTCCCATCGCTGGCCTAGCCATCCCTCTACTCACCCACACCTGCTGTTATTCTCCAGCGATGGCAGACGAACCAGTAAACCCTCGTACAGTCGTACTCCCCTCCGCGTGGGAAACAACTGCCGAGACTTCCCTGCCTCCGTGTCGTTCCCTTCCTAGGCCTCGCCGTTGTCCACCGCCCTGGTGCTCTCGGTGCGGCTTGGTCAACATGGTCAACGACCAACATGCATCTGAAGTGGATTGTACGTGGAGAGGCTGACAACTGGGTCCACGGCCACACGCAAGGAAATGCCTCCTTATTACGCGCAAAATAATGATTCCTCCACCTGACATCAGGGACCCACCGAAAGGGCATCTGTATTTCGCGAAAAAAACGTTACCGCCGCTGACAGCTCGAACCTACCAGCTATATCTTCGCACGCAAGGAAGTGCCTCCTTATTACGCACAAAAAAATTAATACTCCCCCTGTTAGCTGGGACCCAGTATAGTGGCACGCTGAATTGTGGGCCTACTAAGTTGACGGGGACGGAGGGCTTTGTCAACTTAGTCAATATGCACGATTCTAGCTCCAGTGACCGTACGATGTCCATCCAACGACCGTAGTGCTTCTTCAACCTCTGGTCTTCTTGCTCCAGCCGCCCAAACCAGCGCTGGTCGTGCCTCGTGCTCCTGCCTCCCGTGGCCGGCTGCGATGCGGCGGAGGCCTCACCGCCCCCTACTAGTCCCACCGCTGGCCAGGTCATCCCTCTACTCACCCACACCCTCTGTTATTCTGCGGCGACGGTAGCCTCACACCGTAGCGAACCAGTGAACCCTCGTACTCCTCTACGCGTGGGCATCCACTGTCGCGTCTTCCCCGGCTCCGCGTCGTCCAATTCCTAGGCCTCGCCGTCGTCCATGGCCCTAGTGCTCTCGGCGCGACGTGGTCAACATGGTCAAGGAATGGCTTTCATCGGACATGGACTGTACGTGGAGAGGCTGGCAGCTGGGTCCACGGCCGTGGCAAGGAAGTTCCTCCTTATTACGCACAAAATAATTATTCCTCCACCTGACAGCGGGGACCCACCGGACGGGCCACCGTATTTCGCGAAAAAAACGTTTCCCCCTGACTGCTGGGACCCACCAGCTAAATCTTCGCACGCAAGGAAGTGCGTCTAGGCAAAAAAAACGATTCGTCCCCCTGACTGCTGGGACCCACCAGCTACATCTTCGCAAGCAAGGAAGTGCCTGACAGTCGGGACCCACCTGGTCGAAGCGTACGTAGTGTTGTCATTCTGGTCATGAACATGTACGTACATACTGGTCGATGTAGAGGCACGCACGTGTTGTAGTAGAGGCGCGCACGTAGCATGTACACGTACGTACAGCGGCCAGTGTGCAAGAAAGAAAATACGACCACATACGTACATACGGGCAGGGTCTTGAACGCCTACTCGCACATACGTACGGCCAGGGCTTGTGTACATGGCTGTGTCGGAATGGAGAAAGAGCGTCGTCGTCATGTTCATGGGGAGCCAACCGGCTGGGTAGGAACGGAATGTGTCGTCGTGTTCATTGGGAGGGATTGGACGGAACAGCCGATGAAAATGAGGCCTGGCGTACCGCACAACGGAGGAAATGGCCTTGTGTTCGACCGGCCACGTTCGAAACAGGATCCTGTTCATCGGGAGGGGTCTGGCGAACCGCAGAACGGAGGAAACGGACCTCCTACGGTCAAAACGGGGTCCTGTTGATCGGGAGGGGTGTGGCGTACCGTAAAAGGGAGGAAACGGACTTGTGTTGGAGCGCTACGGTCGAAACGGGGGTCATGTTCATCGGGAGGGGTGTGGCGTGCATCAGAAAGCGGACTCCGCGGATCTTGTTCATCTCCACCGTTGACCCCCTCCAGCCTCCACGGGCTACTATTCATCCACCGTCGACCTCCTCCAGCCTCTACCTGCGACTTTTCATCCACAAGCTCCTGTTCATCCAGCCTCCACCGCGCGCTACTCCACCGGCTACTGTTCAACCAGTCCTCTCCACGGGCTCCTGTTCAACCACCCCTCCATGGGCTACTGTTCATCCTGCCCTCCACCGTCTACTGTTCATCCTGCCCATCACGGGGTGGTCCTGTTCATCCTGCCCTCCACGGGGTCCTGTTCATCCAACCCCAACCGGCTCGAACGACCGGGTCTGTTCATCCACCCCACCGAAGCTGTTCATCAAACCCCCAAAGAACGCTCCTTTGTTCATCAGAGGCAGCGCCACGGGTCTGTTCATCAACCCCCCCCCCGCAAGCGCTCCTTGTTCATCGAGGCGGCATCGATCGACTTGATTAGCGGCGATGGCGAAGAATCGCTCGATCGGGTTCGATTAATGACATTGATTGATCGCCAGATTGATGAAGCGTAGCTGCAATGCAATCGCTCGGGTTCAGTTAGATCCCAACGCCTTGCTCGGGTTCAGTTAGAGCCCAACGCCTCGCACCCACGCGTGGGTGTACGAGAGAAACGCGCATCGCTCGGCCCCGACCACCCACCGTAACCGGGGACACCCGATATTTTCCTCGCTCTCGCTTCTACCACGGTTTTTTCCGTCATGGACGGCCCAAAGAATGTCATGCAGCTGCGTCTCCGGCCCGCCCAGGACAAAAAGCCCATTTTCTGTCATGATTTTTTGTCATAGAAGTAGGACCCCACCACATCTATGATGATACCGTGTTTTGTCACAATTATCGTCATAGAAGTGTCATAAGTATGACAGAAAAGATTTTCATTCGGCCCAAAATGTCACGGATGTGTCCTTTTTTTGTAGTGCTTGCTCCGGAAGGTCTTATTGCACGGACGCCGAGCTCTTTGTAAGCATGTGTCCCGCGGCCAACTGTAACTGGATTCTAGAGTTCGCTACAGTGGCGGCGACAGGCCTAGGGTAGTTGGGGCTATAGCCCTAGGCCTAGCAACATTAGCCTTTGTAATTCCTTCTTATAAAATATAAAAAATCACTGAAGTGCATCACTCAAGCTAATATAGCCCTAAGCGTAATCTGATGCTAGTTCCGCCACTGGTTCGCTATGTGGGAATTTCCTGGTGACTCTTGTTCCTAGCTAGCTTTGCTTTTTTCCTTTCTTACAATCTAATGAATCTCGTCACCAACAAAATAAGGTATTGGGCGACATCACCACTATTTTGTTCCATATTTTACTAGTGAAGTATGGTAGAGGCCATGGATTTTGTAGTAGCATTGGTCGGGAACGGTGGCCATGATATATGCGGCCGTGAGGCGAGCATGTGAACATGATCATAACTGAAAGCATTGGCAGTTCACCTAAAACCGTATATAGTGTACGATGTACATTAAAGCTTAGTGCAAAGTAAGGAGTGGTACGTCATATGTGGCCCCACGCGACACCCAAGGCACATCTACGTAATACAGCAGCTTCAGCAGTAGAGGAGATAAAGATTGAATGTGAAATATGGTTTTCTTCCTGCTTTATTGGTTCCTGTAAATGCAAGGCGAATCCAGTGGCTCATGAATTGACCCTGCCAGGTTTAGAATGCCCCGTGGGTGGTCCCTAAGAAAAGGACTGCAGTTCGAAGAGAGACGACAAAAAGATGCAAAATGTGGACGTAGAGGAAACCAAATGATCTTCGATATGATTTTCTGTTTAGAAAAATCATTGTTGCTTTGTTTCTTTTTATATGATGTGCTCTGTTTAGTTAACCAACAAAGTGGTAAAGTGATATTGTTTGCTATGAAAAACCGAATGTGACGGCCCTTGACGGTGGCTACATTTTTAGATGTTTCTTTAAGTTTTTTTAGGGTTTGGGTGCCCATATTTGAGAGCCGGCGGAGGGTTCTCCTAAATTTTTTATCAGCTAAACAGTTGGATGGTTCATTTAAGTGTGCCTTAATTTCTCAAAAAGGTTTTTTTGTGAGGAGTGGACACCCTTTAAGAGTTCGACTAGAGATGCTCTTAGTAGAGTTGAGGTGCTAGCTAAATCCTATGCAAGAATGCTGAAACCCATTTTGCTGGTCAGAATTTAATTTGGAATTGGTGAATTTGTATTGCGATTCAAATTCAAAGTGTGGATGCCTCAGATTTCAGTCTCAGAATTTGATCCCACTTTCACAAGATACCTTCAGTTAGTCCACTAGTCATGGATATATTTGCATGGCCATGTAAAAAAATTGTTCGAGAAATGGCTTCTTTTAGTTAGAGTCATGAGTATCATTTACTTATGTAGTCCGTGTCAAAAGGATTTAGACAGAGAGATCCTAGGAATGACATGGCAAAATATTTGGAATCGAATTTGTTTTTAGTTCCCTTACATCATATCCCATCCCAACATTAGAAACGAAAATGTAAACAATTATATTTCAACCTGAAATGGACATGTAGACCCGTTACCATTGACCAAGTCAATTCCAACTTCCAAATGTGGAGTTTAAACGGATCACGTCTGTATATAGTATTTTATACCAAGTTTGTAGATGTCAATATTTTTCTAAATAACTACTGGATCGAACTTCAAATCTTTTTTGACTTAGAACAGACAAACTGTGGTGTGTAAACGTGGTCGAAGGGAGTACTCGCGTTTGCTTGCTCGTGGCATGTGGTAGAGACGTGGACCCTCCTTCTCCTTGGTACAAGCCGGCGGAGTCTTGGACCAAGGGCTCGCGCTCCAGTGGGCTAGATTGGGGCTCGGGGTGGTTGGTGCTCTCATGCCCGGTAAGGTTGGTTGGGCTCCGTGCGGGTGTTGTCCGTGGGAGCAAGATTTCCTTTCATGTGGGCACAATGGGCAATGGTGGTGGCCATGACATCGCAGCACTGGCAGGCGGATCGGTGCAAAGTGAAAGCTTTACGCTTTGTCGCTGACGGATACGACGCTTGTGGGTGCCGTTTCCCTATTGAGGGTGTCGTTGTGGTTCTCCTCTCTGTGTCAGAGTTCCAGGTGAAGACCGTTTGGTTCGGACTCGGCAGTGGCGACGCTCAGCGCCGTCCCCCCTCCTTAGGGCGTTGTCGCGGAGCTTAGTTGTGGCATTGTTTTCAAGTCAGACTGTATTATTTCTCAGCGATGTAGTCTACATTGTCTGGTTATCTCGGAACCTGCTTTGTAGGATGGCCTCCTCACTACCGTATATCGTTCTGTTGTGAAACCTTGATTTGTGCTTTATTTATAAAATGAGGTGAGAGCGTGTTTCATGAATTACTTTCTTTCTTGCAGCCCTTCACCATGCCTTTCCTTTGTGCCGCTGGCCCCTTGGAGGGGTGCTGGAGGGGGTCGTTCCGGTCTGAGTGGCCACTGCCGTGTCTTCTAGTCAGTGTCGCAGCGGGGTTCAGTCCCGGGTCAAGGAAGGGAATGTAGTATTTAAAATGTGCCGCAGAAGTGTTATTGCTTTGGTCGTTCCTCACGAAGTCACGATGCCATCGTGCGCTTGTGCATCGTCGTTCGAGGTTTGAGCACATCAGATGAAGAGATTGAAAGTGGGTAACTAGCAGGGTGTTGACCCATGTTGTAAGATGCAAAAAGCTCAAAAGTGGCAAGAAAATGCGGTTCTTATGAGTATTTGATGCAGAACACGTGTATTATTCAGATGATCAACCTTGACACTGTTCACCACGCAAGTGTTTGCCCAGCAAGCAGGTACACCATTGCACCCATTATTCATTAGTCCTGGCCTGTGAGTCTGTGAGCGCCCGCTTGCTCTGCAAAGTCTCATTGCACGGACGCCGAGCTCTTTGTAAGCACTTCTCCCACGGTCAATCATAACTGAACTCTAGAGTTTGCTATGTGGGAATTTCCTGGTGACTCCTGTTCCTAGCTAGCTTTGCTTTTTCTTTCTTCTAATCTAATGAATCTTGAGGTACTGGCAGACATCACCAGCACTTTGCTTCATATTTTCCTAGTGAAGTATGGCAGAGGCCATGGATTTTGTAGTAGCATTGCTCAGGAATGGTGGCCATTATATATGCCTGCTGTGAGGCGAGCATGTGAGCGTGAACATCATAACTGAAAGCATTGGTAGTTCACCTAACACCATCAGTAGCTTACGATGTACAAGCCTCACTACTTTACTAGGTCATGGATTGTTTTAACACACACGACTTTCTAATTATGGCACTGGCTTGGCTGGATCGACATGAAGTTCTATTAGGCCAGCAACTGTTTTGCCCCTTGTCGAACTTTGATTGAGACATAGCCTTGCTGCCGCGGGGCAGCCGACTTATAATTCTAGTTACTGTCCTTCTTGTTCATGTAGTGCCTGCCTCTCTCCAAAACTCCTTCCCGCACTTGATTGAGCAAAAGATGCAGCTTCACTAATTGAGTTAGGCACTATCTAGGCCAAGCATTTCAAGCCTCACTACTTTACTAGGTTATAAAACAACATTTTGGTCACGTGTTCACCAGTTCTTCACTAGGAGAATTAATTCAAACAAGACGACAAGAACAATTACACACTTCGATAAAAAAAAAACTTCCTTGATTACTACTACAAGTGCAATCAATATTTTCTCCATACCTTGCCAAGACGTTTGCCCTTCTATGTTGACTTCTTTGGCCCACACACATGTTTGTTCTGTGCCTTCACATGAAAAAACTTGGACATTGCATCCTCTGTAATCTCATCCCTAGCAACTAGTACACCAAATAACCAATATACCTCTTTGAATCAACTGATTAATGTATTCTCCCGTACCAACAATTGCAATCTTTCTTCATACTATTACGCCAACATTGAGCTCACATTACTTGAAACTGAAGAACAGATGCACACTACTGCACTTATTATGTCATTTTTCACACTTGTAGAAGACCCATCCAGAATGTTTGTCCATCGTGCTGACCCTGCGCAACAGCAAAAGCCAGGAATCATTGCGTTTTATCAAAGGCAGAGGCGAGGCGATGAGTTTTTGGGCGATGGTTGAGCTCGGCCGGATAAAGATCTATTGACCGCTAGAGGAGCAACGAGAGGTGATCGGCGAGAGGAGGAGGACATCCTGAGAAGAGTTCCCGAAGTGACACGGGGCGCTCGGGGTGACTGCGTGGTTCCGTTCCCGGCGTAACACGACTTTGAGGTGGCCCTTCTTGTCGATGAGCTCGCGGCGCCGGGCCTAGCCGCGTTGATTTAGATGACAACATTGACCGGCGAGCGAATCAAAGTAGGACGGTAGGTCGGAGGGGGCTGCCGGGTGTCGGCGGGAGTGCTTGGTGGATGTAGTAGGTAACAATCTCCAAGCTGGCGTGGAGGCACCCAAGGCCCCGAGGTTTTTTTTGGAAACGGAGGCGTGCCCCTGGCCTCTGCATCATGATGATGCATGCATCCATCCATCTTATTAAACAATCCACGAAGTATCACAAAGTCATAAAAGTATTACAGCTCGCAAGCGGAGCGAAGCAAATGAAAAAAAAAGAGAAATACATGCTGACAGTCATCACCGGTACGGCAATATGAAGGATAAGCTTCGAGGGGGTGGGGGAGGCAACTGCACAAGGGAATAAAATATTTTTCTGAGAACTCCTTTTGGGCGCCCATATTTGTGAGCCGGCGGAGAATTCTCTTAATTTTTTTATCAGCTAAACCGTTGGATGGTTTGTTTAAGTGTGCCTTAATTTCTCAAAAGACAATTTTTTGAGGAGTGGAGCCCCTTTAGGAGTTCGGCTAGAGATGCTCTTAGTAGGATCATTTTGAGGTGCTAACTAAATTCTATGCAAGAATGCTGAAGCCCATTTTGCTTGTCAGAATTTAATTTGGAATTAACAAATTTGTATTGTGATTCAAATTCAAAGTGTGGATTCCTCGGATTTTAGCCTTGGAATTTGATCCCACTTTCACAAGATACCTTCAGTTAGGCCCCTCCCTAGTCATGGATGTATTTGGCCATGTAAAAAAAATCTTCGAGAAATGGCTACGCTTAGTTGAAGTCATGAGTATTATTTACTATGTAGTCCGTGTCAAAAGGATTTAGACTGAGAGACCCTAGAAATACCATGGCAGAATATTTGAAATTGAATTTATTTTAAGTTCCCCTACAATTCATATGCCATCCCAACATTAGAAATGAAATTGTAAATAATTGTATTTCAACCTGGAATGGACTCGTAGACCCGCTAGCATTGACCAAGTCAATTCCAACTTCCAAATGTGGAGTCTTAAATGGATCACGTCTATATAGTATTTTTATTTTTCTCGATAACTACCGGATCAAACTTCAAAAAAAATTGACTTACAACAGACAAACTATGCTGTGTAAACATGGTCGAAGGGAGTACTCGCGTTTGCTTGCCCGTGGCATGTGGTAGAGACGTGGACACCAGTCTGTTCGGTTCTCTTCTCCAGCTTGCTTAGCTGGACAAGAAAATACTGAAGCCAACATGTTTGACAGTGTGGGAGGAGCAAGGCCAATGCTCGAGGTGAGAAGGGCGTGCTTTTCGGTCAAGCTTGCCTTTACAGGAGAATCATTAACCCATCTTGGCAAGGCTTTCCTTGCCCCAACCGCTCTCTCACCTGGCACGGCTAGCGTTTTCGTGCTGCTTCCAAAGTCCAAACATCTAGTCTGGCCAGGCAAGGCTAGAACTAGTGTAATTTTATATTCAAACACGTCGAGCGACTGACCTAAACAGTCGCCATTCTAGATAGGGTGTCCCACTGCCCGCACCATCGAACTAAGCGAATGCTTGGTCGTTGGCATGACCTTTCTATGCGTTCCACAAAACACAATCCACGATGGACAAAACCTCCTGATGCCTCCCCTTCCTGTTGGAACTCTCGTGCTCTACATTGCTCATGACACTGCATGTTTTCTTTGTTACCCTTCCTGACTTCTCTAATTTATATTGTGATGAGTTAGTCCTCCCCCTCCCCCCCCCCCCACCCTCCCCTTGTCTGGGGTATTGTACACTTGGAGATGGATATATTTATGTGGTTTCTTCACAAATCAAGTACTCAAACCATTAATGGTTCACCAAACACCTTGGGTGCTACTCCTCAGTTGAATATTGGGAAATGGTTCCAGACTGCTTTATTATTATTATTATTATTATTATTATTATTATTATTATTATTATTATTATTATTATTATTATTATTTTCTCGAATATGCACGAGTGTGCGTCTCATAGTATAACGAAGGATCGGGGAAGGCACCCGTCCACAGGTTCGTTACATTACATGTACATGACAAATCCATCTCCACCGATTGCTTCAATATTATTATTTTCGAAAAGAGAATGACACTCGACCTTTGCATCGAGTAATGCACACAACCATATATTATTGGTTGTTTAACAATGCCAAGCAAAGCCTAGCATTGAATGAAACAAATTACAGAAAAGTAAAATCTGACGCCATCAAAATGGATCACTCGAGACAGAATCTCCATGAATATACCAAAGCCGTATGACAAGAGACCAAATGAAAGGAAAACTATGCTACTACTAGACAAAGACTCCAAGAGGGGACGGTCGTATGTGTGTCGATGTTGACGAGTCCACCCATAGGTCTAACATGGGATTTTCATCCCCGGACCTTCGTTTCGAGCCAACGCCTTCAACGAGGGTTCAACACTCGCACTGACATTATCTAATTTAACTGAAGGGAAGACTGTAGGCTTTCACCCGGAGTAATGCATATTTGTCATCGAATCTGTCACTGTTATCATCGTCACCGCTAGCCAGCGACATCTCACTAGGCGGATCCAGGCATGGAGAGAGCCCAAAGCCCTGTTGGAGGAGATGTCGAATGCTAATTAAGAACCATCGTCCAACATCTGGGCATTGTCACACATCCTTCAATCCACGTTTATGGAACATGGAGGTACTTGGACATAAGCTGGACCAAATTAGGCCGCCGCTGCAGACACCTCGCAGATCGCGGCCATTGATGCCACCTCGTGGATCCGCCCGTCATGTCTCCAAGGCCACCACCTCAAAATCATGCGCCTTGGCCCCCATCGACGGGATCAGGCCCCTCAGAGCCGTACCACGAGATCAATCACGCACCTGCAAAGGATCGTTGCCACTAGCATCTACATAAGCACGAGAAATCGACGTCAACTCCGCGCGTTCCACCCACGGGGTGCATAGACAACAACTTCTTCAGATCAATGGGTTCCACCACCGGGGAACCGTGCCTCCTGGTCGAGTCGCACTGCAATCATCCTCCCCCCTTGTCCAGGGTATTGTACACTTGCAGATGGATATATTTATGTGGTTTCTTCACAAATCAAGTACTCAAACCGTTAATGGTTCACCAAACACCTTGGGTGCTACTCCTCAGTTGAATATTGCGAAATGGTTCCAGACTGCTTCAACATTATTATTATTATTATTTTCTCGAATATGCACGAGTGTGAGTATCATAGTATAACGAAGGATCGGGGAAGGCACCCGTCCACAGAGTTCGTTACATTACATGTACATGACAAATCCATCTCCACCGATTGCTTCAATATTATTATTTCCGAAAAGAGAATGACACTCGACCTTTGCATCGAGTGATGCACACAACCATATATTATTGGTTGTTTAACAATGCCAAGCAAAGCCTAGCACTGAACGAAACAAATTACAGAAAAGTAAAATCTGACGCCATCAAAATGGATCACTCGAGACAGAATCTCCATGAATATACCAAAAACCCTATGACAAGAGACCAAATGAAAGGAAAACTATGCTACTACTAGACAAACACTTCAAGATGGGATGGTCGTATGTGTGTCGATGTTGACGAGTCCACCCATAGGTCTAAAATGGGATTTTCATCCCCGGACCTTCGTTTCGAGCCAATGCCTTCAACAAGGGTTCAACACTCGCACACTGGCATTATCTAATTTAACTGAAGGGAAGACTCTAGGCTTTCACCCGGAGTAATGCATATTTGGCATCGAATCTGTAATTGTTATCATCGTCACCGCTAGCCAGCGACATCTCACTAGGCGGATCCACGCATGGAAAGAGCCCAAAGCCCTGTTGGAGAAGACGTTGAATGCTAATTAAGAACCATCATCCTGCATCTAGGCGTTGCCACACATCCTTCAATCCACGTTTATGAAACAGGGAGGTACTTGGACATAAACTGGACCAAATTAGGCCGCCGCTGCGGACACCTCGCAGATCGCGGCCATTGATGCCACCTCGTGGATCCGCCCGTCATGTCTCCAGGGCCACCACCTCAGAATCATGTGGCTTGGCCCCCTCAGAGCCATACCACGAGATCAATCACGCGCCTGCAAAGGATCGTTGCCACTAGCATCTACATAAGCACGAGAAATCGACGTCAACTCCGCGCGTTCCACCCGCGGGGTGCATAGACAACAACTTCTTCAGATCAATGGGTTCCACCACCGGGGAACCATGCCTCCTGGTCGACTCGCACTGCAATCATCCTGCCCAGGGCCGTCTAGGTGTCTGTGCCGCCTAGATCACCACGCTCCAGCCCTCGCTGGAGAACGCACCGTCCACCTGCCAGATCAAACCGCCCCATGGTCCTCGTCTTAGGCACATGCAGTGCAGGTGGTTCGCACACCGTCGGCCGTGCCATTGGCCATGTTGGCCCCACCAGTCACCATCTCTTGAATGGGCGAGGGGAAATGAGAGGAGGGACGTACAACAAGGTTAGCGTCGCCGCTAGGGCCAGCGAGGGTGATGGCTACAAATTGCATCCCAGCAGTATATAAGTATATTACCATATTATAATTGCACCATAGTATAATCTAGAAACTATGTCGATTGGCGTAGTTGTTTTTCTATCAAAAGTGAATTGTCATATACTCCCTCTGTTTGAAAATAACTGACGTGGTTTTAGTTCAAATTTGAACTAAAGCCACTTTCATTATTTCTCAATGGAGGTAATAGTTGTCTCGTGCGAAATCATATGCTTTGTTATTCTTGGATACCTTAGTCCCTTCACGAGCTGCTCCTTGGCAAGCAAAAATTATTCAATTGCCCTTCTTGCTAGCGAGGATGACTTTCAAAACGATTTTTTGCTGTTTGCGCGATACATTGTGCAGTACAT
Organism: Aegilops longissima; assembly: GCA_021605205.1. Classification (NCBI taxonomy): domain Eukaryota; kingdom Viridiplantae; phylum Streptophyta; class Magnoliopsida; order Poales; family Poaceae; genus Aegilops; species Aegilops longissima. Next base: position 648,327,907 of record CM038682.1, on the reverse strand, counting down.
TCATATGTTCTACTAGAATATTAATGAAACAACCCCAAGAAAATTTATAATGTTGAAATAACAAAGGCACGAGAGAATCCCCCTAGATATATAACTGGAAATTGCAATTCTAAAATCCAAACCAAACCAATGCACATCAAGTAAAAGAGGCAGAAAAAGGAAACCAAGAAATGTTCAGTTATAACCATGCCTAGTATACGCTTCCACATTCCAGTCCGAAAACTATTTCAAGGGTTTATTTTCCACAACGAGTTCGAATGGACCATTTTTTTCTTTCAAAAAGGAGAATAGACCCCAACCTTTGCACAGTTTGAATGGATCATATGAATTGAGTAATTACTTTTCTCTCACCAGTTCTAAAAGATTGAGAATACGTTGAAGTTTACTCCCAGTCCCTCTAGATTAGAGCAACTCTAGCAGACCCCGCAAAATCCGACCCGCAAAACGCGTTTGCAGTTTGACAAAGATCTCGTTTGCGGGTCAAGAACGAGCGCGGCCGATCAGTTACCGTAGATGAAACTGCATAATTTGAAAAAACGGTTTCGCGGGAGAAATTGCACCATAGTAGTTCAGCACATAGTACATATATTACATGATCAAACACTACAAACACTAGTTCATACTACATACTACGTCAGTACTAGTACTAGAGGGGCTGGAGATCTCACGGCGGCGAGCTCGCGGCCATGGACGACGCCGTGGAGGAGCTCAATCCTCCTCGCCGGAGCTGCCGAGGTCGATGTACTTCTCCCTCTGCTCCTCGCGGATGCGCCGCCACTCGTCGTCCTTCTCCTTGGCGGCGAGGTTGGTCGCGACCGCCTGCTGGAACATGAGGTCTTCGAGCTCCTCGTGGTGGCTTCGGCGCTCCGCCTCCTCGCGCAAGCTCTGCTCGGCAATGGCGGCCGCGAGCGCGTCAACATCGGCGACGAAGTCCTCCGGCTCGACAACTCCGCGGCTCCCGAGCTCCTCGGGCTCCTGCTGACGGGGGCGAACTTGATCTCCTCCGGCTCCTCCGACCACTCCCTCTTCACGTGGAGAAGGCCCGCTGAGGGAGTCCTGGATTAGGGGGTCCTCGGAAAGCCGAACTATATACTTTGGCCGGACTGTTGGACTATGAAGATACAAGATTGAAGACTTCGTCCCGTGTCCGGGTGGGACTCTCCTTTGCGTGGAAGGCAAGCTTGGCAATACGGATATGTAGATCTCCTCCCTTGTAACCGACTCTGTGTAACCCTAGCCCCCTCCGATGTCTATATAAACCGGAGGGTTTAGTCCGTAGGACAAGAACAATCATAATCATAGGCTAGCTTCTAGGGTTTAGCCTCTACGATCTCGTGTGGTAGATCAACTCTTGTAATACTCATATCATCAAGATCAATCAAGCAGGAAGTAGGGTATTACCTCCATCAAGAGGGCCCGAACCTGGGTAAACATTGTGTCCCCCGCCTCCTGTTACCATCCGCCTTAGACGTACAGTTCGGGACCCCCTACCCGAGATCCGCCGGTTTTGACACCGACATTGGTGCTTTCATTGAGAGTTCCACTGTGCCGTCACCATAAGGCTTGATGGCTCATCTTATTGTCAAGGACAACATCACCTCTGGGGGAGCCCTGGCTGTAGGCCAAACCCTCCGACTAGGCGGCTTCGTCATGACCGCTCGTTCGGCCGTTGCGCCGACGATGACTTCTCGGGTCATCAAAAACATCCTCCACGTCGGCTCGGGACTCCCCGAGCAGATGGATCCAATGGAGCTCTCTTCCTTGAACGAGCTCTTGGATCGCATCGCCGCCCTGGGAGTCGCTACGGACTATGATCGGCTCGGGCTTAAACCAGACCAAAGGAAGATTAACTCTCCGCCAGTCACCCATCAGATAGCGGTGGTGGAGGAGCAATGCAGCGGTTCTTCCTCTATCTTGAGGACAAACTATGTCCGAATTCCACAGCTCTCCGAGCCGGATACCCGTCTACGGGAGGACATGGCCCAAGCTTTGAACCTAGAATCAGACAGTGGGCCAGATCTATTGGGCAACATTCCGGAGCCTGAACTGCCAAGCTCGGAAACTTCTCCGCCCCTGGGTCTCAGATCGGGTCGGGGTTCGGACCTAAATCTACCCACCCACCCTGATATAACTGATCTTCCCACATTAGACAAGAGCCCCAAGAGACAGTACATCACTATTGGGCCAGATTCCTCCTTGTAATGAGCAAGGTCAAGGACTGTCGCGAGGAAGACACAATTTCATTCTTTTGCAAAAATTGCACGGACAAGGGAATTCTCAACGCCATAAGTCGCCGTGACATAGCACACTTTGCTGAGTTGGCAGCCATAGCACAGAAGTACTGTGCGATGGAAAGCGCCTGGAAAACCCAAACAAAATTCTGGGATCCTCCGGCCCTCACTAAAACCCCCGTCTGAACTAAAAGGGTGAACTCTCGTAAGTCACCCGATCCAATTACAAAGAAACGAAAGCCCACTACAGGGCGTGGAACCGTATTGGAGGGATGGCTCAATGGGCCATGCAAAATTCACAGTACAGCGGATACCATGCCAACACATAGCCTTAGAGCATGTTGGATACTCCGGCAGGTGGCCAAGAGCGGCGAGGATATCCTCATCAACAATACAATAGAGTACCATCCCATCAAAAATAACAATACAGTATTAACAGTCTTCAAGACCTTCACCTCAAATAATAGGCGCAAGAGAGCACTCCGCAGCCTTGCCGAAGTCTGCCACGTGGCAGCAATAAATCCATGGAGTGATACGGCTATAACCTTCAATGCCAGTGACGAACCTAAATTCCGAAAAACTCGAGCACCAGTCGCCTTGGTCCTTAGTCCAATTGTGGACGGCTTCCGGCTTACTAAAGTGCTCATGGACGGTGGCAGCGGATTAAACCTCATTTGTGAGGAGACTCTTCAAAAAATGGAAATAGAAAAGATCCGCATTCAACAAAGCAGCACAACCTTCAGAGGAATCATCCCTAGTCGGGAGGCACGATGTGCGGGAAAAATCACACTAGATGTGGTATTCGGCACGCCGGAGAATTATAGGTCCGAAGAAATCACATTCCAAGTGGCCCCATTTAGTAGCGGATACCATGCCCTTTTAGGGCGAGAGGCATTCACGATCTTCCAAGCTATACCCCATTACGGGTACATGAAGCTCAAAATGCCCGGGCCCAATGGAATCATCACTCTAGCTAGTGATCCGGACATAGCACTCCTCGCCGAAAATAAAACCACCGCACTAGCCCTCGAGGCGTTATCCGAAGCCCTTGCGGCCGAAGAACTAACTGCGCTGCGCTCCACAGTGGACAGGGACGACGTGTTACTCGACAAAAGACCCAAGTCCACCTCTTTTAAACCAGCAGATGAAATAATCAAATTCCAGGTCCACCCAACGCACCCTACAAAAATAGCATCCATCGGGGCATAGTTAAACCCCAGATGGCGCCGCGATCAAGGGAGTTCTTCTTGAAAATTGGGACATCTTCGCTGGCATCCTTGGACATGCCAGGAATCCCACGCAGGCTGGCCGAGCATAGTCTTAACATTCTAAAGGGGTTTAAGCCGGTCAAGCAGACTCTTCGGCGTTTCTCTCGAGGCCGGATTCATTAGAGAAATAAAACATCCGGACTGGCTAGCAAACCTGGTGATGGTACCAAAGAAGGACAAATCCTGGCACCTATGTGTCGATTTCAAGGACCTTAACAAGGCTTGCCCCAAGGATCCCTTCCCCCTCCCCCGCATCGATCAAATTATCGACGCTACCGCAGGACACGACTCATTGTGTTTCCTCGATGCATACTCCGGATACCATCAAATTAAGATGGCGGAGTCCGATCAAGCCGCAATGGCATTTATCACTCCATACGGCCCCTTCTGCTTTAACACCATGCCTTTCGGGCTAAAAAACGCCAGTGCAACCTATGAACGCATGATTCAGACATGCCTGGAAACACAAATCGGCAAAACAGTGGAGGCATACATAGACGATGTGGTCATTAAAACCAGACACGTCGAATCCTTAATAGACGACTTGAGGCTCACGTTCGACAATCTCTGAACATATGACATCAAGCTCAATCCGGAAAAATGCGTTTTCGGCGTGCCGCCGGAAAGCTCTTGGGCTTCATCGTCTCTAGTAGAGGAATTGAAGCAAATCCGGCCAAAATTCGAGCGATGGACACAGTTGGCTATCCCAAAAGACCTCAAGCAAATCCAGAAATTAACTGGATGCGTGGCTGCCTTAAGTCGCTTTATCTCCCGATTAGGAGAAAAGGCACTACCCCTTTATCGCCTTCTCCGACGCACCGAAAACTTCGACTGGACGGATGCGGCCACGTCCGGATTGGAAGAAATAAAAGCCGTTTTGGCCACCAACCCAGTCTTGGCCGTGCCAAATATCAGAAAACCAATGTTGTTATATATAGCGGCAACACACCAAGTTGTAAGCGCAGTGCTCGTCATCGAACGAGAGACAGACGGACATAAGTTCTTGCTTCAAAAGCCGGTATACTATGTATCCATTGTCCTCACTCCATGCAAATCACGGTACCCACACTATCAAAAGATAGCATACGCGGTCTTCATGGCATCCCGTAAATTACGACACTACTTTCAAGAGTGTTCAATTACAGTGGCCTCTGAAGTACCACTCAACGATATAATAAATAACCGCGATGCCACGGGCCGGATTGCTAAATGGGCTATTGAGCTCCTCCCGTTCGACATAACATACAAACTACGGCGAGCCATTAAGTCAAAAGTACTGGCTGATTTCGTCACCGAATGGACAGAAGCCGAACTCCCTAAAGAGTACGGCGCGTACTCCAATTGGATCATGCACTTTGACGGATCTAAGATGCTGGCTGGTCTGGGGGCAGGCGTCGTCGACATCCCCACCGGAGATCTGATCAATCGTACTCCAAATATTATACACAGACTCCAAAAATGCAGCAGAATATGAGGCCCTGTTGCAGGTCTCCGGATGGCACTATCCATGGGCATTCAATGCCTAGAGGTGCATGGGGATTCGAACCTCGCAATATCTCAAATAAATGGAGACTTTGACGCCAAGGACCCAAAAATGGCGGCTTACCGCAACGCCGTCCTCAAAATGTCAGCTCGGTTTGAGGGGCTTGAATTCCACCATGTGGTCCGAGAAAACAATCAAGCGACGGATATCCTCGCCGGCATCGGCGCTAAGCGTGACCCTGTCGCACCTAATATCTTCCTGGAAAGGTTGTTTAAGCCATCCGTGGTATGGGAAGGAGAGACCGGCAACAATAGTCCGGACCTGGCCACAACACCAGATACCGAACACTCTGACGTAATCGGAGGCTCTGCCACCGAAATAACGCCTTCGGCCCACGAGATTATGGCTGTCATCACCCCGTGGACAGAATCCTTCTTAGCCTACCTAACTAGGCAATAACTCCCTGAGGACCCAAACGAGGCACGTTGCATTGTGTGGCGGTCTAAAGCCTACAAGGTCCACGAGGGAGAGCTTTATAAGAAAAGCGCTACCGAAGTACTTCAAAGGTGCATCTTCGAAGAGGATGGACGACAACTTTTGGCAGAAATTCATGCTAGACTTGGCGGCCACCAGGCCGCAGCTCGGGCCCTTGTAAGCAAGGCCTTCCGTACAGGTTTTTACTGGCCGACGGCCCGAGCAGATGCACAGGACCTCGTTCAATGTTGCGTCGGTTGCCAGCTTTTTGCAAACCAAAGCCATATGCCACCTACTTCTCTCCAAACAATCCCCATTACTTGGCCCTTTGCGGTCTGGGGGCTTGATATGGTCGGACCCCTTAAAGGGGGAAGACATAAGAAAAAATACCTATTGGTCATGGTGGATAAATTCACCAAATGGATAGAAGCCAAACCAGTTAAAACGGCCGAGTCCGGAGCAGTGATAGACTTCATATCCGGGGTTGTACACCGTTACGACGTCCCCCACAGCATCATCACTGATAACGGCTCGAACTTTACGACCGATGAGGTAAAAACTTGGTGCAGCAACATGGGCATTAAGCTCGATTATGCCTCTGTCTATCACCCGCAAACTAATGGTCAAGTCGAATGAGCAAATGGTCTTATCATGAGCGGCATTAAACCCATATTAGTGCGATCCTTGAAGGAATCAGATACGCACTGGGTCGAGGAGCTCGACTCTGTACTATGGGGGTTGCGGACCACGCCGAATCGCACTACCGGACACACACCGTTCTTTATGGTGTACGGAGCAGAGGCGGTACTGCCCTGCGACATAATTCATGACTCACCTCGAGTGCGCATGTACGAAGAGAAAGAAGCCGAGCTTGATCGACAGGACAGTTTGGATGCCCTGGAGGAGGAGCGTGACGTGGCAAAAGCCCGCTCCGCATTCTATCAGCAACAGGCTCGACGGTATCAAAGCAGAGAAGTATGGGCCAAAACTTATAACGTTGGCGAACTCGTTCTACGCCTACCGGAGAAGAAAAAGAACAAGCTCAAGCCCAAATGGGAAGGTCCCTTCGTTATCGACCAAGTTCTGACCCGTGGAGCGTACCGTCTGCGGGATGCATCGGACAATCAACTCGAGCCAAACCCATGGAATGTAGCCAGACTCCGAAGGTTTTACGCCTAGTGCCGGACTATGTGTTCGTCTCCTTACCTTCGTCAATTTTTAATATATTCGTTATCTGTCTTTTCTTTCTTTCTTTCGTCCCTTTTTCTTCACAGCCTTAAAAGGTTAAAATGTGTCTTGACTACACAATCTTGATGCGCTAGGCGTGCTCATTATACCTGGGGGCTTCTTATACAGAAGCTTAATATAATTACGTTCCGGGCTTTATGCCCCCCGCACATGTGTTACTTTTCCACATGTACCTTTTCTTCGCCATTATATGCATCGATATGACTTAAGTTTTGGCCAAGCTGGGTTGCCTGGCTCTTGTGTTCATGCCCTACGTTCTCGTTAATTCGGCTAGGGCATAAGGGGAGCACCTCTGTGATTGTTACTGTCGGGTCAGTCGGATGTGTACCTCAGACTGGGTGAAGACGAAAGCTAACGTTCTTAAGGGAATATTCGGTCGGTGAACAAAAGATGACTTTTATTTATTGTAATACATGCCCCCAGATGTTTATATCTTGCGTCTCTTTCCGCAGTTCGGACATGAACATTAATGCATGCATACCCAAGGAAAGGAACCCTTAACGGAACTATTCTCCCTAGAAGATGTTTCTTACTATCCATGTAATATAACATAGCTAGTTGGGTACTTGTCTGTTCAAGCACTTATGACCCCTACGCCTGGTTTCCACGCGTACCCCGATTTTTACATAACTGAGAGGGTATTCGGATACACTTCGGACTGTTGGGTCCAGAGGTCGAAGCGAAAAGGTCCGCCATGACAAATGATTTACAATCCGGCTAGGGACAATATATGTCACTTGAAGTACACAGTCACTTAGACTGCTAAATTCTTCTTCTATACCATCTAACAGGCTATCTAGCCTACAATCCTGTTGGGAATACTTTGCGGCTAATTTCACCTGGTCATACACCAAATTGATGGGGATCTCTTTCCCATCAGACCCCATAGGTCCGACCTCGACCATGTGGTTCGGGTCAGCCTTGGTATATCGCGTCTTCACCATGGCCCAGGCTTCCCTTGCACCTTGTCGGCAGGCTGATATCTTCCATAATCGGAAGCGTCGCTGCGCTCCCTGGAGCATCTCTACAAGCTCCCCCACGCCTCCTGGCAGCGAGACAGATAGCCACAAGGCTTGGACAATGCCCTGCATCACCTGCAGTACTTGTTCGTGTAGTTGTGAAAACTCTGGTAGGAGATCACCCGCAGACCCGGGCATCTCCTCCGTGGGACGACCCGTCAGCATACCTACAGATATAACTCTGTTAGCCGGTTTCTTCGCCGAACTCTATAAAAGTTCGTTCAAGCACTTACTAAAAATGCCGCGTCGAAGCCTCTTATTCTCCTTTACGGAGTCAGCAAGCTGGGCTCGAACATCTTTCAGTTCAACGCCCAGTCGGGTATTGGCATCTTGGAGATCGTTTTTCTCCCGCCTAACCTTCGTAAGCACGCGCTCGCCAGCCTTTAGCTGTCGTTGAGCATGTTGCTCATCCCCTCGTATGACCTCCAGATTCACTCCGGGGTCATCTGCAGAATCTATTGTTAGATTTGATTGCATGCCGAATACTAACTGGTACATGAAATTCTTTTCGATAGAAACAAGTGTTACCAGATGGGGCCTTCTCGGACTCCTTCATTGCGGCAACTGCGGCCCGTAGCTGGGCTTTGCACTCCTCCAGCTCTCGAGACAACTGGGTATTCTTCTCTGTAAGAACCTATGAAAACAACGATCCTTAAATCAGTTGTGCCAACTGTTTCAAGTCTCAGGGGCTACTGATATACATAATTATTAGATTTTCTTACCCGTATATCCTTTACATACTGGTCTGTGACTCTGGCAAGACCATTTTGAGCAGCTCGGATGTACGCGTCTCCTAAGTTGAAGGCATTGAACGCCTCTTGAGAGAAACAAGCGTCGCGGAGTACGGCCCGGCGACGCCTGTGATTCATGGCACTCTCCACTAGGAATTCATAGCGGACAGCCTATCCGCATAGACTGTAGGAGGAACATCCGGTGTTGGCCCCACGTTAGCGTCTGCCTCTAAGTCCGGCTCTGGAGCCCGGCTGGTGGAGGCGTGGCCGGCAGGCTCTCCGGATATGGTCCGGCGAGTGTTTTTCCTGCTAGGAAACACATACGTTATTATATCTTAAAAGACGACAACCACGGAGCGGGGTTCTGTTTCATACCTCTGCGACGACGTCTCAGTCTTGACCGCCTTCCTTTTAAGCCTACCCGGTTTCGATGCCCCTTGTTGGTGAGTCACTACGATTTTGGCATGGGGTCCCGAGGACCTTCCCTGTAAGACACCATATGTCTGCGGTAGGTGAAGTGCAAAAAAAGGGATCCTTCTCGGAAGTTGGGACTCCGGTTTTACTTTTTACTTACATGCGATGCAGGGAGTAGTCCAGGATAATCGGCTATGATGGCCACCAAGGCACCGTCGCGGCTTAATTGATAGAACGTCCTGTCGATGAGCTCCACAAATGTGTCCGGATCTTCTTCGAGTCCGGGGTCGAGGGCCCGGTCAGGGTCCTCTGGTTGTGGAGGCGGGCTGTGGACCTCCCTCACAGCTTTTCGCAGTTCCTGCTATGAAGTAGCAAGGTAAATACTTATGACGAAGAATGCGGGAAGGTTCGGAGTAAAAAGTAGTAGCTCACCCAGTTTAGGGGGTTGTACATGGAGAATCCATCCTGTGGCTTAATGGGGATGAACTCCTCTTCCTCTCCTTTATACAAATCGGACAGTATTTTCGCTAGAGCAGTGACTGAGTCCGGTCCCTTACGACCGCAGCGGGTGGCATCGTCTTCTCCATTGAAGTGCCACATGGGTTGTCCCCGATATTGAAGTGGCTGCACCCCCCGCATTATACATATTGACATAACCTCGATTGTTGTCAATCCTGATTTGGCCAGCATTTTTATCCGGCCCATCAGGTAAAGGACTTCTCCGTTATCTTCCTCCTGGGGGCTCCGAGGGCGCCAGCTGCGGCGTTTCTTCAAAGGGGCGTTCTTGAACTCAGGAAGGCCCATCCGAATAGGGTCCGGAAGGGGGACGCCCTCCATATAAAACCACTCTGAAGGCCAGTCTTCGGATGTCTTCTTCGGACTACCAGATAGGTATCCGGTCCCGGCGATGCGCCATATCTCGGCTCCGCCCACTTGATATATTGACCCCTCCTGTGTACGGGGTATGAGGCAGAATAGCCTCTTCCATAGCTCGAAATGAGCTTCGCAGTCCAAAAACAGCTCGCAAAGGGCGACGTAGCCAGCGATGTGTAATATGGAGGCGGGAGTAAAATTATGCAGCTGGAGGCCGTAGAACTCCAGGAGCCCGCAGAGGAACGGATGGATGGGAAATCCAAGCCCCCTTAGTACGTAAGGGACAAGGCATACCCGCTCCCCAATGGAGGGGTTGGGAAGGCTCTCCGCTTGCTCCCCGCTGTTGTAAATGGCTAGTCCAGCTCGAATGGGGACCATATACGCTGGAGGGAGAAACCCCTGGGTCTGTAACTCTACTAATTGGCTGTGGGGGACGGAACACTTGTTCCAATTGCTTGGCTTAGGGCCACGGGAGCGAGAGGAGGAGCTGCGATGGCCGGCCATGATGGGATGGACTTTTCCGGGTGCGCTCCGATGGATACTCGCTATGGGAGGATGGTGTGATCTGGATATGAGGATCCCCGTCTCTTTAAATGGAAGATTTACTTACATGGTTAGGGTGGCAAGTTTAAAAATGCCCCGACTTCTCGCATTCGCTCGACACGTGGAGGATAGCCATTATTAGGCGCAGAAGCCAAGGAGTGCAACATTCATGGGAAGCCGCCTTGCAATGCCGAAGACAATCTGCGCGCCGGACTCATCGTCATTGAAGCCTGGTTCAAGGGCTCTTGAGGAGTCTGGATTAGGGGTCCTCGGACAGCGGACTATATACTTTGGCCGGACTGTTGGACTATGAAGATACAAGATTGAAGACTTCGTCCCGTGTCCGGGTGGGACTCTCCTTTGCGTGAAAGGCAAGCTTGGCAATACGGATATGTAGATCTCCTCCCTTGTAACCGACTCTGTATAACCCTAGCCCCCTCCTGTGTCTATATAAACCGAAGGGTTTAGTCCGTAGGACAAGAACAGTCATAATCATAGGCTAGCTTCTAGGGTTTAGCCTCTACGATCTCGTGGTAGATCAACTCTTGCATATCATCAAGATCAATCAAGCAGGAAGTAGGGTATTACCTCCATCGAGAGGGCCCGAACATGGGTAAATATTGTCTCCAACCGCCTCCTGTTACCATCCGCCTTAGACGCACAGTTCGGGACCCACTACCCGAGATCCGCCGGTTTTGACACCGACACCCGCGCCGGAATAGGAGGAGCTCCCAGCATACGAAGATCTCGCCACGGAGGACGAGCCCGCGGCCGAGGACGGCGCACGGCCGTGCCGGCGGTCGTATTCGTCCGTCTCACGGAAGCGGAAGCTCGGCAGCGACGAGAGGTCGCGGTTGGTCCACTTCCTTGCCACGCGCTTCCTCGCGCCGTCCGACCGGACGCGCCGCTCGCGCTTGGGGTCGCTGCCGCCGCCGGATCTGCTCCTGGTGCCACGTCCGGAGCTCCACATGCGGCCCGACATGGCGGCTGGAGGCGGAAGGGACTCGGCGGCGGCGAGAAATGTGCAGAGGGGAGTGGGGAATTGCGAAGCTCGGCGGCGGCGGGGGATAGGGTTTCGACCCGCAAACGCACCGCGAACCCGTAGATATGGTGGTCGGGGCGGGCGGTTTGCGGGCCGTAGTAAATATTTTTACTGGCCGGGCGAGTATACGGGCTCTGTTCTAGTCAGAAAATCGGGTCGAGCCCGTATACTCACCGGAGTTTTGCGGGTTTGCGGCTTTTGCAGGGTCTGCTAGAGTTGCTCTTACCAGTGGCGAGTGTAGATAACCACCCCGCTAGTGGTTAGGTTACACCTATAAGCAGTTTCCCTAGTGGTGGTACTTCACCGGAGACGACGTGGACCTGGGCGCCGTGTCTCCGACGACAGACAGTGAGGGGCAGGGATGGGAGGCGTAGTCAGCGAGGAGGTTGGAGATGCCACAGGGGAGCAGTTGCCAGAATGCCGGAGGTGAATGGGGCCGTGACTGAGATTTGTGCAAGTTCTTTGAACCCCTTGAATGAGATAGAGAGCCGGATGTACTTATGTGCCTGTGCGCGCGCGTGTGCATGTGTGTGTTGTTGGAATATTAGGCAAGTTCATGATTAATTCCAGTAAATAATTCATGACTAGAAGAAATACTAGCATGCAATAATCTAGCAAACTAGAAGAACAGCAAGACATGCATAACAGCAGCAAGCGCGTAATAATAGCTGTAAAGCAGACATGAGCGAGAGGATGTTGGACGTCTTGATCGTTAGCTATTATGGGTGCGGCGGTGTTGATGAGCGATGTTGGTGACGATCTGTTGTCGACGGCGATGAATACGACGATGAGTAGCACCGCCGGACTTGGACGGAAGGCGACCCGTGATGACGAATTTGAGCGATCGCGCTGGCGCTTCCCAAAAACCTAATTCGTCCTCTCCGGTGCAGGATCACAAAGACGAGCGGTTCGGAGACCTGCTATCCCACGCGCCGATGCACGCCGGCGTTTGGGATGGAGTAGACTACGATGGCGGCGCAAGTTGTGAGATGAGGCAAAACCCTAGGTATTTTTGGTGTATCTCGGCGCGGCCGGTAGCAGTATATATATTAGGACCAGAGGCGGTATTGTGTCGCGACCACAATCTCAAACCGACTCGGTTTCTAATTCGTATACTTACCGGACAAGAAATCAAAAACTTGTCTGCCAAGACATAAAAATAAAACGGCAAAAGGAAGCTGCACTCCTGCAAGGAGACGGACCGAATTTCGGCGGACCATTCACGCGCATGTCGCATGTACGCGTCGCCTCGCCACGCCACGCCCCGGCCCGGCCCGGCCAGGCCAGGCGAGGCGAGGCGAGCGAGCGCGCGCGTGTGGTTTTCCCTTTCTCTTCTCACACACCACTTAGAGTGGTGGAGAGAACCCACTATATAAAGAGGTCCAACTCTTCTTTAACTTCCAAGGTGGGACTAAACTTAGCACCACCACTTGCCATTTTACACATGGGCTTTGAGATTTCAGAAATTGCTATGGGCCTAGCCCATTAATTCTAACAATCCCCACCAGATCTCAAATACCCATTTAGAGATTTGCCTTCTCTCACCACTTGTTTAATATACCGGTGTTTCAAGCAGAGATTAAGTTGAACTTCGCCTAGAACTTTAAGCTACATCCATTCACAACTTGACAATGGACTATGCCTTGAATTGCTAGTTTGTGTGAACAGGTTTCACTCAAAGTCTTAACCAGATACACGACCATGAAGAGGCTACCCAGCGGTTTGGAGCTTATCGTCATACTCCTGGTCTCTTCGTGTGTTTACTAGAGATCACCCAAATCTCATAGATCGTGGCGTTCACAGTCGTAACTCATATAGGTGTGTTCTTTCAAGACTGCTCTGTAGGACAGCATCTTTGCTAATTATAGCCAATAGAACCACATTAAGGCATGTTGCCGACCTTCCTTACAGATCTGAGCCTTACATACGAGAGTTTTGCATCTTCACTTGGAGACGATCATAAGTTATTACTCTCCTCGGTTAACCAATAGCTTGTTCTTCCAGATCCTAATTCACGGGATCTCCGATCACAAAGGTTGGGTTACTACTATGGTGTAACATCTATGGGTCTCATACCCATCTCCCTTGATGCAATATCTATCACATTTCGTGATAGTCCCTTTGTAAAGGATCTGCCGGGTTTTGTCATTTGTATATACGTAACAGTTATTACTCGGAGTTTCTCAACTTACGATGACTTCAAACGTCTTTTCACGTGTCTTGATGACTTTGCATTATCTTTAGAATTGTTCACTTTAGCGATAACCGTTTGGTTATCACAATTCATAAGAATAGCCGTACAGGTTTTTCAACAACCAGCAAGTCCATCAAGAGCTCACGCAGCCATTACGCCTCAACGAAGAGCTGTGTCCAGCGATTAATTCTGCTTCCATAGTTGACCTCGTCAATATGGTTTGCTTGCAAGACCTCCATGACACTGCGCCACCACCATGAGTAAATACATACCCACTTGTTGCGTAAAGTACATCAACATCGGAGATCCAATTTGAATCACTATATCCTTCTAGCACAGCAGGATGCCCTGAATAAGTAATTCCGTAACTCATAGTACCTCTCAGATAGCGCAAGACCCTTTCTAGTGCATGCCAATGATCATCACCGGGTTGGACATGAACCTACTCAGTTTTCTCACAGCAAAGAGATATCTGGTCTTGTAGCGCTAGCTAAGTACATGAGTGAACCGACAATTTGAGAGTATCTTAATTGATCTCTCGTTTCTTTCTTGTTCTTTACGAGTGTCACGCTGGGATCATAAGGTGTTGGAGAAGGCTTGCTATCCATAAAACCGAATCGGTTCAAGACCTTCTCAACATAGTGAGATTGCGTTAATGTAATCCCACTCTCATCCTTAATAAGTTTGATGTTTAGAATTACATCGGCTTCTCCCAGATCTTTCATGTCAAAACTTTTGATGAAAAGACTTGACCTCATTAATTGCATTAATGTTTGTACCAAAGATCAGTATGTCGTCCACATACAAACATAATATGACACTATTGCCCCCACCATGGCGATAGTAAACACACCTATCAGCCTCGTTAATGACAAATCCTGCAGAAGTCAAAGTTCTTTCAAACTTCTCATGCCATTGCTTAGGTGCTGTTTGAGACCATACAAAGATTTTAACAACTTGCACACCTTTCTCTCTTCACCTTTACCACAAACCCGTCGGGCTGATCCATATAGATCTCCTCTTCCAACTCTCCATTGAGAAAAGTTGTCTTTACATCCATTTGATGAATGATAAGACCATAAGAGGCAGCCAAGGAAAGTAACACTCGAATGGTGGTCATTCTAGCAACGGGTGAATAGGTGTCAAAGTAATCTTCGCCTTCTTTACGAGTGTAGCCCTTGGCCACTAGCCGCGCTTTGTACTTATCAATAGTACCATCAGGCTTTAGCTTCTTTTGAACACCACTTACAGCCCACAGGTTTACAACCATATGGTCTATTAGTTAGTTCCCAAGTTCCATTAGAAAGAATTGAGTCCATCTCATTATGAACAGCTTCTTTCCAATCATCTACATCCGGAGATGCATATGCTACGCAATCGTCTTGGGTGTGTCGTCCACAAGATATACAATGAAATCATCACCAAAGGATTTTGCAATCCTTTGTCTCTTGTTCCTTCTAGGAACTTCATTGTTATCCTTCTCAAGGACTTCCTCATGTGATTGTTCGAAATATTCATCAGTTGTACTAGATTCAGGAATTATCTCAGAAGAAAATCTAGCAATGCTATGCATATCTTTCATAGGAAATATGTTCTCAAAAAATGTTGCATCACGAGATTCCATTATAGTATCAACATGCATATCAGGTACTTCAGATTTTACCACTAAAAACCTATAAGCAATGCTCCGTTGAGCATACCCTAGAAAGACACAATCCATTGTCTTTGGTCCAAGTTTGCGTTTCTTAGGAATAGGAATATTGACCTTTGCCAAACATCCCCAAGTGCGCAAATAAGAAAGTGATGGTTTTCTCCCAACCCACTCCTCATAAGGGGTTTTCTTTATTATTGTTGGGAACTCTATTAGGGACATGACATGAAGTCAATAGAGCCTCCCCACCATGCCTTAGATAAACCAGAAGGTGTCTAACATGGCATTCACCAAGTCAGTCAATGTGCGGTTTTTCCTCTCGCCACTCCATTTGATTGAGGTGAATAGGAGGCGTCCTCTCATGAATAATACCATGTTCCTCACAAAATTCATCAAAACTTTTGGAAAATACTCTCCACCACGATCGGACCTAAGGCGCTTGATCTTTCTCTCTAGTTGATTTTCAACTTCAGCTTTATAGATTTTAAAGTAGTCTAATGCTTCATCTTTAGTTTGCAACAAATAAACATAGCAAAATCTAGTCGCATCATCAATCAAAGTCATGAAATATCTCTTTCCACCTTTTGTCAACACACCATTCATCTCACAGAGATCGAATGTATGAGTTCTAGAGGTGCCAAGTTTCTCTCCTCGGCAGCCTTATGAGGCTTTCGAGGTTGCTTAGATTGCACACAACTATGGCACTTAGAACCTTTGGCAACTGTGAAGTTCGGAATTAAACTCATGCTGGATAGTCGAGACATTAAACCAAAATTAATATGACATAAACGAGAGTGCCAAATACTTGCATCATCATTAACACTAGCACAAATTTGGTTTATTGACTTATTGCAGAAATCTGAAAGAGAAAAGCGGAACAAGCCTCCGCACTCATAGCCTTTTCCTATAAATTGTCCAAATCTTGACACGATTACTTTATTGGACTCTAAAACTACCTTAAATCCATCTCGACATAGAAGGGAGCCGCTAACTAGATTTTTGTTCATAGTAGGGACATGCTGCACGTTCCTTAGTTGCACGATCTTTCCCGAAGTAAACTTCAGATCCACCGTGCCAATGCCACGAATGAAGCATGTGACCCATTCCCCATTAGGACGGAAGAATCCCTTGCGACTGATAAGAAGTAAACAGGAGATGTCGGCACACACATGAGCGTTAGCACCGAATCAATCCACCACGAGGATGATTGAAATCTGAAAGCACAATAGGTAAATTACCATACCCATCAAGATTGCTAGCGGTCACCATGTTGACAGTCTTGGAGCTTGTTTTCCTCTGCGGTCTGCACGTTCAGGGCATTCCTTGGAAAAGTGTCCGGGCTTCCCACAGCGTAGCACTCTAGCTCAGCCTTGTTGAACTTCTTCTTCTTAAAGGTAGTAGTCTTGGTAGGCTTGTTGAAAACAGGTTTGTTCTTCCCTTTGTTCTTGTTACGTGGGTACCTCTCGCACCATGTTAGCGAGGATGAACCTCACCTCCTTTTTCAGCGGTATCTTTAGCCCGAGCTTTTCTTCAACATCAAGAGATGCAATCAGATTTTCAACTGATATCTCCTGTCTCTTATGCTTGAGTTGTGGCGAAATTCCTCCATGAAGGAGGCAACTTTGCAATCATGCACCCAGCCACGAATTTGTCGGGTAGAACACATTTAAGGAGTTCAAGTTCCTTCACAATGCAATTGTATCTCATGAGCTTGTTCAACCACGAACGGTTATTCACCATCTTGTAGTCATGAAAACTCTCCATGATGTACAGTTCATCGCTCTGCATCTGTAATCAATTTTACATTGATGCATCCCACAGAATTTTTCCGTCGTTTATGTGCATGTACACATCACACAGACGGTCAGCAAGAACACTCGTAATGCATCCCACAAACATAGTATTGGCTTCCTGGAATTTTCTCGATCTTTCGGTCATTCCTCTGGAGCACCAACACTAGCGTGGAAAACTTTCGAGCAAGAAGCGGAGCGTGGTCTTCACCTGCCACCTCTTAAAGTGCACACCGTAAACTTATCCGCCTCGGTGCATCAGCGAATCCAGCCATAGTTAACTCAGGAAATTGCCTATAATTAGGTTTTTGGATTGTTGGAATATTAGGCAAGTTCATGATTAATTCCAGTAAATAATTCATGACTAGAAGAAATACTAGCATGCAATAATCTAGCAAACTAGAAGAACAGCAAGACATGCATAACAGCAGCAAGCACGTAATAATAGCTGTAGAAACAGACATGAACAGAGGATGTTGGACGTACTGATCGTTAGCTATTATGGGTGCGGCAGTGTTGATGACGATGTTGGTGACGATCTGTTGCTGACGGCGATGAATACGACGATGAGTAGCACCGCCAGACTTGGACGGAAGGCGACCCGTGATGACGAATTTGAGCGATCGCGCAAGGCGCTTCCCAAAACCTAATTCGTCCTCTCTCGGTGCAGGATCGCAAAGACGAACGGTTCCGAGACCTGCTATCCCAGCGCCGATGCACGCCGGCGTTTGGGATGGAGTAGACTACGATGGCGGCGCAAGTTGTGAGATGAGGCAAAACCCTAGGTATTTTTCGGTGTATCTCGGCGCGGCGGTAGCAAGATATATATTAGGACCAGAGGCGGTATTGTGTCGCGACCACAATCTCAAACCGACTCGGTTTCTAATTCGTATACTTACCGGACAAGAAATCAAAACTTGTCTCGCCAAGACATAAAAATAAACGGCAAAGGAAGCTGCGCCACGCCACGCCCGCCCGCCCGCCCGCCCGCCCGCCCATGCGAGGCGAGACAGCGACAGCGTGGTTTTCCTTTTTCTTCTCACACACCACTTAGAGTGGTGGAGAGAACCCACTATATAAAGAGGTCCAACTCTTCTTCAACTTTCAAGGTGGGACTAAACTTAGCACCACCACTTGCCATTTTACACATGGGCTTTGAGATTTCAGAAATTGCTATGGGCCTAGCCCATTAATTCTAACATGTGTTTCATAAGACAACGAAATTACTATATAAGGGTAAAAAAACCAAATTATCATATACAAATATTTATATTATCCCTTGTGAATGACCTTTTTGTACTACATATGTTCGAAAAACGAAACAAATAGATAGCTCCCAGCAGGTGCCTGCTTCAACGCCATGCCTTTTTCTTCTCCTGATGCAGTGTCAATCCGTTTGACTGGTGCTGGAGCAGAAGGATGTGATCGGTCCAATAAGAGGGCCATCCGACACGCCTTCTAATCATTGCTCCAGCGGGCCGAGAGGAATCGGGCACGAGATGTAGGAGCGTGTCTGTTGGAGATAAATAGGGAACCAAGTGTTTGCTGCAGTCACGGCTGCCGGGGAGGCAATGGATATAATATGTGCAGCAGGAGTGTTGTTGTGATTTGTGAATCTATGCGGGGAGCTGATCGGGTTGCTTTGGTCGTTACCCGCGGGTGTGATTGAAGTTAATCCCGATCCCTCCAATTCCTAGTGAACCGTGCAGTGCCACCCTGAGGGCTAGATATCATGTGCTGTGCATCTACATCCTTCCTTGATGTAGTTTCAGAAGAATAAAACCAAGGATGGATTCGGTTCTAGACTCAGCCGAGCTATATCCCTCGAGCTTGCCTGACGCCTGTTATTTATAAACGAGCAAGGAATGGTGCACAACTGTACTGAGTGTTAGCTCTCATAGTTAATTGCACAAAGATACCATAATTAGGACAGTGTGTGCGAATTGATACCACTTTTCGTAATTTTTACATGTCAGTATTAAAGACTTGGACGCATGGCTATAGAATGATCTAAACACCGTATAAACACGTATTGATGATGAAACTGACCGGCGGGCCTACTATCAGGGCCGACGTGGCATGTTCTTTCACACAAAAGCCTTGCTTTATATTTATTTAATCAAGCAAACACCCTTGTTTGCAAAAAACGAGGCTGACATTTTTTCCGCAAGAAAAAAAACTGTGCTCCCCGCCAGGATATTCGAACCTGGGCCGTGCCGAACCCCGTGCTCCCCGCCAAGATATTCGACCCCGGGTCGTGCCAGGTTTGGCGCGCGCGAGCAGACCACTACGCCACTCGCCAGCTTGCATCAAAGTACAGGCTTTTGCCTAAAAGAAAACCAAAGTACAGGCTTACAACCTTTTATAATCTAAACTTTAGGCATGTTCGGACTTTTGTTGACTGTTTCGGTTTTTTGTATGAGATTTTTAATTTCTTTTATGTATTTTCAGATCTTGAATATTCTTCGGTTTTTTCTTGTTTTAATTTTTGCATGTTTCCTTTTTATATAGGTTTTGTAGTAAATGGTGTACGTTATATCGATATTGCCGCATATTTTTTATTTGCACTAAAACTGTTGGGTATTCTTCGGGTTATTTATATAGGTGTATGTTTTTATATAGCTTTTCTATATAAACAGTGTAATAAATGGTGTACATTTTTTATACGAGTTTTTTAATAAAAGGTGTACGTTTTTCAAATCTTGGATATTCTTTGGGTTTTTCTTGTTTAATCTACAAAAAATATTATTATGTAAGATTTTTTGTAAATACAAAGCGGAACAGTTTTAACATGCTCCCTCTTACCCCCTCTTTTCATATGAGAGATGTGAGTATATAATAAATCTGAGCCGTTGATCTCATTAGTTAGTGGTCCGACTAACTCTTATTTTCTTATCTCACATGTAAAAAGAGATGTTAAGGGGGAGCATGCTAAAATTTGGCTACAAACTGAACATTATTGTATAATATACGATGTAGTTTTTGTAATATATATTGAACTTCCTATATTATGCGATATTTTCTTAAATACACAACATTATTGTATAATATATGATGAATAGTTTTGTTTTATACATTGATCATTCTTTTAATATACCATGATCTTTTCTAATTATACGATGATATTTTTTAAATACAAGTTTTTTAATATATATTGAACTTTTTTATATTATGCAATATTTTTTTGTAAATACACACTGAACATTACTGTATAATATACTATGGACATTTTTGTTATATATATTGAAAAAGTTCAATGTACAATGATCTGAAAAAATATTAACAATACTTCCTCCGTCCCAAAATAAGTGTCTCATCTTTAGTACAACTTTTTACTAACTAGTACAAAGATAAGACAATTATTTTAAAAGTAAGGCGGGGGGAGTAAAAGATAAAAATTCTGAAAAAAATAAATAAATAACGAAATTGTCCACAAAGGCCCGGACGATGTCTGATGTTGTGGTCTGAGAGCGCGGGAATTTGGCGTGACCTAGGTTCGAATCCTGGTGGCGCGTGGGCGTTGTTTTGCGGCGAAAAAAATGTCAACCTTTTTTAGCACAAGAGCATTTCTGTGATTACATATAAAGCAAGCGGTTTTTATGAAAGAACATGCCACATCGCACCCTGACAGGAGGGCCCCACCAGTCAGACTCAAGATCAATTCGTGTTTATATGGAGTTTAGATCGTTTTGTAGTCGCGTGCCCCATTCTTGGTACTAGCATGCAAAAATTGCGAAAAGTGGTACCAATCCACACGCACTGCCTCTACCGGTTGACGGGAAAGTTTTCCCTTTGTGCATTCTTGCGAAGATGGATAGATTGAAAGTGGGTAACTGGCATGGAGTGGACCCATGTTGTAAGAGGGAAAAGGGTCAAAAGTGGCAAGAAAATGCGGTTCTTATGAGTATTTGATGCAGAACACGTGTTTTATTCAGATGCATCAACTTAAAGGCCTCTTTGATTCGCGGGATTCTGAGAACAAAGGAATAGAAAAGGTATAGGATTCGAATGGCATGCCCACTTGAATCCTTTAGGATTAGCTAGGAGTATTTGTTGCCAGAGAAAAAATAAAGGAATTGTAAAAAAAGGTTGGAGTGGATGTTAGATTTCCTATAAAATGCAACACAAAAAATTTCATTGAAAAAATTCCTATGAGAATAAATCATATGAATCAAAGGACCAATGTAGGAAAATTTTCTAAGGATTTCAATCCTCTAAAAATCCTATACAATTCCTTTGAATCAAAGGAGCCCTAACAGTGTTCACCACGCAAGTGTTTGCGCAGCAAGCAAGTACACCATTGCACCCATTGTTCCTTCGTCCTTGCAAGTGAGCCAGTGACTACTTACTCGCTCTGGAAGGTCTTATTGCACAGACGCCGAGCTCGCTATGTGGGAATTTCATGGCGACTCCTATTCCTAACTAGCTTTGCGTTTTTCCTTTCTTCCAATCTAATGAATCTCGCCACCCACAAAATAAGGTACTAGGCGACATCACCACCACTTTGCTCCATATTTTCCTAGTGAAGTATGGTAGAGGCCATGGATTTTGCAGTAGCATTGCTCGGGAACGGTGGCCATGATATATGCTGCCGTGAGGCGGGCATGTGAATGTGATCATGACTGGAAGCATTGGTAGTTCACCTAAAACCGTATATAGTGTACGATTGTACATTAAAGCTTAGCGCAAAGTAAGGAGTGGTACGTCAGATGTGGCCCCGCGCGACACGCAAGGCATACCTACGTAATACAGCAGCTTCAGCCGTAGAGGAGATTAATATTGAATGTGAAATATGGTTTTCTTCCTGCTTTGTTGGTTCCTGTAAATGCAACGCGAATCCAGTGGCTCATGAATTGACCCTCCCAGGTTCAGAATGCCCCGTGGGTAATCCTTAAGAAAAGGACTGCAGTTCGAAGAGAGACGGCAAAAAGATGCAAAATGTGGATGTAGAGGAAACCAAATGATCTTCGATGTGATTTTCTATTTAGAAAAATCATTATTGCTTTGTTTCTTTTTGTATGATGTGCTCTGTTCAGTTAACCAACAAAAGGTAAAGTGATCTTGTTTGCTAAGAGAAAATCAATGTGACAGCCCTTGACGGTGGGCCTAGAATTAGTAGGCTTTTTAGTTAGTTTGTTGTGGTGTTAAAATCAGCTTCTTGCTTTTAGATTTGTAGTTTATTTTTTATGTGGATGATGTTGGCTTGGCAGGATGAATTTGAATGGTTTGGTAGCTTTAGAAAGGAAGGAATTCGAGTGCATGAACGAATTTCTCGCTTCCCAACAGACTTGTCAATATGGAATGAATGAATGGATGGATCATACTTTTTGTTTTGTTTTGGCTGATGCATCATTACATGGTGTATGGTACACTACTTTGTATGTGTTGGGAGTAAGTTGTTTCTCTTGATTGTACAATGTGTCGGCGTGCTAGTCGTCGCCGTGTGTTCTCTTCTCTCTTCACTACCATTATTTATTTTAACTTGTAAAAATAGTGGTCTTGTACAAGTGTAGATAGATAGAGGCATCATGGAGGCATAGAGAACACTACTAGGGAAAACCTTATACACAGCATCTTAGAAGTAGCGTTGTACAAAATCATGCGCTATTGCTACTTAGTATTAGCGCGTGTGAATAAACTGAGTTACTACTATCATTTTAGCAGTAGCGCGTATTAGCAAAACGTGCGGCTTCTAAGTTTGAACTGGGCGCACATGTCTAGCCCCACTTAGCAGTAGCGCGTATCCGTACCCAGCACTACTGCTATTCTCCGTAGAAGTAGCGTTTTCCTCGAACCCGTGCTACTACTAACCCTACCTTATCCTCCCCACGCGGCCGACCCTCTCACTCCCTCTCAGTCACTCTCCCCCGCCGCCGCCGCGGCGCTGCTCCTCCACCGAGGTACTCCCTCCATCCCTCCTCCCTCCTCCCATCCCTCCTCCTCCCACCGCGCCCTCCTCCCTCCTCCTCCGGCTGCCCCCTCCTCCCTCCTCCTCCAGCCGCCCCCTCGTCCCTCCTCCCTCCTCCGCCAGCAGCCCTCCTGTAAGTGCATCTAGTGCCCCTTAGTGATTTTGGTGTATTGAAGACTTATAGGTTAAGGGACTGATGCTTTTGTGAGTGTACACAGGTCTATAAGTCTATAAGGAGTTTGATATTTACAGATACAGAGAAAGTCGACCCCTAAAAATGAATGTCTTCGACTGAAGACTTTGGATTTCTGAGGACTTTCTGAAGACTTTGAAAGTGAAGAAATTGGTGTGACCATGAAGACTTGGTATTCATACGAGGAACATGAAGCGTGAAGACTTTTGTTTTCGTAGTTTCATTTTCTCTTTGTTGAGTCATAGGAAACACCGTACTATTAAAGGGGGTCGAGGAAAAACTAAGAAAAAATTTGCAAGTGATGCTCAACTCAAAATCCTACACCTACCAATCCTTTCGAGTGAAGCCATTGGAAATCTCATGCAGTTCAGTCAATTTCTTCAGTGACAGAGACGAAGTTCTTATGGTCTCTGAGGAATTTGTTCTGACTGAGGAGTTAGGAATTCTACAGTGCGGATTGCCTACAAGTGAGGAACATGATAGCACTGAGCAATTTGATAGTCAAATTTCCGACGGTTGATGTGCTACGCGTCAGCTATCCAAAAATATCTACCCACCTAACGGTCATATCATTTAAGGGCATTTATGTCTTATCATGTCGGGCTTCTCCCTGGGCTATAAATAGCCGCCCCCTACAACTACTAGCTGGTTGGTTGCTCTGAGAGAAACTGACACTTGTCATTTGAGAGCATCCCATCCTCCGAGGACTTTGAGCGAAAATCATCAAGTGAGGAAAATCCAAACCCAAACACCTACAAACCCAAAGTGATTGAACATCACTGAAGAGATTGATCCTACGTTGATACGATGCTTGTTACCTTTGAAGACTGTGCATCTTCCAGATGGTTAGGCGTCATGGTCTAGAGCATCCAAGAGGAAATTGTGGATCGCCGAGTGACCGAGTTTGTGAAGGTTTGGAAGTCACCTGAAGACTTACCACGAGTGATTGGGCGAGGTCTGTGTGACCTTAGCTCAAGGAGAATACGGTGAGGACCATGTGTCCTCAGGTTTAAATACCTAGCCGCTCCAATCAGACGTACAACTGTCACAGCAGTTGGAACTGGTCTACCAAATCATTATCTTCATCAAGCCTTCTGGTTCTATTTCCTCATCTCTTTCATTTCCTCATTACTGTGTTGTGTGCTTGTTCATATCTGTTTGAAGACTTTGATCAAGATTTTCTCAACGCCTCGGCTCAATTTCTTCATCTGCTTGTCTTCATCCCTGTATCATGTGTTTACGCTTTTCGACTCTGTGCTTGTTTTCATTTCATCATGATGACCATGCTTATGTTCTATTATGTTTGCATCTGAGTGCTTATTCTGCTGCAAGTAGTTCTTCTCTTAGGAATTTCCTCTTCCTAAAATTCCTTAGTGAAGAATTCATAAAAATTGCCTATTCACCCCCCCCCTCCAGTCGACTTAACGCATTTTCAATTGGTATCAGAGCAAGATACTCCCTTGTTCTGTGTGATTTTGGTTTAACCGCCTGGAGTTTTAGTTATGTTGACCGCGGGTATGATCAAGGTCTCTGCTGGGTGTCCTACCTTCGATGGGGCAGACTACCCCTACTAAAGAATAAGATGCGAATGCATCTTGAGGCAATTGATAACGATCTCTGGCATGTTGTGGAAAATGGTGTTCCCTCTGTCACATCTTCTGTGAGTGTTGCTGATGTGAAGAGATTCAAGCAACCCGATTCTCAAGCGAAGAACATCATATGTGGCCATCTGAGTAAAGGGCAGTATGGCGGAGTGAGTGCTTTGGAAACTGCTAAGCTTATCTGGGATAGGCTGTTCAAAGTGAATGAAGGAGTCTCAACTCAGTGCGACTCTCGATTTGACGTTCTTCGCAATCTCTTCAACCACTTCAAAAGACTCAACAATGAAATTGTTCAGGAAACCTTCGATCGCCTCACTAACATCTCAAATGAGCTTCAAGCACTTGGTGCCACTAACATCACTGACCATGAGGTGGTGAAGAAATTGCTGAGATCGCTTGATTCCTCATTTGATACTCTGGCACTGATGATACAAGAACGTGAAGATTACAAGTCACTTGATCCCGCTGATATCCTCGAAAGGCTAAACACTCATGAGTTCCAGCTTACTGAGAAGAGAGATCTCTATGGTTCGAGCTATGGCAGATCACGCACCCTGAAGGCCAAGGCAGTCTCTGAATCTGAAGGTGAAGATTCTGGCAGCAGCCTCGGTGATCCTGAAGAACTAAGCCAGGAGCTAGCATTGCTAGTGAAGAAATTTTAGAAGTTCTCAAGGCGTGGTCGCTTTGGAAAATCCTCAAGGAGTGATGATTCCTCATCCCGTGACTACAAGAAGAGGCTATGCCACAAATGCAAGAAACCTGGTCGCTACATTCAAGATTGTCCTCGGTGGGAAAAGGAATCAAAGAAGAAGAAGTACAAGGATTACAGTTCTGATGACTCAAAGAAGAAGAAGAAATCTTCAAAGTCTTCATCATCAAAATCCTCAAGGTCTTCATCTCACAAGAAGAGCAGCTCTAAGAAGGCTCGGGCATTCATTGGCAAGGAAATGGACTCTAAGGCTGAGTCTGAGGAACATGAGGAAGAGGAGGCATCTGAGGAGTCAGAGTCTAGTGTGGCGAGCCTAGCCCTCGCTACTGCATTCGTCCACAAGTCCATCTTCAACACTGAAGAAAATGGCTTCCACAACAAGCCTGATGAAAATGATGACTACGCTCCCACCTATCGCTTCATGGCAAAGGGTGCCAAGGTACTCAAATATCCCTCCTCTGAATCAAGTGAGGATGAATCTGATGAAAACTTCAAGCCTAGCTACTCTAAACTTGACAAGATTGCTATGAAACAATAAAAGGCTTTTGAAAAGGTTCAAAACATGCTAGACAAAGGTGATGATATGTTGGGTGAAGAAATGGATCACACTAAAACCTTGGCTGAAAATCTTCAGAGACTTCAGTCTAAGTTTGACAACCTTCAAAGTCATCATAACACTCTCTTATCTGATCATGAGAAGCTTTCTTATGAATTTCTTCAAAGAAAGCAAGATCTTGAAAAGCTAAGGGTGAGTTATGAAGATCTTCAGAAGGAGCATGATCCATTACTTGCTCAACAAATCACCGCTGCTAAGGAAGAATTCATTCCTCCATGTTTGAAGTGCATTGAACGTGAATATGCTAATTCTTCACCTGAATGTTCAAATACTTCTACTGCTACAAATTCTTCACTTGTCTCTGCTATCACTAATTCCTCATATGAGGATATTGCTAGTATCACTAACAATGCAGGGCTGAAGGAATTGTATATAGCAGGTATGTATAAAAGCCTCAAAGGGCATCAGGCTCTTTGTAATGTGCTTAAAAAGCAGATCCTCAACAGGAACCCTAGGAAAGAGGGTATTGCCTTTGAGAGGAAACTCAATGCTGATGGGACTTACTGGAAGCCTGAGCAGTATCCCAAAACCTCATGGGTTGCTGCAAAGGGACCTCCAGTAGATCCATCTACCTTATCTGGCTTTACATGTGAATCTCCTCATTCTTCTGATGGGCCATTTGACTCCAACTATAAACTGTTCAAAAATCAGAACGGTGAAGTATTTGCTAGATATGTTGGCACTAACTGCAGGAACGACTCTCCTATGAAGAAAATTTGGGTTCCCAAAAGGTGCCTTGAAAGTCTTCAGGTGAATGTCATCATGACACCACCTGTGAAGAATAGGAACCCAGATCTAATTCTTCATATGGACCAAATTCCTCAAAAGGATCAGAGTCCTCATATGAACATCATCGTGCTAACACGTCTGTTCCGCAGGGAAGATCTAAGGGCTATGAATATGAGCATTATTCTTCTAACCATTATGTTCATAAGTCCTCGAAGAATTTCTCTGCTTATTCATATGCTTACCGTAACTCCTCATATGTGAAACGAAGTGGACTGGCTTCTATGCCACCTTTCTATTATGGAGCTCGCAGAATGATGAACTCTTTACCACCCCTTCAGATGTGGGTGGTGAAGAAAAAGACTAATCTCTTATCCAGGGTCAGGTCTCCAGATGAACTTAAACGTTTGAAGAATTTACTGGAGACCTGAATATGCTTGAAAGGACGCAGGCTAATCATGAAGAAATGAATCCTCAGTTCTCACGTCCTAATACTACTTTATCTGTTCTATTGATTTGATGAAATCGATCTGATGAAATTGATGTCATATTCTTCACTGATGAAGTATATGAGTTCGTAAGTTGCACTAATTCATCTGCAGGATGATCTACCCAAAGCCACTGAGTGGGTCCTTGATAGTGGATGTACGAATCACATGACTGGTGACAAGAATCTATTGATGGATGTTCCCTTATCTCCATCACATCTAAAGCATATCATCTTCGCTGGCAAAGGAAAAAAGCAAGGTATTTGGTCTAGGTAAGGTTGCAATCTCAAAGGATAGACACATGGACAAAGTCATGCTTGTCAAGTCCTTAGGATACAACCTCATGTCAGTCTTAATGCTTTGTGATCTCGATATGGTTGTTATCTTTGGCAAGTATCATTGTGTTGTGATCATGGAAGCTGACAATTCCAAAGTCTTCGAAGGCTTTAGGAGAGGAGATCTGTATATTGTTGATTTCTCAACAGGACCACAACCAGCTATATGTCTACTTGCAAAAGCTTCAGAAGGCTGGCTATGGCATCGGCGACTTGGTCATGCTGGCATGAGGAACTTGCACACGCTCGTGAAGAAGAAGCATGCCATTGGCAGTGAGAATGTCAAATTCCTCAAGGATCACTTATGCGGAGCCTGTGAAGCTGGAAAGATGACCAAGGCCATGCATCCAGCAAAGACTATCATGACTACCACTCGACCATTTGAATTGCTTCACATGGATCTCTCCGGTCCTACTCTGCATTCACTAATGAAGCATCTCTATATGGCTTTGTTATTGTTGATGATTACTCTCGTTACACATGGGTGCATATTGTCACTTACAAACATGAAGTGCAGGAAGTCTTCAAACGATTTTCCTCGAGGGCTTCAACCAACTTTGGTGTGAAGATCATGCACATCAGAAGTGACAATAGAACTGAGTTCAAGAATACTGGTCTTGATGACTATCTTGATGAACTTGGTATTACTCATGAGTTATCTGCTCCTTATACTCCTCAGTAGAATGGCATCATCGAGCGCAAGAACGGGACTCTTGTTGAGATGGCTCGCACTATGCTTGATGAATACAAGACACCTTGTCATTTCTAGATTGAGGCAATTGATACTGCGTGCCACATCATCAACTGGGTATATCTTCACAAATTCTTCAAGAAGACTTCATATGAAATCCTCACTGACAAGAAACCCAATGTGAGTTATTTCAAAGTCTTCAGTGCTAAATGTTGGATTAGAGATCCTCATCACAATTCGAAATTTGCACCAAAAGCACATGAAGGTTTTATGCTTGGTTACGGAAAGGACTCGCACACCTACAGAGTCTTCAACAACATTCACCACAAAGTTATTGAAAATTGTAGATGTGTGGTTCGATGAAACTAATGGCTCGCAAAGAGAGCACCTACCTCCTGTGCTAGATGAAAAATCACCTGAGGAAACCATCAAGTTTAAGGCCACTGAGGATGTCATTCCTACCGAAGAATCTGCTGAAGAAGTCATTCCAGAACATGAAGAACATCATGTCGATGCACCTGAGGAAAATGGTGCTGAATAAAATGCTGATCCAATTCATCGACGACAACCCGCTCATCCTCGCGTTGCAAACGAAGTGCAGATTGAGAAAATCATCAGCGACATCAACGCATCGGGTCCTCTCACACGCTCAAAAGCTTCACATTTGTCTAACTTTTGTGGGCACTTTGCTTTCGTCTCTATCACAGAGCCCACTAAGGTAGATGAAGCATTTCTGGAGCCTGAATGGATTCAAGCTATGCAAGAGGAATTACATCAATTCGAGCTCAACAACATCTGGGAACTGGTTAAACGTCCAGATCCTCGCAAGCACAATATCATTGGCACGAAGTGGATCTACCGCAATAAGCAAGATGAAAATGGCCTTGTGGTGAGGAATAAGGCACGGCTTGTAGGTGAATGCTACACACAGGTTGAAGGAATTGATTTTGATGAAACTTTTGCACATGTTGCTAGACATGAGGCTATTCGCATATTACTTGCTTATGCTAACCATCATGATATCATCTTATATCAAATGGATGTGAAAAGTGCATTCCTCAATGGTAAGCTTGCGGAAGAAGTATATGTTGCTCAACCACCAGGTTTTGAAGATCCAAAGCATCCTGATCAAGTCTACAAACTCAATAAGGCCCTCTATTGCCTCAAGCAGGCCCCTCGGGCGTGGTATGATACTTTGAAGGAATTCCTCATGAAGAAAGGCTTCAAACCCGGTTCACTTGACCCAACTCTTTTCAATAAATCTTATGATGGTGAATTGTTTGTATGCCAAATATATGTTGATGATATCATCTTTGGCTGTCCTGACCAACGTTACAGTGATGAATTTGCCTGTACGATGAGTGAGGAATATCAAATTTCTATGATGGGAGAATTGAAATTCTTCTTAGGTCTTAAAATTCGTCAACAGTGCAATGGCATATTCATATCTCAGGAGAAATACCTCAAGGATGTACTGAGGAAATTCGGCATGCAAGATTGCAAAGGCGTCAAAATCCCTATGCCCACAAATGGCCATCTATGCACTGATGAAAATGGTATTGACTTTGATTAAAAGTTATACCGCTCCATGATTGGTTCTTTATTGTATTTATGTGCATCTAGGCCAGGTATTATGCTTAGTGTTTGCACGTGTGCCCGCTTTCAAGCTACACCGAAGGAATCACACCATAAGGCTGTGAAGCATATTCTTCGATATCTAGCTCACACACCAACACTTAGATTATGGTATCCCAAGGGCTCGGCTTTTAATCTCATTGGATATTCAGACTCTGACTATGCTGGAGATCGTGTGGACCGCAAGTCAACATCAGGCACATGCCAATTCCTCGGACGATCCTTAGTCTGTTGGTCCCTGAAGAAATAGAACTGTGTATCACTGTCTACTGCTAAAACTGAGTACATTGCTGCTGGTTCTTGCTATGTGATACGTCTCCAACGTATCTACTTTTCCAAACACTTTTGTGCAGAATTGCCATGTTGTTATTTTTGTGCAGAAACAAAAGTTCTCGGAATGACCTGAAAATCAATGGAGAGTTATTTTGGAATATATAAAAAATACTGGCGAAAGAATCAAGGCCAGGGGGCCCACACCCTGTCCACGAGGGTGGGAGGCACGCCTGCCCCACTGGGCGCGCCCCCATGCCTCGTGGGCCCCCTGGAGCTCCACCGACCTCAACTCCAACTCCATACATTCGTGTTCGGGTAGAAAAAAATCAACTGCTATACCTGTCGGTATTTGTGAGGATGTGCCTGTTGTGGTTGCAAACGTTACTATTTTAACGGACTTTGTTATTCTTGATATTCCCGAGGACGATAGTATGTCTATTGTTCTTGGAAGACCCTTTTTGGATACTGCAGAGGCTGTTATTGATTGCAACAAAGGCAATGTCACTTTTCATGTTAATGGTAATGAGCATACGGTACACTTTCCGAGGAAACAACCTGAAGTCCATAGTATAAACTCTATTGGAAAAAATCCATCGATTATTTTTGGAGGTTTTAAATTTCCCCTTCCTACTGTCAAAAAGAGATATGATATTCTTATTATTGGGGACGTACATATCCCCGTTGAGGTAACATAGTGTTATTCGAAATTTCTCCGGTTCCATGTTATTCGGAATGAGTTTGTTAACAAGACTTGATCAACCTTGTTAGTGGATTCCTTTTGATGAGCATGAGATGTATGAAGTTAGAAAGCACAACCTTCTGTACCCTCCTTTTACTTTCTGTTATTTAGTTGAAATAAAGCAAAAATAGTATTTTTTGTCAGTTTTCTGAATTATCCGTGCAATAAAAAATACCCTGAAAATAAAAGTTCTCCAAATGCCCTGAAATTGAAATATGTTTTTTTCTGGAATATTTGAGAATATCTGGCACTGAGAACACATCAGGGGGAGCTAGCACCTAGCCACGAGGGTCCAGGGTGCGCCCCCTGGGCGCGCCCCCTGCCTCGTGGGCCCATGGTGGCTCCCCTCCACTTATTCCAGCCACGACACACTCCTTCTTCCTCAAAAAAAAATCACCAACCAGCTCAAGTACGAGTTCTAGCTCATCTTGCTGCCATTTTCGATCTCCTTGCTCAAAGCTCCACTCACAAAACTACTTTGGGGGATTGTTCCTTGGTATGTGACTCTTCCAATGGTCCAATTAGTTTTGTTCTAGTGCTTTATTCATTGCAAATTTTTGCTGCTTAGGTGACTGTGTTCTTGAGCTTGCATGTCAAATTTATGTGGTCAAAAGTAGGTCTAATGCATGATATGGCCTCTAGGCACTTGTAGGAGTAGTTGCTATCAATTTTGTTGAGTTTGGTTCACTTTTATTTGAAGTTACTAAAAATTTCAGAAATTTTCAGAAAATGATGGAGAGATTTATGAGGCTTTCTTCGAGCCGAAGCTCGAAGGATAAGCAAAGTGAAGAAGAAGAGAGGCCCAAGTATAATCTCCCTCGCACCGCGCAAGTTCGGCCGTGTGAATGGCCTTGTGATGATTTCTTGAGAGCAGCCGGGATTTATGATGATTTTTATGAGTTGGCTGATAATGCAGGCCTCACCGACTTCCTCCACGACCAACGCGAACAGTATCTCTTACTCACTAATATCTTTGTGCAAAATTTTCATTTCCATGCTAGGAGGTCACCACCTTCGGTGGATTTTTATTTATATGATGAGTATAAGGAGATGACCCTTCGTGAATTTTGTGAGGTTTGCAGGCTGCCCTTTTCGGGCAGCATAGAGGAACCACATCGTGACGATGTGGAGGGGTTTATTGATACAATTGCTGTAGGGGAAACTAGGAAAGTTTCCGATGCAAGAATTACTAGCATACATTTTCCTGTTTTACGTTACTTTGCAATATTTGCTACTAGATGCTTAATTGGTCGCGGAAACTGTGGCAACCAAAGTGCCTCTGACATTGTTATTTTGTGCCATGCCTTGTTCCGTGATGACACATTTAGTATGGGCGCTATTGTTGCAAAGCGGTTAAACCTTAACCGTACTAAGGGCCCCATCTTGGGAGGTATCTTCGCCTCGCGACTCGCTGCACATTTTAACATACCTATTAGACATTATGAGAAAGAAGAAAAGTTGCTACCTCCTGTTTATTTAGATTATGAGGCTATGGTACTTCATCAGTTTGTTGAGAGGAACGATCAGTTCCTCCAGTACTGACTAATCTTTGACAGACGATCCACCTATCACGTCGCTCTCCCTGCTCCTACTTTCTTTGACTTTCAGGCAAAGGGGAGATATGTCATAACCAAGGAGGAGGCAAATGAATACGAGAGGAGGACGAGGGCAGCTCGCCTCCAAGCTGCAGCCCACGATGCAATAGCCGCTGCATCTCAGTACGACCCCAACTACAACTTTGGATATCCGCTAGGCCAGCCGTGGCAATAGACCAACTTAGGCCAAAAGCCTAAGCTTGGGGGAGTAGGTATTTCTCACCAACATTACATTCATATTCACACACTCATGCTAGTTGTCGGTGCTCATACTCTTTCATTGTACTATCCATGCTAGTTTATTTTCTTTTTCTTGCTTTCTTCTTATGTGTTTGAAAAACTTTAAGAAAACCCAAAAAAAATTAGTAGTAGCTTTTAGCTAGTTTACTTTCTTGCTGTAGTAGTAATAATTAAAAGAAAACCCAAAAAGATTTCCCGTTCTTGTTTTTCTTGTTGGGAGCTTTCCCGTGTAAATAGTTTTACTTCTTTTCTTTTCTTTGGGGGTCGATAGGAGAAGACCATGATGAAATTGTTGAAGTGGCTCTTATATGCATTATTGTTGATTTAACCAAGAGCCCATATTGCCTTGTCTTCTCCTGTTTATCAGATGCTTGCAGATTCCAGCTTAGTCCAAGGCACGTGCACTATTATTATTATTCACATCGTTCGATCGTGCAAGTGAAAGGCAACAGTGACGATATATGATGGACTGATTGAGATGAGAGAAGCTGGTATGAACTCGACCTCTCTTGTTTTTGTAAATATGATTAGTTCATCGTTCCTGATTTAGCCTATTATGAATAAACATGTTTGCGATGATAATTAGAGATTATAGTTACTTATGCCATGCTTAATTAGCTAGGAGTTTATAATGGTTTACCTTGCGTGCCAACATTCTATTAAAATGGTTGTGATGTGGTATAGTAGGGTGGTATCCTCCTTTGAATGATTCGAGTAGCTTGACTTGGCACATGTTCACGCATGTAGTTGAAACAAAATCAACATAGCCTTCACGATATTTATGTTCATGGTGGATTATATCCTACTCATGCTTGCACTCAATGTTTATTAATTTTAATGCATGTTCATGCCTGTTGTCGCTCTCTAGTTGGTTGCTTCCCAGTCTTTTTCTAGCATTCACCTGTACAAAGTGGGAATACTGCTTGTGCATCCACTTCCATAAACCCCAAAGTTATTCCATATGAGTCCACTATACCTTCCTATATGCGGTATCTACCTGCCGTTCCAAGTAAATTTGTATGTGCCAAACTCTAAACCTTCAAATGAAATTCTGTTTTGAATGCTCGAATAGCTCATGTATCAATTAGGGATGTCTGTATCTTCCATGCTAGGCAGGTTATTCTCAAGAGGAGTGGACTCCGCTCCTCACTCACGAGAAAATGGCTGGTCACCAGGATGCCCAATACCATGCTTTATGCAAATCAAATCGAAATAATTGCAAACAAAACTCCCCCGGGACTCTTGTTAGTTGGAGGCACTCGTTGTTTCGAGAAAGCCATGGATTGATGCTTGTTGGTGGTGGGGGATTATAAACTTTACCATTCTGCTTGGGGACCGCCTATAATGTGTGTAGCATGGAAGATATCGCCAACTCTTGGTTGTTATGTTGACAATGAAAGTATACCGCTCAAAATATTATTTATCTCTATTACAAAACCGAGCTCTGGCACCTCTACAAATCCCTGCTTCCCTCTGCGAAGGGCCTACCTATTTACTTTTATGTTGAGTCATCACCCTGTTATTAAAAAGCACCAGCTGGAGAGCACCGCTGTCATTTGCATCCATTACTATTAGTTTATATTGAGTATGACTATGACTGGATCTCTTTTACCATGAATTACAATGTTTAGTCAGTCCTTGATCTTTAGAGGTGCTCTGCATTTACGCTTTGCGGTCTCAGAAAGGGCTAGCGAGATACCATCTTGTTATATCATATCGTGATTGTTTTGAGAAAGTGTTGTCATCTGAGATTTATTATTATTGCTCGCTAGTTGATTATGCCATTGACATGAGTAAACATGAGACCTAAGTGTTATTCTGAATATGGTTAGTTCATAATCTTTGCTGAAAACTTGAATGTTGGCTTTACATATTTACAAAAACAAGAGAAAATAGAGTTTGCAAAAGTTTTTCTTTATCACTTTCAGTTTATCAACTGAATTGCTTGAGGACAACCAAAGGTTTAAGCTTGGGGGAGTTGATACGTCTCCAATGTATCTACTTTTCCAAACACTTTTGCCTTGTTTTAGACTCTAACTTGCATGATTTGAATGGAACTAACCCGGACTGACGCTGTTTTCAGCAGAATTGCCATGGTGTTATTTTTGTGCAGAAACAAAAGTTCTCGGAATGACCTGAAAATCAACGGAGAATTATTTTGGAATATATAAAAAATACTGGTGAAAGAATCAAGGCCATGGGGCCCACACCATGTCCACGAGGGTGGGAGGCGCGCCTGCCCCCCTGCCTCGTGGGCCCCCTGGAGCTCCACCGACCTCAAATCCAACTCCATATATTCGTGTTCGGGGTGAAAAAAATCAGAGAAAAAGATCCATCGCGTTTTACGATACGGAGCCGCCGCCAAGCCCTAAACTCTCTCGGGAGGGCTGATCTGGAGTCCGTTCGGGGCTCCGGAGAGGGGAATCCGTCGCCATCGTCATCATCAACCATCCTCCATCACCAATTTCATGATGCTCACCGCCGTGCGTGAGTAATTTCATCGTAGGCTTGCTGGACGGTGATGGGTTGGATGAGATTTATCATGTAATCGAGTTAGTTTTGTTAGGGTTTGATCCCTAGTATCCACTATGTTCTGAGATTGATGTTGCTATGACTTTGCTATGCTTAATGCTTGTCACTAGGACCCGAGTGCCATGATTTCAGATCTGAATCTATTATGTTTTCATGAATATATGTGAGTTATTGATGCTATCTTGCAAGTCTATAGTCACCTACTATGTGTTATGATCCGGCAACCCCGAAGTGACAATAATCGGGACCACTCCCGGTGATGACCATAGTTTGAGGAGTTCATGTATTCACTATGTGTTAATGCTTTGGTCCGGTACTCTATTAAAAGGAGGCCTTAATATCCCTTAGTTTCCATTAGGACCCCGCCGCCACGGGAGGGTAGGACAAAAGATGTCATGCAAGTTCTTTTCCATAAGCACGTATGACTATATTCGGAATATATGCCTACATTACATTGATGAATTGGAGATAGTTCTATGTCACCCTATTTTATAACTGTTGCATGAATGATCGCATCCGGCATAATTCTCCATCACCGATCCAATGCCTACGAGCTTTTCACATATTGTTCTTTGCTTAGTTACTTTTCCGTTGCCACTGTTACAATCACTACAAAACTGCTACTGTTACCTTTGCCACCGTTACCGTTACTTCCATCCTACTTTGCTACTAAAACCTTTTCTGTAGATATTAAGTTATCCAGGTGTGGTTGAATTGACAACTCAACTGCTAATACTTGAGAATATTCTTTGGCTCCCCTAGTGTCGAATCAATAAATTTTGGTTGAATACCCTACCCTCAAAAACTGTTACGGTCCCCTGTACTTGTGGGTTATCACTGTGCTCAATTGCTATGGATGAAGCAAACTCTCAAGGACTACGGCGTCAACATGAAGAATGTGCCTCTCTACCGTGACAATGAGAGTGCTATCAAGATTGCTCATAACCCAGTTCAGCACTCGAAGACAAAGCACATGCAGATTCGTCATCATTTTCTTCGTGATCATGTGTTGAAGGGAGACATATCTATTGAGCATGTGAAGACTGAAGAACAGCTAGCCGATATCTTCACAAAGCCCTTGGATGAGAAGAGATTTAGCAATTTGCGGTGTGAGCTAAATATCCTAGAATATTCGAATGTCCTTTGAAAAGGACACACATCCTAACACTTATGCAAAATTGATGACTTAGATGTGCAACACACGAAGAAACATTATTCTTCAATCAATGAAGACTAACACTCTAAGTGTGAAGAACTTAATGAAGAATTTGATTCTCAGAGCCCTACGACAATTGTACTCGATGTCTGGAATCATCATTCTTATACGGTGGGTCACGCCACCAACAAAAGTTGAAAATCTTCAATTTGAGTTTTTCTTCATTTTGAAATTCCTCAATTGTTCAATTTCTTCAACTTTTCAATGTCTTTTCTCTTTCCGTTGTTGTTCTTCATTGGCTTTATATATGAGTTTATGTACTCTACATCATTCACTTATTGCTATTTCTTCAAAGTTGCTTTTTCTGCTAAGTGAATGTGATCGGACCCTTCCCCCTCTATGCTAAACTCAACCCAGACTGTTCACAAATTCTTCATATGCGTTCTATTTGAAACTCATTCATATTGGGGAACATAGTAATTTCAAAAAAAATCCTACGCACACGCAAGATCATGGTGCTGTATAGCAAGGATAGGGGAGAGTGTAGTCCACGTACCCTCATAGACCGTAAGCGGAAGCGTTATGACAACACGGTTGATGTAGTCGTATGTCTTCACGATCGACCGATCCTAGTACCGAAAGTACGACACCTCCGCCATCTGCACACGTTCGGCTTGGTGACGCCCCACGAACTCATGATCCAGCAGAGTGTCGAGGGAGAGCTTCGTCAGCACGATGGCGTGATGACGGTGGTGATGAAACTACCGGCGCAGGGCTTCGCCTAAGCACTACGACAATATGACTGAGGTGGATTATGGTGGAGGGGGGCACCGCACACGGCTAAGAGATCAATGATCAACTTGTGTGTTCTATGGTGCCCCCTACCCCCGTATATAAAGGAGCAAGGGGGGAGGCTAGCCGGCCCTTGCAGGGCGCGCCAGGTGGAGGAATCCTCCTCCTAGTAGGAGTAGGACTCCCCTTTCCTACTCCTACTAGGAGGGGGAAAGGAAGGAGGAGAGGGAGAAGGAAAGGGGGGCGCTGCCCCCCTTCCCTTGTCCAATTCGGACCAGAGGGGTAGGAGGTGCACGGATGGGTCTTGTCCATCACATCATTCTTCTAATGATGTGATCCCGTTCATCAAATGACAACACATGTCTATGGTTAGGAAACATAACCATCTTTGATAAACGAGCTAGTCAAGTAGATGCATACTAGGGACACTTTGTTCTGCCTATGTATTCACACATGTACTAAGTTTCCGGTTAATACAACTCTAGCATGAATAATAAACATTTATCATGAAATAAGGAACTAAATAATAACTTTATTATTGCCTCTAGGGCATATTTCCTTTAGTCTCCCACTTGCACTTGAGTCAATAATCTAGTTCACATCGCCATGTGATTTAACACCAATAGTTCACATCACCATGTGATTAACACCCATAGTTCACATTGCCATGTGACCAACACTCAAAGGGTTTACTAGAGTCAGTAATCTTAGTTCACAACGCCATGTGATTAACACCCAAACAGTACTAAGGTGTGATCATGTTTTGCTTGTGAGAGAAGTTTAGTCAACGGGTCTGCCATATTCAGATCCGTATGTATTTTGCAAATTTCTATGTCAACAATGCTCTGCACGGAGCTACTCTAGCTAATTACTCCCACTTTCAATATGTATCCAGATTGAGACGTAGAGTCATCTAGATCAGTTTCAAAACTTGCATCGACGTAACCCTTTACGATGAACCTTTTGTCACCTCCATAATCGAGAAACATATCCTTATTACACTAAGGATAATTTTGACCGTTGTCCAGTGATCTACTCCTAGATCACTATTGTACTCGCTTGCCAAACTCAGTGTAGGGTATACAATAGATCTGGTACACAGCATGGCATACTTTATAGAACCTATGGCTGAGGCATAGGAAATGACTGTCATTCTCTTTCTATCTTCTGCCGTGGTTGGTCTTTGAGTCTTACTCAATTTCACACCTTGCAATACAGGCAAGAACTCCTTCTTTGACTGTTTCATTTTGAACTACTTCAAAAATTTGTCAAGGTATGTACTCATTGAAAAAACTTATCAAGCATCTTGATCTATCTCTGTAGATCTTGATGCTCAATATGTAAGCAGCTTCATCGAGGTCTTTCTTTCAAAAACTCCTTTCAAACACTCCTTTTATGCTTTCCAGAAAATTCTACATCATTTCCGATCGACAATACGTCATTCACATATACTTATCAGAAAGGTTGTAGTGCTCCCACTCACTTTCTTGTAAATACAGGCTTCATCGCAAGTCTGTATAAAACTATATGCTTTGATCAACTCATTAAAGCGTATATTTCAACTCTGAGATGCTTTGCACCGGTCCATGGATGGATCGCTGGAGCTTGCACATTTTGGTAGCACCTTTAGGATCGATTGTCGTGGTTCTATGTCTGACAGTAGAATGGGGGTAAGGATGTAGAGGCAAGATCCTAGCTATGGAGGAGTTGTGCACGCGAGTTTTACGAGTTCAGGACCTTCTCAGAAGAAGTAACAACCCTACGTCTCGGAGCCCGGAGGCGGTCGACTGGATTATATGCGTATGAGTTACAGGGGGTGCGAACCCTTGTCACTGAGGAGGGGCTGGCTTATATAGAGTTCGCCAGACCCCTCCGGCCCTCAGTTACTCGGGGTTTAAAGTACTATAAGATAGGGCGTTACTGGTAACGTTAAGAATAAAGTGACATAATGACCATTAAAGCTACATAATGACCGACCGTTGCAATGCGGAGTGGCTTTAGATCTCCTGGCGGTCGAGTGATAGTGTTCATGGTCGAGTGACTTCAAGTCTATCGACTGGAACACTTCATGGTCGATTGAAAGATGATTCTTCTTCGAATGCTTCTGTTGATAAAGTGATGTCCTTGGGGAGGGTATCTAGGTCAGGCCTGTGACCCTACCCTACGTACATGTCTTCGTCATTAGCCCCCGAATGGATCAGGGTTTGATTGGGGAAGGAGTTGAAAAATACTTCCAACTCATTTTTTGCACTTCGGGTGTGTCTGGTCTTGGATCAACGAACCGAGGTGATGACGTCAACTTCTTTTTCAGTCGCCTTGATCCATTCTTGTTTTTGTCGAGTGCACTTTTACTGGAAGAGCTTCGAGTGCTGATGTGGAGGAGATCTTCCGTCTGACAAGTTGTTCTGCTGTCCGCGGATCTCGCAGGATTCGAATTTCGGGAAGCGTGCGGGGCGGAGGAGGCCGCAGTAATCGGGTTGGATAAGGCAGGTCCGCCTCGATTTCCGTGCCGCCTTTTTTTCCACGTATCACACGCGCGACTGTTGCAGGATGTGATAAGATCGCCCGGTCCTACAAGTCAGTCACTCGGAAGTTCCTCATATAAAGCGTCGGGCCAGGGCTTTTGAACAGTGCGCCCTCATTCTTCTTCCTCCTTATCAGATTTCTCCGCTGCGCCTGTTCTCGCCCCAGTGCTGCCGTTCTGTTCAAGCTCCGTCTGCGGCGATGGGGAAAGAGAGGACGGTGGCTCTGGAGCGCGTGAAGAAGGCGACGGCGAAGGCGAAGGGAAAGAAGTCCAGCCGGGGCGGATCTTCCTCGAGGTCTGGCCTGCCACCGGGCTGGATCCAGGGCGACTGGATTCGCTCGGCGATCCGTCAGGACGACATCGACGACCTGGTTTAGGGAGGACAGATTCCCCACAAATCGGCGTGGCTCCCGGGGAACGAGACCGAGCCGCAACCACGTGAGGGTGATTGTGTTCTCCTCGCCACTCACATCGATCATGGTTTTCCTTGCCTCCCACCCTTTCTTTCGAGGCTTCTTGAATTTCTTTGGGGCTTAACTCCACCACTTTACTCCAAACACCATCAGCACTCGCTGCCTTCGTGTCTCTGTGCGAAAATTTCTTGGGTTTCCGACCCCACTGGGGCCTTTTCAAGCATATTTTCACATGTCGCTCCCAGTCGGTCAAAAAGGCTAATCCGAGTGACGAGAAGACACAAGTGATCCATATGTGTGGGGGTCTCGGGATTCAGATGAGGGGTAAAAGTTCCTTCCCAGCCATGACTCTTCCCCGATTTGGTCCGAGGGTGGCAGTCGACCTGGTTCTACTGCAAAGACCAGCCGACTCCAGGGCAGTCGACTGGTCTTCCCCCTTTTTCCGTGGCCCGAGTGGGGAAGCCCTCCACTTTGAAGGTGATCCCGGAGGAGAAGGCACAAGTCAAGGTGCTGGTCGATCGAGTAGTTCAACTTGTCCGTGATGGGGTGACTGGTATGGATTTGCTAGAGGTCTTCCTCCGGCGACGCATCCAACCGCTTCAAGCTCGTGACCATCCGATGTGGATGTATTCGGGCACTGATGACACCACTCGGACTCATCTGGAGGAGGTCGACGAAACCACGTTGGAGGGGTGGCTGATGAGTATCATGGAAACAAAGACAACCTGTGGGAGCCGGAGAATTCCTTCGCTCGACCAATCTTACGAACCAGACAAGGTCCAATTCTGAATTACCGACTGTAATCTTGATTTATTCGTAAAGCTGTTTATGCTTCACCGACTCACTTTGTCCTGCTTGTTTTCTTCCAGGCTCTTACCAAAATGTACTCGATGCCCAACGGAGAGCAGGAGCAGGATCTGGAGGGGGAGGCAAGCGGAGGTGAAAGTGGCGAATGGCATTCTGACGGAGAGGGGGACGCGGAGAGCGACGACCCGAGTGACGAAGAAGAGGTTGACTCTTATCCCCGCAGAGAAAGGTGATCCAAGCTTGCTCAAGATCCGGTGAGCGCCCGTGACAAGGCGACCGCTCAGACTGGGCAGTCCTCAAAGCGTCCTCGGACGTCCTCTCCGACACCAACTGAGAAGGCCCCAAAGCAGTCCATGGCTGTAGTGCAGAAGACTCGGAAGGCGCTGCCAAAAATCAAGATTGACATTCCCGTTGCTTCTGCGTGAGTGTTTTTCTTTCGCTTTTACTCGACGTTCTGTACTGTTTATCTTTCCTTTGGTTTGACTGAATGAATCTTGAAACTGGTAGTGCCGCTACCTCTGGGACTTCAGCTTATAAAAACAAGGATGAGGAAATGGAAGACGCGGTCACCTCCAATCTGGATACGATCTTCGTTATTCTGTCTTCCCTTTGTCGACTGAACTGTGATATATCCAATCGGGCAATGAAATTTTGGCGACTGATATTTTTATAGCTCCCAACGTCATTGACCTCCCCAACGATGATGAGGACGAGCCATAGAGGCCTTTGGTGAGAAAAAACAGGAAAACATCTGCTGGCAAGACGCTTCAGTCGACGCCGGTGGCGGAACCGGTAGTTCAGGACGCCGGCGATGCCAATCGGACTTCTGTCTCCTTCGCCATACCGTTGTTGAGTGCACAACCTTCCGCATCAGCTGCACATGCTCCTGCCGATCCACCTTCAGTTTTTGCTACACATCACGTCCCAGAGGACGAAGTGGGTGCTGCCAAAGAAGCTATATGCCAGGCGGGCATTATGATGGAGAAGATGAAGATGGTGCGGGATGCCAGCCAGGCTGCTTATGATGCCAGCTCCGCTCTCCAGAGCAACGTTCAGGTTAGCAGATTGTCAACTGACTCTCTTGGCTTGTTCTGTTTAGGATACGGTACCTAAAAACTCTCTCTCCAAGGATCTTTGCTTCTGTACACCCACTGGTTGTTTCGATTTGTCACTGAACAAATTCGTACTTTGAGCTGAATTCGATGTTGTCGTCGATTGAATTTCTTCACTCGGTCTGGTCGGGCCATGCCGAGTGGAATTTTGAACCAGTGGGAGCACGCTGAGTGCACCCACTAGGTGTAGTCCCCGAGACCGTGGTCGACTGCTGGCAGTCGACTATGGTCTGAAGACTTTGTTTGTTGCTGCCTCTCTCTTTTTTTTCTTTTTTTTGCACTCGCGCTGGAAAGGCCTTGTCGAGTGTAATCGAACCGATGGGGGCACGCTAATGCACCCAATCGGATCTAGTCCCCAGACTCTTGTTGGATGTTTGATTCGGCAGTAGTCTTAAAATTTGTTGGCTTTATCCTTTTACCTCTATGAAATAACCAATCTTTCCCCCAGTCGACTGACCCGTTCTTTTGTTGCAGAAATCTTGTGACCTTGGAGCTCGCTTTGCTGACCTGGAGAAACAGCAGATTCAACTCAACCTCGATCTGGAGTTGGCCAAGACAGAACTGCAGAAAGCCAAGGATGATGCCACTGGTAAGAAAGACTTGTCGACTGGTTTGTCCTTGATCTGGGTTTCATTCTGCTTTTTCTGAATCAAGCCTTATTTCTTTTCAGAGAAACTGAACCAGGCTCTGGCGAAAAAGGATCAAGATCTGGCTGCCGCACAGAAAACCGCTCTGGCTGAACAGAAGCTGGCTTCAGTCGGCAAATTGGAGGAAGAAAACGCCAAGATAAAATCTGCTCTGGACGAAGCCAATAAGGAAGTAGCTCGCTTGAAGAAGGACAAGGTCAATCTGAACGAGAAGATGGAAGGTATCGCCCGCAGGAGGAACAATCTGGAGAGTTATCTGAGGAGCCTTGCTAAGAAGTTGTTCGTCAAGCTTGAAGGTATATTCTTTGTTCCGACTGGTTTGTCCTCGTCGACTCGGCATACAACTATTGACTCACCCTCGGATTGTGCATGCAGAGTTTTGTCGGTACTTCGAGGAGGAGACCGGGCGAATTGAACCAAGCTTGGACCCCATCAACTCCCCCGTGAAAGATGAAGCTGCCATGAATGTGCTCCGACTCGAATCCCGCATCGACGGTGTCGTTGACTACCTTGCCCGACTGAAGGTCGCAATGTCGCGGATCGACACAGTACTCTGGCCGAGGGCAACGCTCCAGAATGACCTCGAGTCTCTGATGACTCGACTTAACGAGATCCCCGGTCGAGTGCAGGAGTGGAAGAAGTCTTCTACCCGGTGCGGTGCTAATGTGGCTCTGTCTTTGGTTCGCGTCCATTGCAAGGAAGTGCGAGAAGAGAAGATGGCAGCGATCAAGGTTACCAACACCAAGAGGCATGATTTCCAATCCTTTATGGAGACTTTCATTGCTGCCGCCACTCGGATTGCCGATGGCATTGACCTGGACGAATTCGTCGAGCCTGCCAGCCCTCCTCCTACGGAGTGAACAAACTTTTATGTTCTACCTTAAATTTGCTTCGGGATGCTGAGTGATTTCTGTAATCGTTAAACTCCTTCGGGCTGAATGTCCAAGTACTTTGATCCGTGGTCTTGAACCTTTAGAGTTCATCTGAACTTGATTTATCTCAGGATATGCTTGCGATTGCTTTTGGAATTTGTTCTTTATTTGGAATGACCTTTGTGTTTGAGATGCAGCCCTGAAGTGGAGACTTCAATCGTCTTGTGCCTCGTCGTCCTTGCGGACAGGGATGGAGCGCACGTTGTATTTGTGGCGCAGCTCCGAAGGAGAAGGTTGAATTCGACTTGCACCTCGTCGTCCTTGCGGATAGGGATGGAGCGCACGTTGTATTTGTGGTGCAGCTCTGAAGGAGAAGGTTGCAGTCGACCTGCACCTTGTCGTCCTTGCAACGGTAGGCGCAAACTGTCGTGGTTCTAAGTCTGACAGTAGAATGGGGGTAGGGATGTGTTTCAAACTTAGGCGAGCACAAGACTGCAGCTAAGCCTCCGAGTGGAAGGGTTGCTCACCACTCGGTAGGATTTTTCAAACTTAGGCGAGTACTGCACTGCAGCTAAGACCCCGAGCGGGAGGGTTGCTCACCACTCGCTAGGATTTTTCAAACTTGACGAGTACTGGACTTCAGCTAAGTCCCTGAGTGGGAGAGTTGCTCACCACTCGGCAGGACTTTTCAAACTTAGGCGAGTACTGGACTGCAGCTAAGCCCCCGAGTGGGAGGGTTGCTCACCACTCGGTAGGATTTTTCACACTTAGGCGAGTACTGGACTACAGCTAAGCCCCCAAGTGGGAGGGTTGCTCACCACTCAGTAGGATTTTTCAAACTTAGGCGAGTACTGGACTGCATCTAAGCCCCCGAGTGGGAGGGTTGCTCACCACTCGGTAGGATTTTTCAAACTTAGGCGAGTACTGGACTGCAGCTAAGTTCCCGAGTGAGAGGCTTGCTCACCACTCGGTGGGATTTTTTTAAAACTTAGGCGAGTACTGGACTACAGCTAAGCCCCCGAGTGAGAGGCTTGCTCACCACTCGGTGGGATTTTTTAAACTTAGGCGAGTACTGGACTGCAGCTAAGCCCCCGAGTGAGAGGCTTGCTCACCACTCGGTAGGATTTTTCAAACTTAGGCGAGTACTGGACTGCAGCTAAGTCCCCGAGTGAGAGGCTTGCTCACCACCCGGTGGGATTTTTTAAACATAGGCGAGTACTGGACTGCAGCTAAGCCCCCAAGTGAGAGGCTTGCTCACC
Organism: Aegilops longissima; assembly: GCA_021605205.1. Lineage (NCBI taxonomy): Eukaryota > Viridiplantae > Streptophyta > Magnoliopsida > Poales > Poaceae > Aegilops > Aegilops longissima. The sequence goes on along the minus strand of CM038682.1, from coordinate 648,283,083 downwards.
ATTCGCTGGGATTTTTTAAACTTAGGCGAAATGGATTCGCGACTTAGTCCCCGAATGAGAGGCTTGCTCACCACTCAGTAGGATTTTTTTAAACTTAGGCGGAACGGATTCGCGACTAGGTCACCCACTGGAGGATTTTAGACACAAACAAAAGCAGCATCAATCGTTTAGGAAGATTATAAAGCTCTTGTCTTTGATAAACAAACTACAAAGGTATTTCTTATTACATCTCATCTGAATGAGTACTTAAGTATAAAAGGGGCGGAGCAGCTCTGCATTTGTAGTCCGTGGCTCGTCTTTCTGATGCTCGACATTGTAGAGATGGTATGCTCCGTTGTGGAGAACTTTGGTAACAATGAAGGTACCTTCCCAAGAAGAGGCGAGCTTGTGTGGTTTTTGCTGATCCACTCGAAGAACCAAGTCTCCCTCTTGGAAAGCTCGACCCCTCATGTTTTTGGCATGAAATCGACGCAAGTCTTGTTGATAAATGGTCGACGGATCACGTTTTTGGCATGGAATCGACCCCTCTCTTTCCTCCTCTAGGAGGTCGACTGCGTCCTGCCGAGCCTATTCTGCTTCATCTTCAGAGAAGAGCTCGACTCAGGGTGCATTGTGAAGCAGGTCACTTGGTAGAACAGCTTTAGCTCCATAGACCAAAAAGAAAGGAATTCAGCCAGTCGACCGATTGGGAGTTGTCCTCAATCCCCAAAGAATTGATGGAAGTTTGTCGACCCAGGCGCCTGCTGCATGCTTGAGATCATGCATCAGTCGGGGTTTCAGTCCTTTGAGAATTAAGCCATTTGCTCTTTCTGCTTGTCCATTCGACTGGGGGTGAGCGACTAATGCATAGTCGACTCGTGTGCCTTGAGAAGCGCAGAAGGCTCTGAACTCATCAGAATCGAAGTTCGATCCATTGTCAGTGATGATGCTGTGCGGAACCCCGTATCTGAATGTCAACTCTCTAATGAAACTGACAGCAGTGCTGGCTTCAAGATTCTTGATAGGCTTAGCTTCAATCCATTTGGTAAACTTGTCAACTGCTACAAGCACATGAGTGAAGCCGCTCCTACCAGTTCTCGGCGGTCCAACCATATCCAATCCCCAAACAGCAAAGGGCCAGACGAGTGGAATGTTCTTCAGGGCTGACGCGGGCTTGTGAAACATATTGGAGTAAAACTGGCAGCCCTCACATTTGTCGACTATATCTTTCGCCATTTCATTTGCTCGTGGCCAGTAAAATCCAGCTCGGTATGCTTTAGCCACAATGGTCCGAGAGGACGCATGGTGACCACAGGTCCCCGAGTGGATGTCGTTGAGGGTCACTCGACCTTCTTCTGGTGTTATGCATTTCTGGCTGACTCCGGTTACGCTTTCCCTGAACAGTTGTCCTCTTATCACAATAAAGGCTTTGGATCGACGGACGATCTGTCGAGCCTGTTCTTCATCCTCTGGGAGTTCCTTCCTAAGGATATACACAATGTATGGCACTGTCCAGTCGGGAGTGATGACCAAAGCCTCCATGATAAGGTCGACCACGGCTGGGACTTCGACTTCAGTCGGATCTGTGGCACTCTTAGGCTGCGGGGGTTCTTCAGTGAAAGGATCTTCTTGAACTAACGGTGTGTGAATGTGTTCCAAAAACACATTGCTGGGAATGGCTTCTCTCTTGGAACCTATCTTTGCCAAATCATCGGCTGCTTGATTTTTTAGTCGGGGTATATGATGGAGCTCTAACCCCTCAAACTTCTTTTCCAATTTCCTCACCGCATTGCAGTAACCAGTCATGGATGGGCTTCTGACGTCCCACTCCTTCATCACTTGATTGACTACCAAATCTGAGTCGCCATAGACCATGAGGCGACGGACGCCGAGTGAGATGGCCATACGTAACCCATAAAAGAGTGCTTCATATTCTACTTCGTTATTGGAGGAATCAAAGTGAATCTGGAGGACATATCTGAGCTTGTATCCTTGGGGGGATACCAGTACCACCCCAGCACCGGAACCATTCAGCATCTTGGAACCATCAAAGAACATGGTCCAGTGCTCCGAGTGAATTTGAGTCGGCAGTTGCTGTTCGATCCACTCGGCGAGGAAATCCGCTATTGCTTGGGACTTGATAGCTTTCTTTGGCTCAGACTTGATATCCAAGGGAAGGAGTTCAATCGTCCAGTTGGCCACTCGACCAGTTGCATCTCTGTTGTTCAGAATCTCTGACAATGGAGCGTCGCTGACGACTGTAATGGAGTGGTCAGAGAAGTAATGTGCAACCTTCTTCGTGGTCATATAAATCCCAGAAACAAGCTTCTGATAATGTGGATATCTTTGCTTTGATGGAGTCAAAACTTCAGAAACATAATATACTGGGCGCTGAACTTTATAGGCTTTTCCTTCTTCTTCCCGCTCAACCGTAAGTAATATACTGACGACTTGTCCAGTGGCTGCAATGTAAAGCAGTAAAGGCTCTTTGTTGATTGGGGTAGCAAGCACCGGCTGGGTGGAAAGCAGGGCTTTTAGCTCTGCAAATGCTGCATCAGCTTCAGGAGTCCACTCGAACTTATCTGACTTCTTCATCAGTCGGTAGAGAGGCAGTGCCTTTTCACTGAGTCAAGAAATGAATCGACTTAGGGCGACCAAATAACCAGTAAGCTTCTGGACATCATGCACACGCACAGGGCATTTCATCCTGAGTATGGCACCCACTTTCTCTGGGTTAGCGTCGATCCCTTGTTCGGAAATGAGAATACCGAGTAATTTTCCGCCCGGAACTCCGAATGTGCACTTTGATGGATTAAGCTTGATATCATACCTTCTGAGGTTGGCAAAGGTTTCAGCAAGGTTGGCCAGTAGGTCAGAACCTTTACGTGACTTGACCACAATGTCATCCATGTACGCTTCCACATTCCGACTGATTTTTTGAGTGAGTAAACACTTCTGAATCATCCGCATGAATGTGGCTCCAGCGTTCTTCAAGCCGAATGGCATAGTGACATAACAGAAGCACCCAAATGGGGTGATGAAAGCTGTTTTTATCTCGTTGGGTCCATACAGACGAATCTGATGATACCCGGAATAAGCGTCCAAAAAGGACAAACGCTCACACCCCACAGTCGAGTCGACTATTTGTCGATGCGAGGGAGAGGAAAGTGATCTTTCAGGCAGGCCCGATTGATATGCTTTAAGTCAATGCACATGCGAAGTGAGTCGTCCTTCTTAGGTACCATGACAACATTAGCTAGCCACTCAGAGTGGTAAATCTCTTGGCTAAACTCAGCTGCTAGAAGCCGAGCCACTTCTTCACCGATTGCCTTTCTCTTCTGTACGGCGGACCGTCGAAGATGTTCTTTGACTGGTTTCACTTTTGGGTCGACTCCCAAACGATGCCCAGCCAGCCCCCTGGGAACACCTGGCATGTCAGAAGGTTTCCATGCAAAGATGTTCCAGTTCTCACGGAGGAACTGGATGAGCGCTTCTTCCTATTTGGAGTCGAGTGTTGTTGAAATGTGAGTCGGGGCAGCATTGGGATCGGTCGGGTGAATATGAATCGGCTTCGTTTCACCAGACGACTGAAATGCTGAATCTGTGGCAAGATTCTTAGCTCGCAACAAATCACTCGGATCTGCATTTTTTTATACTGCTGCAATTCCACTACTGCCACTTGTGCATCGGCGATCTTTGAGCCCTTCTGGAAGCACTCTATTTCCTTCTTTCGATTGCCAGTGATAGTGATCACTCCTTTAGGACCAGGCATCTTCAATTTGAGGTACACGTAACATGGTCGAGCCATAAAATGTGCATAAGCTGGCCTGCCCAGAATAGCATGATAAGCACTCTGGAAATCCACAACTTCAAATGTCAACTCTTCTTTGCGGTAATTCTTGGAATCACCGAAAACTATATCAAGGGCGATCTGGCCGAGTGACTCTGCCTTCTTGCCAGGAATAACTCCATGGAAACTCATATTGCTTTCACTGAGTCTGGACATCGGAATGCCCATTCCTTTCAACATTTCCACATACAGTATATTCAGGCCACTGCCACCATCCATCAGAACCTTAGTCAACCGAGTGCCTTCGATGACTGGGTCGACCAGCAATGCTTGCCTCCCAGGGGTGGCTATGTGTGTTTAGTGATCAGACTGGTCGAACGTAATGGCAGTCTGTGACCATTTCAAATAACTGGGCATCGCCGTAGCGACCATGTTTACTTCTCTGTTGATGACTTTCAGTCGACTTTTGCTCTCAACATCAGCAAAAATCATCAAAGTCGAATTGACGTGGGGGTAACCATCATCACTTTCCTCTTTGTCCTCAACTTTGTCCGACTCTTTTTCCTTTTCTTTGGGTTATTTCTCTCGGAACTGCTGGATTAGGAGCCGACATTGTCGAGTGGTATGCTTCGGGTAAATGAGATTACCCTCTTCATCTTTGTTTGTGTAAATGTGGCACGGCAAATCCAACACATCATTTCCATCTTGATCTTTTATTTTGTTGGGGTTCCACGGTCCTTTGAGCTTCCCCTTGAACTTTCCCTGAGTCACGGCTAAGGTTTCTCCAGGAGCAGCTGGCTCGTCTTTGCGCTTCTGCTTCCGACTGGAGTTTCCTCCTCCGGTTTCGTGGGCGACTGTTTTGTGTTTGCCACTCCGGAGCCGATCCTCCTCTTCACCATTGGCATACTTGGTGGCAATCTTCATCATTCGACTCGGAGACATATCTCCGGTCCGACCGAACTTCAGATTCAACTCTCAATATTTGACACCTTCCTTGAAGGCACAAACCGCTTGGTGATCAGACACATTCTCGACCGTGTGGTGCAACGTGATCAATCTCTGGATATAATCCCTCAAAGTTTCATTTGGCTTCTGCACACAAGATTGCAGCTCTGTTAACCCTGCTGGCCATTTGCATGTTCCTTTGAATGTTCTGACAAACACTCGGGCAAGTTCTTCCCAACTATAAATACTGCCAGGTGCTAACTGATTTAACCATGCTCTGGCCAAGCCCTCCAACATCAGAGAAAGGTGCTTCATGGCCACCTCATCATTGCCTCCACCAATATAAGCAGCCACTCAGTAGTCCTCAAGCCAAGTGTCAGGCTTGGACTCAGCAGTGAACTTACTGACTCCAGTCGCCAACCTGAAGTTGGGAGTCATCACCGCGGCCCTGATGGCTCTGCTGAAGCACTCTGGACCTGAGACATGCACTCTGCTGCTGGTCGGAAAATCTCTATCATGGCCTTCTCTGTGAGCTCGGTTTCTGTCGATCAGATCCTGAATGAGAATAGATCTCGCATCAAAGCCCGGTTCCCTGGGGTCGACTGGAATCCTTCGCCCACCACTATGAGGGCGTCTGTCATCATGCTGCCGAGGCATGTACGACCCACTCCTTGGGGCAGGCGTGGGCACTCGATGATGATCATTGTGATCGAGTCGGTGATCATACTGCTCACGGTTTCTGTACTGATCTCGCCGGTCTCCACGTCCCTAACGCCTCAGGGGCGATCTTGGGCTGTGAGCCGACTGTACTGTATCTGCAACAACGGATCTGCTAAGGATCCTATTCCGCGACTGTGACACAACTGTATTTTGTTCTCCGCTGCCGCAGTAAAGCCCCGACCGCATCAAACCTCTCGCCCGACCGACCGGGAAGGCTGAATTGACTCTGCTGTTCGGGCTGGAGCTGTTAGGTACTGAATCGGAGTTCGATATACCTGAGTTGGAGGCGAAAAGAGTTGTCATCGACTGGACTCAGGAATCCGCTGCCGAGCACGCTCATCGAGTGCGTGCTGGAGGTTCTCCAGTCGAGTGCGCTCGACCAAGTTGGCCAGGCGTACCTCCTCCAAGGCTCGAGCCTCGCGGGTTTCTCCAACGATAGGAGTGTGAAGTGCATCCATGTTCCGGCGGCGAAGTTCTTCCCTCTGCTGCGAAGAAAGGGGCTCGGGGAGGTACTCCACGTGGACACGCGATGGATCGCCTCCGCCATCGCCACCATCGATGCGAGGGAAGCTAGGAGGACTGCGGGGTCCATTGACCATCAGGACTTCCGCCGCGGGGTCACCACTGTCGCACTCGGATGCAGTCTCTGCGGAGCCAACAGGCCGTAGAGAGTTTCGTCGGGCTCGATTGCCACGAATTGGGGGGTGGCGGACTGGCTAGCCACCGCGTGCCTCACCCACCTCTGAAGCCTCGATCGACCGGAATGCTTGCGCCGGCGGGCAACAGGGAGGGAGGACGCCACAGGAACCGACCGATACTGAGTCGACGGCTGCCGTAGGAGGACGCCGCGGACGCACGCGCGAAAGTGTGTTGCCCCGCGGATGGGGAGCGCCTCGACGTCGAGTGGAGCTTCTTGGAGCCAAGCGGAGTCGTCGGCGACGAACACAAGCGCGTCGAGACAGATCTCGCAGCACTCGACCAAACCTCCGCCTGAAACCATGTTGATGGTGATCGGAAAAAATCGCAACTTCTCCAACAAGTCGCTAAGACACCCGCCCCACGGTGGGCGCCAACTGTCGTGGTTCTAAGTCTGACAGTAGAATGGGGGGTAGGGATGTAGAGGCAAGATCCTAGCTATGGAGGAGTTGTACACGCGAGTTTTACGAGTTCAGGCCCTTCTCAGAAGAAGTAACAGCCCTACGTCTCGGAGCCCAGAGGCGATCGACTGGATTATATGCGTGTGAGTTACAGGGGGTGCGAACCCTTGTCACTGAGGAGGGGGTGGCTTATATAGAGTTCGCCAGACCCCTCCGGCCCTTAGTTACGCAGGGTTTAAAGTACATTAAGATAGGGCGTTACTGGTAACGCTAAGAATAAAGTGATATAATGACCATTAAAGCTACATAATGACTGACCGTTGCAATGCGGAGTGGCTTTAGATCTCCTGGCGGTCGAGTGATAGTCTTCATGGTCGAGTGACTTCAAGTCTGTCGAGTGGAACACTTCATGGTCGATTGAAAGATGATTCTTCTTTGAATGCTTTTGGTGATAAAGTGATGTCCTTGGGAGGGTATCTAGGTCAGGCCCGTGACCCTACCCTAGGTACATGTCTTCGTCATCGACAAAACCTTCTGGTTGCATCATATACAACTCTTCTTTAATAAATCCATTAAGGAATGCAGTTTTGTTTATCCTTTTGCCAGATTTCATAAAATGCGGCAATTGCTAACATGATTCGGACAGACTTAAGCATCACTATGACTGAGAAAAACTCATTGTAGTCAACACCTTGAACTTGTCAAAAACCTTTCGCGACAAGTCGAGCTTTGTAGATAGTAACACTACCATCAGCGTCCGTCTTCCCCTTGAAGATCCATTTATTCTCAATGGCTTGTTGATCATTGGGCAATTCCACCAAAGTCCATACTTTGTTTTCATACATGGATCCCATCTCGGATTTCATGGCCTCAAGCCATTTCGCGGAATCTGGGATCATCATCGCTTCCTCATAGTTCGTAGGTTCGTCATGGTCAAGTAACATGACCTCCAGAACAGGATTACCGTACCACTCTGGTGTGGATCTTACTATGGTTGACCTATGAGGTTCGGTAGTAACTTGATCTGAAGTTACATGATCATCATCATTAGCTTCCTCACTAATTGGTGTAGGAGTCACAGGAACGGATTTCTGTGATGAACTACTTTCCAATAAGGGAGCAGGTACAGTTACCTCATCAAGTTCTACTTTCCTCCCACTCACTTCTTTCGAGAGAAACTCTTTCTCTAGAAAGAATCCATTCTTAGCAACAAAGATCTTGCCTTCGGATCTGTCATAGAAGGTGTACCCAACATTTTATTTTGGGTATCCTATGAAGACGCAGTTCTCCGATTTGGGTTCGAGCTTATCAGGTTGAAACTTTTCACATAAGCATCGCAACCCCAAACTTTAAGAAACGACAACTTGGGTTTCTTGCCAAACCACATCATAAGGTGTCGTCTCAATGGATTTAGATGGTGCCCTATTTAACGTGAATGCAGCTGTCTCTAATGCATAACCCCAAAATGATAGTGGTAAATCGGTGAGAGACATCATAGATTGCACTATATCCAATAAAGTACGATTATGACGTTTGGACAGACCATTATGCTGTGGTGTTCCAGGTGGCATGAGTTTGTGAAACTATTCCACATTGTTTTAATTGAAGGCCAAACTCGTAACTCAATTATTCGTCTTCGCGAACAGATCGTAGAAACTTTATTTTCTTATTACGATGATTTTCCACTTCACTCTGAAATTCTTTGAACTTTTCAAATGTTTTAGACTTATGTTTCATCAAGTAGATATACCCATATCTGCTCAAATCATCTCTGAAGGTCAGAAAATAATGAAACCCGCCGCGAGCCTCAACACTCATCGGACTGCATACATCAGTATGTATTATTTCCAATACGTCAGTTGCTCGCTCCATTGTTCCGGAGAACGGAGTCATAGTCATCTTGCCCATGATGCATGGTTCGCAAGCATCAAGTGATTCATAATCAAGTGATTCCAAAAGCCCATCAGCATGGAGTTTCTTCATGCGCTTTACACCAATATGACCTAAACGGCAGTGCCACAATTAAGTTGCACTATCATTATTAACTTTGCATCTTTTGGCTTCAATATTATTAATATGTGTATCACTATGATCGAGATTCAATAAACCATTTATATTGAGTGTATGACCATAGAAGGTTTTATTCATGTAAATAGAACAACAATTATTCTTTGACTTAAATTAATAACCGTATTGCAATAAACATGATCCAATCATATTCATGCTCAACGCAAACACCAAGTAACATTTATTTTAGGTTCAACACTAATCCCGAATGTAAAGGGAGTGTGCGATGGTGATCTTATCAACCTTGGAATCACTTCCAACACACATCATCACCTCGCCCTTAACTAGTATCTGTTTATTTTGCAACTCCCATTTCGAATTACTACTCTTAGCAACTGAACTAGCATCAAATACCAAGGGGTTGCTATAAACACTAGTAAAGTACACATCAATAACATGTATATCAAATATACCTTTGTTCATTTTGCTATCCTTCTTATTCGCCAAGTATCTAGGGGCAGTTCCACTTCCAGTGACCATTTCCTTTGCAGTAGAAGCATTCAGTTTCAGGCTTGAGTCTAGCTTTGGGTTTCTTCACGGGAGTGACAACTTGTTTGTCATTCTTCTTGAAGTTCCCTTTCTATTCTTTTGCCCTTTTTCTTGAAACTAGTGGTCTTGTAAACCACCAACACTTGATGCTCTTTCTTGATTTCTACCTTCGCCAATTTCAACATCGCGAAGAGCTCGGGAATTACTTACGTCATCCCTTGCATATTATAGTTCATCACGAAGTTCTAGTAACTTAGTGATAGTGACTAGAGAAATTTGTCAATTTCTATCTTATCTGGAAGATTAACTCCCACTTGATTCAAGCAATTGTAGTACCCAGACAATCTAAGCACATGCTCACTGGTTGAGCCATTCTCCTCCATTTTGTAAGCAAAGTACTGTCAGAGGTCTCATACCTCTCGACACGGGCATGAGTATGAAATACCAATTTCAACTCTTGGAACAACTTATATGCTCCATGGCTTTCAAAACATTTTTGAAGTCCCGGTTCTAAGCCGTAAAGCATGGTGCACTAAACTATCAATTAGTCATCATACCGAGCTTCGTCAAACGTTCGTAACGTCTGTATCTGCTCCTGCAATAGGCCTGTCAACTAGCGGTGCATCAAGGACATAATTCTTCTGTGCAGCAGTGAGGATAATCTCAAGTTGCGGACCCAGTCCGTGTAGTTGCTACTATCATCTTTCAACATAGTTTTGTCTAGGAACATATCATAAATAAAATGGGGAAGCTATTTGTGAGATATTGATCTACAACATAGATATGCAAATACTACCAGGACTAAGTTCATGATAAATTTAAATTCAATGAATCATATTACTTAAGAACTCCAACTTAGATAGTGTGACGCCCCAAGACCGGAGCTTCAGTTGCCTTCCAGGGTTTCCGAGTTTTGTCGTGTGGTTCGTTTTTGTTTTTGCATTGCATCATGTCATCATGCCATCATATCATTAATTTTTTTTTTAAAACTCTTCTAAATAAATTGCAAGGATTTCTCGATCCATTTAAACCGAGGGATTCACATGGTGACTTCTCTTTATAACATATCCTCCCAATATTAGGGAGCTATATTAAAAATATTCCATTGTTTTGGAATCACCATAACACACTTGCAAAATTCCAATGCCCTTTCCACTTCAAGTTTGGTCTCCTCACCTTGCCATTTTTATTTCATCATTTTCCGGAGTTCCACCAAAAATCCTTGGGGCATTTTAATTAAATTCCTCATATTTTTGTGAGCCCGGGAAAATTATCCGTGTGTCCAACCTCTTCCTTTAACCTCTCTTTCTTTTCTTTCTTAATCTTCGTTTCTTTTCTTTTCTCTTTTCTTTTAGTGAGAGAGAGCCAGCCTCCCGCAGGCCCAGCCGGCTCCTGGCCCACCTAGCGCCTCCCTCCAGGCCGGCCCATCTGCTTCACGGCCTGTCAGGTCTAGCCACCCCTGCCCTAAGGCCCATCCGCCCAGTCCAACCTAACCCTAGCCCCAACGATCCCAGCCCCACGCAGCTCTCTCCTCTCGTTCCGTGGCCGCCGCCACCACTCCTCGATCCCATCTCTCTCCCTCGACCCCCTCCTTCTCCCTGGCATCGCCACGAGAGCAGAGCTCTCGCGCGCGTTGACCGCCGTCCTCGCCGCCCTCTCGTCCGGATCCAGCCACCTCTCCTTCCCCTCGCCAAGCCGTCGTCGTTCCCTCTCCAGCGCCCCGTCCCCGTCGGATTTGCTCGAGCCCGCCACTGCTCGCCTCAAGTCTCTCCCGCTGGGAGCCCAGATCCAGCGCCGTCGCCTCCTCTGATCGGCGGGAGGACGACGAGCAGTGCCTTCCCACACCCGAGCTCCCCTCGACTGAGGCCGTCGCCCTCGCCGAGTACGCATCAAGTCCACCGCCATCGTCCAAGTCCCTCGCGGTCGCGATCGACCCTGCCCCCTCTGCTACCTCCTCGAGCAAGCGCCGCCCTCGTTGACGCGCGCCTCCTGCCTCCCGCTGACGCAGCAAAGCGGACCTCCGCATCCGGCTCGTCGCGGCAAGCCCTGCCTCCGCCGCCCGCCAAGTTCCGTTGCGGCGCCTCCTGATCGCGCCACGGTCTGCTGCCTCCTGCGCTTCAAGCTGGCGCGCCGTTTCGCTCTTCTGCGCGGCGAGCACCCGAGGGCGGCGACCAGCGCCAAGTTCCGCTTCTCCCATTGGTCGGCGCCCCAAGCGCAACCGCGCCTACTGCCGCTGCTATCCTCGTGTGGCTTCACGACATCACAAAGACGCATGCCGCATTCGCCTTAGCGTTGACGCCCAGTCCATGGACACAACAACCGTGGGTGCCAAGTTCCTCTTCCGAGTCGTCAAGTGCACGAGGACCCCGATCCCGAGAATGACTACTACACGGTGATGCGCCAAGTACCCCCTCGGATCGTCAAGTTCGACTACATGGAACCGCCAAGTACCACTACGATTGCCGCGTACATCTACGGACGCAAAAACCGGAACAACAAGTACCCCGTCGTCACATGTACCACTACCGTCGACCCTCGAAGACCCCGTGGACCCCGAACATCCACGGGACATGAACAACTACTTCCGATGACGAGATGTACCACTACAAACGAACGTGAACGTCTACTTCCTCTACCGTCGCCGTGTACCACTACTTCCCTCAGCGACCATCGAACGTGAACCACTACTTCCTCTACTTCCTCGACGACCGTGAACGTCTACTTCCCTCTCTAAACTCGACCCGTCCGATTGCTCGCCGGAGGTATAACCCGTGATGACCGACCGTGATCGAATCATCCTTGCGATGCCCCTCTTTTGCCATGCCACCGTTCCGTGGGAACCCGGAATCCGGGATCACCCCACCATCTTGCATGACTCGCTCACACCCACTTTCCTTTGCACCGATATCTCAATCGAGTGATCGGAACCGATATGTTTCGTGGCACCATTTTCGGATTCGTTGCCGTGGCACCCCCTTTCTTCCACCACGGTGACATAATGCTTCATATCATGCTCATGATAACGTTTTCATAAAAATTGCATAAACTTGCACATGTCATCCGCATCATGATAACAACAATTTAAATGTTTAATATTGTTGTTTGCTTTAATTTGCTTAAATGCCATGCTAAAATGATTTATTTCATAACTAAATAACCGTAACTCGGATTTAAATAAATTATATATGTAAATGGGGTGGAAAAATGCCTAGTTTAACATGGTATACTTGCTTTGCATGTTTAACAACTCTAAAATATGCTTTAGGTCAGATCTGTTCCAAATCCATAATTTGCATATGGGGATTTTCCGGAATTGTTGTTCGTTGTTTCCGGCCTCATTTAAATTTGCCTAAATAGGTAGTTTAATTTTGCTTCACCTCTTGCCATGTTTAATAACATTTAATATTGTTGAGTACCTAACCGAGAGAGAACTAAATATTTGAATGTGGTGTTCCGTCAATATGCAATTCGTTGCATATTGAGCTCCACTTAATTTGTAGGATTGTTTGTGCATATTACCATGCCATGCCTCATTAAACCGGACATGCATCATACTTGATTGTGCATCATGACATGGTTATGTGATGGTTGTTTACTATGTTGTTTGTTTGTTTCCGGTTTGCTTCTCTCGTTAGCTTCGGTTTCGTTCCGGAGTTGTGAGGATTCATTCGACTTCGTCCGTTTGTCTTCTTCATGGATTCGTTCTTCTTCCTTGCGGGATTCAGGCAAGATGACCATACCCTCGAAATCACTTCTATCTTTGCTTGCTAGATGCTCGCTCTTTTGCTATGCCTGTGCTACGATGCCTACCACTTGCTATATCATGCCACCCACATTGCCATGTCAACCTCTAACCATCCTTTCCTAGCAAACCGTTGATTGGCTATGTTACCGCTTTGCTCAGCCCCTCTTATAGCGTTGTTAGTTGCAGGTGAAGACGAAGTTTGTTTCTTGTTGGAACATGGAGATGTTGTTCCTTGTTGGAACATGTTTACTTGTTGGGATATCACAATATATCTTATTTAATTAATGCATCTATATACTTGGTAAAGGGTGGAAGGCTCGGCCTTATGCCTGGTGTTTTGTTCCACTCTTGCCGCCCTAGTTTCCGTCATATCGGTGTTATGTTCCCGGATTCTTGCGTCCCTAACGCGGTCGGGTGATTTATGGGACCCCTTGACAGTTCGCTTTGAATAAGACTTTTCAGAAGGCCCAACATTGGTTTTACATTTGCCTCCTAGCCTTTTTCCCTTGGGAGTCGCGCATCCCGAGGGTCATCTTTATTACCCCGGGCCAATGCTTGTCTAAGTGTTGGTCCAAACTAGAGCCACTTGCGGTGCCGCCCGAGGCAACTTGGGGTATCGTCGGTTGCCGACGTAGTGTTCATCCGGTCGTGGCTCGAGGCGAGATCTGCGGCTACTATCGAGGTGTCGGCACGCCGGGAGGTCTTCTTGGACTTGTTTTATTGCTGTGAAATGTCTTGTAGCCGGATTCGAGACTGATCGGTCTTCCCGGGAGAAGGTCTATTCCTTCCTTGATCGCGAGAGCTTATCATGGGCTAAGTTGGGACACCCTGCAGGTTTGAACTTTCAAAGCCGTGCCGCGGTTATGTGGCAGATGGGAATTTGTTAATGTCGGTTGTAGAAAACCCGAAGTTGATCTTAATTAAAATACACCAACGCGTGTGTAACCGTGATGGTCTCTTCTCGGAGTCCGGGAAGTGAACACGGTGTTGGAGTTATGCTTGACGTAAGTAGTTTCAGGATCACTTCTTGATCATAGTTGTTCGACCGTGCTTTGCCTCCTCTTCTCGCTCTCTTTTGCGTATGTTAGCCACCATATATGCTAGTCGCTTGCTGCAGCTCCACCTCACTACCCTGTCCTACCTTTAAGCTTAAATAGTCTTGATCTCGCGGGTGTGAGATTGCTGAGTCCCCGTGACTCACAGATACTTCCAAAACCAGTTTGCAGGTGCCGATGAAACCGTGCAGGTGATGCACCCGAGCTCAAGGAGGAGCTCGATGAAGATCTTGTTCATTGTGTTGTTTCGTTTGATTGATCAGTAGTGGAGCCAGTTGGGACGATCGGGATCTGTGTAGCTTTTGGGGTAGTCTTCTTTTATTTTGGTTCCGTAGTCGGACCTTGTCTCAGTATCTGTATGATGTAATGTTTTACCCATGTATTGTGTGAAGTGGCGATTGTAAGCCAACTATGTATCTCTTTTCCTTATGTATTACATGGGTTGTGTGAAGATTACCTCACTTGCGACATTGCTTTCAATGCGGTTATGCCTCTAAGTCGTGCTTCGACACGTGGGAGATATAGCCGCATCGAGGCGTTACAAGTTGGTATCGAGCCTTCCCGACTTAGGAGCCCCTACTTGATTGTTTGTCATGGCGTTGTTGAGTCTAGAATGGAAAATGTTTTGAGTCTTAGGATTATATATATCGGAGAGTAGGATTCTTTTTACTCCCCAGTCCTTCGTCGCTCGGTGAGGTATCCCGACGAGAGTTTTGACTTTCTCTCCTCAAATTTCACTAAATTTTTTTTTAGGATCACGTGGGTATCTTGGAATCGTTCGATGGTTTTGTGGCGAGAACATTGTTCTTGGTGCCTCGACATTTAGGGGTTGTGGCGGTGTCCGGGAGTTGAGCTCCGAGGTGTTGTCGTCACAATTTTATCGTTGCGATTCTGGAATACACGAGTTTTGCCGACATCGAAATCTCTTTTGTGCAGTTGTTGGTGAGATAACCTCGATAGCCAAAGATCTTTGTGGCGAAAAGGGAGTATTGCCATGACTTGTATAACGGATGTTTTTGAAGGTCGAGGTACACGATTTCGGAGTTTTCTTGGTTATGTGTTGACGGATGGATACAAATGGATCTAGGTATTGTTAGTTTGGGTGATATATTTTGTGTCCCTGTATCCCCAACACCAGATTGCATAACCAGAAAGTTTCGGGAGTTTATAGGTGGGAATTCTAGTAGCTTACGGGATATTCTTTCCGACAAATGTATGATTTGAGATTGGGGTTCAACGTCTAGTGGTCCGCCCATTCACGGTCGATTCGAGTGGTCGCGAGGCGTCTTAAAGAATCCTTGGCTATGCTGATTCGGGGACGTCTTGTTTGTCATTCGTGACGTCCGCTATACGTCGTGTCCGTGTGGGCCCCACCACGAACACTTTGGGCGAAATCTCTATCATGTGTTTGTTCCGGCTTATTCTGCAAGCCAAATCCTTTGTTTTGTTTTATTTGTGGTATTCGAGTTGCTTCGAAGTCAAGTGTGGATTCCATACCTTATTCTAAATGGTGTTCTCATATTTCTATGTGAATACTAATCCTTCTTGATCACTGAGCTTGTCATGTTAATTCTTTTCCAACCGGCGTGCTTCTCTTCAAGTGAATCCGATCATTCCAACATTCGCAAGATCAAATTCTAAGTTTTCTCAACGGTGTTCGTTTCATCCGACCCAAGTTGTTTTGATTTCCCGCCCTCCCACCCTTTTTCTTCAAGGACTCAGATTTCTTAATCAAGTATCCATTTTATTGAGTGAAGTTTCTTCATTCTTTTCCTTTAATGATCTTATCCGGTGATTTCTCATGAAGACGCTAAGGAAGCTTTAACCTTACCATTGTTCCATTCTAATTTTCTTCTCCGGCGGACTCAAGTCAAGTTTTCAGCGTTGATCGTATTCTTTTCATCATTTCAAATGCTTTCTCATGTCGGTGCATCTCTTAATCATCCACTTCTCGCTATTCAATTGTTCCGGAGTGTTGAAGATATCTCAGAAGATTCTAGTTTCCATTCTCAATTCACTCAAGTTCTTTTGAGGATGCTATCTCATTCAAGCCATTTAACTCTACCGGTGCAATATCTTTTTTCAAACAATTGTTCAACGGTGGTTTTTTTTTGAGCGGGCCCTAACCCACAGGTCTTTTCCCAGGATCTTACCTGACTCTTTTATTTTCCGGAGTTTTTCCCAAATTCTTTGCAAAGTTTGACGTAAGAATGGGTTATCATCAGTCATATGTTTTTTCTCCAAGATCTTCCAAATTATTTTCATTGTTGGTTCAACCTTCCTAATTTTCATTCCGGAATACCTCAACAATTCATGATGGTGTTTCTCGTCGTCATTCTCGAATTTTGAAGACCGAAGAAGAGTTTCTCTTAAATCTCGCTTCTTTTTCTTCAAGATTCATGGTTCTAGCTTGATGCCATCCTCTCATAATTATTTTCGATTGTGAGAATTCTTTTAACCCACCCGGAGCATTTCAGGAGTCTTTTCAGTTTGATTCTTCGGAGCCCATCGTCTCAGAATTATTCATTCAAGCGTTCAACTCTGGTTTTCCAAATCTCACCGGTGCATCGTCGAAATATCCTCTAATCAGTTCATGATCTCTTCGTTCTAATGTATCTAAATTTTGTCAAGCATCTTTATTCGTTTTACAATCCTTCCCGGTGAATTGTGCCTTTGCTACGTTCATTCTCAATTATTATGGTGGTTTGTTCAAGAGTTCTCTTCCTTCGCTATCATATAGACTCATTCGTTCTTTCCAATCCTACCGGTGGTTCATTGAAGACCTTCCCAAGTTTACGCCATATCTATCTTAATCTTTTCTACGAGAATAAGTAGTATGCCAAATCCATTGCTTGTCATCAATTTAATTTGATGAAGGATCGCATAACATAATTCTTGTTCTTGTTTCATCCAAGTGATTGATTCATTCTTCGGAGTTCAAATGGTATCAATTTCACAGTTCTAAGCTGTTCATCTCTTCTTCCGGAGTTTGTTCATCATATCACAATTTGCACGAGATGCTTCATCTTGTCTTTCCGGAGTTCCAACTTTTCTCGGTTATATCATTTCAAAGCTTCATCTTAACACCGCAAGGCTTCACCTTGTGTTGTCAACTTCTCTTTCTTTTATCATCCTTTTGTTTACGGAGTCCATCATGGAGGCTCTACATGGTGCTTCCTCAAGGATTCTTTTCATTCTTCAATTGTTCATCAAGATTTCTCTCGGAGTTATGATCCGCCAAGCTATACTCTAAAAATTGAACATGGTGCTCAACACATGTTTTGTTTTGAGGAGTTCAAGCATTCTTCTTCTTGCATTCCGAAGTGCAATTCTTTCTACCTTATCTCTTGAGATGGTGCTATGTCACTCTTGACAATTTCATTCATGTTTCATGATTCATATGTTGTCAAGGATGAGGTAGTTAAACCCATCAACTCTTTCGAGCATGAGTTCTTCTCAGTCCATCAATCTCTTCATTGGAGTTATCTTGGTTTAGATTTCACCTAAAGCTTTCCCTAAGGATTGTTGCTATTTATGGTGCTTATAAAGGACCCAAGTTCTTCATTTCTCCTCCCGGTGATATAAGTTTTCATCTTCTTGTTGATCTTAATCCAATCGTTTGTTTCCGTTGGTGGCAGAAACTCACCTCATAATTTTAAGATGTTTTCATAAGCCCACTACAAGCTTATCCTTATCGTTGTTGTTTTTCAAACAACTCCGTTCAATCCAACTTCGTAATTGCTCTTTCAAATTCATTTATGGTGGAAGATGTTGGTTTCATTCTTCGTTCTATTCATTCCAACTTTCTATCGATCATGCATTGTTTTCGAAGGCATTGTGATGTTGCTCTCTTCGACCCATCGTCTCGTTTTGCCAAGATCATGTTCTTTTTCTTGCTTATCCATTTAACCGAGTGTTGTGTCTTCTCTTCAAGTTCTTTTCATCTTATCAAGTTTTCCTTCTTCTTTAGTCGGAGTGCTGCCCAAATTTTATCAATCTTATTCCTTCTCGATCTAGTTTTAACCGGAGTGGTTTCAGTATTTATCTTATCACTTAACCTCTTGGTTCTCGTCGTATCCCACGTTCCTCTTTTCTATGAGTGTTTTCAACCTCCTTCATCTTCATTGTTTTCTTTCTTTCATTTTTGTTCAACCTCTCAAGGTTCTTTGGTTTCACTCGTTTGTCGGAGAAGCAACTTTGTTTTACCTCTTCCTCTTCCGTTTTTCTCCGGTGCCATCCTAGATCTCGGGACGAGATCCTCTCGTAGTGGTGGAGTGTTGTGACGCCCCAAGACCGGAGCTTCAGTTGCCTTCCAGGGTTTCCGAGTTTTGTCGTGTGGTTCGTTTTTGTTTTTGCATTGCATCATGTCATCATGCCATCATATCATTAATTTTTTTAAAACTCTTCTAAATAAATTGCATGGATTTCTCGATCCATTTAAACCGAGGGATTCACATGGTGACTTCTCTTTATAACATATCCTCCCAATATTAGGGAGCTATATTAAAATATTCCATTGTTTTGGAATCACCATAACACACTTGCAAAATTCCAATGCCCTTTCCACTTCAAGTTTGGTCTCCTCACCTTGCCATTTTATTTCATCATTTTCGGAGTTCCACCAAAATCCTTGGGGCATTTTAATTAAATTCCTCATATTTTTGTGAGCCAGGAAAATTATCCGTGTCCAACCTCTTCCTTTAACCTCTCTTTCTTTTCTTTCTTAATCTTCGTTTCTTTTCTTTTCTCTTTTCTTTTAGTGAGAGAGAGCCAGCCTCCCATGAGCCCAGCCGGCCTGGCCCACCTAGCGCCTCCCTCCAGGCCGGCCCATCTGCTTCACGGCCTGTCAGGTCTAGCCACCCCTGCCCTAAGGCCCATCCGGCCCAGTCCAACCTAACCCTAGCCCCAACCGATCCCAGCCCCCGCGCAGCTCTCTCCCTCTCGTTCCCGTGGCCGCCACCACTCCCTCGATCCCATCTCTCTCCCTCGACCCCCTCCTTCTCCCTAGCATCGCCACGAGAGCAGAGCTCTCGCGCGCGTTGACCGCCGTCCTCGCCGCCCTCTCGTCCGGATCCAGCCACCTCTCCTTCCCCTCGCCAAGCCGTCGTTTCCCTCTCCAGCGCCCGTCCCGTCGGATTTGCTCGAGCCCGCCACTGCTGCGCCTCAAGTCTCTCCCGCCCGAGCCCAGCAGATCCCAGCGCGTCGCCTCCTTCGTGATCGGCGGGAGGACGACGAGCGATGCCTTCCCACCCGAGCTCCCACGACCGAGGCCGTCGCCCTCGCCGAGTACGCATCAAGTCCACCGCCATCGTCCAAGTCCCTCGCGGTCGCGGTCGACCCTGCGTCCTCTGCTACCTCCTCGAGCAAGCGCCGCCCTGCGTTGACGCGCGCCTCCGCCTCCCGACGCAGCGGCGGACCTCCGCATCCGGCTACGTCGCGGCAAGCCCTGCCTCCGCCGCCTCGCCAAGTTCCGTTGCGGCGCCTCGCGCCAGCGCTTCGGTCTGCTGCCTCCCTCGCTTCAAGCTGGCGCGCCGTTTCCCTCGCCGCGTGCGAGCACCGAGGACGACGACCAGCGCCAAGTTCCGCTTCTCCCATTGGTCGGCGCCCCAAGCGCAACAGCGCGCCTCTCCGCCGCTGCTATCCTCGTGTGGCTTCGACATCGTACAAAGACGCATGCCGCATCGCCTAGCGCGTTGACGTCCAGTCCATGGACACAACAACCGTGGGTGCCAAGTTCCTCTTCCGAGTCGCTCAAGTGCACGAGGACCCCGATCCGAGAATGACTACTACACGGTGATGCGCCAAGTACCCCTCGGATCGTCAAGTTCGACTACATGGAACCGCCAAGTACCACTACGATTGCAGCGTACATCTACGGACGCAAAAACCGGAACAACAAGTACCCCGTCGTCACATGTACCACTACCGTCGACCCTCGAAGACCCCGTGGACCCCGAACATCCACGGGACATGAACAACTACTTCCGATGACGAGATGTACCACTACAAACGAACGTGAACGTCTACTTCCTCTACCGTCGCCGTGTACCACTACTTCCCTCAGCGACCATCGAACGTGAACCACTACTTCCTCTACTTCCTCGACGACCCGTGAACGTCTACTTCCCTCTACGAAACTCGACCCGTCCCGATTGCTCGCTTCGGAGGTATAACCCCGTGATGACCGACCGTGATCGAATCATCCTTGCGATGCCCCTCTTTTGCCATGCCACCGTTCCGTGGGAACCCGGAATCCGGGATCACCCCACCATCTTGCATGACTCGCTCACACCCACTTTCCTTTGCACCGATATCTCAATCGAGTGATCGGAACCGATATGTTTCGTGGCACCATTTTCGGATTCGTTGCCGTGGCACCCCCTTTCTTCCACCACGGTGACATAATGCTTCATATCATGCTCATGATAACGTTTTCATAAAAATTGCATAAACTTGCACATGTCATCCGCATCATGATAACAACAATTTAAATGTTTAATATTGTTGTTTGCTTTAATTTGCTTAAATGCCATGCTAAAATGATTTATTTCATAACTAAATAACCGTAACTCGGATTTAAATAAATTATATATGTAAATGGGGTGGAAAAATGCCTAGTTTAACATGGTATACTTGCTTTGCATGTTTAACAACTCTAAAATATGCTTTAGGTCAGATCTGTTCCAAATCCATAATTTGCATATGGGGATTTTCCGGAATTGTTGTTCGTTGTTTCCGGCCTCATTTAAATTTGCCTAAATAGGTAGTTTAATTTTGCTTCACCTCTTGCCATGTTTAATAACATTTAATATTGTTGAGTACCTAACCGAGAGAGAACTAAATATTTGAATGTGGTGTTCCGTCAATATGCAATTCGTTGCATATTGAGCTCCACTTAATTTGTAGGATTGTTTGTGCATATTACCATGCCATGCCTCATTAAACCGGACATGCATCATACTTGATTGTGCATCATGACATGGTTATGTGATGGTTGTTTACTATGTTGTTTGTTTGTTTCCGGTTTGCTTCTCTCGTTAGCTTCGGTTTCGTTCCGGAGTTGTGAGGATTCATTCGACTTCGTCCGTTTGTCTTCTTCATGGATTCGTTCTTCTTCCTTGCGGGATTCGTGCAAGATGACCATACCCTCGAAATCACTTCTATCTTTGCTTGCTAGATGCTCGCTCTTTTGCTATGCCTCGTGCTACGATGCCTACCACTTGCTATATCATGCCACCCACATTGCCATGTCAACCTCTAACCATCCTTTCCTAGCAAACCGTTGATTGGCTATGTTACCGCTTTGCTCAGCCCCTCTTATAGCGTTGTTAGTTGCGGTGAAGATGAAGTTTGTTTCTTGTTGGAACATGGAGATGTTGTTCCTTGTTGGAACATGTTTACTTGTTGGGATATCACAATATATCTTATTTAATTAATGCATCTATATACTTGGTAAAGGGTGGAAGGCTCGGCCTTATGCCTGGTGTTTTGTTCCACTCTTGCCGCCCTAGTTTCCGTCATATCGGTGTTATGTTCCCGGATTCTTGCGTCCCTAACGCGGTCGGGTGATTTATGGGACCCCCTTGACAGTTCGCTTTGAATAAGACTTTTCCAGCAAGGCCCAACATTGGTTTTACATTTGCCTCCTAGCCTTTT
Organism: Aegilops longissima; assembly: GCA_021605205.1. Lineage (NCBI taxonomy): Eukaryota > Viridiplantae > Streptophyta > Magnoliopsida > Poales > Poaceae > Aegilops > Aegilops longissima. The sequence continues at coordinate 648,261,540 of CM038682.1, read as the reverse complement.
TCCCTTGGGAGTCGCGCATCCCGAGGGTCATCTTTATTCCCCCGGGCCAATGCTTGTCTAAGTGTTGGTCCAAACTAGAGCCACTTGCGGTGCCGCCCCGAGGCAACTTGGGGTATCGTCGGTTGCCGTACGTAGTGTTCATCCGGTCGTGGCCTGAGACGAGATACGCGCGGCTACTATCAGGGTGTCGGCACGCCGGAGGTCTTCTTGGACTTGTTTTATTGCTGTGAAATGTCTTGTAGCCGGGATTCCGAGACTGATCGGTCTTCCCGGGGAGAAGGTCTATTCCTTCGTTGATCGCGAGAGCTTATTGAAGGAAATATGCCCTAGAGGCAATAATAATGTTATTATTTATTTCCTTATATCATGATAAATGTTTATTATTCATGCTAGAATTGTATTAACCGGAAACATAATACATGTGTGAATACATAAACCTACAGAGTGTCACTAGTATGCCTCTACTTGACTAGCTCGTTAATCAAAGATGGTTATGTTTCCTAACCATGAACAAGGAGTTGTTATTTGATTAACGGGATCACATCATTGGTTGAATGATCTGATTGACATGACCCATTCCATTAGCATAGCACCTGATCGTATAGTTTGTTGCTAGTGCTTTTCTTCATGACTTATACATGTTCCTATGACTATGAGATTATGCAACTCCCGTTTGCCGAGGAACACTTTGGGTGCTACCAAAGCGTCACAACGAATCGGGTGATTATAAAGGTACATTACAGGTGTCTCCGAAGGTACATGTTGGGTTGGCATATTTGAGATTAGGATTTGTCACTCCGATTGTCGGAGAGGTATCTCTGGGCCCTCTCGGTAATGCACATCACATAAGCCTTGCAAGCATTGCAACTAAATGTGTTAGTTGTGAGATGATGTATTACGAACGAGAAAAGAGACTTGCCGAGAACGAGATTGAACTAGGTATTGGATACCGACGATCGAATCTCGGGCAAGTAACATACCGATGACAAAGGAACAACGTATGTTGTTATGCGGTCGACCGATAAAGATCTTCGTAGAATATGTAGGAGCCAATATGGGCATCCAGGTCCCGCTATTGGTTATTGACCGAGAGGTGTCTCGGTCATGTCTACATAGTTCTCGAACCCGTAGGGTCCGCACGCTTAACGTTCGATGGCGGTTATTATGAGTTTATATGATATTGATGTACGAAGGTTGTTCGAGTCCGGATGAGATCACGGACATGACGAGGAGTCTCGAAATGGTCGAGACATAAAGATTGATATATTGGAAGCCTATGTTTGGACTCGGAATCACTCCGGGTGAAATTGGGAATTTTACGAGATACAGGGGGTTACGGAACCTCCGGGGGTCAATGGGCCTTGATGGGCCTTAGTGGGAAAAGAAAAGGGGCCATAGTGCTGGCGCACCTTCCCCTTCCCTAGTCCTATTAGGACTAGGAGAAGGGCGCCTCTCTCTCCCTTCCCACTTGGGGAAACCTAGTTGGACTAGGATTTGGGGGAATCCTACTCCTAGTAGGAGTAGGACACCTGGCGCCTTCTCCTTGGCCGGCCAGCCCTCCCTTCCCTCCTTTATATCTGGGGCAGGGGCACCCCATGACACACAAGTTGATCATTGAGATCGTTCCTTAGCCGTGTGCGGTGCCCCTTCCACCAAACTACACCTCGAATATACCGTTGCGGAGCTTAAGCGAAGCCCTGCGCGGTGGAACATCATCATCGTCACCACGCCGTCGTCTTGTGAAACTCTCCCTCAACACTCGGCTGGATCGGAGTTCGAGGGGCGTCATCGAGCTGAGCGTGTGCAGAACTCGGAGGTGCCGTCGTTCGGTACTTGGATCGGTTGGATCGGGAAGAAGTACGACTACTTCCTCTACGTTGCGTCAACGCTTCCGTTGCTGGTCTACGAGTGCGAGACAACACTCTCATCTCGTTGCTATGCATCACCATGGTCTTGCGTGATCGTAGGAAATTTTTGAAATTACTACGTTCCCCAACAGTGGCATCCGAGCCTGGTTTTATGCGTTGATGTCATGTGCACGAGTAGAACACAAGTGAGTTGTGGGCGATACAAGTCATACTGCCTACCAGCATGTCATACTTTGGTTCAGCGGTATTGTGAGATGAAGCGGCCGGACCGACATTACGCAGACGCTTACGCGAGACTGGTTTCACCGCCCGAGCACTCGTTGCTTAAAGGTGACCGGCGGTGTCTGTCTCTCTCACTTTAGTTGAATCGAGTGTGGCTCGCCCGGTCCTTGAGAAGGTTAAAACGGAGTCTATTTGACGAAATATCGTTGTGGTTTTGATGCGAGGTAAGAACGGTTCTTGCTCAGCCCGTAGCAGCCACGTAAAATTTGCAACAACAAAGTAGAGGACGTCTAACTTGTTTTTGCAGGGCATGTTGTGATGTGATATGGTCAAGACATGATGCTGAATTTTATTGTATGAGATGATCATGTTTTGTAACCGAAGTTATCGGCAACTGGCAGGAGCCATATGGTTGTCGCTTTATTGTATGAAATGCAATCGCTCTGTAATGCTTTACTTTATCACTAAGCGGTAGCGATAGTCGTAGAAGCATAAGATTGGCGAGACGACAACGATGCTACGATGGAGATCAAGGTGTCGCGCGGTGGCGATGGTGATCATGACGGTGCTTGAGATGGAGATCACAAGCACAAGATGATGATGGCCATATCATATCACTTATATTGATTGCATGTGATGTTAATCCTTTATGCATCTTATTTTGCTTTGATTGACGGTAGCATTATAAGATGATCCCTTACTAAATTATCAAGAAGTGTTCTCCCGAGTATGCACCGTTGTGAAAGTTCTTCGTCTTTGAGACACCACGTGATGATCGGGTGTGATAGGCTCTACGTTCAAATACAACGGTGCAAAACAGTTGCACACGCAGAATACTCAGGTTATACTTGACGAGCTATGCATATAAGATATGACCTCGGAACACGGAGACCGAAAGGTCGGCGTGAATCATATAGTAGATATGATCAACATATTGATGTTCACCATTGAAACTACTCCATCACACGTGATGATCGGTCATGGTGTAGTTGATATGGATCACGCAATCACTTAGAGAATTGGAGGATATTTTTCTAAGTGGGAGTTCTTAAGTAATATGATTAATTGAACTTAAATTTATCATGAACTTAGTACTGATAGTATCTTGCTTGTCTATGATGTGTAGATAGATGGCTCGTCTTTGTTGTTCCGTTGAATTTTAATGCGTTCCTTGAGAAAGCAAAGTTGAAAGATGATGGCAGCAATTACACGGACTGGGTCCGTATTTGAGGATTATCCTTATTGCTGCACGGAAGAATTACGTCCTGGAAGCACCGTTAGGTGCCGGGCCTGGTGCAAGGGCTGCGCCGAGAAGTTGTGAACGTCTGGCAAAGCAAAGCTGATGACTACTCTATAGTTCAGTGTGCCATGCTTTACGGCTTAGAACCGGGACTTCAACGTCGTTTTGAACACCATGGAGCATATGAGATGTTCCAGAGTTGAAGTTAATATTCAAGCGAATGCCCGGATTGAGAGATATGAAGTCTCCAATAAGTTCTATAGCTGTAAGATGGAGGAGAACAGTTCGTCGGTGAGCATATACTCGGAATGTCGGATATAACAATCACTTGATTCAACTGGGAGTTAATCTTCCGGATGATTGCGTCATTGATGAATTCTCAATCACGCCACCAAGCTACAAGAGCTTCGTGATGAACTATAATATGCAAGGGATGACCAAAACAATGCCCGAGCTCTTCGCGATCTTTGAAAGCATGGAGGTAGAAATCAAAAGGAGCATCAAGTGTTGATGGTTAACAAAACCACTAGTTTCAAGAAAAGGGCAAAGGAAAGAAAAAGGAAACTTCAAAAGAGCGGCAAGCAAGTTGCTGATCAAGAGAAGAAACCCAAGTCTGGTCCTAAGCCTGAAACCGAGTGCTTCTATTGCAAGCAGGCTGGTCATCGGAGCGGAACTGCCCCAAGTATTTGGCGGATAAGAAGGATGGCAAGGTTAACAAAGGTATATGTGATATACATGTTATTGATGTGTACCTTACTAATACTCGCAGATAGCACCTGGTATTTGATCTGGTTACATTGCTAATATTTGCAACTCAAAGCAGGGCTACGGATTGCGAAGATTGGCTAAGGACGAGGTGACAATGCTTGGCGTGGGAAATGGTTCCAAAGTCGATGTGATCGCGATCGGCACGCTACCTCTACATCTACCTTGGGATTAGTATTAGACCTAAATAATTGTTATTTAGTACCAGCGTTGAGCATGAACATTATATCTGGATCTTGTTTGATGCGAGACGGTTATTCATTTAAATCGAGAGAATAATGGTTGTTCTATTTATATGAATAATATCTTTTATGGTCATGCACCATTGAAGAATGGTTTGTTTTACTTAATCTTGATAGTAGTGATACACATATTCATAATGTTGAAACCAAAAGATGCAGAGTTGATAATGATGGTGCAACTTATTTGTGGCACTTGCCGTTTAGGTCATATCGTGTAAAGCGCATGAAGAAACTCCATCTTGATGGACTTTTGGAGTCACTTGATTATGAATCACTTGGCACTTGCGAACCGTGCCTTATGGGCAAGATGACTAAAACACCGTTCTCCGGAACTATGGAGAGAGCAACAGATTTATTGGAAATCATACATCCGATGTATGTGGTCCAATGAATGTTGAGGCTAAATGGCGGATATCGTTATTTTCTCACCTTCACAGATGATTTGAGCAGATATGGGTATATCTACTTAATGAAACACAAGTCTGAAACATTTGAAAAGTTCAAAGAATTTCAGAGTGAAGTGGAAAATCATCGTAACAAGAAAATAAAGTTTCTACGATCTGATCGTGGAGGAGAATATTTGAGTTCTGAGTTTGGTCTACATTTGAAACAATGCGAATAGTTTCGCAACTTACGCCACTGGAACACCACAACGTAATGGTGTGTCCGAGCGTCAGAATCGTACTTTATTAGATATGGTGCGATCTATGATGTCTCTTCTGATTTACCGCTATCATTTTGGGGTTATGCTTTAGAGACGGCTGCATTCACTTTAAATAGGGCACCATCTAAATCCGTTGAGGCGACACCTTATGAACTATGGTTTGGCAAGAAACCAAAGTTGTCGTTTTGAAAGTTTGGGGCTGCGATGCTTATGTGAAAAGCTTCAACCTGATAAGCTCGAACCCAAATCGGAGAAATGTGTCTTCATAGGATACCCAAAGGAGACAGTTGGGTACACCTTCTATCACAGATCCGAAGGCAAGATTTTTGTTGCTAAATTCGGAAACTTTTTGGAGAAAGAGTTTCTCACGAAAGAAGTGAGTGGGAGGAAAGTAGAACTTGATGAGATAATCGTATCTACTCCCTTATTGAGAATAGTACATCACGAAAACAGTTTACGTGACACCTACACCAAATAGGAGGAAGCTAATGATGATGATCATGAAACTTCAGATCAAGTTTCTACAGAACTTCAGAGATCAACAGAGCAAGATCCGCACAGAGTGGTACGGTAATCCTATTTTGGAAGTCATGTTCTTTGGAACATGATGAACCTACGAACTATGAAGAAGCGATGGTGAGCCCAGATTCCACAAAATGGCTTGAGGCCATGAAATCTGAGATGGGATCCATGTATGAGAACAAAGTGTGGACTTTGGTTGACTTGCCCGATGATCGGCAAGCAATTGAGAATAAATGGATCTTCAAGAAGAAGACTGACGCTGATGGTAATGTTATCGTCTATAAAGCTCGACTTGTTGCAAAAGGTTTTCGACAAGTTCAAGGGATTGACTACGATGAGACCTTCTCACCGAAGCGATGCTTAAGTCCGTCCGAATCATGTTAGCAATTGCGCATTTTATGATTATGAAATTTGGCAAATGGATGTTAAAACTGCATTCTGAATGGATTTACGGAAGAAGAGTTGTATATGATGCAACCGAAGGTTTTGTCGATCCAAAGGAGCTAACAAAGTGTGCAAGCTCCAGCGATCCATTTATGGACTGGTGCAAGCCTCTCGGAGTTGGAATAAACGTTTTGATAGTGTGATCAAAGCATTTGGTTTTATATGAGACTTTTGGAGAAGCTTGTATTTACAAGAAAGTGAGTGGGAGCTCAGTAGCATTTCGATATTATATGTGGATGACATATTATTGATCGGAAATGATATAGAATTCTGGATAGCATAAAGGGATACTTGAATAAGAGTTTTTCGATGAAAGACCTCGGTGAAGCTGCTTACATATTGGGCATTAAGATCTATAGAGATAGATCAAGACGCTTAATAGGACTTTCACAAAGCACATACCTTGATAAAGTTTTGAAAAAGTTCAAATGGATCAGGCAAAGAAAGGGTTCTTGCCGGTATTACAAGGTGTGAAGTTGAGTAAGACTCAATGCCCGACCACCGCAGAAGATAGAGAAAATGAAAAATGTTCCTATGCTTCAGCCATAGGCTCTATCATGTATGCAATGCTGTGTACTGACCTGATGTGTGCCTTGTTTGTAAGTTTAGCAGCAGGTACCAAAGTAATCCAGAGTGGATCATGGACAGCGGTCAAGAACATCCTTAAGTACTTGAGAAGAACTAAGGATATGTTTCTCATTTATGGCGGTGACAAAGAGCTCATCAGAACGGTTACGTCGACGCAAGCTTTGACATCGATCCGGACGATTCTAAATCGCAAACCGGATACGTATTTACATTAAACGGTGGAGCTGTCGGTTGGTGCAGTTCCAAACAAAGCGTCGTTCGGGATCTACATGTGAAGTTGAGTACATAGCTGCTTCGAAGCAGCTAATGAAGGAGTCTGGATGAAGGAGTTCATAACCGATCTAGGTGTTGTACCTAGTGTATCGGGTCCAATGAAAATCTTTTGTGACAATATGGTGCAATTGCCTTGGCAAAGGAATCCAGATTTCACAAGAGAACCAAGCACATCAAAAGACTTCAACTCCATCCGGATTTGGTCGGTGGGAGACATAGAGATATGCAAGATACATACGGATCTGAATGTTGCGGACCCGCTGACTAAGCCTCTTCCACGAGCAAAACATGATCAGCACCAAGACTCCATGGGTGTTAGAATCATTCTTGTGTAATCTAGATTATTGACTCTAGTGCAAGTGGGAGATCAAGGAAATATGCCCTAGAGGCAATAATAATGTTATTATTTATTTCCTTATATCATGATAAATGTTTATTATTCATGCTAGAATTGTATTAACCGGAAACATAATACATGTGTGAATACATAAACCTACAGAGTGTCACTAGTATGCCTCTACTTGACTAGCTCGTTAATCAAAGATGGTTATGTTTCCTAACCATGAACAAGAAGTTGTTATTTGATTAACGGGATCACATCATTGGTTGAATGATCTGATTGACATGACCCATTCCATTAGCATAGCACCTGATCGTATAGTTTGTTGCTAGTGCTTTTCTTCATGACTTATACATGTTCCTATGACTATGAGATTATGCAACTCCCGTTTGCCCGAGGAACACTTTGGGTGCTACCAAACGTCACAACGAATCGGGTGATTATAAAGGTACATTACAGGTGTCTCGAAGGTACATGTTGGGTTGGCATATTTGAGATTAGGATTTGTCACTCCGATTGTCGGAGAGGTATCTCTGGGCCCTCTCGGTAATGCACATCACATAAGCCTTGCAAGCATTGCAACTAAATGTGTTAGTTGTGAGATGATGTATTACGGAACGAGAAAAGAGACTTGCCAAGAACGAGATTGAACTAGGTATTGGATACCGACGATCGAATCTCGGGCAAGTAACATATCGATGACAAAGGGAACAACGTATGTTGTTATGCGGTCGACCGATAAAGATCTTCGTAGAATATGTAGGAGCCAATATGGGCATCCAGGTCCCGCTATTGGTTATTGACCGAGAGGTGTCTCGGTCATGTCTACATAGTTCTCGAACCCGTAGGGTCCGCACGCTTAACGCTTCGATGGCAGTTATTATGAGTTTATATGATATTGATGTACGAAGGTTGTTCGAGTCCGGATGAGATCACGGACATGACGAGGAGTCTCGAAATGGTCGAGACATAAAGATTGATATATTGGAAGCCTATGTTTGGACTCGGAATCACTCCGGGTGAAATTGGGAATTTTACCGAGTACAGGGGGTTACGGAACCTCCCGGGGTCAATGGGCCTTGATGGGCCTTAGTGGGAAAGAGAAAGGGGCCATAGTGCTGGTCAGACCTTCCCCCTTCCCTAGTCCTATTAGGACTAGGAGAGGGGCGCCTCTCTCTCTCCTTCCCACTTGGGGAAACCTAGTTGGACTAGGATTTGGGGGAATCCTACTCCTAGTAGGAGTAGGACACCTGGCGCACTTCTCCTTGGCCGGCCAGCCCTCCCTTCCCTCCTTTATATCAGGGCAGGGGCACCCCATGACACACAAGTTGATCATTGAGATCGTTCCTTAGCTGTGTGCGGTGCCCCTTCCACCAAACTACACCTCGAATATACCGTTGCGGAGCTTAGGCGAAGCCTGCGCCGGTGGAACATCATCATCGCCACCACGCCGCCGTCGTCTTGTGAAACTCTCCTCAACACTCGGCTGGATCGGAGTTCGAGGGACGTCATCGAGCTGAACGTGTGCAGAACTTCGGAGGTGCCGACGTTCGGTACTTGGATCGGTTGGATCGGGAAGAAGTACGACTACTTCCTCTACGTTGCGTCAACGCTTCCGTTGCTGGTCTACGAGGGTACGTAGACAACACTCTCATCTCGTTGCTATGCATCACCATGGTCTTGCGTGATCGTAGGAAAATTTTTGAAATTACTACGTTCCCCAACACTTATCATGGGCTAAGTTGGGACACCCCTGCAGGGTTTGAACTTTCGAAAGCCGTGCCCGCGGTTATGTGGCAGATGGGAATTTGTTAATGTCCGGTTGTAGAAACCCGAAGTTGATCTTAATTAAAATACACCAACCGCGTGTGTAACCGTGATGGTCTCTTCTCGGCGGAGTCCGGGAAGTGAACACGGTGTTGGAGTTATGCTTGACGTAAGTAGTTTCAGGATCACTTCTTGATCATAGTTGTTCGACCGTGCTTTGCCTCCTCTTCTCGCTCTCTTTTTTATGTATGTTAGCCACCATATATGCTAGTCGCTTGCTGCAGCTCCACCTCACTACCCTGTCCTACCTTTAAGCTTAAATAGTCTTGATCTCATGGGTGTGAGATTGCTGAGTCCCCGTGACTCACAGATACTTCAAAACCAGTTTGCGGTGCCGATGAAACCGTGCAGGTGATGCACCCGAGCTCAAGGAGGAGCTCGATGAAGATCTTGTTCATTGTGTTGTTTCGTTTCAGCTTGATCAAGAGTGGAGCCAGTTGGGACGATCGGGGATCTGTAGCTTTTGGGGTAGTCTTCTTTTATTTTGGTTCCGTAGTCGGACCTTATGCATATCTGTATGATGTAATGTTTTACCCATGTATTGTGTGAAGTGGCGATTGTAAGCCAACTATGTATCTCTTTTCCCTTATGTATTACATGGGTTGTGTGAAGATTACCTCACTTGCGACATTGCTTTCAATGCGGTTATGCCTCTAAGTCGTGCTTCGACACGTGGGAGATATAGCCGCATCGAGGGCGTTACAGATAGACATTCCTCTTATCATCTAAGTGATCACGTGATCCAAATCAACTAAACCATAACCGATCATCACGTGAAATGGAGTTAGTTTTCAATGGTGAACATCACTATGTTGATCATATCTACTATATGATTCACGTTCGACCTTTCAGTCTCAGTGTTCCGAGGCCATATCTGCATATGCTAGGCTCGTCAAGTTTAACCCGAGTATTCTGCGTGTGCAAAACTGGCCTGCACCCGTTGTACAAGAACATTGAGCTTATCTCACCCGATCATCACGTGGTGCTCGGCACGACGAACTTTGGCAACGGTGCATACTCAGGGAGAACACTTGTACCTTGAAATTTTTAGTGAGAGATCATCTTATAATGCTGCCGTCAATTAAAGAAGAATAAGATGCATTAAGGATAAACATCACATGCAATCAATATAAGTGATATGACATGGCCTTCATCATCTTATGCCTTTGATCTCCATCTCCAAAGCAGCGTCATGATCACCATTGTCACAGGCGCAACACCTTGATCTCCATCATAGCATCGTTGTCGTCTCGCCAACTATTGCTTCTATGACTATTGCTACCTCTTAGTGATAAAGTAAAGCAATTACAGGGCGATTGCATTGCATACAATAAAGCGACAACCATATGGCTCCTGCCAGTTGCCGATAACTCCGTTACAAAACATGATCATCTCATACAATAAAATATAGCATCATGCCTTGACCATATCACATCACAACATGCCCTGCAAAATTAAGTTAGACGTCCTCTACTTTGTTGTTGCAAGTTTTATGTGGTTGCTACGGGCTGAGCAAGAACCGTTCTTACCTACGCATCTGTCGGTATTCTGGTAACGGGGGTCCCCAGACTTGCCTGCCTGCGGCGTGGCTCAAGTGGTGGCCCAGTGCGGCCCATCTTCATCAGCACAAAACTCAAGACCCTCGCGAGGGGACAAGCCTTGCAGGGCGGACGACACAAGACTTCCTCAGGAGCGGCCTCACCAGGCAGGCTTGCGAGGAGGCGGAGAGATCAAGGCAGGGAACCTCGCGAGGTGCTCATGATGCAAGCCATGACAATCGAGACCAGGCGGGCGTCGGCCTGCGCAGTGTCCTTGTTTCCTCTTTGGTGCAAAGGGGGCGAGCTTATACATGGAGTACCGAGGCATCAGGCAAAGGTTGCCATTTCAGTGCAACGAGACCAAGACCAGCGGAGCGGCAGGATGGAGGTCACCGTGGAGCCCAAGACGGCGTCATCGCGAGCGCTTTTGGCAGCCGAAGACCAACTTTAGTCAGGATAACTTGTACTAGATGTTCCCCTTCAAAATGGCCGTTTTTGGCGCCCTTCCCGCTCAATATTTGGGAAGAGGACCAGGGCCTCTATAAATAGAGCTAGCCACCACCGTGGGAGGGGGGAATCTAAGAGAGCCCTAGCCAGAAGAGAGAGACGATCGAACTCACCCAAGCAGTTCATTGCACCAGCTCAAGAACACCTCTCGCGAAGGTTGTTCTTCCTTGTACTGTTCATCATCAGCCCCTGAGGCAATCCACCACATCACACACTGGAGTAGGGTATTACACCACACAGGTGGCCCGAACCAGAATAAATCTTGTGTCCCTTGTGTTGCTCACCGTTTTCAGCTTAGATCTCACGAGGCGATCGGACATAGATCGGTAGGGGAGAGATCTTCGTGTGCACCCCAGAATTCAAACCTTAAGGGTCTGCTAGAACCCCACATCCAACATTTGGTGCGCCAGGTAGGGGTGCGCCGGAATCTTCCTTCTTCCGTCCTGCGTTCCGCCGCTTCACCACCTCCATGTCCAGCGACCCGACGGCCAACTAGGACCGATGGGCGGCATGGCCTGCCCATGCCGTGCCGCCTGCCCAAGGTGACCTCAACCCCGCACCCCAGGCAGCCCGCACCCCGCAGAACGCTGCAGGGCGCAGGCGACGCGGTCAAGCGTCACCGGCCCTCACTCCGCGGCAAGTACGATCGGCAGCGAGGGCCTCAAGCCATGCTGCGGCTACGGCACCGCACACCCGGCGGGAGCAGGCAAACATGAAGGCCGCGCTCACGGTGGCGCGAGAGCTGCTGCGGTGCAGATTGCAAGAAAGCGGCCGCGACGTGCTGCTAGAGCGTGTTGTCGAGCTCCTGGATGCCGCTGCATCAGGGGCTCCCCCGTTCCGTGTCCAGCTTCCACCCCAGGCCCCGGGCGGATCACGAGGCGGACCGATCCGCGCCCATGCGCCCCCGGGCGCGCCTCAAGGCTTCATCAACACCGGCCTGGCCATCAGTGCCGGGCAGCAAGCTGCACCGGCACCGCCCCTGGTAAGCGAGGGCATGCGCATCGCAGCCTTTGGTCCCAGCTGGCCGCCACCCTACCGTCCCCAAGATGGAGCTTCTAGCCGAACTGCATGGCGCGCGGAGCACCACGGCGAGGCCTTTGGGGTGGTGACCCCGGAGGCCTATGTGCCCCACATGGTGGATCGAGGGTACGTACTGGAAGACGACCACGGCTCATTCCTCGGGCCAGGCTGGGAGGAAGAGGCGCCAGAAGCCGAGCTCTTTCAGGAGCCTCACGGGAGCCTCACAACTACCACGTACCGCTAATTCCTCAGGAGCAGGCTTATGCTAACCATGGGTCGCAGGAGGTTCAGGTCACTGCAGCGGATGGCTGCCCCAGTGTGGCCATCACCTTCCCCTTAGGAGGAGGGCACTGGGGGCAGCAGGAGAGGGGTCGGGAGCCAGGCTCCTCCCCACGGCATGCGGAGCAAGGCGTTCTTGGAGGTAGGCCCTCTGCCGGAGAGGTGCCCCAGGGCCTGCCCCCGGCAGAGGACCCGTGGTCGTTGGGAATCGGCTGGCGTCTTTTTTCATCATCGACGTCGTCCTGGTTTCCGGTCGACGTCGATGGGGTCAAGGGTGGCGCAAGGCGGGGCCCTCATCTGGCGATATGAAGCAAGGCCAGTACCTGTGAAGAAGGCCCGGTGCATGTGAAGCTCGCCGCCCGTGACACTCTCACGTAATAATGAGTTGGGGCTGTACACGCCCCGGAGTCTCCAGAGAGCCACCCTCGGGCCTCGGGGGCTCCCTCCCATGCCCAGTGGCAGCACATAGCTCCGCGCTGGTGAGAAGACGTTGAAGACTAGACTAGGTGCCGGACGCGGCCTTTTGCTCTTGCTTTCTTTTTCATGCGAACAAGCTCTCTCGTTTCGGATCTAAGTTGAAGTCAAATTTGTGTTTGCGTATGCGGGGAGGGGTGTCGTGTCTTATTCGTGTGCTTTCTCGTGCTCCGATTTCTATTCTAATTGGAATTCACACTAGCTGCCTCCCTCTCGCGGGCTTCTCACGAGTAGGGCAGGGCCCAGCATGTGCGCCCGCTGTCCCGCGGCCGGCGTTCGCTCCAGCCAAGCTCTCACTGCAAGGTCAAATGGGATCCTCATAAGGCCCACGGGCGGACACCGCGAGCCCGCGCGAAGCTCGCCAAGACAAAGGTAAAAACAAGACAACCTACTCATCGCGAAAATCATGGCATTATGTAGGCACCCGTCCAGCACTGATCTAGACAGCACGTAGGCAACAATCTTTTTACGTGAGGGGCCTCCCCTACCAAAAATGCTCTCACAACCTTTGGGGCCACGCCCGAGTCTCTTCCTGCGCAGGGCGAACAGCGGGGGGAAGCGCGGGATCAATCGGACATATCACTCACCGCATCCCCCAAGGCGTCCCCGGAGGCGTCGCTGGCACCGCCGTCGTCGCCGCCAGCCTCTTCATCACCGTTGTTGGCACCATCCTCACCACCGTTCACCACGTCGCCTTCATCAGCAGCAACGATCACCCCGTCATCATCGAAGGTGAAGGCCCGGACGAGCGTGTCTACATTGTCCTCCACCCACCGCGCTAGGTCACCTCGGACGTCCTCAGGCACCGGGGCGATGGCGGCATCGAAGTCGAAGATGGGATCGAGGTTCTGGAGATGGCTGAAGACGCGGGAGAATGCTCGCGCGAGCAGGCTGCGGCTCCGTTCCTCCACCAGCTGGCGAGACCTCTCAGAGCGGTTCTCCAGATACGTCACCACATCGGTGAAGAACCGGAGGTTGCCGGCGTAGTTGGTCACATGCGGCTCCTCGGCAACAACCTCGCAGATGTTGCCCAAGGCCGCGTTAGCCCTTTCCCTGAGCGTCCGGAGCATGGGGTCGTGCATGTGTTCCAACGTATGCCGCTGGCGGATCTCGTCCGCATTCTGCTGCGCGACGGCCTCGGCATCATCAACCCGCCGTTGAAGAAGGAGCAGTTCGGTGCGGGAGGAGGCCAGCTCAGCCTGCGCCGAGCTTAGTGCGACAACGGTGGCCCCGGCTCACTGTGTGGCTTCAGTCAACCTGGTCCTGAGGGTAGCAGTCCTGCCCGCGGCTTCAGCCCTAATCAACTCCAGCCGCTCTTCATACTCGCGCTCAAGGCCAGCACGAGCCTCCGCCACGCGACGGTCGATCTCCTCCTGAATCCGGGCCTCCCACGCGCCAACGTCGTCCTCCGCCTGGGCGTACTGGCGCTCCCTTGTCTCCAACCGCTCCAAATCAAGGTTGCGCTCGGCAGTCTCCAGCGTCAGTGCTTCCTCGCGCCTCTGGAGCTCCTCCTCTTCAGCAGGCCCCCCTTTCAGCAGCGCAAGGGCGGCTCGGCGCAGCTCCACCTGCTGCTCCAGGGAATTGCACCAGTCTTGGAGCTCCCATGCGCGCTCCTCCGCAGCTTCGCGTCGCCTATCTGCCTCCTAAGCTTCCTCAAGGGCCCGGGAGCTGGCCTCCCGAGAGGCCGCCAGGGACGCCTCAGCCTTGGCATTTTCAAGGTCACACTGGTGGCACGCAAGACCAACAGCCGCCTTCAGCTTGCGCCGCTCCTCGACCAGCCTCAAGCCTTTAGCTTCAAGACGCGCGTCTTCGCCCGCCAGCTCTGTGCCAAGCTGGCCCACTGCATCTGCCGCCCTCCGGATGAACTCCCGGCGGACGGCGCTGCGCTCCCGCGCACGCCCGAGCACGCCATCAACACCATCCTCCGCCATCGACGCTGGTGGAGGGCCTTGGAGTGGTTCGCCCCCTCTCGGCAGGGGGTTGGGGGCTGGCCCCTCAACGACCGCAAGGGACCCAGCCAGGCGTCGATCCATTCCCCGATGAGGACCCAAAGACCGACTTCAGTCACTCGCCGCCTATGATCAGTGGAGGAGCTCGGGGCAAGCTGGTTGTGCCCAAGGAGAGCTCGCGAGGGAAGGGTGGCACGCCGACAAGTTCAAGGCACGCCGCAAGCCGTCCTGCGTCTCCAGTCGAGCTCGCACCAAGGGCAACACGCAGGATCGGAACAATCAAGGACGGTGATGGAGGGGAAGCCTGAGGAAGCGGCTCGTCAGCTGGCTCCGCGGGCTCATTAGAAGGAATCCTAAAAGACCACGGTCAACAAAGGGAGATGCAGACAAGGAACTGCAAGGAGGAGGGACTTACTCGTCCATGGCGAAGTACTTCATGTGCTTCAGCGGGCGGTACGGGCGATCATGACCACCGGAAGCCTCTTTCCTCTTGTGAAGGGCCTCGAAATCTATGCGGAACCGGCCCAAGCTCGCGACATGAGGGTCGGCGCATGTCATAGGAGGTGAAGCATCGAGACGGCCTACATCAAGGGCGCCGACCTGAGAGGAGCGATCGGGTGCCACCTCCTGGTGGCCTACCGAGGCCTCGGGGGCTTCGGCCTCGCGAGCTGCAGGTAGCGCCCCCTCGTCTGCCACCGCCTCGTGGGGGGCTCCGTAAGCTCCGGAGGATGACGCTTTGGGAGTCCCACGCGACATCAGCACCTCGACGCCAGGCCCCCCAGCTCCTGCCAATGCTTGCCTCCCTGCGACGACTCCTGGGGCAAGGACGGCGCGGGCGGCTAGGGGAAGGACCACAGCAACCGGGTTCTCGCGGGGCCCTACGAGGCCAGCTAGGCGCAACCCCCATTCATCGAAGCAGGGCATCTGCTTCATGAAGTCGACCCTGTTTGAGCAAAGGCACAACAGGGCGCCTCCATGACGAACGCTGCCAGGAGAGGGGTCGCCAGTCAGGACCTGCAGCACCTTCTTCAGCGTCTCAGGCGTGAGATCCCCTTCCTGGAGCCCCATGCGGTCCTGACGACCGGAGTAGGCCCACATTGAGCGGGAGTGGCGCTGGAGAGGAGCGATGCGACGCTGGAGGAACTTCTTCACCACCCGGGGCGCCGTCACCTCGAGCTCCCTCAGCCTCTCGAAGCGATGCCAGGTGAAAGCGAGCAGGGGGCTCGTAAGCTCCTCGTGACCCCAACCGGGACTGGGAATGGCAGGCCGCGTCGGGTGCGCGAGCAGGGGGCTGAGCACCCCGACATCCATAAACAGCCACCGCTCCCGGAACCCGCTCGCAGAAGGTGGAAGGACAAAATCGATCCCCGAGGTGGCCGTCTCCGGCACGGCCTGGAAGCTCACGCATCCCGAACACTGGGAAGGATCAGACAGGCCCAGAGAGAAGAAGTGGTGCAGAAGGGCAACGGAAGGAGGAATCACCACCATGGCCTCGCAGACGAAGGCGAAGACAGCAAGCAGAGCAATAGATTGGGGGCCAAGATGCATCATGTGGATCTGGTAATGGGACAGCACCGCATTGAAGAAATTGGAAAAGGGGGGAACCAGGCCCGCCCACAAGGCGTCGGCAAAGAATCAGACCTCAGTAATGATCCTGTCGAAGGAGGCATGGGATGCGGTCCAAACCGTCGTCCTCCCGCACTCATTGAAGTTGGGGGCAAGCGCGGAGCGGACCTTCTCTAGGGCTTCCAGATTGAGTACGAGTGACTTGTCGACGGCGGGAGCGGCCGCCGGAGGCGCGCTGGTCGAAGGCACAGGCTTCTTCCCCTTATCCTTTTTCGTTGGTGCCATGGCGATGGAAAGGGGGAAGAACTCAAGATGGATTGGAAGCAAAAGCGGAGGCTCGAGGAGGAAAAGGGAACAAGAAGCGCGCAGGGAGGATAACTGTGTACAAGCCTCGTGGCCGCCTAGCCAGGCGCATAATGAGGGAGTGAGGGGAAGCGGAGACGCCCACGTCCAATCAACCGCCACGCGGCGCCCAAGGCCGTAGGCTGATGGGGCCCGCGACGCTCCGCACTTGCCCTTTCGCTTCTCCGCTAAGACAAGTCCGAGCGCGCCTTGGGCCCGGGGGCTACTGTCGGCGTTCTGGGAACGGGGGTCCCCAAACTTGCCTGCCTACGGCCTGCGGCGTGGCTGAAGTGGTGGCCCAGTGCGGCCCATCTTCATCAGCACAAAACTCAAGACCCTCGCGAGGGGCCAAGCCTCGCGGGGCGGACGACACAAGACTTCCTCAGGAGCGGCCTCGCCAGGCAGGCTCGCGAGGAGGCGGAGAGATCAAGGCAGGGTACCTCGCGAGGTGCTCGTGATGCAAGCCATGACGATCGAGACCAGGCGGGCGCCGGCCAGCGCAGTGTCCTTGTTTCCTCTTTGGTGCAAAGGGGGCAAGCTCAGACGTGGAGTACCAAGGCATCAGGCAAACACTACTGGAATCAGCTATTTTGCCATCTGCCAGATCTTTGCCATCAGCCACCGAAAAGCCGACGGCAAAGAAATGGCAGACGACAAAGAAGCTCTTTTCCATGTGCCATTTCTTTGCCGTCCATGGTGACGGTAAGAAGAATCTTTGTCCGCCATGGTGACAACAAAGAGGAGGTGGCCCCACCCACCCGCCCGTTAAAAAACTTGCGCCCACATCTTTGCCGTCCGCTAGCGGACGGCAAAGAGCGGCGGACGGCAAAGAGCCGAGTAACTAACGGACGCCACCCCCCCGCCCGTTATCTCTCTTCTCTTCCTCTCTTCCTCTCTCCTCCCCGACGCCCCGCCCTAGCTAGAACCACCACCGCCCCGCCGCCTGGCGCCGCCCAGCCCCCACACCCTGGCCTGTCGCCCCACCACCCTCCGCCTCACCACACCCGCCGACGCCTGTCGCCCACCACCCTCCGCCTCCGCCGCTCGGGCGCCTCGACGCCGCCTCGCCCGCACCCTTGGCCCGTCGCCCACCACCCTCCGCCCTCACCCCACCCGCCGACGCCTGTCCGCCTCGCCACCCCCCGCGCCGCCGCCGGTGCCCTCACCGACCGTCCCATTGTTCGCAAGGGACTACTACTTTTTTCTTCTGTTTTTTCATTTTTATGCTGTTTAATTGTTAGTGCTAGATTGTGTTAGTGTTAGTGTTAGAAAAGAATTAGAAGTAGTAGAAGAAGTAGAAGTAGTAGAAAGATGAAAAAAGAAGAAAAAGAAAAGAAGTAGAAGAAGTAAGGAAAGAAGAAGAAGGATAGAAGAAAACACCCCGACCCCCTGAAAAAAGTAGAAAAAAGATGAAAGAAGAAGAAGAAGAAAGGAAAGAAGAAGAAGAAGAGAAAGAAAGAAGAAGAAGGATAGAAGGAAACACCCCGACCCCCTGACCCCAACACCACACCCGACCCCTAACCCCCGACCCGACACCCGACCCCGACCCCTGACCCCGACACCCCGACCCCGACACCACACCCCGACACCCTGACACCCGACCCCCCGAGGCCGACGTGTTCTTATATTTTTGAATTATTAGTTAGGTCATATATTTTTCGATTTTGTTATGAAAAACATCATATATAATTGTGTTGATCGGGTTGATTTAAGTGTGCGATCGTTTCACTCCTGCGAGGTTTGGTGTTCACGACCTCGCCGTGCGCTTGACGAGCTCGCTTCTTCGCTTGTGGGTGAGCACAAATGACATGTCCTCCTCCCCATTAATTATTTGCTCGCTCGGTGTTCGTGCCGATGAAATTTGATAGCTAGCTATATATGTGTCTTGAATCATCGATATCGTAACCAATATGTGTCTCCTGCTCGAAGCGTCATAGTTATAAATATGCATGCATTTGCATATTTATAACCTTGATTCTTCCGAATTGTCCAACGCGATCCATGGACAGCCCAGTATGTGTAGATTGGGTTCATATTCCCATATACTTTGCTCCGGATCCGACGCATAAATTTGTCGCTGCCTCCCTTGTTGTTCTCCGGTACACATCCTCTCATTTATTGCGTAGACGTGTATCAGAGAACAGCGGGAGGTGCTGCCGAAATTTTATGCCGGATCCGGAGCATAGCATGGGAAAATGAACCCAATCTACACATACTCGGGTGGGATTAGGACCTATCATTACCTATTAGAGTGTAGGTTGCATGGACGTAATAAAATTGACAAAGTAGATCAACTGATGAATATATACATGGTGAATTATATATATAATTGTTGTGTGTCCAGTAGCTCTGAAAGTCAAGATGAGTGATCGTGCGTGGATGTATACCGGTCACACTGGTCAAAACAAATGGAGCGATGAATGGTTCACAAAAACCAAGGTGTTTGTGCAAGCCGCATTTGCAAATGGCCAGAGGAAAACTTGGTGCCCCTGTTTCCGATGCGGCAATTGGGAAAAGAGGACAGAGGCTGAAATGGGTAAACACCTGCAGAAGAATGGTTTTACGCCCGATTATACGGTGTGGACATTTCATGGTGAGTCTGGCGAACGTGACCGAGCTGAGGTGGATCATCGTCGCACCGACGAGCATGGTACCAGGATGGAAAACATGGTGCAAGACTGTCGGATCACGGGTTCCGGCAGACCCTTAAGGTTCGAACTCTGGGGTGCGCACGGAGATCCAACCCTCCACCGTCTCGTACCTCGCCGAATCGCAGGGACCTAAACTACTAACAAGAACAACACAAGAGACGCAATATTTATACTAGTTCGGGCCACCGTTGTGGTGTAATACCCTACTCTAGTTTGTGGTGTGTGGATTGCCTCTGGGGCCGACGAAGAAACGATCAGGAAGAACAGCCTCGCGAGGGTCTATTCTTGGTGGGTGTGATGAACTGCTAAGTGGTGCCTCGTCGCTCTAGCTTGAGGAATGGGTTTCTCTCTCTCTCTCTCTCTGGATGCCGAATGCTCGATCCGATCGTCCCCTGTCCCCCTCTCTCTGAGTGTGGCTACCCCTATTTATAGGCGAAGGCCCTGGGCCTCTTCCCAAATATTGAGCGGGAAGGGCGCCAACAATTGGCCATTTTGAAGGGGAACAGTGGGTACACTTATCTGACTAAAGTTGGTCCTCGCCGCCAAAGGCTCGTGGTGACGCCGCTTGGGCTCCACGATGATCGCATTCCAGCCGTTGGGGCTGGTCTTGGTCTTGCTGCATGCAAGCGGATGCCTTTGCTTGATGCTCTTGCTGCGCTTGCCCCTTTGCACCAAAGAGGAAAGGAGGACGCTGCTTGCTGCTGGCTGGCGCCTGACCTGGCGCCCTCGGTCGTCATGGCTTGCATCACGGGCACCTCGCGAGGTACCCCCTTGAGTTCTCCGCCTCCCGAGCCAACCGACGAGGCGCGCTGAGAAGCTCTTGGTCGTTTCGCCTCATGAGGCTTGGACCCTCACGAGGGTCTTGAGCTTGTGTTGATGAAGATGGGCCGCCCCTGGGCCTCCTTTGAAACCCGCCGCAGCATGGCGAGAGCAAGTCTGTGGACCCCGTTCCTAACGCCGCAAGACAGTAGCCCCGGGCCTGGGCCTCCGAACTTGGCCGAGCAGAGGCGAAAGGTCAAGTGTGAAGCGTCATGGGCCCTAACAGCCCTGACCTTGGGCGACGCGTGGCGGTTGATTGGGCGTGGCGGCTTTGTTCCCCACGCCTCCTTATTTCATGCCTTGCTAAGCGGACACGCTGCTGCACACATCATTCCCCTCTCGCTGCTTATGCGCTCCGGTCCTTCCCTCTCTCGAACTCCGGTTTCCATTTCCAATCCAATCTCAAATCTCCCTTCCCCCTTCGATCGCCATGGCTCCGGCGAAGAAGGGAAAGGAAGAAACCTCATGCGCTCGCCGCTTCGCCCGGGCAGGCCTCTCCATTATCGACCGTCGATCATAATCAATCTGGAGGGCTTGGGCAAGGTCAGTTCGGCTCGCCACTTCCTTTAATGAATGCGGAGGACGACGGCTTGGCCCCGCCCCACTTTTGCCATCGGCAGGACAGATCCACCGAGGTCGGTATTTCGCCGACATACGGGCGGGCTGGTTCCCCTTTCTTTGATTTCTTCAATGCCGTGCTTTCCCACTATCGATCCACATGATGCATCTGGGTCCTGAGTCCATTACTCTTCTCTCAGTCTTCGCCTTCGTTTGTGAAGCAATGATGGGCATCCTTCCCTCGGTTGCCTTGTTGCGCCACTTCTTCTCTCTGCGCCTTGTCGACCCCGCTCAATGATCGGCGTGTGTGAGCTTCGTCGCCGCGCCCGAGACCGCGGCCTCAGGGATTGACTTCAGCTTGCCTCCGCCCGCGGCTGAGTTCCGCGAGAGGTGGTTGTACGTGGATGCGGGGTGCCCAGCCCCCTGCTATTGTAGCCAACTTCGCCTGCTGTCCCAAATTCTGGATGGGGCCAGGAGACGCTTTCGAGCCCTCGGCTCTTCTTCGTCTGGCGCCGCTTCGCATTCCTGAGGTCGCTCGCAGTGACAGCGCCCAAGGTGGTGAAGGAGTTCCTGATGTGCCGCATTGCTCCTCTCCAACGCCATTCCCACCGGATGTGGGCCTTGGCGAACTGGTGATCGTATGAGGCTCCGGAAGAAGACTGACGCCGTAAGCGCTAAGGAAGGTGCTCTGGTCCCGTTGGCGATCCTAACCCCGGTGGCATCCAGCATGAAGGGGCCTTGCTGTACCGCTGCCGGAATAGGGGTGATTTGGTGAACCAGATGCCTATCTTTGATGAATGGGGGCTGCGCCCCGCTGGTCTTCAGGGGCCTCGCGAGAATCCAGTGGTGGTGACAGCCCTTCCAGTCGGCCAAGGCGGCTCCTCCTCAAGCGGCGGAGCAGGGAGGCACGAGCCGCCAGAGGCTGAAGGGACCCCCGCCGGGGTGGCAATGCCTGGCGATGCTCGAGAGGGGGCAACTCCTGAGGCTCATGCCACTACGGCTGAGGGCGGCAAGCAGCCGCCCATGATGCTGCAGGGTTGGAGCCCCGAGGCCCCGCAGCTTCTCTGGTGAGGCGACTTGCAGCAGCGTCGGTGACGCCCACAGCGCAAGTTGCCTCGATGCTTCTCCCTTGCCGCAGGCTGATCCCTGCGCCCAAATCTTGGGTCGTTTCCGCGTGAACTTCGAGGCCCTCCGGAGGAGAAGGGAGGCCCTGGGCGATGATTACCCTTGTCGCCTGCTGAAGCGCAGGAAGTACTTCGCTACTGATGAGTAAGCCTTCTTCTTCTCCAGCTCCTGATTCTTCTGCTGCTTGTACTGATCCTTGCCTGCAGGACCCTTCTGCCGAGCTCACGGAGGCAGGTGAGATCGTCCTCCCGGCCGCCCCTCCCGGTCCTCGAGTGCTCCAAGCAGCGGAGCTCTTGTGGTGAGGGCGACTGGGGAGGTGAGCTGTCCCGAGGCGCGTCGTGGCCCTGCACGCCTCGCGATCCTTCCTCGTGAGCCTTCCCGAGGCATAGCTAGCCTGTCGTGGGCTTCTCGCCTGGTCATGGACGACGATTGGCTGAGGCGCCTCCTGCGCCCCTCGCCTGGGGATGGGCTGGCTCCAGGTCGGGCTCATGGCGCGGCGCGCCCGGCCGCTGCAAGGGTGCCAGCCCCCAGCCCCCTGCCCGGAGGGGGAGTGTTGATTCGTGGCTCCCGGCGCCCGTCTGGGGCGGTCGATGGTGTGAAGGACGTCGCGTGGCCTTGCCGGGCGCGCGCGCCCGCCAAGGATTTCTTCAAGGGCGGCCGACGCGGTGGGCCTTCTTGGTGAAGAGCTTCGACGAAGACGCGCGCTTGAGGCCGAGGGCCTGCGCCTAGTTGCAGAGAGGCTTGAGCTGGAGGACGCTGCCGCCTTTGCGCGTCGCCAGCCATGAGCTTGATGATGAAGAGGCCAAGGTGTCGTGGCAGCCTCCCGAGAGGCATGTTCTCGGGCCATCGAAGAGGCTCGGCAGCCGACAGCGGCGAGAGGCGGCGGAGGAGCGGCACGGAAGCCCTAGCCCGGTGCCACTCGTTGGAGAACAAGCGAGCTGCGCGAGGCAGCCTTTGCGTCGATGAAGGTGGCTTCGCGACTCGGCGGAGCTCGAAGCGTGAAGAGGCGCCGACGCCGGCCGCCAACGCAGCAGTAAGCGCTTGGAGACGAGGGAACGCTTGGTGACGCGGGCAGAGGATGAGGTTGCAGCACGGGAAGCCCGCGTCATGGAGGAGGTCGGACGCCGAGTAGCGGCGGTGCGCTCGAACCTCGAGCGCGAGTTTGAGGAGCGGTTGGGGTTGATCAAGGGCGAGGCTGAGGGCAGGACCGCTGCCTTGAGGACCAAACTGGAGGAGGCTATGCGGCGGGCCGATGCTCTTCAGGCCGCCCTTGAGGTGGCGCAAAGGGAGTCCACCACCTCTCTGGCCGAGGTGCTCCTTCTTCGCCAGCGGGTGGAGGAGGCCGAGGCTGTTGCGCGCTAGAATGCGGACGAGATGCGTCAGCGGCGAGTCCTGGAGCATGAGCACCGCCCCATGCTCGCCACGCTCCGGGAAAGAGCTAACGTGGCCTTGGATAATATCTGCGAGGCGGCGGTAGGCCAGCCGCACGATGCCAATTACGCTGGCAACCTTGAGTTCTTCACCGACGTGGTGGCGCTGGCCGAGGCCTTGATCGGTTAGGGCCGACGAGTTAGTGGAGGAGAGGAGCCGCGCTGCTCGGGCGCGCTTTTCTCGTGTCTTGATCATCTCCGGACATGGACCCCCACCGACTTTGACGCAGCCATCGCCTTCATTCCCTGTGCCGTCCGGGCGACACTGGTGCACCGGGTGGAAGACAACGTGGATGCCCTCGTCAGGGCCTTTGCTTCGGATGACGAGGGCGTGGTCATGGTCGCCGATGAGGGCGGCGTGGTGAATGGCCCGGACGCCGCCGACGATCACGCAGACAGCGACGGCGAGGCCAGCGATGCCAGCAACGGCTCGGGAGGTGCTCCTGAGGATGCATTGGGGGATTTATCCGACTGATCATGTATTGTCCTTGTTCCATTACCCTGCATGGATAGAACTCAGGTTTTGACCTGATGGAGGTGAGAGCATTTTAGGAGGGGGAGCCCCTCATGTAAAACTTGTGTTCTTCGTATTAGCAGGCGTTACATCGCCCATACGCCCGCGCCAAGTGGTAGGCTAGGCGACGCTCTAGTTTAATGCTTTACCTTCGTTTCGTACGAGCCCCGAGATAGCCTGCGGGAGGCTACGGCAATTCGAGTGTATATCGATAGAATCCGTAGGACCTGCAGCAAAAACCCTCCGGAGAGGACGTGGCGGCGACAGGCTGGGCTGTGCGCGAGCTTGGCCTGGCCCGGATCGCGAGGGGCTC
The DNA here is from genome assembly GCA_021605205.1 of Aegilops longissima. Lineage (NCBI taxonomy): Eukaryota > Viridiplantae > Streptophyta > Magnoliopsida > Poales > Poaceae > Aegilops > Aegilops longissima. The sequence goes on along the minus strand of CM038682.1, from coordinate 648,237,460 downwards.
GCGAGGGGAGGCAGCTGAGGTGGAGTTGTAACCGAAACGCGAGAGAACTGCTCGAATGAGACTAAGCACCCCTTCCCCGAATACACACAAATCTTCAAGCTCAAATTCAACTTAAATCCAACAGGGGAAAATGACAGCCAGAGGGAAAACCAAATGAAAGCAGAAAAAGGCCGCGTCCGGCACCTAGTCTAGTCTTGGACGTCTTCTCACCAGCGCGGAGCTAAGTGCTGCTACTTGGCGTAGGAGGGAGCCCCAGGGCCTGAGGCCGGCACCCCTGAGACTCTGGGGCGTGTACAGCCCCACTCATTATTACGTGAGAGTGTCACGGGGCAGCGAGCTTCACACAGCCTTTGGGCCTTCTTCACAGTACCGCCTTGCTTCATATCGCTGACGCGAGGGCCCCACCTTGCGCCACACTCTAGTGCCACCAACGACGACCGAAACCAGGGCGCGCCGGTGGGGTAGAGCGGTCGCCAGCCTGTTCCCCGACGACCACGGGTCCTCCGCCAGGCAGGCCCCGAGGCGCCTCCCAGCAGAGGGCCTACCTCCGAGAACGCCTTGTTCGAACGCGCGCGGTGGTGATGCGGATCTCTTCCCTCTCCGCAGCCCTCGCGCCCCCCTCCCGAGGGGTAGGAGATCTGAGGCGGGCAGCCGCTCGCCGTGGCGACCTGTACCTCCTGCGACCTATGGTTAGCGATGTTTGCTCTTGAGGAAGTAGCGGTACCGATAATCGCCGCCCCGGCGTGACTAGTGGGACCATCTCGAGACTCTGGAAGAGCGCTGCTTCGCGCCTCATCCCCCATATTGGGCTGAGGAGCGAGTCTTGTTCTCCCTCATGCGGGTGCCCTGGTCCATCATGTGGGGCACGATTCCTCGGCGCCGTCATCCCAAGGCCACGCCGTAGTGCTGGCGTGTCGCGCTGCTCGCTCGGCGCGCCGCCGTGGGGTGGTGGCGCGGTCCACCAGGCCGTGAGTTGCGCCGAGTCCTTCTTCTCCGCGGGCCGGGCGGGCAACCCGCCACCGCCCCAGCGCTGACAAGCTTCCCCAGTGTTGGAGTAGCTTTGGAGTTCGCTGGCGTAGCTGTGGAACCCGTGCGGGCCGCCTCGACCTGAGGTGGGAGTTGGGTGCAAAGGGTGAGCCCCGAGGCGGCGAAGCCAGGAGCTCCGCCACTCGCTCCAAAGAAGACGTCGCGGCCGCTCTCCAAGAGCCTGCACCGCAACAGCTCTCGCCTTTGTGGCGCGACCCTCGAAGTTCGCTTTGCTCCCGGCGGGTATAGGGTGATGTGGTCATGGCGTGGTTGGAGGTTTGCTGCCAACCGCGCATGTCGCGTGTGAGCGCCGTCGGAACCTGTCCGCGTCGCCTGCGCCTGCGCCCTGCGGACCGCGAGCTGCTGGGGCATGGGTCGCCCGAGGCGAAGGAAGCCAGGTGGGCGGGCCACGCCGCCCATGGATCTGGGATGCCCGCTTGGTCGCCGGTCATGGCAATGACGATGTGACGGGACACGAGGTGGCAGAAGGCGGATTCCAGCGCACCCCTACCTGGCGCGCCAAATGTCGGATCACGGGTTCCGGCAGACCCTTAAGGTTCGAACTCTGGGGTGCGCACGGAGATCCAACCCTCCACCCTCTCGTACCTCGCCGAATCGCAGGGACCTAAACTACTAACAAGAACAACACAAGAGACGCAATATTTATACTAGTTCGGGCCACCGTTGTGGTGTAATACCCTACTCTAGTTTGTGGTGTGTGGATTGCCTCTGGGGCCGACGAAGAACAGTACAGGGAAGAACAGCCTCGCGAGGGTCTGTTCTTGGTGGGTGTGATGAACTGCTAAGTGGTGCCCCGTCGCTCTAGCTTGAGGAACGGGTTTCTCTCTCTCTCTCTGGATGCCGAATGCTCGATCCGATCGTCCCCCGCCACCCTCTCTCTGAGTGTGGCTACCCCTATTTATAGGCGAAGGCCCTGGGCCTCTTCCCAAATATTGAGCGGGAAGGGCGCCAACAATTGGCCATTTTGAAGGGGAACAGCGGGTACACTTATCCTGACTAAAGTTGGTCCTCGCCGCCAAAGGCTCGTGATGACCTTTGCTTGGGCTCCACGATGACTGCATTCCAGCCATTCGGGCTGGTCTTGGTCTTGCTGCACCGAAACGGATGCCTTTGCTTGATGCTCTTGCCTGCGCTTGCCCCCTTTGCACCAAATAGGAAAGGAGGACGCTGCACGGGCTGGCACCCAACTGGCGCCCTCGGTCGTCATGGCTTGCGTCACGGGCACCTCGCGAGGTACCCCGCCTTGAGTTCTCCGCCTCCTCCTGAGCCAGCCTGACGAGGCCGCGCCTGAGGAAGCTCTTGGTCGTTCGCCCCGCGAGGCTTGGCCCCTCGCGAGGGTCTTGAGCTTGTGTTGATGAAGATGGGCCGTCCTGGGCCTCCTTTGAGCCACGACGCGGGCCGCAGGCAGGCAGTAGCTCTGAAAGTCAAGATGAGTGGTCGTGCATGGATGTATACCGGTCACACTGGTGAAAACAAATGGAGGGATGAATGGTTCACAAAAACCAAGGTGTTTGTGCAAGCTGCATTTGCAAATGGCCAGAGGAAAACTTGGTGCCCCTGTTTTCGATGCGGCAATTGGGAAAGGAGGACAGAGGCTGAAATGGGTAAACACCTGCAGAAGAATGGTTTTACGCCCGATTATACGGTGTGGACATTTCATGGTGAGTCTGCCGAACGTGACCGAGCTGAGGTGGATCGTCATCGCACCGACGAGCATGGTACCAGGATGGAAAACATGGTGCAAGACTATGATGATGCTCGGGATTCAGACGAGGAGATGGAGGAATCTGCAAAGGCCTTCAATGAAATGTTGGAGTCTTCAAAACGTCCGCTCCACGAGCACACTGAGCTTTGTTAGTTGGATGCCATCTCACAAGTAATGGCTCTAAAGGCTCAGTTCAACTTGGGCAGAGAATGCTCTGACGCAATTATGACAAGATTTGGGCGCTTTCTACCCAAAGGCTATGTAATGCACTCAAACCTGTACCAGTCGGTCAAAATCCTCCGTGCAATGAAGATGCCCTATGAGAAGATACATGCCTGTGAGAAAGGATGTGCCTTATTTAGGCTTGACTATGCGGACTTGAACTATTGTCCCATTTGCAAGTCTTCGGTATATTGTGGTAGACAACGGTGCGGGTGAGAAGACATGACCAAAATCCCGTTAGTGTTCTTGGTATATGCCAATCGTACCAAGACTTCAACGTCTTTTCATGGTCGAAGAGACGGCAGATGATGACATGGCACAAAACAGGCAAAAGAACCGAACTAGATGCGGATGGGAATCGATGATGGTACACACATCGGATGGTGTTGCATGGAAAAAGTTTGATGAATTACATGCGACAAAGCAGCAGATCCGAGGCATCCTCGAGTCGGCATCAGCACCGATGGGTTCCATGTGTTTGGTATGACGGCAGCCCAATACAGTTGTTGGCCCGTATTTGTCTTTCCACTCAATCTCCCCGGACAGATTATGCAAAGAAAGAACATTTTCCGGCGTTGATAATTCCAGGCCCAACTATCCGGGAAAAATATGAATGTGTACATGTAGCCGCAGGGCTAATTGCAAGAAGCACAGGATAATGGGTTCAAGACATCGATGCCTATAGCAAGCGAAACTTCATAATGCGTGTCCGGTACATGTACTCGACGCATGACTTGCCGGCGTATCGCTATTCGTTGGCTGGTGTGTGCATGGAAGGTTCCGTGTCCCACATGCAAGGGAGGTCTTGAGTTTCGTTGGCTTGGGCCGGTCGCAAGTTTTCTTGCTTCGACATGCATAGACAGTTCTGGATCCTCGCCATAAGTTCAGGAAAGACAAGAAGAACTTCATCAAAGGTAGAGTTGTAAAAACTCTGCACCACCAGCGTTGACAGCCAAGACCTGGATCGTTAAACACTCTCGAGCCAGATCCGAGGCGTCGAGGTACTTCAAGGGGTATAATTCGAGCACGCTGGACTCACAAAACATGCTTATGGGATCTGCCTTACTTCAAAGACCTCCTTTGCCCACACAACATCGACGTGATGCACACTGAGAAGAATATCGCCGAGGCACTTTTTGGTACATTGTTCGGCATAGATGGGAAGTCAAAGATAATACTAAGGCTAGAGTCGATCTGGAGGCGCTATGTGATAGGCTGTTACAAAACATGAAAGAACCGAAAGGAAAGCAGAACTGGACAAAGCCAAAGGCATGGTTCAATCTTGGAAGGCCAGCTATGAGGGAAATTGTCTTGTGGGTGAAAATGCAGTTGATGTTCCCCGATGGGTATGCAGCGAATCTAAAGAGGGGAGCGAGTCTTGATAAATTGAAGATATTTGGTCTCAAGAGTCATGATTGGCACATATGGATTGAGCGGGTAATGCCGGTGATGTTGTGTGGCTTCATCCCTGAGGATGAATGGCTAGTACTGGCAGAACTCAGCTATTTCTTCCGTGTTCTTTGTGCGAAAGAACTATAAATGCAGCGTGCTAGAAGAAATGGAAGAGTTGGCGCGGAGTTGATCTGCAAGTTAGAGAAGATCTTTCCACCGGGCTTCTTAAATCCAATGCAGCATTTGATTTCGCATCTCCCAACCGAGGCAAGATTGGGGGGGGCCGTGCAAAATCGTTGGTGCTACCTAACTGAGAGGATGCAGAAGACGCCTCGAGCAAAATGTAAAAATAAACGTAGAATCGAAGCGTCGATGGCTGAGGCATTCATCACTGATGAGGCGGCAAACTTCGTGACAGCACACTACGAAACCAAAAATCGTCATTTGCATAATCCGAAGCCTCGGTACAATGCCGACGAGCCTAAAAAGGGTGGATCCAACCTCATCCTATTCAAAGGGAATCTCGCACCAGCCAGTGTTTCAAATACAGTATCTTTGGATAACGAAGAATGGCGGACCATTTCGTTGTATATCTTCAACAACCTGATAGAAGTGCGGCCGTACATCAAGTAAGTTCTTGAAGGAAATATGCCCTAGAGGCAATAATAAAGTTATTATTTATTTCCTCAAATCATGATAAATGTTTATTATTCATGCTAGAATTGTATTAACGGGAAACATAATACATGTATGAATACATAGACAAACATACAGTCACTAGTATGCCTCTACTTGACTAGCTCATTAATCAAAGATGGTTATGTTTCCTGACCATAGACATGTGTTGTTATTTGAATAATGGGATCACATCATTAGGAGAATCATGTGATTGACATGACCCATTCCGTTAGCTTAGCACTTGATCGTTTAGTATATTGCTATTGCTTTCTTCATGACCTATACATGTTCACGTAACTATGAGATTATGCAACTCCGTTTACGGAGGAACACTTTAGGTGCTACCAAAGCGTCACAATGTAACTGGGTGATTATAAAGGAGTACTACAGGTGTCTCCAAAGGTACATGTTGGGTTGGCGTATTTCGAGATTAGGTTTTGTCACTCCGATTGTCGGAGAGGTATCTCTAGGCCTTCTCGGTAATACACATCACATAAGCCTTGCAAGCATTGCAACTAATAAGTTAGTTCTGAGATGATGTATTACGGAACGAGTAAAGAGACTTGCGTAACGAGATTGAACTAGGTATTGGATACCGACGATCGAATCTCGGGTAAGTAACATACCGATGACAAAGGAACAACGATGTCGTTATGCGGTTTGACCGATAAAGATCTTGAAGAATATGTAGGAACCAATATGGGCATCTAGGTTCCGCTATTGGTTATTGACCAAGAATAGTTATAGGTCATGTCTACATAGTTCTCGAACCCGTAGGGTCCGCACGCTAACGTTACGATGTGAGTTTATTATGAGTTTATAAGTTTTGATGTACGAAGTTTGTTCGAGTCCGGATGTGATCACGGACATGACGAGGAGTCTCAAATGGTCGAGACATAAAGATTGATATATTGGAAGCCTATGTTTGGACTTCGAATAGTTCGGGTGAAATCGGATTTTGGGAAAACCGGGTTACTGAACCCTCCCGGGGATGTTGGGCCTTAATGGGCCATAAGGGAGAAGAGGAGGGCGGCCGGGGCAGGCCGCGCGCCTCCCCTAGTCCGAATAGGACAAGGAGAGGCGGCGCCCCTTCCTCTCTCCTCCCCCAAGTCCTAATCCAACTAGGAAGGGGGAGTCCTACTCCGGTGGGAGTAGGACTCCTCGGCCGCGCCTCCTCCTAGGGCTGGCCGCACCCCTTGCTCCTTTATATACGAGGCAGGGGGAACCCCATGAGACACAAGTTGATCTACGGATCGTTCCTTAGCCGTGTGCGGTGCCCCCTCCACCATATTCCACTTGGTCATATCGTCATGAGCTTAGGCGAAGCCCTGCGCCGTAGAGTCATATCGTCGCGAGCTTAGCGAAGCCTCGCGCCGGTGGAGCATCATCATTGTCACCACGCCGTCTTGTGGAACTCATCCCGACGCTTTGCTGGATCGGAGCCGGGGATCGTCATCGAGCTGAGCGTGTCTGAACTCGGAGGTGCCGTGCGTTCGGTACTTGGATCGGTCGGATCGTGAAGACGCACGACTACATCAACCGCGTTATTATAACGCTTCCGCCACGGTCTCACGAGGGTGCGTGGACATACACTCTCCCTCTCGTTGCTATGCCATCACCATGATCTTGCGTGTGCGTAGGAAAATTTTGAAATTACTACGTTCCCCAACAGTGGCATCCGAGCCTGGTTTTATGCGTTGATGTCATATGCACGAGTAGAACACAAGTGAGTTGTGGGCGATATAAGTCATACTGCTTACCAGCATGTCATACTTTGGTTCAGCGGTATTGTGAGATGAAGCGGCCCGGACCGACATTACGCATACGCTTACGCGAGACTGGTTTCACCGCTTCGAGCACTCGTTGCTTAAAGGTGACCGGCGGGTGTCTCTTTCTCTCACTTTAGTTGAACCGAGTGTGGTGTCACGCCCAATATGCGACCCTATCCAAAAGGAACTCGACGGTCCCACCAAGGATAGACCCGCATATTGAAACGCTTTTGCAAGGTGGATATCATTACATCAACATTACATAATACATAGGGATACATACATAAGGCACAAATTCCACAAGAATACATCAACATCATATACAAGAGATCAACATCCGACTACGGATGAAACATAAACAGAAGCTCAAACGACATCCACCCTGCTAGCCCAGGCTGCCGACCTGGAACCTATCCCCTGATCGAAGAAGAAGCAGAAGAACTCCAACACAAGCAAACATCGCGCTCGCGTCATGATAAACGCAAACCTGTACCTGCAACTGGTGGTGTAGTAATCTGTGAGCCACGAGGACTCAGCAATCCCATTACCATGGGTATCAAGACTAGCAAAGCTTAATGGCAAAGGAAGGGGTAAAGTGGTGAGGTTGCAGCAGCGACTAAGCATATATGGTGGCTAACATACATAAATGAGGCGAGAAGAGAAACAAAGGCGGTCGTCAACTAGTAATGATCAAGAAGTGATCCTGAACTCCTACTTACGTCCGACATAACCCGAAACCGTGTTCTCCTCTCGATCAACCCGAAAAGAGACACTCACGGTTACGCTTTACGGTTGGTGTATTTTAGAAGAGTTTGCTTCAAGTTTACTACAACCGGATATTAACAAATTCCCATCTGCCACATAACCGCTGGCACGGCTTTGAAAGTTTAAACCCTGCAGGGGTGTCCCAACTTAGCCCATGATAAGCTCTCGCGATCAACGAAGGATATTCCTTCTCCCGGAAGACCCGATCAGTCTCGAATCCGGCTACAAGACATTCGACAGCAATAAAACAAGACCAGCAAAGCCGCCCGGATGTGCCGACAAATCCCGATAGGAGCTGCACATATCTCGGTCTCGTGGCACACCGGATGAGCAAGGCGTCGGGTTGGCATAAACCCTGATTGCCCGAGGCGCCGGACATCGCTTCGGTTTGGACCAGCAATCGAAGGAGAACTGGCCGGGGCTAAAATAAAGATGACCCTCGGGCTCCGAAACCCAAGGGAAAAAGGGCATAGGTGAGGCAAATGGTAAAACCAATATTGGGCCTTCTTTGGAAAAGTCTTATTCAAAGCGAACTGTCAAGGGGGTCCCATAAATCACCCGACCGCGTTAGGGACGCAAAATCCGGGAACGTAATACCGATATGAAGGAAACTAGGGCGGCAAGAATGGAACAAAACACCAGGCATAAGGCCGAGCCTTCCACCCTTTACCAAGTATATAGATGCATTAATTAAATAAGATATATTGTGATATCCCAACAAGTAAACATGTTCCAACAAAGAACAACATCTCCATGTTCAACAAGGAACAAACTTCATCTTCACCGCAACTAACAACGCTATAAGAGGGCTGAGCAAAGCGGTAACATAGCCAAACAACGGTTTGCTAGGAAGGGTGCAAAAGGTTAGAGGCTGACATGGCAATTTGGGATGGCTTGATAAACAGGTAATAGGTAGCGCAGCATAGCGATAGAACGAAGCAACTAGCATAGCAATGATAGTAGTGAGATCCAGGGTAGCGGTCATCTTGCCTGAAATCCCGCAAGGAAGAAGAACGAGTCCATGAAGAAGATGAAGCCACGAAGACGAACCAAGCGTAGACGAACGAATTCTCACGATCGCAAAGAAACAGGAACTAACAAGAAGAAGCACACAACATAGTAAACACACCACACATGAACAAGGCATGATGCAAAAACAAGCATGATGCATGACAAATCTAGATGAAGCTACTCATGGCAAGAGATGATGCAAACAAGAACAACACATCAAAGCAAGTTTAAATGAGGTCGGGAACAACATATAACAATTCCGGTAAGTCCTCATATGCAAATTTCGAAATTGGTCCAGATCTGAATAATCCTTATGTTCAAGTTGTTAAACAGCAATTTAAAATGCACTAACATGATCTACACGAAATTCTAGTCAAGTTACATATAAAGTTCATTAGATTCGGAGCTACGGCCTAAAAGATATGAGCAAAACAAGTTAAACATGGCACTGATGCAAAATGCATACAAACATCAAGCAAACACCTCAAAACAAGGATGCAACATGATAATATGGAACTACATGCAAAATCAAGCAAGTTTCATATAGAGTACACTCAAAACGGAGCAACGGTTCAACACATACACTCTATACAAGTCATGACAACAAACTGTCCAAAACAGCAACTAGGCATATTGCAAGCATCAAAACAACATGCTACAGGACCTCAACAAGAAAACAAAAGGCATGGGCATGATGTACAGGTAAAGCATTACAAAACATGAACACTGAGCTATCTCCAGAAATCACTAGAACATGCTCAAAATGACATGGCAAGATGGCAAATAATAACAGTTTCAGGCATTGGCAGAAATAACATCAGGTTGCAATGTTTAGAGCTATCAAACAACATGTTACAGGAACTTAACATGGCAAACAAAGGCATGGCATGAATCTACTCAAAGCATAGAACAGAAGTCCCTTACTGACCATAAGCCAAAAAGGATCAGAAAATATGATGGCACCCATGTAAACATAGCAATTTATATTACAGATTCATACATGGCAGGAACAACAATAAGTAGGCATGTTGGTGAGTTTGAATCACTCACCATAGAGCAATACATGGCATGGCAAGGAAACCAACAGCAAGAAGACATGGCATAGAAGCTATACATGAAAAGAACAACACCATAGCATGCTTGGATCAATTACAACAACCTTGGCAAAATTGAATAACATGTAAACAATCTGCCAGGAAACATTTTATAGCAAAAGTAGAGCTCTATTGACTCAAGCTATGGCACTCCATAATTGAAAACAAGGGCATGGATGGATAGAGCAAGACATGTAGAACAAAACATCCTTACTGAAGTATCTCAAAATATGCATGGATCTCTCTGTAGCATCAAGTTAACATGGCATGAAAATATCAGGAAAACAGGGCTGAAATCAGCAACATCATGAAGCCTAGTTTGCATGCTTGTGCTAGTCACCACATAGATCACAAAAATACATGGCATACACATCTCGAAAGATGGCATGGCATATTACAAAACACATGTAGGACTCAAGTCCATAGGATGCACACATCAATCATGGCAAAAATGACAAAGTGCATGTTACATAAGAAAGCGAAACTAACATCACATAGCCCTCTTCCAACAGCATTTCGGGCATCAAGATGAGCTCAAATGTAAATGATGCAATGAGATGGAATGATCTACTCTTCGAGGCGAACAAATTGACATATTATACGCACAAAACGGAGCAGTGAGCATGGAGTTATGACATGACGAAAATGCAACAAAATATCAAAACGCTTTCGGGACTTAGGCAGATTTGGGGGAGAAAGTCAGCCTATGCAGCACGGATAACGAGGCACGGCCGAACTTCGCGGAGCTCGTCGGAGATGGCGAGGAGGGCGGAGGAGGCGGATCCGGGCGGATCTGGCGCTCCTCGCGGATCGGCCGGATCCCAGCGGGAAGCATGAGGAGGTGAAGGGAGTTTCAGGCGGCCGCAAGGCGGGCGGCGGCGCCATCTGTGAGGGAGACGGCGGAGGCGCGGGAGCGGAGGCCGAGGGCGGCTGGCGGAGCGGCAGCGGGCACCGGCGGCGGGCGGCGGGGAAGCGCGACGGAGGCGGACGGGCGGCGGGCGCGGAGGCGGCGGCTGGGCAGCCAGGCGGTGGGAGGCGCCATGGGCGGGCGGCGACGGGCGGCCGACGGCAGGGGCGGCGACGCAAGGGCCCGGGCTGGCTCATGAGCTCGGGCGGCGGGGAGGAGAGAGAGAGGCGCGGGAGGCCACGTGGCGCTCCCTGATTGGGCGAGGGGTCGGCCGCGGACGTGTCCGGCGCCGGGCGGACATGTCCGGCGCGGCATGGAGGGGGATTTGCTAGGGTTAGGGGTAGAATGATCCGAAAATTTCGGGGAAGGTCTAGTTTTATAGGTAGAGGGAGCTAGGAGAGTCCAAATGAGGTGCGGTTTTCGGCCACGCGATCGTGATCGAACGACCGAGAGCATGGAGGGGAGTTAGGTGGGTTTTGGGCCACTTTGGAGGGGGTGTTGGGCTGCAAACAAAAGAGGCTTTTGCGGTTACCCGGTTAACCGTTGGAGTACCAAACGACCTCCAAATGGCACGAAACTTGACAGGCGGTCTACCGGTGCTATACCAAGGCCGCTTGACAAACCTCGGTCCATTCTGAGACCGTTTAACACCCGCACATGAAAAGAGGTAAAAGGGGGGCGCCGGGAGACATAGGAGTGCCGGATTGCAGAACGGACAACGGGGAAAATGCTCGGATGCATGAGACGAACATGTATGCAAAAAGAAATGCACATGATGACATGATAAAATGCAGATGATGACATGGAAAAGAGAGGCACACAAGCACATGACATGGCAACGACGGCGAATAACTGACAGACACCTGGCGCATCGAATCCGGGGCGTTACAGCACTCCTCCACTAACAAGAGATCTCGTCCCGAGATCTTAGGACCGAGACGGAAGAGAAAGAGGAAGAGGTGAAACAAGAACTCAAAGAAGAAGCAAAGAATTTGAATGAAAAGAACTTGGAAGGAAGGATTGAGTGGATTTGAATATCTGAGAAGAACAAAGAAATGCAAAACTCCAATTCTAAAGAATACGGAGAATTAATTACTCTTAGAGATGCAAGAAGAAAAAATATTTGAATTCCACCAAAAATATTGATGAAACTCTTGAAGAAAGAATTAAATCATGAAGAACCACCATGAAGAACTCCGGTAACGAAAAGGATGATGAGATAGAATGAGGGGTGAAAGAATAAGACTAAAGCCTTGCGATGAATTAGATGGAGGATTCCGACGAAATGGTCGAGGAAATAATTGAACTCCGGAAAAGAAAAGATGAAAAACACTTGGAACTAGAATTTATTCATCAATAACAAACTCCGAAGGAAAGGATTACTCGCTAGGAGGAAATAAGAATAAGATTTATTGTATGCTTATCCTTCATAAAATTAAATTGATGACAAACAATGGATTTCGCATACTACTTATTCTTCTTGAAAAGGATTGAGAAGTGACATGTCGCAAACTTGAGAAGGTCTTCATGAACCACCGGTAGGATTAAAAGAACGAATGAATTGAATATGATGAAAAACCGAAAAGAAATCTTCAACGAACCACCGTGAAAATGAATATGAACAAAGAGAAGAGAACGGATCGCCGGAAAGAATTAGAAAAGCACGAAGATACTTGAGGGAATAATTAGAGACAAGAGAACGAAGAGATCGCGAACTGATTGACGAATGCTTGAACGCAGCACCGGAAGAATATTGAGACGAACGAAGGGGCACGGATATAGAATAATTGGAGAACGACTTTGAAAACTTGGAACGAAGAAATCTTACGAAATGGAGGCCTCCGGATAATCGGAACAGAAAAGCAAATCCTGAAATACTCCGGATGGGTAAGAAAGAATATCTGACAAACGGAATAATTTGAGAGGATAACATGAAGCTAGAACCACGAAACTTCGAGAGAACGGGCAAGATTTAGAGCAAAAACTCTTCTTCAATCTTCAGATATAGACGGGAAACACCACAAAAATTACTGAGATACTCCGGGAGAATGATAAGCGAAGAGGTTGAGCCAACAATGAAATGATTTGGAATCGATCTTGGAAAAGGCATGTGACTGAGGAAATTCATTCTTACGTCAAACTCCGAAAAGAATTGAGAACAGCTCCGGGGAAATTAGAAGAGTCAGGTAAGATCCTGGGAAAAAACCTGTGGGTTAGGGCCCACTGAAGAGATAACACCGTTGAAAAGGGGTGTTGAACAGATAGATGATGCACCGGAAGAACTGAAATATTTGCATGAGGTGACAACCTCGAATTAATTGGAACACAGACGAATCTCCTGAGATGTCTTGAGCACTCCGGAAGGATTAAATGGCGAGAGGCGGACGAGCAAGGAAAACACTTGAGCCGAGGAAAAGAATATAATTAACCCGAAAAAAACTTGAATTGAGTGCACCGGAAAAAGAAAGGGATGAAGAATGTCGTACAAAACGAGAATTCACCGGTTGAAATAATTGAGGGAAGACTGAAGAGGCTCCACACGAATGGAATAGATGGTCGAAAGAGACTCAAACTCCAGGAAGAAGAGGGTGGGAGGGCGGGAAAACAAAGGTAACTTGGAAGGGGAAATCGACGAATATCTTGAAGAGACAACACCGGTTGAAATCATTGAGGAAAGAAAGCATAGACTTCGCACGAGTAGGATGGATACTCGATTACGGACTCCGGTTCCGAGAAGAAGAAGGGTGGGCGGGTGGGAAAAGAAAACAACTGAGGATTGCACTTGGCAAAGATGAAGAGGCTCGGGTCAACTTGACGAGAAATGCACCGGATGAAAAGAGCTGAGGAACAACGATCGGAAAAACCAACTGAGTGATCCTAAAGAAAAATTTTGAAGGGGAAGAGGAGTAATTCAAAACACCTACATCAAGATTCCTCACCAGAGCGACGAAGGGGCTGAGGAGTAAAAAGAAATCCTACTCTCCGATATAACTAGACTCCGAAAATAGTTTTCTTCTAGACTCGACAACGGCCAAACTACAAGATCAAGCAAGGGGGCTCCTAGGGTCGGTCGAGGCTCTGATACCAACTTGTCACGCCCAATATGCGACCCTATCCAAAAGGAACTCGACGGTCCCACCAAGGATAGACCCGCATATTGAAACGCTTTTGCAAGGTGGATATCATTACATCAACATTACATAATACATAGGGATACATACATAAGGCACAAATGCCACAAGAATACATCAACATCATATACAAGAGATCAACATCCGACTACGGATGAAACATAAACAGAAGCTCAAACGACATCCACCCTGCTAGCCCAGGCTGCCGACCGAACCTATCCCCGATCGAAGAAGAAGCGGAAGAACTCCAACACAAGCAAACATCGCTCTCGCCTCATGATAAACGCAAACCTGTACCTGCAACTGGTGGTGTAGTAATCTGTGAGCCACGAGGACTCAGCAATCCCATTATCATGGGTATCAAGACTAGCAAACCTTAATGGGAAAGGAAGGGGTAAAGTGGTGAGGTTGCAGCAGCGACTAAGCATATATGGTGGCTAACATACGCAAATGAGGCGAGAAGAGAAACAAAGGAACGGTCGTCAACTAGTAATGATCAAGAAGTGATCCTGAACTCCTACTTACGTCGACATAACCCGAAACCGTGTTCTCCTCTCGATCAACCCGAAAAGAGACACTCACGATTCACGCACTACGGTTGGTGTATTTTAGAAGAGTTTGCTTCAAGTTTACTACAACGGATATTAACAAATTCCCATCTGCCACATAACCGCGGGCACGGCTTTCGAAAGTTTAAACCTGCAGGGTGTCCCAACTTAGCCCATGATAAGCTCTCGCGATCAACGAAGGATATTCCTTCTCCCGGAAGACCCGATCAGTCTCGGAATCCGGCTACAAGACATTTCGACAACAATAAAACAAGACCAGCAAAGCCGCCCGGATGTGCCGACAAATCTGATAGGAGCTGCACATATCTCGGTCTCGTGGCACACCGGATGAGCAAGGCGTCGGGTTGGCATAAACCCCGATTGCCGGGGCGCCGGACATCGCTTCGGTTTGGACCAGCATCGAAGGAGAAGCGCCCGGGGCTAAAATAAAGATGACCCTCGAGCTCGAAACCCAAGGGAAAAAGGGCATAGGTGAGGCAAATGGTAAAACCAATGTTGGGCCTTCTTGGAAAAGTCTTATTCAAAGCGAACTGTCAAGGGGTCCCATAAATCACCCGACCGCGTTAGGGACGCAAAATCCAGGAATATAATACCGATATGACGGAAACTAGAGGCGGCAAGAGTGGAACAAAACACAGGCATAAGGCCGAGCCTTCCACCCTTTACCAAGTATATAGATGCATTAATTAAATAAGATATATTGTGATATCCCAACAAGTAAACATGTTCCAACAAGGAACAACATCTCCATGTTCAACAAGGAACAAACTTCATCTTCACATGCAACTAACAATGCTATAAGAGGGGCTGAGCAAAGCGGTAACATAGCCAAACAACGGTTTGCTAGGAAGGGTGCAAAAGGTTAGAGGCTGACATGGCAATTTGGGATGGCTTGATAAACAGGTAATAGGTAGCGCAGCATAGCGATAGAACGAAGCAACTAGCATAGCAATGATAGTAGTGAGATCCAGGGTAGCGGTCATCTTGCCTGAAATTCCGCAAGGAAGAAGAACGAGTCCATGAAGAAGATGAAGCCACGAAGACGAACCAAGCGTAGACGAACGAATCCTCACGATCGCAACGAAACAGGAACTAACAAGAAGAAGCACACAACATAGTAAACACACCACACGTGAACAAGGCATGATGCAAAAATAAGCATGATGCATGACAAATCTAGATGAAGCTACTCATGGCAAGAGATGATGCAAACAAGAACAACACATCAAAGCAAGTTTAAATGAGGCCGGGAACAACATATAACAATTCCGGTAAGTCCTCATATGCAAATTTCGAAATTGGTCCAGATCTGAATAATCCTTATGTTCAAGTTGTTAAACAGCAATTTAAAATGCACTAACATGATCTACACGAAATTCTAGTCAAGTTACATATAAAGTTCATTAGATTCGGAGCTACGGCCTAAAAGATATGAGCAAAATAAGTTAAACATGGCACTGATGCAAAATGCATACAAACATCAAGCAAAGACCTCAAAACAAGGATGCAACATGATAATATGGAACTACATGCAAAATCAAGCAAGTTTCATATAGAGTACACTCAAAACGGAGCAACGGTTCAACACATGCACTCTATACGAGTCATGACAACAAATTGTCCAAAACAGCAACTAGGCATATTGCAAGCATCAAAACAACATGCTACAGGACCTCAACAAAAAAACAAAAGGCATGGGCATGATGTACAGGTAAAGCATTACAAAACATGAACACTGAGCTATCTCCAGAAATCACTAGAACATGCTCAAAATGACATAGCAAGATGGCAAATAATAACAGTTTCAGGCATTGGCAGAAATAACATCAGGTTGCAATGTTTAGAGCTATCAAACAACATGTTACAGGAACTTAACATGGCAAACAAAGGCATGGCATGAATCTACACAAAGCATAGAACAAAAGTCCCTTACTGACCATAAGCCAAAAAGGATCAGAAAATATGATGGCACCCATGTAAACATAGCAATTTATATTACAGATTCATACATGGCAGGAACAACAATAAGTAGGCATGTTGGTGAGCTTGAATCACTCACCACAGAGCAATACATGGCATGGAAAGGCAACCAACAGCAAGAAGACATGGCATAGAAGCTATACATGGCAAGAAAAACACCATAGCATGCTTGGATCAATTACAACAACCTTGGCAAAATTGAATAACATGTAAACAATCTGTCAGGAAACATTTTATAGCAAAAGTAGAGCTCTATTGACTCAAGCTATGGCACTCCATAATTGAAAACAAGGGCATGGATGGATAGAGAAAGAAATGTAGAACAAAACATCCTTACTGAAGTATCTCAAAATATGCATGGATCTCTCTGTAGCATCAAGTTAACATGGCATGAAAATATCAGCAAAACAGGGCTGAAATCAGCAACATCATGAAGCCTAATTTGCATGCTTGTGCCAGTCACCACATAGATCACAAAAATACATGGCATACACCTCTGGAAAGATGGCATGGCATATTACAAAACACATATAGGACTCAAGTCCATAGGATGCACACATCAATCATGGCAAAAATGACAAAAGTGCATGTTCTGTTAAGAAACAGAAACTAACATCACATAGCCCTCTTCCAACAGCATTTCGGGCATCAAGATGAGCTCAAATGTAAATGATGCAATGAGATGAAATGATCTACTCTTCGAGACGAACAAATTGACATATTATACGCACAAAATGGAGCAGTGAGCATGGAGTTATGACATGACGAAAATGCAACAAAATATCAAAAACGCTCGGGACTTGGGCAGATTTGGGAGGGGGGGAAGAAAGTCAGCCTAGCACGGCACGGATAACGAGGCACGGCCGGAACTTCGCCGGAGCTCGTCGGAGATGGAGAGGGAGGGGCGGAGGAGGTGGATCCGGGCCGGATCTGGGCGCTCCTCGCGGATCCGGCCGGATCCCATGGGAACGACGCGAGGTGAAGGGGAGCTTCAGGCGGGCTTGGCAAGGCGGGCGGGCGTGGCAGCCTGGCGACGGCCACGGCGGGAGGCGCCTGAAGGGAGGCCGAGGGCGGCCCGGGCCGAGCGGGCGGCACCGCGGCGGGCGGCGGGAAGCGCGACAGAGGCGGACGGGCGGCGGGCCTCGAGGCGGGAGGAGGCGGCGGGCGGCATGAGGCGAGGCGGCGGAGGCGCGGGCGGGGCAGCGGGCGGGCGACGGGCTGAGCGGGCGGCGGCGCTGGCTCACACATGGGAGCTGGCTGGCTCATGGCATGGGCGGGGGGAGGAGAGAGAGAGGCGCGGAGGCCACGTGGCGCTCCCGATTAGGCGAGGGTCGGCGGCGGACGTGTCCGGCCGGGCGGACATGTCCGTGTGGCATGGAGGGGATTTGCTAGGGTTAGGGGTAGAATGATCCGAAAATTTCGGGGAAGGTCTAGTTTTATAGGTAGAGGGAGCTAGGAGAGTCCAAATGAGGTGCGGTTTTTGGCCACGCGATCGTGATCGAACGACCGAGAGCATGGAGGGGAGTTAGGTGGGTTTTGGGCCACTTTGGAGGGTGTTGGGCTGCAAACAAAAGAGGCTTTTGCGGTTACCGGTTAACGTTGGAGTACCAAACGACCTCCAAATGGCACGAAACTTGACAGGCGGTCTACCGGTGCTATACCAAGGCCGCTTGACAGACCTCGGTCCATTCCGAGACCGTTTAACACCCGCACATGAAAAGAGGTAAAAGGGGGGCGCCGGGAGACATAGGAGTGCCGGATTGCAAAACGGACAACGGGGAAAATGCTCGGATGCATGAGACGAACACGTATGCAAAAAGAAATGCACATGATGACATGATAAAATGCAGATGATGACATGGAAAAGAGAGGCACACAAGCACATGACATGGCAACGACGGCGAATAACTGACAGACACCTGGCGCATCGAATCCGGGGCGTTACATGTGGCTACGCCCGGTCCTTGCGAAGGTTAAAACAGCACCAACTTGACAAACTATCGTTGTGGTTTTGATGCGTAGGTAAGAACGGTTCTTGCTCAGCCCGTAGCAGCCACGTAAAACTTGCAACAACAAAGTAGAGGACGTCTAACTTGTTTTTGCAGGGCATGTTGTGATGTGATATGGTCAAGACATGATGCTATATTTATTGTGTGAGATGATCATGTTTTGTAACCGAAGTTATCGGCAACTGGCAGGAGCCATATGGTTGTCGCTTTATTGTATGAAATGCAAAAGCCATGTAATTGCTTTACTTTATCACTAAGCGAAGTAGCGATAGTCGTAGAAGCAATAGTTGGCGAGGCGACAACGATGCTATGATGGAGATCAAGGTGTCGCGCCGGTGACAATGGTGATCATGACGGTGCTTCGGAGATGGAGATCACAAGCACAAGATGATGATGGCCATATCATATCACTTATATTGATTGCATGTGATGTTTATCCTTTATGCATCTTATCTTGCTTTGATTGACGGTAGCATTATAAGATGATCTCTCACTAAAGTTATCAAGAAGTGTTCTCCCGAGTATGCACCGTTGCGAAAGTTCTTCGTCTTTGAGACACCACGTGATGATCGGGTGTGATAGGCTCTACGTTCAAATACAACGGGTGCAAAACAGTTGCACGCGGAATACTCAGGTTAAACTTGACGAGCCTAGCATATAACAGATATGGCCTCGAACACGGAGACCGAAGGTCGAGCGTGAATCATATAGTAGATATGATCAACATAGTGATGTTCACCATTGAAACTACTCCATCTCACGTGATGATCGGACATGGTTTAGTTGATTTGGATCACGTAATCACTTAGATAACTGGAGAGATGTCTATCTAAGTGGGAGTTCTTTAGTAATATGATTAATTGAACTTAAATTTATCATGAACTTAGTACCGATAGTATTTTGCTTGTCTATGTTTTTTGTAGATAGATGGCTCGTCTTTGTTGTTCCGTTGAATTTTAATGCGTTCCTTGAGAAAGCAAAGTTGAAAGATGATGGTAGCAATTACACGGACTGGGTCCGTAATTTGAGGATTATCCTCATTGCTGCACGGAAGAATTACGCCCTGGAAGCACCGCTGGGTGCGTGCCTGCTTGAGAGCAACGCGAGAAGTTGTGAACGTCTGGCGAGCAAACTGATGACTACTCTATAGTTCAGTGTGCCATGCTTTACGGCTTAGAACCGGGTCTTCGACGACGTTTTGAGCGTCATGGAGCATATGAGATGTTCCAAGAGTTGAAGTTAATATTTCAAGCAAATGCCCGGATTGAGAGATATGAAGTCTCCAATAAGTTCTATAGCTGGAAGATGGAGGAGAATAGTTACATCGGTGAACATATACTCAAAATGTCCGGGTATAATAATCACTTGATTCAACTGGGAGTTAATCTTCCGGATGATAGTTTCATTGATGAATTCTCCAATCACGCCACCAAGCTACAAGAGCTTCGTGATGAACTATAATATGCAAGGGATGACCAAGACAATTCCCGAGCTCTTCGCAATGCTAAAAGCATG
Organism: Aegilops longissima; assembly: GCA_021605205.1. Lineage (NCBI taxonomy): Eukaryota > Viridiplantae > Streptophyta > Magnoliopsida > Poales > Poaceae > Aegilops > Aegilops longissima. The sequence goes on along the minus strand of CM038682.1, from coordinate 648,217,666 downwards.
GAGGTAGAAATCAAGAAAGAGCATCAAGTGTTGATGGTCAACAAGACCACTAGTTTCAAGAAAAGGGCAAAGGGAAGAAGAAGGGAACTTCAAAAGAACAGCAAGAAAGTTCCTGCTCAAGAGAAGAAACCCAAGTCTGGACCTAAGCCTGAAATCGAGTGTTTTACTTGCAAGCGATGGACTTTGGAAGCGGAACTGCCCCAAGTATTTGGCGGATAAGAAGGATGGCAAGGTGAACAAAGGTATATGTGATATACATGTTGTTGATGTGTACCTTACTAACACTCCCAGAGTACCGGTATTTGATCTTGGTTACATTGCTAATATTTGCAACTCAAAGCAGGAACTACGGATTGCGAAGATTGGCTAAGGACGAGGTGACGATGCGCGTGGGAAATGGTTCCAAAGTCGATGTGATCGCGGTCGGCACGCTACCTCTCCATCTACCATCGGGATTAGTTTTAGACCTAAATAATTGTTATTTGGTGCGGCGTTAAGCATGAACATTATATCTAGATCTTGTTTGATGCGAGACGGTTATTCATTTAAGTCGAGAATAATGGTTGTTCTATTTATATGAATAATATATTTTATGGTCATGCACCCTTGAAGAGTGGTCTATTTTATTGAATCTCGATAGTAGTAATACACATATTCATAGTGTTGAAACCAAAAGATCAGAGTTGATAATGATAATGCAACTTATTTGTGGTAATTGCCGTTTGGGTCATATCGAGTAAAACGCATGAAGAAACTCCATCTTGATGGGCTTTTGGAATCACTTGATTATGAATCACTTGGTACTTGCGAACCGTGCCTCATAGGCAAGATGACTAAAACGCCGTTCTCCGGAACTATGGGCGAGCAACTGATTTGTTGGAAATCATACATACCGATGTTTGTGGTCCAATGAATGTTGAGGCACGCGCGGGTATCGTTATTTTCTCACCTTCACAGATTATTTGAGCAGATATGGGTATATCTACTTAATGAAACACAAATCTGAAACATTTGAAAAGTTCAAAGAATTTCAGAGTGAAGTGGAAAATCATCGTAACAAGAAAATAAAGTTTCTACGATCTGATCGTGGAGGAGAATATTTGAGTTATGAGTTTGGTTTACATTTGAAACAATGCGGAATAGTTTCGCAACTCACGCCACCCGGAACACCACAACGAAATGGTGTGTCCGAACGTCGTAATCGTACTTTACTAGATATGGTGCGATCTATGATGTCTCTTACTGATTTACCGCTATCATTTTGGGGTTATGCTTTAGAGACGGCCGCATTCACATTAAATAGGGCACCATCAAAATCCGTTGAGACGACACCTCATGAACTGTGGTTTGGCAAGAAACCAAAGTTGTCGTTTCTTAAAGTTTGGGGCTGCGATGCTTATGTGAAGAAACTTCAACCAGATAAGCTCGAACCCAAATCGGAGAAATGTGTCTTCATAGGATACCCAAAGGAGACTATTGGGTACACCTTCTATCACAGATCTGAAGGCAAGATTTTCGTTGCTAAATTCGGATCCTTTCTAGAAAAGGAGTTTCTCTCGAAAGAAATGAGTGGGAGGAAAGTAGAACTTGATGAGATAACTGTATCTGCTCCCTTATTGGAAAGTAGTTCATCACAAGAAACGATTCCTATGACAACTACACAAATTAGTGAGGAAACTAATGATATTGATCATGAAACTTCAGATCAAGTTTCTCTTGAACCGTGAGGTCAACAGAGTAAGATCCGCACTGAGTGGTACGGTAATCCTATTTTGGAAGTCATGTTACTTGACCATGGCGAACCTACAAACTATGAAGAAGCGATGGTGAGCCCAGATTCGCAAAATGGTGGAAGCCATGAAATCTGAGATGGGATCCATGTATGAGAACAAAGTATGGACTTTGGTTGACTTGCCCGATGATCGGCAAGCCATTGAGAATAAATGGATTTTAAGAAGAAGGCGACGCCGATGGTAATATAACTGTCTATAAAGCTCGACTTGTTGCGAAAGGTTTTCGACAAGTTCAAGGGTTGACTACGATGAGACTTTCTCACCCGTGGCGATGCTTAAGTCTGTCCAAATCATGTTAGCAATTGCTGCATTTTATAATTATGAAATCTGGCAAATGGATGTAAAACTGCATTCTTGAATGGATTTCTAGAAGAAGAGTTGTATATGATGCAACCAGAAGGTTTTGTTGATCCAAAGGGTGCTAACAAAGTGTGCAAGCTCCAGTGATCAATTTATGGTCAGTGCAAGCCTCTCGGAGTTGGAATAAGCGCTTTGATAGTGTGATCAAAGCATATGGTTTTATCTGAGACTTTTGGAGAAGCCTGTATTTACAAGAAAGTGAGTGGGAGCTCAGTAGCATTTCGATATTATATGTGGATGACATATTATTGGTTGGAAATGATATAGAATTTCTGGATAGCATAAAAGGATACTTGAATAAAAGTTTTTCAATGAAAGACCTCGGTGAAGCTGCTTACATATTGGGCATCAAGATCTATAGAGATAGATCAAGGCGCTTAATTGGACTTTCACAAAGCACATACCTTGATAAAGTTTTGAAAAAGTTCAAAATGGATCGAGCAAAGAAAGGATTTTACCAGATTACAAGGTGTGAAATTGAGTCGACTCAATGCCCGACCACAGCAGAAGATAGAGAGAAAATGAAAGATGTTCCTATGCTTCAGCCATAGGCTCTATCATGTATGCAATGCTGTGTACCAGACTGACGTATGCTTAGCAATAAGCTTGGCAGGAAGGTACCAAAGTAATCCAGAGTGGATCATCTGGACAGCGGTCAAGAACATCTGAAATACGAAAAGGACTAAGGATATGTTTCTCGATATGGAGGTGACAAAGAGCTAGTCGTAAATGGTTACGTCGATGCAAGCTTTGACACCGATCCGGACGATTCTAAATCGCAAACCGGATCGTGTTTTTATTAAACGGTGGAGCTGTCGGTTGGTGCAGTTCTAAACAAAGCGTCGTGGCGGGATCTACATGTGAAGCGGAGTACATAGCTGCTTGGAAGCAGCAAATGAAGGAGTCGGATGAAAGAGTTCATTTCGATCTAGGTGTCATACCTAGTGCATCGGGACCAATGAAGATCTTCCGTGACAATCTTGGTGCAATTGCCTTAGCAAAGGAATCCAGATTTCACAAGAGTACCAAGCATATCAAGAGACGCCTCAATTCCATTCGGGTCCAAATCCAAGTGGGAGACATAGAGATTTGCAAGATACATACGGATCTGAATGTTGTAGACCCGTTGACTAAGCCTCTTCCACGAGCAAAACATGATCAGCACCAAGACTCCATGGGTGTTAGAATCATTCTTGTGTAATCTAGATTATTGACTCTAGTGCAAGTGGGAGGCTCAAGGAAATATGCCCTAGAGGCAATAATAAAGTTATTATTTATTTCCTCATATCATGATAAATGTTTATTATTCATGCTAGAATTGTATTAACCGGAAACATAATACATGTGTGAATACATAGACAAACATACAGTCACTAGTATGCCTCTACTTGACTAGCTCATTAATCAAAGATGGTTATGTTTCCGACCATAGACATGTGTTGTTATTTGATTAATGGGATCACATCATTAGGAGAATGATGTGATTGACATGACCCATTCCGTTAGCTTAGAACTTGATCATTTAGTATATTGCTATTGCTTTCTTCATGACCTATACATGTTCCTGTAACTATGAGATTATGCAACTCCCGTTTACGGAGGAACAATTTGGTGCTACCAAACGTCACAACGAATCGGGTGATTATAAAGGAGTACTACAGGTGTCTCCAAAGGTACATGTTGGGTTGGCGTATTTCGAGATTAGGTTTTGTCACTCCGATTGTCGGAGAGGTATCTCTAGGCCTTCTCGGTAATACACATCACATAAGCCTTGCAAGCATTGCAACTAATAAGTTAGTTGTGAGATGATGTATTACGGAACAAGTAAAGAGACTTGCTGGTAACGAGATTGAACTAGGTATTGGATACCGACGATCGAATCTCGGGTAAGTAACATACCGATGACAAAGGGAACAACGTATGTCGTTATGCGGTTTGACCGATAAAGATCTTGAAGAATATGTAGGAACCAATATGGGCATCCAGGTTCCGCTATTGGTTATTGACCGAGAATAGTTCTAGGTCATGTCTACATAGTTCTCGAACCCGTAGGGTCCGCACGCTTAATGTTACGATGACAGTTTATTATGAGTTTATAAGTTTTGATGTACCGAAGTTTGTTCGGAGTCCCGGATGTGATCACGGACATGACGAGGAGTCTCAAATGGTCGAGACATAAAGATTGATATATTGGAAGCCTATGTTTGGACTTGAATAGTTCGGGTGAAATCGATTTTTTCGAAAACCGGGTTACCGGAACCCTCCGGGGATGTTGGGCCTTAATGGGCCATAAGGGAGAAGAGGAGGGCCGGCCAGGCAGGCAGGCCGCCCCCCCCTAGTCCGAATAGGACAAGAGAGAGGCGGCGCCCCTTCCTCTCTCCCTCCCCCAAGTCCTAATCCAACTAGGAAGGGGGAGTCCTACTCCGGTGGGAGTAGGACTCCTCGCCGCCTCCTCCTAGGGCTGGCTGCACCCCTTGCTCCTTTATATACAGGGGCAGGGGGCACCCCATGAGACACAAGTTGATCTACGGATCGTTCCTTAGCCGTGTGCGGTGCCCCCTCCACCATATTCCACTTGGTCATATCGTCATGAGCTTAGGCGAAGCCCCGCGCCGTAGAGTCATATCGTCATGAGCTTAGGCGAAGCCCTGCGCCGGTGGAGCACCATCATCATCACCATGCCGTCGTGCTGACGGAACTCATCCCCGACGCTTTGCTGGATCGGAGCCCGGGGATCGTCATCGAGCTGAACGTGTGCTGAACTCGGAGGTGCCGTGCGTTCGGTACTTGGATCGGTCGGATCGTGAAGATGTACGACTACATCAACCGCGTTGTTATAACGCTTCCGCTTACGGTCTACGAGGGTACGTGGACATACACTCTCCCCTCTCGTTGCTATGCCATCACCATGATCTTGCGTGTGCGTAGGAAATTTTTTGAAATTACTACGTTCCCCAACAGTTCTCGATACATTGTTTCCCAACTTCTATTTCCTTTGAACTGCTCTTATTACTGGATATTTCATACAGTCGATACGTCGCCCTATTCTCGTATGGAGCGGTGATCCAAAAGGATTCCGTCGAAGAGTATGAGCTTCTCGCAAAGCAAGGATGCGGCTATCCCGGTTTCATCTCTTGGTTCAAACAAACGGTAAATTCTATTAGACAATTTCATTTCATTCGCTAATTTGTGCGTAATGTAACAATCCTTTCCTATTAAACTTGTAGGCTAATTCAGAGTCTATGGACGCCGAATTGAGACAAGTCTCTAATGGTTTTGACTATAAGGTCCGTTCATTTGACAAATACGACATCAACGGGTATCGCTTTGCACCTATGGCAAAGAGCTATCTATGGCCAATCGAAAGTCTACAAATTTTGTGTATATCGCTATCGCGAAGGAGGTACCGAGTATTATGGGAGAGTTGAAGCAATTTATGAACTTCTATTCTATGGTGAAAACCCACGAATGTCGTAGTCTTCAAATGTTATTGGTTTCAGCGAAGGAGACTAGAAGGACTCATGAACATATAGGGCTAGTTGAAATCAACCAAAGCACCCATTTAGATGTTCCTGATGTCTATATTACGGCTCAACAGGCGACCCAAGTATTCTATCTACTGTGGGCCTGCCAAACTAATCCAAATCTGAAAGGTTGGGATGTCGTTTATGAAGTGCCGCCACGTGCTAGACTATCTCCCCCAACAGACACATATGAAGGAGAATTCTTCCAAGAGACACGTCTTTCCAAAAAGCGTTTCAAGAACCGGTATACTTTACCCCAAAACATTGAAGTAGACAGCGATAGTGAATCCCACATTACCCCAGAGGAGGAACAAGAAGAGCCGGAACAAGAAGAGGTTACTGCTGCGGATGACCTCTCAATGCTTGACCGATTACGTAAAGGTGGCCTTCCACATGTTGATGCCATTGAACCATATGAGCCTGTCATTGATTATAGTGATGATGATGATTATGCATTTATTGATGATACTGATCGAGATTATTAGTAGTGTCAGGTATTCAATTTTTTTATGTTGTACTTGATGATGATACACTTAAGTGATATACATATTATTATTCATGTCGGTATTTTTTTATGTTGTACTAATTTCGTTTACTCTTGTCATGGCAGGTGTTGAAAGATGGAAGGGGAGCCGACTGAGGCCAAGGACAAACGTGCCCAAATTCAAGGTGTGCCACACCATCAAGGTAGCTCCAGCTTATATCAGTTCGGGGGGAATTGGGTATGTGGTTTGCTTCATGACTAATGCAATTCATTCATCATGCTAGCTTGAGCCCTTTAATTACTAATTTACTTTGTTTCTCTCTTTCAGGCATGCTACAATAAGACGGATAAGGTTCCATAGGGGTACGACCTGTATGCCATGGCCAACACTGCCTTTTACAAGCAAGTCAAGGGGAAGGCGAGGAAAGGGGAGGAGTTTAACCCGAGCCAGATTCCCTACAATCCAGAGCAGGTGATGATATCTAGTGGCGGGAGCTCCCACACCTCCATGATCAAGGTAAGTTTCTCTAGTTTTTTGCTTAACAAATGCATAAAGACCTAGACTTAGCTTTATTTCCTCCAATATGCTTACCTTAATGACCTAAAGTTAGCTTCTTTTCCTCCAAAATGACTTAATAAGCTTATTGACCTCCAAAACTAGCCATTTTACCTAAGTTAGCTCTAAAACGATCTATACTTAGCTTTGTTTCCTCCAAAATGACCTAAGTTAGTTATAATATGCTTAGTTAACTAGGTTTGCTCAATAATGACATGTACTTAGCTTACTTATGTAAAAAATGGCATAATTAGCTTAGTTAGCTCATAAACGATCCATTTTACCTACGTTAGCTCTAAAATGATGCATTGTACCTAAGTTAGCTCATAAACGATCCATTTCACCTAAGTTACCTCACAAACAATGGCGTGCTTCTTCTTCTAGTCTTCTTCTTCTAGTCACCTTTTCCTAACTTTCTTATTTGCCATTTTGCAGATTTCATTCACTTCTCGGAAGCTAGCTTGCTATGATGGAGTGCTTGTTTTTTATTTCATTCTCTTCTAGTATTCTTCTAGCTTGCTACGATGGAACATGCTATCTTGATGAAACATTGCATTGTAATATGTATGTGCAACTTCCTAATGGTTGCAACTTATGTGTATGTGCAACTTGCTATGTATGAATGGATGGAACTATATATGTATGTACGATGAAACTTATGTGCTGTTAAATAGCCCTGTGAAATATATCTATATATGTCATATATATTTGCTGTGAAAATTGTTGGATTTAAAAAAACAGAAAAAAAAAGAGCCAATATGCAGGCTCTTTGCCGTCGGCCACCGACGGCAAAGGGATCTTTGCCATCAGCAGCGGACGGCAAAGAGGCCACATGGCAGGCAACTGTGCTTCCTGGGAGGCTGACCAATTTGGTCAGTTTGCCTACAACGGCTGAAGGCAAAGAGAAAAAAATACTTTTCCTACAGCGGCGGACGGCAAAGGCCTGCCGTGTAGTGACGTCGGCTGACATCATTCGGCGGACGGCAAAGGCCTGCCGTTAACCACCTAACGGAGTAACAGCGCATTTATTGTCGTCTGCATTCTTTGTCGTCCGCTGCTGATGGCAAAGATCCCTTTGCCGTCAGCCGCCCGAAGCAGACGGCAACGTAGCTCTTAGCCGTCCCGTACTTTGCCGTCCCCTTTTGCCGTCTCCGGTGGACGGCAAAGACCTTTGCCGTCCGCCATCCATGCCTTTGCCGTCCGTCGTGGCAGATGGCAAAGTAGCTGATTCCTGTAGTGAAAGGTTGCCATTTCAGTGCAACGAGACCAAGACCAGCGGAGCGGCAGGATGGAGGTCACCGTGGAGCCCAAGACGGCGTCATCGCCAATGCTTTTGGCAGCCGAAGACCAACTTTAGTCAGGATAACTTGTACTAGATGTTCCCCTTCAAAATGGTCGTTGTTGGCGCCCTTCCCGCTCAATATTTGGGAAGAGGACCAGGGCCTCTATAAATAGAGCTAGCCACCACCGTGGGAGGGGGGAATCTAAGAGAGCCCTAGCCAGAAGAGAGAGGCGATCGAACTCACCCAAGCAGTTCATCGCACTAGCTCAAGAACACCTCTCGCGAGGCTGTTCTTCCCTGTACTGTTCATCATCAGCCCCTGAGGTAATCCACCACATCACACACTGGAGTAGGGTATTACACCACACCGGTGGCCCGAACCAGTATAAATCTTGCGTCCCTTGTGTTGCTCACCGTTTTCAGCTTAGATCTCACGAGGCGATCGGACGTAGATCGGTAGGGGAGAGATCTTCGTGCGCACACCAGAGTTCGAACCTTAAGGGTCTGCCGGAACCCCACATCCGATAGCATCAAAACCACAATGATATTTCGTCAAGTTAGTGATGTTTTAACCTTCAACAAGGACCAGGCGTAGTCACACTCGGTTCAACTAAAGTTAGAGAAACTGACACCCGCCAGCCACCTGTGTGCGAAGCACGTCGGTAGAACCAGCCTCGCGTAAGCGTACGCGTAATGTCGGTCTGGGCCGCGTCATCCAACAATACCGCCGAACAAAAGTATGACATGCTGGTAAGCAGTATGACTTGTATCGCCCACAACTCACTTGTGTTCTACTCATGCATATAACATCTACGCATAAACCTGGCTCTGATATCACTATTGGGGAACGTAGTAATTTCAAAAAAAATCATACGCACACGCAAGATCATGGTGCTGTATAGCAACGAGAGGGGAGAGTGTAGTCCACGTACCCTCGTAGACCGTAAGCAGAAGCGTTATGACAACGCGGTTGATGTAGTCGTATGTCTTCACGATCGGCCGATCCTAGTACTGAAAGTACGAAACCTCCACGATCTGCACACGTTCGGCTCGGTGACGTCCCACGAACTCATGATCCAGCAGAGTGTCGAGGGAGAGCTTCGTCAGCACGACGACATTATGACGGTGATGATGAAGCTACCGGCGCAGGGTTTCGCCTAAGCACTACGACGATATGACCAAGGTGGATTATGGTGGAGGGGGGCACCGCACACGGCTAAGAGATCAATGATCAACTTGTGTGTTCTAGGGTGCCCCCTGCCCCGTATATAAAGGAGCAAGGGAGGAGGCCGGCCGGCCCTTGCAGGGCGCGCCAGGAGGAGGAGTCCTCCTCCTAGTAGGAGTAGGACTCCCCTTTCCTACTCCTACTAGGAGGGGGAAAGGAAGGAGGAGAGGGAGAAGGAAAGGGGGGCGCCACCCCCCCCCCCCCTTCCCTAGTCCAATTCGGACCAGAGGGGGAGGGGGCGCGCGGATGGGTCTTGTCCATCACATCATTCTCCTAATGATGTGATCCCGTTCATCAAATGACAACACATGTCTATGGTTAGGAATCATAACCATCTTTGATAAACGAGCTAGTCAAGTAGAGGCATACTAGGGACACTTTGTTCTGTCTATGTATTCACACATGTACTAATTTTCCGATTAATACAACTCTAGCATGAATAATAAACATTTATCATGAAATAAGGAACTAAATAATAACTCTATTATTGCCACTAGGGCATATTTCCTTTAGTCTCCCACTTGCACTTGAGTCAATAATCTAGTTCACATTGCCATGTGATTTAACACCAATAGTTCACGTCACCATGTGATTAACACCCATAGTTCACATCGCCATGTGACCAACACTCAAAGGGTTTACTAGAGTCAGTAATCTTAGTTCACATCGCCATGTGATTAACACCCAAAGAGTACTAAGGTATGATCATGTTTTGCTTGTGAGAGAAGTTTAGTCAACGGGTCTGCCATATTCAGAACCCTATGTATTTTGCAAATTTCTATGTCAACAATGCTCTACACGGAGCTACTCTAGCTAATTGCTCCCTGATACGTCTCCAACGTATCTATAATTTTTGATTGTTCCATGCTATTATATTATCTGTTTTGAATGTTTATGGGCTTTATTAAACACTTTTATATTATTTTTGGGACTAACCTATTAACCCAGAGCCCAGTGCCAGTTTCTGTTTTTCCCTTGTTTCAGTGTTCGCAAAAAAGGAATATCAGACGGAGTCCAAACGGAATGAAACCTTCAGGAGAGGTTACTTTTGGAACGGAAGCAATCTAGGAGATTTGGAGTGCACGTCAGGGAATCAACGAGGAGAGCACGAGGCAGGGGCCCCCTAGGCGCGCCCTCCACCCTCATGGGCTCCTCATGGCTCCCCTGACCGACTTCTTTCGCCTATATATATCCATATACCCTAAAAACTTCGGGGAACAGAATAGATCAGGAGTTCTGCCGCCGCAAGCCTCTGAGCCACCAAAACCAATCGGGACCTGTTCAAGCACCTTGCCGGAGGGGGATCCTCACCGTGGTCATCTTCATCATCCCTGCGCTCTCCAAGACGAGGAGGGAGTAGTTCACCCTCGGGGCTGAGGGTATGTACCAGTAGCTATATGTTTGATCTCTCTCTCTCTCTCTCTCTCTCTCTCTCTCTCTCTCTCTCTCTCTCTCTCTCTCTCGTGTTCTTGAGGTGATACGATCTTGATGTATCGTGAGCTTTGCTATTATAGTTGGATCTTATGATGTTTCTCCCCCTCTACTCTCTTGTAATGGATTGAGTTTTCCCTTTGAAGATATCTTATCGGATTGAGTCTTTAAGGATTTGAGAACACTTGATGTATGTCTTGCATGTACGTATCTGTGGTGACAATGGGATATCACGTGATCCACTTGATGTATGTTTTGTTGATCAACTTGCGGGTTCCGCCCATGAACCTATGCATAGGGGTTGGCACACGTTTTCGTCTTGGCTCTCCGGTAGAAACTTTGGGGCACTCTTTGAAGTACTTTGTGTTGGTTTGAATAGATGAATCTGAGATTATGTGATGCATATCGTATAATCATGCCCACGGATACTTGAGGTGACATTGGAGTATCTAGGTGACATTAGGGTTTTGGTTGATATGTGTCTTAAGGTGTTATTCTAGTACGAACTCTATGATAGATTGAACGGAAAGAATAGCTTCGTGTTATTTTACTATGGACTCTTGAATAGATCGAGCAAAAAGAATAACTTTGACGTGGTTTCGTACCCTACAATAATCTCTTCGTTTGTTCTCCACTATTAGTGGCTTTGGAGTGACTCTTTGTTGCATGTTGAGGGATATTTATATGATCCAATTATGTTATTATTGTTGAGAGAACTTGCACTAGTGAAAGTATGAACCCTAGGCCTTGTTTCCAAGCATTGCAATACCGTTTACGCTCACTTTTATAATTAGTTACCTAGCTGTTTTTATATTTTCAGATTACAAAAACCTATATCTACCATCCATATTGCACTTGTATCACCATCTCTTCGCCGAACTAGTGCACCTATACAATTTACCATTGTATTGGGTGTGTTGGGGACACAAGAGACTCTTTGTTATTTGGTTGCAGGGTTGTTTGAGAGAGACCATCTTCATCCCACGCCTCCCATGGATTGATAAACCTTAGGTCATCCACTTGAGGGAAATTTGCTACTGTCCTACAAACCTCTGCACTTGGAGGCCCAACAACGTCTACAAGAAGAAGGTTGTGTAGTAGACATCAAGCTCTTTTCTGGCGCTGTTGCCGGGGAGGCTAGGTAAGCGGCACTCACACCCCGTCAACTAAGCTCTTTTCTGGCGCCGTTGCTGGGGAGGTGAGTGCTTGAAGGTATATCTTTAGATCTTGCAATCGAATCTTTTAGTTTCTTGTTTTATCACTAGTTTAGTTTATAAAAGAAAAGTACAAAACAATGGAATTGAGGGTGCCTCATATGCTTCACCTTTTTAATGTCTTCCGTGAAAATAAGGATTCCGATAATTGTGCTCAATTGCTAGTGGAAGAATGCATTAAAATGTTTGGCACTAAATATTTGAATGATGAGCATGATTGCAATGTTGTTAGTATGAATTATTTGAATACCCATGATGCTAATGATATGCAAAGCCACAAGCTTGGGGAAGCTATGTATGATGAAGATGATATTTTTTGCCCCCCAAGTTTTGATGAGCAAATTTATTATGATGAAAGCATGCCTCCTATTTATGATGATTATATTGATGAAAGTGGATTTGGAGAGGTCATGACTTTATTTAGTGATGAGTCCACTATCTTGGAAGAGGTTTCAATCGATTATGATGAGAACAAAGTTGCTACTTATGATGATTATTGTGATGAAACTTATGCTATAAAAAGTAGTGATGATTATATTTATAAAACTTGTCATGATTATGTTTACCCTTTTTCTGAACATTACTCATTTAATGTGGAAACAATTTATAGTATTCGAGTCTCTTATGATACTCCCACTATTCCGAATGAGAAGAAATTTGCTTATGTGGAGAGTAATAAAAATTCTATGCTTGTAGATCATGAAAAGAATGCTTTAGGTGCTGGTTATATTGTTGAATTCATTCATCATGCTACTTAAAATTATTATGAGGGAGGAATATATGCTTGTAGGAATCGCAATAATTTCAAGTTTCCTCTCTATGTGCTTAAAGTTTTGAAGTTATGCTTGTTTTGCTTTCCTATGCTAGTTGATTATTGTTCTCATAAGTTGTTTGCTCACAAAATCCATATGCATAGGAAGTGGGTTAGACTTAAATGTGCTAGTCGTATTCTTCATGATGCTCTCTTTAGCGCATCCACTGCCACTGTGTTGGCTTTTGCTCTCTAATGTTCCTACTTGTACTACTGGACTTAATGTCAACTAATTAGCTTTTGTAATATCATGGCTGTATTGAACTTGATGTTGCCTTACTTCTGCGGCCGGTTAGTTTTTATAATCTCATGACTTTGTTAAACTCGATGATGTTACGCTCCTGAAATGTTTCTTCTTTTTCATGAATCAGAAAATCGGTTATTCTATTACATGTGCTAAACTTGCATTCCTACTAATGCATCATGTGATTTGACCTTCCGCTGTTTGCCATGTCGGTTGGACCGGCACCCTCGCGTCAAGGCGCGTTGCCGATCTAGTATTTATGCATCGCGGCCGGCTCAGCCTTGTTCGAGCGGAGGCTCTTGCTCGCGAAGCTATCGAAGCATAATTGTGGATCTGTTTCTAAGCATGTGTCCCTCACGCAAGTCTAACTAGACTTCACATTTCGGTATGTGTGAATTTACTGATGCCTCCTGTTCCTAGCATCTTGCGTTTTTCTCCCTCATAATCTAATGGATTTTGTTACCAAGAATATACGGGGAAACAACACCACCACTTTGCTCCATATTTTCCAGTGCGGTGTTGAGGCCGCTGGTTTTATAGTAGTATTGTTCAAAATTCCCATGGGTAGTCCTCTATCTTGGGCATATGCGGTTCAAGTGTTGTGCGTGTAATGGCCGATCTGCCAACATTAATTGCTTTGGTAGGTGGGCGCAACCATGCTTGAGGCGAAAAGATCGGCAAACAAAAGGATTGCAATAAACAAAGAGCAACCAGCCAGGTGGAGTATCTAGTGTTCGCATGAAAGCTACAGAAATTAAATCAAACAGCGGCACATTTCGATGAGACATATTTTTTTATAAAAAAATATTCATGAATTTATAATGTTTTCACTTAGTATTTTACAAAATTTATAAAAATATTCAAAAACAATCTTATTCACCAATTTGAAGAAAAAATAAAAATAAAAGAGAAAATAAAAAAGAAATGAAGAAAGAAATATAATAAAAACAGACAGAAAAATCCCGAAAGAAAAAACCGGATAGTGATAATAGAGAAAAGAAATGAAAACCTAAAAAAATGAACAAAAAACCGCATCGACATGTGGACTTGCAACCTGGACAAAAACATGGGTGATACTCTAGTTGCAAATTCAAGAGTGGACTTTAAACTATGAAAAAAGGCGGGTTCGGTTGCATGTCATGGAAGAAATTGCAACAACGGCAAAAAAGGTTGGGGGTCCACGCTTGCGAATCAAGGGTGTACTTGCAACTGAGACAAAAAAAAGAGTCATGCCCGGTCGGTTGTGTATTAAGGGTGGACTTGCAACTAAAACAAAAAAACATGGCCCTAGTTGCATTTCAGGGATTGTTGCAATTAGGATAGAGTAAAATGCACTGGCAGTAACTCAACTTGCGAAGAGCGCTCACTTTAGTCACTGTACTTAGAAATACGGCCAATACGGTCACCCAATACGACAAGACGTGTTTGTACGGTCACTGTCCCTCGTATGCCACCCGTCGCCGCTCGGTTTGACCACGTGTTGACCAATCCTAGACGCCAGCTGGCATTAAGCAGGCGGTAGTGTGGTGTTTTTGCAGAATCCCCCCTGGTTCGCTGTGCTTTAGCCGAAAGCGCCTTGCCTGTTCGGCTTCGATCATAACGAGGGGAGGAGGAGGAGAGCAGAGGAGGCGATCGTCGGCGGCAGCGCGCCATCTCCGGTCATCGAGATCGCGGAAGGGCCGGAGTTGCCGCGGAGGTGCGCCGCATCGCGTTGCTGCCGGAGGGGCGCCGCATCCTCCTCGGGATGGCCCCTGTTCGTCGACCAGATGGAGCCCTCCACCGTACTATGGTAAGCCCCACTTACATCCGCCATGATTGGTGCTTGCAGTCTCTGATTGCGTGATTTAGGGTTTCGCATTGTGCACATGGAGATGTAGGAGGCCAATTTTGCCCGCAAGATTTCACAAGATTTAAGCTAGGGTTTTTGCCTGACAAATTGGGGGTTTTCGGTGTATGGTTTTTGCGTGACAGATTGGGGGCTAATTGTTTGCTTGGAGGTCATTATGATGCAATTGTAGGCCTTTTAGATGTTTGAACATACGGTTAGGGTTTTAGGTTAGGAAAGGTGGTTCCTTGTAATATATGTTGACAGAATTGTAGGACCACGCAGCAGGAAATTTTCAGTTCAATTTAACCATGATGGATATTTCCTTGGCAAAGGTAGCAACCGTTATTATGTCAATGGGCATGTGTTGTGGTATGATGATCTGGATACAGTGACATGGTCCCCAATCATGGTTGAGCACCTAGTTGAGGAGATAGGTTGGGAGATGGCAGGAAGGCTCAAGGTGTACTACTGCATTCCAATCCTAACCTTGCAGGAGAATGGCTTGAGAGAAATAAGAGGAGATGGAGACACAGACCAGATGATAACATTTGTTGATCTTGGCCACCACTCATTCAGTCTCTACTTAGACCATGAAGACAGTCTGAATTCAAACAATGATGATGATGATGTGGTCAATTTCCCAAGAGTGCAGCTACCTCCAGTGTTTAGTCCTTCTAAGACAAGAGTTGATCAGGCGGAAAGTACTGAGGTTGTAAATGCAGAGATAGATGTTCATGTACCTGAAGGTAAAGCAATCCCAATACAAGTTGTGTATCCAGAGAGCTCAGATGTTAATGTGGCAATTATGTGTTTGCAAGGAGGAATTGTTCTTTTGTTGAGCAGGATGAGCAGGATGAAAATGTTATGGCTCCAGATGTAGTGCTGGAGGCAAAACAACAAGGAAGTGATGAAGCTGGATCATCAAGAGTATTCAAAAGAAAACAGCAGAGGCAGAGAGGAAGAGACAGGCAGCTGCTCTAAACAGAGAGAAGAGAAAAGAAGAAGCAGCAATAAAAAAGCAGGCTCAAGCAGAGACAAGGCAGATTCGTTTAGAGGTTAAGAAAACTATAGCTGCTGAGAACAAAGCAAAGAAGGAGGCTGAGAAGAAGGCTCAAAAAGAACAAAAAGCTAGCAGAGAAAGAGGCCGCTGCAGCAAAAAGAAGAGCAGATAAGAAAGCAGAGAAGGAGGCTGCTGCAGCACAAAGAAAGGAAGAAATGAGGCTGATATCTATTGCAATGGGTAAAAGCCAGGATGATTCACAACACCAAGAAGATGGTCAGCCAAGTAAGGCCAGCAGAACATCCATGTTTGATATCTTCAGGTGATGAGACAGTGGACAGCCAGCACATCCATGTAGTATGCAAGCATCTTATTTTGCCCAATCCATGTAGTATACAATCAGTGGTAATGTTGTAATTGATCCATAATGATGTAGAGACATGAGTATGGATCAATTGTTGCTCATTTTGTAACCAGGTGTACAAGATACTTCTTTGCCCTACTTATGACTATGCTTAATGCCCTGGTTATAACAAGAGTTACTCTTATAACATTACCCAACATATGAAAATGGTCACATTTATCCTCTTCAATTTGCAGCAGTTCTATAATTTTTTTGCATGCAAAATTAACAGGAAAATGGTCTAGAAGCATCATCAACTAGCTTTGCAATGCACACACACAAGACAAATATGACAATGGTCAAATAGTACTCATGGTCAAATGTGCCCAAATTGACAGCATCATCAACTAGCTTTGCAATGCACACACACAAGGAAAATATAACATAAAAATGATATCGTCATAAGACAGCAGGATGATCCATTAACTTCATTTGCAGTACAACATTGTCACTTGCATTACATATTGCAAAAGCATCAGATACAATGCAAAAGATTGACACTTGACACTAACAAAGACCACCATATAGTACCGTTCATCTCCTAACAAACTAGGCATCATTCCTAACATACCAACAAAGGAAATAGCTCTCGCAAACACTGCATCAACTACATATTGCATCACTCTTGCATCCACTCCATCACTTCTTCATCACGAAATAGCTACTAGCATCAGAACTACAATGAGTGCTGCCAACAAGTGCCTTCATCATCACCAATATTTCATTGCCTAACCCCACGAAAGTGCTTGTGCTTGCGATTGCTCATTTGACCTGCAACTCTTCCATGATGTCCATCTTCAAAGCCTGGAAGATCAACTGCACCTACATCTGCACCTCCACATGCATATCTTCGATTCCTTGCTCGAATCAGCTCTTCCCTCTTATCCTCTGCAGCTCCTAATGCATCTACGGCTTCACTGCCAACGAGAAACTGATTATCCATCAAATATGCAACGTGTTCCAACTCCCAATGCCAGAAATGGTCCTGAAGATCAAATGAAAAGAACAAACGCCAGAAATCACCATTACAAGTTCCCAAATTTCGACCAAAATGAAGAACTAGGGATTCACTCCACTTACACCAGCCGGACACCTGTAGAAGACCCAGCCCTTGTGCTTCTCCGTGTTGGACAGATAGAACTTCACACGAGTGCGGCAAGAAGGGCACATGATGAGCGGCACCACCATCGAACGGCCGCCAACCGATGACCTGACCGAGCTTGTCGACATGGCGGAGTGAAGCAACGGGCGGTGGCAAGCGGCAGGGAAGAGGGCGGCGGCAATAGCAGGGAGAGGGTGACGGCAACAGCACGGAAGAGGGTGGCGGCAACAGCAGAGAGAGGGCGGCCGCGTCGGCGGCAGAGTGGGGAATTTGGGAGAGGGCGGCGGCGTCGCCATCACAGTGGGGATTTAGGGATTCCGCTACAGATTTCAGGGGGGTGGATGGATAATTACCTCCGCCGGCGTAATTTACAGAAATAACCCTGAGCGTGCCGACGTGGACGGATCGACCGGGTCAAACCGAGCGGCGACGGGTGGCATACGAGGAACAAGTGACCGCATAAACACGTCTTGTCGATTGGGTGACCGATTACGATTTCTAAGTACAGTGACCAAAGTGAGCGCTCTTCGCAAGTTGAGTGACTGCCAGTGCATTTTACTCATTAGGATAAAAGGGTCACCCTCCCCTTTTTTTTGTGGAGGACTGACTTACAACTAGGACACAAAAATGGGTCAGCCCTTAGTTGCGTATTGATGAAGAATTTGTGTCGCGGTAATGGCCGACAAAAATGAAATAAAAATAGGCCAACAAAAAGATTGCAACAAACAAAGAGCGACCAGCCAGGCGGAGTATCTACTGCTGGCATGAAAGCTACAAAAATTAAATCGAACAGCGGCACATTTTGAAGTTTCGAAATTAGAGAATCTTTTGATGTCATCATTTGATTTTCTTTTAGTTTGCATCCATGCTGAGTCAACATGTTTGTTTGCTCGTGGCAAAGATGCGAGCATGCATACACTGCTTTGGTCAGTGGTGATTAGTGGAAGAGAATCGTTCTGCTTTGGTTGGAAGACCGTTTTTCATGCCCGGTAATTTCAATAAAAATATCTTAGTAATTTATTGATGATGGACTTGCAACTAGAGAACAAAAGGCCTAGTTGCATGCCTGCGTGAAGTTGCAACCGACACAAAAATGATTGGACGTGCAAGTAGGGCAAAAACGACGGATCCCAATTGCCTGTTGGGGGTGTAGTTGCAATTGGAACAAAGAATAGGGTTGCGCATGCCAGTTGCGCGTCGAGGTGTCGACTTGCAACGTGGACAAAAACATGGGTGAGACTCCATTTGCAAATTCAAGAGTAGACTTTAAACTATGAAAAAAAAGGCAGGTTCAGTTGCATGTCATGGAAGAAATTGCAACGACGGCAAAAAGGGTTGGGGTCCACACTTGCGAATACGGTAGGTGGGCGCAACAATACTTAAGGAGAAAAGATCGGGGTTTTCACTGGATTTTCTAGTTTCTTTTTCTGTTTTTCTTTTTTATTTTGCTTTTCCATGTTTTTCTCTATTTTATTGAGTATTTTTGTCTTTCTTCAGCTTTCTTCATGTATTTCTCGGTTTTCACTGTCTTTTTCTATTTTCTTTCCTTTTTCATCGCTTTTGTAAATTTTTATTCCTAGAGCTTCTAGCATGCAATTATTGTCATTCTTCTCAAGACAAACATAGTTACACGGGGGGTGTTCTCAAACCCAGTGTCCAAACTCAGCATTTAAATTAACAAACACTCTCATATGAAGACGAATCAGAGTCTTTTTTGGCTTGGAAAAAGAAAATCAAAAACCCGATCGAAGAACAAGCCATATATAGTACTGTAGGTCACTCGTAGTAATTCAGAGCATGCTATCCGCCCGCGACGGCAGCCGGCGGAAGAAGTTGCTTGGCACGGCGGGCAGCTTGGTTCGGAACCGCGGGTGCCGGAGCAGGAACAGCCCGGCGACGAGCGCCACCACCCGGAACGGCGTGACGTAGAGCACCACCGCGGCGATGAGGCAGAAGAAGACGAAGAGGCAGGACGCCCTCGGGTCGCGCCAGCTGAGCAGCGACTGCAGCCTCTCCCCCTGCGTGGCCATGTCGCCGACGACGGTCTGTATCCTGCCGGCGACGCTCCGCAGCCGGTCGTAGCGCATGTAGACGACGTCCTGCTGCCTGGACGTCGGGAAGGTGTCGAACTCCTCGTCGAGCTCGTCCGGGTGCACGGCCTCGGCCCAGGACATCTTGGTGTCCATGTGGGGCGGGTGGCGCGGCCGTCGGCGGTAGTTCCAAAGCCCGATCATGAACATGTAGAGGAAGACGGTGGGGAGGATGAGCTCCGGGTAGCAGATGAGGATGAGGAGGAGCACGTGCACGAGCGCCGTGGTGGCCACGTTCTTCCAGTGGCAGACGTCGGCGAACCAGCGCGCGGCGGCTGCCGCGCCGGAGAAGAGCGAGACGGCGCGGAAGAAGTTGGCCTTGCTCCGCCGCATGCTCCACATGTGGGACTCCACGTCCAGCATGTACTCCACCACCTCCCGCCGCAGCGGCGGCTCCGCGCGGCCCAGCCGCGCCGCCACGATGCCCATGGCCTGGTACCGGAGCGCGTCCAGCTGCGTCACCGTGAAGGGGTGCAGGTAGTGCATCTTGGGGAGCAGCGGCTGCGTGTACAGGTGCACCATGTTCATCATGGACAGGCAGGTGAACCGCACGGCCAGCCGGAGCTCGCCCATCTTCTTCACCCCCGACGGCGTCAGCAGGATCAGAGGGTACGCGTGTGTGTACACGCGGTCGGTCTCCAGCGTCGACAGGCGGATGCGGATCTTGCCGATGCGTGCGTCCCTCGCCGGAGGCCCTCCTCCTCCTCCTCCTGCACCTCCTCCGCCGTTGTTTCCGTTGCCGCCGCCGAGGTGGCAGTTGTCGAAGACGCCGATGGTGATGACGGTGCTGGGATCGAACACCTCCCACGTGTACTGCTCGTTCCACGTCGGGCTGAAGGTGCCGATCATGGTGCGCGTGCGCACCCACTTCTGGCCATACTTGGCGACGCAGTAGGCGTCGGTGCTTCCCCGGCCTTCCAGTTTTTTCATCGGCTGGAGGCCGATGGCGCTGAGGATGCCGACCTCGAGCACGCCGACGGGCGGCTTCCAGAGCTGCCGCGCCGTGGGGCGGGTGTCGCTGATGTACATGGTGGACTCGTCCATGACGTGGTACGCGCCCTCGAGGCAGGCCCGGACGTGGACACGGCTGGCGAAGCGGAGCTCCCGCCGCGTCTCGCCCTCGATGGCGCCGGCGATGCCGAACTTCTCGAGGTCGAACCACCGGGACTGCACGAACGGGCGGTGGTCGAGACGCTTCTCGAAGAGCGTGAGCGGGAGCTGGACGCGGCCGAGGAGGTCGTCCTTGCGCGGCGACACCCGGTCCTCGACGGTCATGACCAGCTGCTCCTCGAACGGCTCGGCGACGACGAAGAGCAGGTCCTCGTTCCAGCGCGGGTTGAGCGTGGGCGCGGGCACGACGGAGGTCTTGAGGACCTGGTTGCCGAGCTGCGCCTTGACGAAGACCTCGGGGGCGCGGCCGCGGGACTGCGGCTGCACGTCCTGCGCCTCGATGACGTTGACGCGGAGGTACCAGAGCTTGGGCGAGACGTAGGCCTTGGAGCGGACGCTGGCGACGCCCTCGCCGCGCACGGTGGCGGCGTCGGAGTGCCAGGCCTCGGGGAAGGCCTCGTCGGCCTGGGTGCCGATCCAGACGGCGAGCATGAGCTCCCCGCGCACCTTGTAGCCGGCGTCGCCGCCGCGGCGCTGCTCGAGGCGGTACCACTGCGGCGCGAGCGGGCTGTCGGGCGGCACGCGGGTGGGCACCTCGGCGAGGTCGAAGAGGACGCGGCCGACGTAGTCGTCGCGGCCGAGCATGTCGCGGTCCTTGAGGTAGACCTCGAGGGCGTTGGACTGGACGCGGGACTTGGAGAAGGCGAAGACCTGGTCCCACTCCGGGGTGGCGCGGTGCTTGGTGGTGCCCTTGTAGTTGCCCAGCTTCACCTCCACGTAGGGGTCCATGGGCGCGCCGGTGATGGGGTTGGGGGGGAGGTCCTTGGCCTTCACCACGCGCACGTAGAGGAAGAACATCTGCTCCACCAGGTCGTACGTGCTGGACGGCTTGTCCATGCCCAGCCACCCCGCGATGCCGCCGCCCACGGCGGGCCGCGCCGGGCCCGCCGCCCCCTTGGGCCATTGCTCGCCCAGCAGCGGGTTCGTGTCCTTGAGCTGAAAGTCCTCGTGGTGCGCCTCATGGTTGCCGCCCATCTTTCCTCGATCACCGAACCGCGATCAAGCACCACGTCTCAGCAGGTTCGATCTTCCTGTCTCCATCCCAGCAAAACAGAGACAAGAGAGAGACACACATTTCAGATCGAATAAAACACCATGAAACAAACTATACAACACAATACAATACAATTTCACCATTGAAAGATCATCTTAATTTTGACCCACTCACCCAATCTTCCAAGACGAACGGATCAACGTCCAAAGAGATTCGCAGCACGTACACTCTGGTCGATCAGGCCCTGCACGTCAGCAACAGTGGCATGTGGCGTTCATCTAGCAAGTGTAAATGACAGGCGACGCGCGAGCCAGGCATATATGCGGCAGCAAGAAACTAGTACCGCCAAGAAGAAGCTTGCGCTAGAGCGCCACTCTGGCCTCTCGAACACACGCACGCACGCAGAAGCCTTGTCACGCGCAGGCTAGCAGTAGCAGAGCAGCTTTCGGTGAGGCCAAATGTAGCTGGGAGGAAGGGGAGGATCCGGGAAGCCTTGCCGGCAAGCAAAGCGACGGCCGGCGGAGACCCCGGCGAGAAGGAAGGTATACACGAGGACGCGATCTGCGCAGCTAAGCTAGCCGAACCTGTCTGTCAGTATGTGTGTGTGTACATGGCCAGCTTAATTTGCCTTTGTGTGAGCCATGACCATGAGAGCTCCAAAGTAGTTTCAGGGAGAAGCTAGGCAGCCTTTCTAGGGTTCTTTTGAGCTGAGAGGCGAGCCAGGCACGGGAAATTAGCGGAGATCGAACGAGGGAGGAAAGGCGATTAAAAGTGGTACGAGCGCGCTAAGTAAAGATATCATCATCTCCACACGGGGAATCGAATCGATTCTTTGGTCTGTGGGATGGGCTTTGTTTATGCGGTTTTCTCTCCCCCCACCGATGATCGATCGATCGATCTTTAGCTTTGGCTCCGGTGAACCAACTTTTGTACAGCGACGAGTATACAACTATACGTGCAGGGGAGAGGGATCAAGCGGTGACCACGTGCATGCCAGGGTAAATTTCCGGCTTCACGGTGCCCTGGTGCACTCATGGAGACAGTACGGTGCACTGGTTGCATTGCATCGGAGGTCAAGGGGTGGAGGAATTCGGTGCTCACTGTGCGCTAGCTGGAGGGGCGAAAAATGGTGAAGTACGTGCGTGGGTACGTGCATGGGTGTGTGTGTGTAATATCGTGTAAGCTTAATTAGCAAGGAAACGGACGGAAGTTGCCTTTATTCCATGCCGGCCGGGGTGATACTAGCAACTGGCAAGTGGCAGGTGTGTGGGAAACGATGGCAGGGAATATGATTCTCATCTCGCCTCCACTTGCAGCATGTTTGAAACCGGAGAGAAACAGGAAACGGATCCCAATTCTTGTGATTAGCACATTACGGGCGGATGATTTCATGGTTGCATCACGTACCCTTCTCTGATCTTATCTTACACTGAAAATTGCCTAGTTTTTCTTCCACGGTGTGAAAATTGCCATCTACAGTCGGACTTGGCAAATTCGGTCCCTCAAACGTCCGCGGACGCGCCGCGGGCATTGACTGGCCACCCCTCAAATGTTGCGCAGCACATCTACATACCGCAAAATCCGATCCACAAATACATGCAATCCATGCACCTCGATTACAGGGTACTCCCTCCGGTCCTTTTTACTCTGCACATTGGATTTGCCGAAAGTCAAACTTAGCTAAGTTTGACCAAATTTATATTAGAAATTATTAGCATCTATAATATCTAATAAATATAATATGAAAATATATTCCGAGATGAATCTAATGATATTGGTGTTGTTATATAAATGTCAATAATTTTTCATATAAACTTGGTCAAAGTTGGATGAGATTGACTTCAGACAAACCTAATATGCAAAGTAAAAAGGACCGAAGGAAGTACAAACTGTCTGAATGCCAAAGTTTGAAACAAAGCAAAGCAAATCATAGTTCAACAAATCAGACATGGCAAAATGAAATCAATGTCCGAGAGTGACGGATGGCCTCTGATCACTGGCTCGGCGCCTGCTCTGAGCGAAATGCGTCTTGCTCCAGGCGGAATGCGTCCTACTCCGCCTGCATCCGGACTGCCTGCATCCGGGCCGCCTCCTCCGACTGCATCCGGGCCATAGCCGCCCTCGCCGCCTCGTACTTCCTACGGTCGTTGATCTCCATCTTGTAAGGGCATATTTATCCCTAAGATGTTTTGGTGATTGATGACAATGCTTTTGCGGACTAATCGTATGCCTTGAGTATTTCAGACGTTTCGTCACTAGGCACAAGACGGTTTGGTGCCCCTCGAAGACTATTGAAGACGGCGTTTTTCTACGTTTCTTTTCGGTGGACTTGAGTCGTAGGAAAGCCGTACTATTAAGAGGGGGTCCGCTTTGGAAAGGTTTGGGTGGAATCTTCACGTACACATCTACTCCCTTTGCATCACCTTTCCTTTGGCTCTTTGGAGCATCCTCCATTTTATCCTCTATGCAACTTGTCTCGGTTGCTGAGCTTGGGCATGCGGTAGTGCTGCTCCCTGGAGCGGTAGTACCGCAGGCACCTGCGGTAGTACCGGACCTTAATGTGGTAGTACCGCAGGAGCTCACGGTAGTACCGCTCCTCAGGAGCTGTAGTATCATGGCCCCCAGGCCAAGTGCTGCTACGCAGCGGTAGTAGGGGCGGATGTAATTTTTTACATCGGCGCCCTACACGGTAGTACCGCGCCCTGTGCGCGGTAGTACCGCGCCTCCTGGCCTGGCTCAGCCGCCACGCGGTAGTACCGCTCCTCATGTTGTACTACCGTGTCAGATTTTTGCGTCGACTCCAACTCAGCGGAAGTTGCCACAGATGTAATTTTTTAGTCCGTGCCTTCTTGTTTTCTGGAACTTCCCTGCCTCGCGGTAGTACCGCTAGGTGGTGCGGTAGTACCGCACAAGCGGTTCTACCGCCCTCCGCTTTAGTGTGGTTGGGCTGTCCAGTGCATGGTTGCCGGGCGGTAGTATCAAAGGCCTGCGGTAGTACCGCATGTGCTTATGGTAGTACTGCTGCCACCGCACAGTAGTACCATCTTCTGTGAGAATGGGTTGGTGGATAACGGTTGGATTTGTCCCTCCACTATATAAGGGGTGTCTTTTTCCCCGAGTCAACCACCTCTTCTAACCCAAAGCTCCATTGTTGCTCCAAGCTCCATTTTCTCCCGATCTCTCTCCCTAGCCAATCAAACTTGTTGATTTTATAGGGATTGATTGAGAAGGCCCCGATCTACACTTCCACCAAGAGAAATTTGATTCCCCCCACTAATCCCTTGCGGATCTTGTTACTCTTGGGTGTTTGAGCACCCTAGACGGTTGAGGTCACCGCGGAGCCATAGTCCATTGCGGTGAAGCTTCGTGGTGTTGTTGGGAGCCTCTAATTAAGTTGTGGAGATTGCCCCAACCTTGTAAAGGTCCGGTCGCCGCCTCCAAGGGCACCAATAGTGGAATCACGGCATCTCGCATTGTGTGAGGGCGTGAGGAGAATACGGTGGCCCTAGTGGCTTCTTGGGGAGCATTGTGCCTCCACACCGCTCCAACGGAGACGTACTTCCCCTCAAAAGGAAGGAACTTCGGTAACACATCCTCGTCTTCACCGGCTCCACTCTTGGTTGTCTCATGCCTTTTACTTGTGCAAGCTTACGTGTGTTATTTCCCTTGCTTGCTTGTGTGCTTGTTGTTGTTGCATCATATAGGTTGCTCACCTAGTTGCATATCTAAACAACCTACTTTGATGCAAAGTTTAATTTGGTAAAGAAAAGCTAAAAATTGTTAGTTGCCTATTCACCCCCCCCCCCTCTAGTCAACTATATTGATCATTTCAATTGGTATCAGAGCCTCGTCTCTTTATTAAGGATTTTGCCGTCTGAAGAGTATGGTTGACACCGTAGACGGTGTGGAGGAGCACTCCGGTGCGAATCCGGTCTCATCTACGGGCGATGGGGGAACCTCGGTCTCTCGTGAGGAATTCAATGTGACTTTGGACACATTGAAAACCTCCATGACGACCGAGGTTGAAAGCATGTTTAATAAATTCATTGAAGGGCTTAAACTATCTACCGCACCATTGAAAGTGGGTGATCCCACTAACAAGGTGACGGATGCTAACTCCGACAAGGGGGAAGCTACTAGTGAAAAGGCTCCTTCTTCTTATAGTAAGAATGGCACCGGCATATTCACCCATGTGGAACCTCCACTTGTTTATGGTGGACCGATTCCTTCTACTCATTTGAATCATGTCGGTCCTCCCCCTAAGATTGTGAAAAATGAGGACTTTGATTCTTGGGTCTATCGGTTTAAGCGTCATTTAAATCATGTGAATACTAATCTTTGGAGAATCATTGAAGAAGGTTTCTATCCGCATGACCGAAGCAACTTCACTCCTAGAGAAGCCGCGGACAATCAATTCAATGAGAATGCTCTCTTCATCATCCAAGATGCAATTCCATCCGAAGATCTTCCTCACCTCCGGCCCTACGCCATGGCCAAAGATGCTTGGCACCAAGTTGTTTCCCTCTACGGGGGAAGCGCAAGCATTCAACGCTCCAACTATGAAGTGGTGCAAGATGAAGCCGACGAGTTTGCAATGAAAGAAGATGAAGAACCTCGTGAGCTCTATCGGAGAGTAAACAAACTCGCGGTTTCACTCCGAGATCATGGGAGCAAGGACACAGATGACAATTGGATCAAGCGCAAATTCCTCAAGGCAATGATGCCTTACCACAAGGACATGTCCTTCGTCATTCGTCAAAGGCCGGACTTCCACACCTTGTCCTCAAGTGAAGTGTTGGATGAGTTTGTGGCTATGAGCATCTTGGACAAGACCGCCGACAATGCGGTGCTTCGCTCTCAAAGGGCAAAGAAGCCCAACCTTGCATTGAAGGCCAAGGTTTGTGTTGAAGAAGAAGAAGAGGAAGAAGAGGAAAGCAACCCCGAAGATACGAAGTATGCTTATCATGAACACATGGCTCTTGCCTCAAGGCAATTTTGGAGCAAGAAGAACACAAGGCCCAACTTCAACAAGAGCAACTCAAGTGGCGCGAAGGTCAAGCAACGTGTGAGGACTTGCTATAATTGTGGCAATGTGAGCCATTTGTTGCGGAATGCCCTTATGAAAAAAGGGAAGACAATGGTGGTAAGCTCATCCGGAAGGACAAGGCCAAGTCTTTCTCTAACAAGAGCAACTTGACCAAGAAGACTCCTCCCAAGGCGTTGGTGGTACAAGAAGAGTACCATGAGGATGATGATGATGATGAAGATGGTGAGTCGGTTGCCATGGCCTCCGTTGCCATTGCAACAACTCCACGGGTGTCCCTCTTGGACTCACCTAATGGGAACATCACTGCCAAGTGCCTCATGGCTAAAGCCACCGACAAGGTAACCCCCAACATCAAAACTACCATCATTAATAATCCCTCTTTGACGGATTGCATTGATGAACATGAGGGGTCTAATGTGGAGGAGAATGAGTTTGAGTCTTTTATGAACAAACTCAAGGGTAAACCCAAGAAGCACTTTGTTGCTCTCTTGGAACAACTTGGTGAAGCCAATGACATGATCGAGGCTCACGAAGATACCATTCTAAGATGGAGGGGCATAGTCGTGACTATGCCGAAGAGATTTCGGATCTTTCCAATGCTCTTGAGGAAGAGCATGGTCTTCGTTTGGCTCTTTAGGAGTCACACAACGATGATCATGCTAAATTAAAGAAATATCTTGATCATGCTCTTGTTGTATCTCGTGTGCTAAATTTCGAGAAGGCCAAACTTGGGGTTGATCTTTCTAGACTCAAGGAGGAGTTTGATATACTTGACAAGGCTCACAAGGCATTGAAAGGTGTCCATGCTAGCCTCAAGGAGTCTCATGATCAACTCCAAGTGAAGCTAACCAAGGAGAAAGCCACCTTTCCTCATATGGTGTTAATTGATAATGCAAATGCTACTAACCCTTGTTGTGAGCATGTGCACCTTGTTGAGGAGAATGCTAAGTTGAAGGAGCAACTTGAGAAAGGCCTTGTGTCGTGCATACAAGGTGAGAAGAACCTCAATGACCTTTTGAGCAATCAAAAGGAAGTTGTGGCCAAAGAAGGGATTGGTTTCGCACCCATGCCCAAGAACAAGAAGAAGAATGACAAGACCAAACGACCTCCTCCTCTCAAGCAAACCTTTGTGAAGGAGGGAGAGGGTGCTTCCAAGGAGAAGAAGAACAATGTGAAGGGTGGTGGTGTCAAGAAAGGCAATGCTACCCCTTCCAACAAAGCTGGCGACTTTAACCCTTCTTATGTGTTGTGTCGTGCTAGTGATGGGCATGTTTATGCCAAATTTGTTGGTTCTCCTTATGAGTACATTGAATGGTCTATTTGGGTTCCTAAGACCCTTGTTACTAACATCAAAGGACCCATTACAAAATGGGTACCTAAAACCAAGCATTGATTTCCTGTAGGTGTTTGCTTCCGGTGGGGGATCATGGTTGCTCGATAGTGGAGCAACTAATCATATGTACCGGGAGCAAGGACTTGGTGGTGGATGTTCACAAGATTCCATCTATGCCCACCAATGTCGAGTGGGGTGATACGTCTCCAACGTATCTATAATTTTTGATTGCTCCATGCTACTTTTTCTATTGTTTTGGACTATAATGGGCTTTATTTTCCACTTTTATATTACTTTTGGGACTAACCTATTAACCGGAGGCCCAGCCCAGAATTGATGTTTTTTGCCTATTTCAGTGTTTCGAATAAACGGAATATCAAATGGAGTCCAAACGGAATGAAAACTTCGGGAACGTGATCTTCTCACCGAACGTGATCCAGGAGACTTGGACCCTACTCCAAGGAGTGCATGTCGGTGTACTAAGATAGGGGTACCCTAGTACCCGAACTCATGCAGACGAGACGTGGCAGCGCGCCACGGGCGGGCGGCCTGCCGCCGCCAAGACCCTCGGCAACCCCTTGGAGCCATTCAAGAACAAAGAAGTCAAGACCCGGCAAGAGGAGCTTGCCGGAAGGCCACTCAAGCGCAAGAAGGAAACAAGGCCCGGCAAGAGGAGCTTGTCGGAAGGCTTGGCGGGCGCCGAACCCCAAGCGACAAGGTTCCCACCGCTGCAAGGCGCTTGCCGGGCGGGCGACCTCTCTTCGTCTCCGCTCCAGCTCACCCGCCAACGTGTCACCACGGGGCTCTCCCAAGGACGCGTGTCGGGGGGCTGTGCAGCCAGCGGGAGTAGCGACAAGCAGCATGACAGCCACTATTGTGGCGGACGGAGGCGCACTTAACGGTCCTGTTACCTTTGTTTGGGCGACCGTGGCGGGCATTGATGACTCTTGTCCCTTGCCGTCAGAGTTAGGTGCAGGTTACTGTACACTTGTACATAGCGGTGTACCAACCTAGGTTATTACCATTGTAACCTTGTCTACTTGCCATATGTGGTAACCCCTTGAGCCTATAAAAGGAGGGCCGAGGGCAGCGAGAGGAGGTTCGATTCGGCTGGATTGCTAGCTAGCTCCGACAGTTCATCACACTCAAGTTAGGTCTTGTAGCCGCATCGCTCCCTAGCAAGAACACAAGATAATCCACAAAGCAGCAGTAGGAGTATTATCTCTCCGGAGAGCTCCGAAGCTGGGTAAAAAACCCTCTCGTGCGCATCGCCTCGACCTGCTCTTTGCGCGGTCTCCGCCCCCCTCCGAACCACAAAGGGACCTAGGTCCCGTAGGTGCTCGTGGGGGCACGATCAGCTCTCATCCCCCCCGACATCTTTGGCACGCCAAGTAGGGGGCGTCGAAGCTGTGTGAATCCGGTCCGGCGGTCGCACTAGCAACTCCATCGACGTCTTCGTCGACATGGCGCCGAAGAAGAAGCCTTCGGCAGCAGCTGAGCCGTCCGCGTCGAACCCACCACCACCGGAGCCGTCGGCGGTGGGGAACGCAGCGGAGGGACGGCGTCATCGAAGGAGCCACGATGCCGCCAGGTCAAGGACAACGCGGCGCTGGCGCCGCGTCCGAAGTTCGCACCGCGTCCTTCGCAGGAGGCGCGGGATGACAAGCGCCATGATACCGCGGCACCATACGCTCATTGGATCAAGGCCAAGCGGAGGATCCCGAGGCCCTCGAGACCTGCATGCGCCTCGGCATGCGATGCAGTGAAGGGTACGGACCCTAGGGCGGGATGCTGCTCCTCCTAACTTGGTTAGGAGTCCGAGCACATCCCGTTCTTCGCTCCGTACACCGTTGCCGCCAACCACACCAGCGGAAGCCTTGGCAAGAGCTCAACTGCTCCTAGATTACCCTCCAACGGCCGATAAGGTCGACGAATGGAGGCCACAATTCAAAGTCTCATCGGCCGCTTAACGGCGACGCCCCTTGACAACCAAGTGCTTCGCAGCCGCGACGAGGTGACAAGGCGCGAGCCGATGGCGGCGAGACTTGCGGGGGAGCACCCACCGTACACTCCCCTTCCCGAAGGCCGAGATCGCCGACTCGCCGGATCCACCTCGACAGCGACTCCACGGCGTCGTCGGATCCACGAGCTCGTCGCGACCAACGCCAAGTTCTTCGGGAGCGGCAAGAAGAGGACGCTCGAACCCGAATCGAGCGCCGAAGAGGAGCGCGCCGTCAATCTGACCAACGCGACGGTATGGACTCCCGAAGCGGAGGCTGCGCTTCAGGACTTGAAGGGATACCTGTCCTCCACTCCAATACTTGTCGCACCTAAACCACAAGAGAAGTTGTTGCTGTATATAGCGGCGACCAATCAAGTGGTTAGTGCCGCGTTAGTAGCGGAGAGGGAGGCGGATGATGAGCCGGCAACCAAGGCAGGTGCGTCCAGCGACAAGCGGGGGGCTTCGCCGTCAAGCTCCGGTCCCGACAACGACGGATCAGCGCAGGGTTACGACAAGATACGGAAGAGGATGGTGCAGCGCCCGGTTTACTTTGTCGGTTCCCTTACAGAGGGGCTAGATCAAGGTACTACGGTGTCGCGAAGCTGCTTTCGGCCTGCTCATGGCCTCGAGAAAGCTGCGCCATTACTTCCAAGCACATGAGATAACAGTTGTCACTCGCTTCCGCTGAAGAGGATTTTGCATAATCCGAAGCAACAGCATGATTGTTGAGTGGGCTTGGAATTGTCAAGCTTTGGTCTTAAGTTCAAAGCACTTCAACTATCTGAGCAGGGCATTGGCAGAATTCATAGCGGAGTGGACGCCAACGCAGGATGAAGAGATTCGAGACAAGCATCCCGTCAAGGAGACAAATAAAGAGTGGCTGATGTACTTTGGCGGTGCCTTCTCGCTGCAAAGCGCCCGGTGCAGCGTCTTGCTTATCGCACCCACCGGAGAGCACCTCAAGTACATAGTCGGATGCACTTTCCCAAGGAACAAACAACGAACAATCTTGCCGAGTATGAAGGATTGCTTGCGGTCTCGAGATTCTGTGGACCTTGGGATCAAGAAGCTCATTGTCGGGAGACTCACAACTTGTCGTCCGCCAAGTAAATAAGGATTATCGAGTCCGTTGATGGAAGCCTCGTCGATGAAGTAAGGAAGCTGGAAGAGCACTTTGAAGGCACGCAAATGGAACACATTCCAAAAGCGAGAATGATATAGTGATGGCCTCTCCAAATGTGCCGCACTTAAGTTGCACTGTGGAACCAGGATTTTTGTGCTCAAGTGACTCACCAACCGTGACACCATCAACAGGCGAGTAAGAAGAAAATTGGTTTCGGCGACTACTTCCGGTAGAGCTCTCTGAAGCCGCCACCAAGAAGGTCCCTAGAACCAATGCAAATATCACTGAGGAGCAGTCTGCTCCGACAAACCACACAGTTTGTATCGTTGAAGCAAACGCTCCCGACAAGCTTAGCTCCGGCAAGCTTGACAGGGAACATCGAGCTCCGGCGGACCCGCAGGTCCTCGCCGTAGAAGCTGATGGTCCCGCAGTGACAGATGAGCCTTTAGTCCTCGTTGTCGAGCCACAGGCTCCAACATGGGCACAGCAGATCGTCCATTTCCTTGAGACAGGAGAACTTCCGAAGAGCAAGAAGAAGCGGAAAAAGTAGCCCGGCGGTCAAGTATGTACCAGTTTGTTGACAACATCTGTGCAGAAGAAGACTCAACGGAGTGAAATTGAAGTGTATTTGCGGGAAGATGGATGAAGCTGTTGGCGGAGATACACGGAGGCATATGTGGTCACCACATTGGCGCAAGAGCACTTGCCGCAAAGCTTTCCGCAACGCGTTTCTTCCGGCGAAGCCCTTCAGGATGCTGCGCACAAGTAACCAAGTGTGAAGCGTGCGGTTCCATTCAAGACAGATACACCAGCCAGCTCAAGCTCTCCAGACGATCCCTTTATCCTGGCCCTTCTCGGTCTGGGGGCTCGACATCCTCGGCCCCTTCCCCCGAGCTGTCGGGGGCTTTGAGTACTTGTTCGTCGCAATCGACAAGTTCACAAAGTGGCCAGAAGTGGAACCAGTGAGGAAGGTGACCGCCTGATCGGCCGTCAAGTTCTTCAGGTCAATTGTTTGCCGTTTTGGGATCCCTAACCGGATCATCACCGACAACGGCACACAATTCACGAGTCGCACCTTCATGCAGTATGCCCAAGATCTTGGCGCCAAGATCTGCTTTGCTTCCGTTGCTCATCCGAGAAGCAGCGGTCAGCAGAGAGCAAACACTGAAGTGCTGCGAGGACTCAAGACCAGAACTTTCGACAGGCTGCACAAGTGTGGAAGGAACTGGATCGAGCTGCGGTGGTTCTTTGGTCGATCAGACGACGCCAAATCGAGCCACTGGCCAGACACCCTTTGCTCTAGTCTACGGAGCAGAGGCAGTTCTCCCCACGGAACTCGTATACGGGTCACCTCGAGTGCTCGCTTATGATGAGCTTGAGCAAGAGCAGCTGCGACAAGAAGGCGCGCTGCTCCTCAAGGAAGATCGTCTTCGAGCTCTTTGTCACGAGCTGCTCGTTACCGGCAAGCTTTGCGTCGCTACCATAGCCGCAAAGTTAATGCCGAAAGCTTCGAGGAAGGCGACCTTGTTCTTGGTAGCGTTCAATCCGCCAAGAATTCTAACAAGTTGGCCTTGAAGTGGGAAGGCCCTTATCGGGTAAAACGAGTCACTAGGCCGGCGCTGTCCGCCTTTGAGACCGAAGACGGCTTTCCGTGAGCAATTCACGGAACATAGAGCATCTTCGTAAGTTTTACCCATGAGGCGCGGTTGCGGAATCCGTTCAAGCAACCACCGCTTTGTACAAGTCTTGCCGCTGTTGCATGTAATCCTTTGTACAAAGCGAGGCATGAGACCCGTGCATCGATAAAGCCTATGGTTGCGCACATTTTGTTAATACATGCTTTCATAATCATATATGCATGTGTTTACTAACAACCTTGTGCAGCACCCACACCGATAGCGATAATGAGCCATTAGGCTTCACAACTTTCTTTTTCTCTTCTTTCTTCTCAAACAAGAAGAAGGTTCATCCACCCACAAGTTAACCGGGGGAGGGGAGAGGAGGAGATAATGATGTGGGCCGACAAGCGTCGATCGAGGAACCATCGCCTTGCCGGAAAATGGACGACAGAAAAGCTAAGTTGCTAAGTTTAAGCGACCAGTTTTAAGTTTTAAAAGTTATCTTCCTCGAACGATAAGTACTTTGTATGGAAAACCTGTGCGCGGAGGAACCAAATCGTACTGGTCGCACCCTTATTTTGTTTCGAGTCCGCTCGACAACTTAAGTGAGCTGCGACTAGTCCGCGACAAGGTTGCTTGTCGGTAGCGACCCCCGCCAAGAAGGCTCTTGAAGTTCCTTTTCGGGCTCATGGCAAGGGTGCCTGCACCGACAAGTTCCCCTAAAAGCGTAGGGTAAAGACATACAAGGGAAGAAATCGAGTAAAGGAAATAACGTTGCATTCGGCTGCCTAAGATAGTATGTATTGCAAAAATAACCTATCGTGGCACTAGCTAAATTGTTCTTGGAACCAAAATAACAGCGAAGAGAAGAAAGATGCGCCGACGTCCAAGCCCCGGCAAGCTAGAGTTGCCCGGGGGCTGCGGCAAGCCAGAGTTGCCGGGGGCCGCGGCAAGCAAGGGTTACCGGGGTCTGCGGCAAGCCAGAATTGTCGGAGGCTGCGACGGCGCACCGCCTCGCCCGCCTCTCCCTCGGGCTCCTCGGCCTCGTCCGCGACCTCGCCCCCTCCCTCTTCCCCTCGCGGCTGGCTCAGCCACCACGGGCGTGGGATTGGGAGGGGTGCGATGCCCAGCTGCGGCCCTCGCTGCCACCGACGAAGAACCAAGGTTCCCTTTCTCCATGGGGAATGGGAGAAAGGGGAGCAAGAAGTGAAGGGAGGAAGGATGGGAGAATGCGGCCTGCGTTCCCCTTCCATCCCTCTTAAAAAGAGCAAGGTGGGGCTCGGCCGCCCTTTCGGCGAATCGAGGCGCAGGAAGAGCAGGGAATCAGGCAGACCTGTTGCCTCTGCTGCATAACAGCCAAGTTTCCCACTTCCACCGCCCGTGACCCGGGTGCATGGGAACCACGTGGCGGAGATGCGAGCTGGGGCGGACGGATGAGGCGACCACACGACGCCCATTTCACCCACGATGCCACGATTAACGCGTGTCGTTCTGAGAAAGCAGCGGTGGGCGCGTGCGTTCGTGGGAGGCGTGGTGGGTCCAAGGCGAGTAACGGCGTAATCAAGACCACGCGCCCGTGCCTTGTTTTGGGCCTGGCCCATGAGCTTAGCGCCGTGTGTGCCCGAGCCGGGGCTCTGCCGGTGTACTAAGATAGGGGTACCCTAGTACCCGAACTCGTGCGCAGACAGTGGCAGCGCCCACGGCGGGCCGGCCTGCCGCCGCCAAGACCCTCGGCAACCCCTTGGAGCCATTCAAGAACAAAGCGGTCAAGACCCGGCAAGAGGAGCTTGCCGGAAGGCCACTCAAGCGCCAAAAGAAACAAGGCCCGGCAAGAGGAGCTTGCGGGAAGGCTTGGCGCGCCCGAACCCCCAAGCGACAAGGTTCCCACCGCGGCAAGGCGCTTGCCGGGCGGGCGACCTCTCTTTGTCTCCGCTCCAGCTCACCCGCCAACGTGTCACCACGGGCTCTCCCAGGGCAGCGTGTCGGGGGCTGTGCAACCAGCCGGGAGTAGCGACAAGCAGCGCCACCGAGAGCCATTATCGTGGCAGACGGAGGCGCACTTAGCGGTCCTGTTACCTTGTTGAGGCGGCCGTGGCGGGCATTGATGACTCTTGTCCCTTTCCGTCAGAGTTAGGTGCAGGTTACTGTACACTGTACATAGCGGTGTACCAACCTAGGTTATTACCATTGTAACCTTGTCTACTTGCCATATGTGGTAACCCCTTGAGCCTATAAAAGGAGGGCCGAGGGCAACGTAGAGGAGGTTCGATTCGGCTGGATTGCTAGCTAGCTCCAGCTTAGTTCATCACACTCAAGTTAGGTCTTGTAGCCGGCATCGCTCCCTAGCAAGAACACAAGATAATCCACAAAGCAGCAGTAGGAGTATTATCTCTCCGGAGAGCTCCGAAGCTGGGTAAAAAAACCCTCTCGTGCACATCGCCTCGACCCACTCTTTGCGCGGTCTCCGCCCCCCTCCGAACCACAAAGGGACCCAGGTCCCGTAGGTGATCGTGGGGCACGATCAGCTCTCATCCCCCGATAGTGCGAGGCGGTCACGAGGTGAGGCGCGCCCTCCCACAGGCGCCCCTGCCTCGTGGGCCCCCTAACGCTCCACCGACGTACTCCTTCCTCCTATATATACCTACGTACCCCCAACAGATCAGAGACGGAGCCAAAAACCTAATTCCACCGCCGCAACTTCCTGTATCCACGAGATCCCATCTTGGGGCCTGTTCCGGAGCTCCGCCGGACGGGGCATCCACCACGAAGGGCTTCTACATCAACACCATAGCCCCTCTGATGAAGTGTGAGTAGTTTACTTCAGACCTTCGGGTCCATAGTTAGTAGCTAGATGGCTTCTTCTCTCTTTTTGGATCTCAATACAATGTTCTCCCCCTCTCTCGTGGAGATCTATTCGATGTAATCTTATTTTTGCGGTGTTTTTGTTGAGACCGATGAATTGTGGGTTTATGATCCAGCTTATCTATGGATAATATTTGAATCTTCTCTGAATTCTTTTATGTATGATTGAGTTATCTTTGCAAGTCTCTTCGAATTATCCATTTGGTTTGGCCAACTAGATTGGTAGTTCTTGCAATGGGAGAAGTGCTTAGCTTTGGGTTCAATCTTGCGATGTCCTTACCTAGTGACAGAAGGGGTTGCAAGGCACGTATTGTATTGTTGCCACCGAGGATAACAAGATGGGGTATTTATCATATTGCATGAATTTATTCCTCTACATCATGTCATCTTGCTTAAGGCGTTACTCTGTTTTTAACTTAATACTCTAGATGCATGCTGGATAGCGGTCGGTGAGTGGAGTAATAGTAGTAGATGCAGAATCGTTTCGGTCTACTTGTCTCGGACGTGATGCCTATATACATGATCATTGCCTGGATAACCTCATAACTATGCTCAATTATGTCAATTGCTCAACAGTAATTTGTTCACCCACCGTAGAATATCTATGCTCTTGAGAGAAGCCACTAGTGAAACCTATGGCCCCCGGGTCTATTCTCATCATATCAATCTCCATCACTTTATTTACTTGCTTTGCTTTTACTTTTCACTTTGCATCTTTATACCAAAAATACCAAAAATATTATCTCTATCAGATCTCACTCTCGTAAGTGACCGTGAAGGGATTGACAACCCCTAATCGCGTTGGTTGCGAGTAGCTATCGTTTTGTGCAGGTACGAGGGACTTGCGCGTGGCCTCCTACTGGATTGATACCTTGGTTCTCAAAAACTGAGGGAAATACTTACGCTACTGTGCTGCATCATCCCCTCCTCTT
Organism: Aegilops longissima; assembly: GCA_021605205.1. NCBI lineage: Eukaryota > Viridiplantae > Streptophyta > Magnoliopsida > Poales > Poaceae > Aegilops > Aegilops longissima. The sequence continues at coordinate 648,181,237 of CM038682.1, read as the reverse complement.
CGGGAAAACCAGCAAGCTCGAGACGTAGCAAGAAGGATTTCTGGCACCGTTGCCGGGGAGGTCTACGCAAAAGTCAACATACCAAGTACCCATCACAATCCCTATCTCTCGCATTACATTATTTGCCATTTGCCTCTCGTTTTCCTCTCCCCCACTTCACCCTTGCCGTTTTATTTGCCCTCTCTTTCCCAATCTCATCCTCCTTTTTCCTCGTCCGTTTGTTTGCTCGTGTGTTAGTTCGCTTGCTTGCCGTTATGTCGAATTCCTTATCCGCTCCTATGTCTCCCGAGTTTGAAGTTCTTCACTTCAAGCAAAGGCAAGGAGAAAACTTAAAAGATGCTTGGTATAGGATGATGGAATCTTATCGTAAGTGCACCCTAGAGGTGAACTTTAGAATTCTGCTTCATAATTTTTATGTTGGGTTAAATATGACGATAGACAACTCTTGGATTGCATTGCCAAGGAAATTTCATTAATATTGATCCCAGATTATGCATGAGATTATAGAGGGAATAGTGGGAACACTACCCCAAAAGGAGGATCTCATCCTACCCAGGAAGAAACCCAAGTGTTTGAGAAGATTTATGAAGTAACAAAGATTTTACAAATGTCTCTTGAGCCTCTTAAAAATATTAGCGGAAATCTTAACCGTATGAATATGTTGATTACTCTTTGCAATAAGCGGTTGGATTCTTTAGATCTAAAATTTCCAGTATGACGGGAAGAGGAAGAACCCCGGATTTGAGCATGACTCCGCTAAAAATTGAAAATTAGAGATGGCAATACCTAGATATATCCTTGTTTTTATGCCTAGCTAGGGGCGTTAAACGATAGCGCTTGTTGGGAGGCAACCCAATTTTATTTTTAGTTTTTTGTTTTTTCTTCTGTTTAGGAATAAATAATCCATCTAGCCTCTGTTTAGATGTGTTTTTATCTTTTAATTAGTGTTTGTGCCAAGTTGAACCTATTGGATCTTCTTGGATGATAGTTATTTGATCTTGCTGTAATTTCCAGAATCTTTGTGCTCAGTGCCCGAATTGTTAAAAATCACCAGAACGTGATAAAATATTGATTCCAATTGATGCTGATCAATAAACAAATTGTCCAGGTCTTCTAATTTTGGTAGAATTTTTTGGGTTCCAGAAGTTTGAGTTAGTTACAGATTACTACAGACTGTTCTGTTTTTGACAGATTCTGTTTTGCGTGTGTTGTTTGCTTATTTTGATGAATCTATGGCTAGTAAAATAATTTATGAACCATAGAGAAGTTGGAATACAGTAGGTTTAACACCAATATAAATAAAGAATGAGTTCATTACAGTACTTTAAAGTAGTCTTTTGTTTTCTTTCTCTAACGGAGCTCACGAGATTTCCATTGAGTTTTGTGTTGTGAAGTTTTCAAGTTTTGGGTGAATTCTTTTGATGGATTATGGAACAAGGAGTGGCAAGAGCCTAAGCTTGGGGATTCCCATGGCACCCCCAAGATAATCCAAGGACACCAAAAAGTCAAAGCTTGGGGATGCCCCGGAAGGCATCCCCTCTTTCGTCTACTTCCATCGGTAATTTACTTGGAGCTATATTTTTATTCACCAACATGATATGTGTTTTGCTTGGATCGTCTTGTATTATTTGAGTCTTTGCTTGTTAGTTTACCACAATCATACTTGATGTACACACCTTTTGAGAGAGCCATATATGAATTGAAATTTGATTGAATACTCTATGTGCTTCACTTATATCTTTTGAGCTTAATAGTTTGCTCATAGTGCTTCACTTATATCTTTTTGAGCGTGATAATTTTTGCTCTAGTGCTTCACTTAGATCTTTTAGAGCACGGTGGTGGATTAGTTTTAAAGAAACTTGATCTCTCATGCTTCACTTAGATTATTTTGAGAGTCGTTAATAGCATGGTAATTTGCTTAATGTTAATATACTTGGTGTTCAAGATATGTGAAACTTTCTTTTGAGTGTGTTGAATACTAAGATAAGTTTGATGCTTGATAATTGTTTTGATATATGGAGGTAATAATTTCAAAGTCATGCTAGTTGAGTAGTTGTGAATTTGAGAAATGCTTGTGTTGAAGTTAGTAAATCCCGTAACATGCACGTATGGTTAAAATTGTGTAACAAATTTGAAGCATGAAGTGTACCTGGCTTGTGCATCCTTATGAGTGGCGGTCGGGGACGAGCGATGGTCTTTTCCTACCAATCTATCCCCCTAGGAGCATGCGCGTAGTACTTGATTTTTTATGACTTCTAAATTTTTGCAATAAGTATATGAGTTCTTTTGACTAATGTTGAGTCCATGGATTATACACACTTTTTCCTTTCCGCCATTGCTAGCCTCTTCGGTACCGTGCATTTCCCTTTCTCACATTGAGAGTTGGCGCAAACTTCGCCGGTGCATCCAAACCCCGTGATATGATACGCTCTATCACACATAAACCTCCCTGTATCTTCCTCAAAACAGCCACCATACCTACCTATTATGGCATTTCCATAGCCATTCCGAGATATATTGCCATGCAACTTTCCACCGTTCCGTCCATCATCATTATGACATACATTACTTTTGTCACATTGCCATTGCATGATCGTGTAGTTGACATCGTATTTCTGGCAAAGCCACTATGCATTATTTTCATACATGTCACTCTTGATTCATTGCACCATCCCGGTACACCGCCGGAGGCCTTCATATAGTGTCTTACCTTGTTCTAGTTTCGAGTTGTAATCCTTATGTTGTAATCAATAGAAGTGTGATGGTCATCATTATTAGAGCATTGCCCAAAAAAAAAGAGAAAGGCCCAAAAAAAAGGGAAAAGAAAAGGGCAATGCTACTATCTCTTTTTCCACACTTGTGCTTCAAAGTAGCACCATGTTCTTCATGTAATGAGTCTCATATTTTGTGCTTCAAAGTAGCACCTCGTTCTTCATGTAGTGAGTCTCATATATTGTGCTTCAAAGTAGCACCATGTTTTTCATATAGTGAGTTTCATAAGTTGTCCTTTTTTGTACTAGTGGGAATTTTTCATTATAGAACTTGGCTTGTATATTCCTACGATGGGCTTCCTCAAATGCCCTAGGTCTTCATGAGCAAGAAAGTTGGATGCACACCCACTAGTTTTCTTTTGTTGAGCATTCATAGCTCTAGTGCATCCGTTGCATGGCAATCCCTACTCCTCATATTGACATCAATTGATGGGCATCTCCATAGCCCATTGATTATCCTCGTCAATGTGAGACTTTCTCCTTTTTGCCTTCTTCACACAATCCCCATCATCATATTCTATTCCACCCATAGTGCTATATCCATGGTGAAGGAAATATGCCCTAGAGGCAATAATAAAGTTATTATTTATTTCCTTATATCATGATAAATGTTTATTATTCATGCTAGAATTGTATTAACCGGAAACATAATACATGTGTGAATACATAGACAAACAGATAGTCACTAGTATGCCTCTACTAGAATAGCTCATTAATCGAAGATGGTTATGTTTCCTAACCATAGACATGTGTTGTCATTTGATTAATGGGATCACATCATTAGGAGAATGATGTGATTGACATGACCCATTCCGTTAGCTTAGCACTTGATCGTTTAGTATATTGCTATTGCTTTCTTCATGACCTATACATGTTCCTGTAACTATGAGATTATGCAACTCCGTTTACGGAGGAACACTTTGGTACTACCAAGCGTCCTGGCGTAATGGGTGATTATAAAGGAGTACTACAGGTGTCTCCAAAGGTACTTGTTGGGTTGGCGTATTTGAGATTAGGTTTTGTCACTCCGATTGTCGGAGAGGTATCTCTGGGCCTTCTCGGTAATACACATCACATAAGCCTTGCAAGCATTACAACTAATGAGTTAGTTGTGAGATGATGTATTACGGAACGAGTAAAGAGACTTACGATGCGAGATTGAACTAGGTATTGGATACCGACGATCGAATCTCGGGTAAGTAACATACCGATGACAAAAGGAACAACGTATATCGTTATGCGGTTTGACCGATAAAGATCTTCGTAGAATATGTAGGAACCAATATGGGCATCCAGGTTCCGCTATTGGTTATTGACCGAGAATGGTTCTAGGTCATGTCTACATAGTTCTCGAACCCGTAGGGTCCGCACGCTTAACGTTCGATGACAGTTCATTATGAGTTTATAAGTTTTGATGTACGAAGGTTGTTGAGTCCGGATGTGATCACGGACATGACGAGGAGTCTCGAAATGGTCGAGACATAAATATTGATATATTGGAAGCCTATGTTTGGACTTGGAAGGTTCGGATGAAAGCAGGAAGTTCTCGGAACAGGGGGTTACGGAACCCCGGGGTCAATGGGCCTTAATGGGCCATAGGGAGAAGAGGAAGGGCGGCCGGGGCAGGCAGCGCGCCCCTCCCCTCTAGTCCGAGTAGGACAAGGAGAGAGGCGGCGCCCCTTCCCTCTTCCCTCCCCAATCCTATTCCAACTAGGAAGGGGGAGTCCTACTCGGTGGGAGTAGGACTCCTCCAGCGCCGCCCCTTGGGCTGGCCGCACCCTCCTTGCTCCTTTATATACGAGGCGGGGGCACCCAGAACACACAAGTTGATCTACGGATCGTTCCTTAGCCGTGTGCGGTGCCCCCTCCACCATATTCCACTTCGGTCATATCGTCATGAGCTTAGCGAAGCCCTGCGCGGAGAAGTCATATCGTCGCGGAGCTTAAGCGAAGCCCTGCGTCGGTGGAGCATCATCATCTTCACCACGCCGTCGTCTTGTGGAACTCATCCCGACACTTTCTGGATCGAGTCCGGGATCGTCATCGAGCTGAGCGTGTGCAGAACTTCGGAGGTGCCGTCGTTCGGTGCTTGGATCGGTCGGATCGTGAAGGCGTCGACTACATCAACAGCGTTGTTATAACGCTTCCGCTTTCGGTCTCGAGGAGTGCGTGGACGACACTCTCCCTCTAGTTGCTATGCCATCACCATGGTCTTGCGTGTGCGTAGGAAATTTTTGAAATTACTCGTTCCCCAATAGTGGCATCCGAGCCTGGTTTTATGCGTTGATGTCATATGCACGAGTAGAACACAAGTGAGTTGTGGGCGATATAAGTCATCTTGCTTACCAGCATGTCATACTTTGGTTGGCGGTATTGTGAGATGAAGCGGCCCGGACCGACATTACGCGTACGCTTACGCGAGACTGGTTTCACCGCTTCGAGCACATTTTCTCTCACTTTAGTTGAACCGAGTGTGGCTACACCCGGTCCTTGCGAAGGTTAAAACAGCACCAACTTGACAAACTATCGTTGTGGTTTTGATGCGTAGGTAAGAACGGTTCTTGCTCAGCCCGTAGCAGCCACGTAAAACTTGCAACAACAAAGTAGAGGACGTCTAACTTGTTTTTGCAGGGCATGTTGTGATGTGATGTGGTCAAGGCGTGATGCTATATTTTATTGTATGAGATGATCATGTTTTGTAACGAGTTATCGGCAATGGCAGAGCCATATGGTTGTCGCTTTATTGTATGAAATGCAAAAGCCATGTAATTGCTTTACTTTATCACTAAGCGATAGCGATAGTCGTAGAAGCAATAGTTGGCGAGGCGACAACGATGCTACGATGGAGATCAAGGTGTCGGCGCGGTGGCGATGGTGATCATGGCGGTGCTTGGCGATGGAATCACAAGCACAAGATGATGATGACCATATCATATCACTTATATTGATTGCATGTGATGTTTATCCTTTATGCATCTTATCTTGCTTTGATTGACGGTAGCATTATAAGATGATCTCTCACTAAAATTATCAAGAAGTGTTCTCCCGAGTATGCACCATTGCGAAAGTTCTTCGTCTTTGAGACACCACGTGATGATCGGGTGTGATAGGCTCTCGTTCAAATACAGCGGGTGCAAAACAGTTGCGCACGCGAATACTCGAGTTAAACTTGACGAGCCTAGCATATAACAGATATGGCCTCGGAACACGGAGACCGAAAGGTCGGCGTGAATCATATAGTAGATATGATCAACATAGTGATGTTCACTATTGAAACTACTCCATCTCACGTGATGATCGGACATGGTTTAGTTGATTTGGATCACGTAATCACTTAGATGACTAGAGAGATGTCATCTAAGTGGGAGGTTTTAATATGATTAATTAAACTTAAATTTATCATGAACTTAGTACCGATAGTATTTTTTCTTGTCTATGTTTCTTGTAGATAGATGGCTCGTCTTTGTTGTTCCGTTGAATTTTAATGCGTTCCTTGAGAAAGCAAAGTTGAAAGATGATGGTAGCAATTACGGACTGGGTCCGTATTTGAGGATTATCCTCATTGCTGCCTGGAAGAATTAAATCTGGAAGCACCGCTGGGTGCGAACTGCTTTGCAGAACAACGCCGAAGTTGTGAGCGTCTGGCGAGCAAAGCGATAACTACTCGATAGTTCGATGTGCCATGCTTTACGGCTTAGAACGGGTCTTCAACGGCGTTTTGAGCGTCATGGAGCATATGAGATGTTCCAGAGTTGAAGTTAATATTTCAAGCAAATGCCCGGATTGAGAGATATGAAGTCTCCAATAAGTTCTATAGCTGCAAGATGGAGGAGAATAGTTACATCGGTGAACATATACTCAAAATGTCTGGGTATAATAATCACTTGATTCAACTGGGAGTTACTCTTCCGGATGATTGTGTCATTGATGAATTCTCCAATCACGCCACCAAGCTACAAGAGCTTCGTGATGAACTATAATATGCAAGGGATGACCAAAACAATTCCGAGCTCTTCGCAATGCTAAAAGCAGCGGAGGTAGAAATCAAGAAAGAGCATCAAGTGTTGATGGTCAACAAGACCACTAGTTTCAAGAAAAGGGCAAAGGAAAGAAGAAGGAACTTCAAAAGAACAGCAAGAAAGTTGCTACTCAAGAGAAGAAACCCAAGTCTGGACCTAAGCACTGGCCGAGTGTTTTCTTGCAAGCAAACTGGACCTTTGAAGCGGAACTGCCCCAAGTATTTGGCGGATAAGAAGGATGGCAAGGTGATCAAAGGTATATGTGATATACATGTTATTGATGTGTACCTTACTAATACTCATGATAGTACTGGGTATTTGATCTTGGTTCTATTGCTAATATTTGCAACTCAAGCAGGAACTACGGATTAGCGAAGATTGGCTAAGGGCGAGGTGACGATGCGTGTGGGAAATGGTTCCAAAGTCGATGTGATCGCGATCGACACGCTACCTCTACATCTACCATCGGGATTAGTTTTAGACCTAAATAATTGTTATTTGGTGCGGCGTTAAGCATGAACATTATATCTGGATCTTGTTTGATGCGAGGCGGTTATTCATTTAAGACAGAGAATAATGGTTGTTCTATTTATATGAATAATATCTTTTATGGTCATGCACCCTTGAAGAGTGGTCTATTTTATTAAATCTCGATAGTAATAGTACACATATTCATAGTGTTGAAACCAAAAGATGCAGAGTTGATAATGATAATGCAACTTATTTGTGGCACTTGCCATTTGGGTCATATCGGTATAAACGCATGAAGAAACTCCATCTTGATGGGCTTCGGAATCACTTGATTATGAATCACTTGGTACTTGCGAACCGTGCCTCATGGGCAAGATGACTAAAATGCCGTTCTCGGAACTATGGGCGAGAAACTGATTTGTTGGAAATCATACATACCGATGTTTGTGGTCCAATGAATGTTGAGGCCTTGGCGGGTATCGTTATTTTCTCACCTTCACAGATGATTTGAGCAGATATGGGTATATCTACTTAATGAAACACAAATCTGAAACATTTGAAAAGTTCAAAGAATTTTGAGTGAAGTGGAAAATCATCGTAACAAGAAAATAAAGTTTCTACGATCGGATCGTGGAGGAGAATATTTGAGTTACGAGTTTGGTTTACATTTGAAACAATGTGGAATAGTTTAGCAACTCACGCCACCGGAACACCACAGAGAAATGGTGTGTCGAGCGTCGTGTCGTACTTTACTTGATATGGTGCGATCTATGATGTCTCTTCTGATTTACCGCTATCGTTTTGGGGATATGCTTTAGAGGCGGCCGCATTCACGTTAAATAGGGCACCATCTAAGTCCGTTGAGGCGACACCGTATGAACTGTGGTTTGGCAAGAAACCAAAGTTGTCGTTTCTTAAAGTTTGGGGCTGCAATGCTTATGTGAAGAAACTTCAACCGGATAAGCTCGAACCCAAATCGAGAAATGTGTCTTCATAGGATACCCAAAGGAGACTGTTGGGTACACCTTCTATCACAGATCTGAAGGCAAGGTTTTCGTTGCTAAATTCGGATCCTTTCTAGAGAAGGAGTTTCTCTCGAAAGAAGTGAGTGGGAGGAAAGTAGAACTTGATGAGATAAGCGTATCTACTCCCTTATTGAAGGTAGTTCATCACAAGAAGCGGTTCTGTGACAACTACACCAATTAGTGAGGAAACTAATGATGATGATCATGAAGCTTCAGATCAAGTTACTCTTGAACTTCGTGGAGGTCAACGAGTAAAATCGCACTGAGTGATGCGGTAATCCTATTCGGAAGTCATGTTACTTGACCATGGGAACCTACAAACTATGAAGAAGCGATGGTGAGCCCAGATTCGCGAAATGGCTGGAAGCCATGAAATCTGAGATGGGATCCATGTATGAGAACAAAGTATGGACTTTGGTTGACTTGCCGATGATCGGCAAGCCATTGAGAATAAATGGATTTTAAGAAGAAGGCGGCGCCGATGGTAATGTAGCTGTCTACAAAGCTCGACTTGTTGCAAAAGGTTTTCGACAAGTTCAAGGGGTTGACTACGATGAGACTTTCTCACCCGTAGCGATGCTTAAGTCTGTCCGAATCATGTTAGCAATTGCGCATTTTATGATTATGAAATTTGGCAAATGGATGTAAAACTGCATTCTTGAATGGATTTCTAGAAGAAGAGTTGTATATGATGCAACAGAAGGTTTTGTTGATCCAAAGGGTGCTAACAAAGTGTGCAAGCTCAACGATCAATTTATGTGCAGTGCAAGCCTCTCGGAGTTGGAATAAGCGCTTTGATAGTGTGATCAAAGCATATGGTTTTCTGAGACTTTTGGAGAAGCTTTGTATTTACAAGAAAGTGAGTGGGAGCTCTGTAGCATTTCTAATATTATATGTGGACGACATATTGTTTATTGGAAATGATATAGAATTCTGGATAACATAAAGGATACTTGAATAAAAGTTTTTCAATGAAAGACCTCGGTGAAGCTGCTTACATATTGGGCATCAAGATCTATAGAGATAGATCAAGGCGCTTAATTGGACTTTCACAAAGCACATACCTTGATAAAGTTTTGAAGAAGTTCAAAATGGATCGAGCAAAGAAAGGTTTTTACTGTATTACAAGGTGTAAGATTGAGTCGGACTCAATGCCCGACCACAGCAGAAGATAGAGAGAAAATGAAAGATGTTCCTATGCTTCAGCCATAGGCTCTATCATGTATGCAATGTTGTGTACCAGACACGACGTATGCTTAGCTGTAAGCTTGGCAGGAAGGTACCAAAGTAATCGAGTGGATCTTTGGACAGCGGTCAAGAACATCTGAAATACGAAAAGGACTAAGGATATGTTTCTCGTATATGGAGGTGACAAAGAGCTAGTCGTAAATGGTTACGTCGATGCAAGCTTTGACACTGATCCGGACGATTCTAAATCGCAAACCGGATCGTATTTTTATTAAGCGGTGGAGCTGTCGGTTGGTGTAGTTCTAAACAAAGCGTCGTGGCGGGATCTACATGTGAAGCGAGTACATAGCTGCTTGGAAGCAGCAAATGAAGGAGTCGGATGAAAGAGTTCATTTCGATCTAGGTGTCATACCTAGTGCATCGGGACCAATGAAGATCTTCTGTGACAATCTTGGTGCAATTGCCTTGGCAAAGGAATCCAGATTTCACAAGAGGACCAAGCATATCAAAAGGCGCTTCAATTCCATTGGGACCAAGTCCAAGTGGGAGACATAGAGATTTGCAAAATACATACGGATCTGAATGTTGCGACCCGTTGACTAAGCCTCTTCCACGAGCAAAACATGATCAGCACCAAGACTCCATGGGTGTTAGAATCATTCTTGTGTAATCTAGATTATTGACTCTAGTGCAAGTGGGAGGCTGGAAGGAAATATGCCCTAGAGGCAATAATAAAGTTATTATTTATTTCCTTATATCATGATAAATGTTTATTATTCATGCTAGAATTGTATTAACGGAAACATAATACATGTGTGAATACATAGACAAGCAGATAGTCACTAGTATGCCTCTACTAGACTAGCTCATTAATCGAAGATGGTTATGTTTCCTAACCATAGACATGTGTTGTCATTTGATTAATGGGATCACATCATTAGGAGAATGATGTGATTGACATGACCCATTCCGTTAGCTTAGCACTTGATCGTTTAGTATATTGCTATTGCTTTCTTCATGACCTATACATGTTCCTGTAACTATGAGATTATGCAACTCCGTTTACGGAGGAACACTTTGGTACTACCAAGCGTCACTGGCGTAATCGGGTGATTATAAAGGAGTACTACAGGTGTCTCCAAAGGTACTTGTTGGGTTGGCGTATTTGAGATTAGGTTTTGTCACTCCGATTGTCGGAGAGGTATCTCTGGGCCTTCTCGGTAATACACATCACATAAGCCTTGCAAGCATTACAACTAATGAGTTAGTTGTGAGATGATGTATTACGGAACGAGTAAAGAGACTTACGAACTGAGATTGAACTAGGTATTGGATACCGACGATCGAATCTCGGGTAAGTAACATACCGATGACAAAGGAACAACGTATATCGTTATGCGGTTTGATCGATAAAGATCTTCGTAGAATATGTAGGAACCAATATGGGCATCCAGGTTCCGCTATTGGTTATTGACCGAGAATGGTTCTAGGTCATGTCTACATAGTTCTCGAACCCGTAGGGTCCGCACGCTTAACGTTTCGATGACAGTTCATTATGAGTTTATAAGTTTTGATGTACGAAGGTTGTTGAGTCCGGATGTGATCACGGACATGACGAGGAGTCTCGAAATGGTCGAGACATAAAGATTGATATATTGGAAGCCTATGTTTGGACTTGGAAGGTTCGGATGAAAGCAGGAAGTTCCGGAACAGGGGTTACGGAACCCCGGGGTCAATGGGCCTTAATGGGCCATAGGGAGAAGAGGAAGGGCCGGCAGGGCAGGCGCGCGCCCCTCCCCCACTAGTCCGAATAGGACAAGGAGAAGGGGCGGCGCCCCTTCCCTCTTCCCTCCCCAATCCTATTCCAACTAGGAAGGGGGAGTCCTACTCGGTGGGAGTAGGACTCCAGCGCGCCTTGGGCTGGCCGCACCCTCCTTGCTCCTTTATATCTGGGGCAGGGGGCACCCAGAACACACAAGTTGATCTACGGATCGTTCCTTAGCCGTGTCGGTGCCCCCTCCACCATATTCCACTTGGTCATATCGTCATGAGCTTAGGCGAAGCCTGCGCCGGAGAAGTCATATCGTCGCGGAGCTTAGGCGAAGCCCTGCGTCGGTGGAGCATCATCATCGCTACCACGCCGTCGTCTTGTGGAACTCATCCCGACACTTTCTGGATCGAGTCCGGGATCGTCATCGAGCTGAGCGTGTGCAGAACTTCGGAGGTGCCGACGTTCGGTGCTTGGATCGGTCGGATCGTGAAGGCGCACGACTACATCAACAGCGTTGTTATAACGCTTCGCTTTCGGTCTCACGAGGGTATGTGGACGGACACTCTCCCCTCTCGTTGCTATGCCATCACCATGGTCTTGCGTGTGCGTAGGAAATTTTTTGAAATTACTACGTTCCCCAACACATGGCTCACGCTCATGTATTGCGTGAAGGTTGAAAAAGTTTGAGATTATTTAAGTATGAAACAATTGCTTGGCTTGTCATCGAGGGTATAGAAGTTGGGAACATCTTTGTGTGACGAAAATGAAGCATAGCCTAACTATATGATTTTGTAGGGATGAACTTTCTTTGGCCATGTTATTTTGAGATGACATAATTATTTTGATTAGTATGCTTGAAGTATTATTATTTTTATGTCAATATGAACTTTTGTCTTGAATCTTTCGGATCTGAATATTCATATCACAATTAAGAAGATTTACATTGAAATTATGCCAAAGTATCACTCCGCATCAAAATTCTCTTTTTATCATTTACCTACTCAAGGACGAGCAGGAATTAAGCTTGGGGATGCGATCGTCTCCATCGTATCTATAATTTTGATTGCTCCATGCTACTTTTCTATTGTTTTGGACTATAATGGGCTTTATTTTCCACTTTTATATTACTTTTGGGACTAACCTATTAACCGGAGGCCCAGCCGAAATTGCTGTTTTTGCCTATTTGGTGTTTCAAGAAGCGGAATATCAAACGGAGTCCAAGCGGAATGAAACCTTGGGAATGTGATCTTCTCACGAGCGTGATCCGGAGACTTGGACCCTACTCCAAGGAGTGCAGAGGCGGTCACGAGGTGGGCGCGCCCCCCACAGGCGCGCCCCTGCCTCGTGGCCCCTGACGCCCACTTACTTACTCCTTCCTCCTATATATACCTCACGCACCCAACAGATCGAGGCGGAGCCAAAACCTAATTCCACCACCGCAACTTCTGTATCCACGAGATCCCATCTTGGGGCTGTTAGGAGCTCACGGGGAGGGCATCCACCACGGAGGCTTCTACATCAACACCATAGCCCCTCCGATGAAGTGTGAGTTGTTTACTTCAGACCTTCGGGTCCATAGTTAGTAGCTAGATGGCTTCTTCTCTCTTTTTGGATCTCAATACAATGTTCTCCCCATCTCTCGTGGAGATCTATTCGATGTAATCTTCTTTTTGCGGTGTGTTTGTTGAGACCGATGAATTGTGGGTTTATGATCCAGCTTATCTATGGATAATATTTGAATCTTCTCTGAATTCTTTTTATGTATGATTGAGTTATCTTTGCAAGTCTCTTCGACTTATACATTTGGTTTGGCCAACTAGATTGGTAGTTCTTGCAATGGGAGAAGTGCTGAGCTTTCGGTTCAATCTTGTGGTGTCCTTACCTAGTGACAGAAGGGGTTGCAAGGCACGTATTGTATTGTTGCCATCGAGGATAACAAGATGGGGTATTTATCATATTGCATGAATTTATTCCTCTACATCATGTCATCTTGCTTAAGGCGTTACTCTGTTTTTAACTTAATACTCTAGATGCATCTTTGGATAGCGGTCGATGAGTGGAGTAATAGTAGTAGATGCGAGAATCGTTCGGTCTACTTGTCTCGGACGTGATGCCTATATACATGATCATTGCTGGATAACCTCATAACTATGCTCCATTCATCAATTGCTCAACATTAATTTGTTCACCCACCATAGAATATCTATGCTCTTGAGAGAAGCCACTAGTGAAACCTATGGCCCCCGGGTCTATTCTCATCATATCAATCTCCATCACTTTATTTACTTGCTTTGCTTTTACTTTTCACTTTGCATCTTTATACCAAAAATACCAAAAATATTATCTCTATCAGATCTCACTCTCGTAAGTGACCGTGAAGGATTGACAACCCCTAATCGCGTTGGTTGTGAGTAGCTATCGTTTTTGTTGAGTGTACGAGGGACTTGCGTGGCCTCCTCTTGGATTGATACCTTGGTTCTCAAAAACTGAGGGAAATACTTACGCTACTATGTTGCATCATCCCCTCCTCTTCGGGGAAAACCAACGCAATCTCGAGACGTAGCATGGGGTGATGTCGCGTCCTCTAAGGTATTGGAACTCGGCAAGGTTGTCATTTCTCATGATCTCACAATCGATAAGGTCATGCTTGTTGAGTCCCTTGCATACAATTTACTTTCCGTTCGACAACTTGCAATCATGGGCTTTGCCACTTTCTTTGATGTTGATACCGTGGCCCTCTTGTGGAGCAAGACTCTTAAAGTAGCCTTTGTTGGGCATGTCGAGAACGGTCTATATGTGATCAACTTTTCGGAGCGACCCACTAAGACCGCGACATGCCTAATGGCTAAAGTTGACGTGGGATGGCTTTGGCATCGCCGTTTAGCCCATGTCAATATGAGATATTTGCAAAGTCTTCTCAAGGGGGACCATGTCTGTGGACTAACAAATGTTAGTTTTGCTAAAGATCGTGCTTGCAGTGCCTGTATCGAAGGAAAGCTACATGAAAAGGCTCACCCTCCCATGACTATCATTTACTCGAAGAGGCCTTTGGAGCTCCTTCACATGGATCTCTTTGGGCCTCCATCCTTTGATAGTCTTGGGGGTAGAAATTTTTGCTTGGTGATTGTGGATGACTATTCAAGATACACTTGGGTATATTTCTTCAAGAGGAAGAGAGAGACCCAACAAACCATCATTGACTTTGCAAATGAAGCCCAACGTCAACACAATGCAAAGATCTTAACAATAAGGAGTGACAACGGCACCGAGTTCAAGAACTACACCTTGGATGAGTTTCTTAGTGATGAGGGGATCAAGCATCAATATTCCGCACCTTACACCCCTCAACAAAATGGTGTAGCGGAGAGGAAGAACCGAACGTTGACGGATGCGGCAAGGACCATGATGGTGGAGTTCAAGTCCCCATACAACTTTTGGGCCGAAGCCATCAACACCGCATGTCATGCATCAAATCGTCTTTATCTCCGCAAAGGGTTGAACAAGACTCCATATGAGATACTCACCAGTAACAAGCCCAACCTCAAGTACTTTCGGGTGTTCTGGTGTAAGTGTTTCATTCTCAAGAAAGCTGTTTGTTTGTTTAAATTTGACGCTAGAGCTTATGAGGGCATATTTGTTGGTTATGCTACAACTCTCATGCTTACCGTGTCCTCAATAAGTCCACGGGGCTTATTGAGGAGACGTGTAACATAGAGTTTGATGAGAATAACGGCTCCCAAGTGGAGCAAAGTGGCACTTGTGATGTAGGTGATGAAATTCCTCCCCAAGCCATAAGAAGAATGGGTGTTGGTTTTATCCTACCCATTGAGGAACCACTTGTGGCCGAAGGAGAAGGACAATGCTCCACTCTAGTGGAGCCATCACCAACCCAAGGCCCACACGCTTCCAAAGAACAAAGTGAAGGTCCTCAACCTCAAGAACAAGACCAAGGGCAAGATCAATCTCAAGATGGTGTTGTAACATCAAGTGATGCCCAAGTTCAAGTTCTCTCCTCTGAGCAAGTTCAAGATCAAGAACTTCTCTGAGATCAAGATCAAGCTCATGACGGCGCTCAAGATGATCAAGTGACCGCTCCTCGACTCACCCCCAAGGAGGAATTGGAGCGTCGTGCCGCCAAGATTGCATCCAAGCTCTCCACCAAGGGTCATCTCATGAAAAATGTGCTTGGAAGCATTCAAAAGGGGGTAAGCACTCGTAGACAATTGGCAAACTATTGTGAACATCACGCGTTTGTCTCTTGTGTTGAACCCCAAAAGGTATATGAGGCGCTCGAAGATTCGGATTGGCTTAATGCCATGCATGAAGAACTCAACAACTTCTAGTACAACAAGGTGTGGAGATTGGTGCCAAGGCCAATGGGGAACCACAATGCCATTGGAACCATGTGGATATTCAAGAACAAGCAAGATGCTCATGGGACCATCGTTCGCAACAAGGCAAGATTGGTGGCACAAGGCTACTCCCAAGTCGAGGGTATGGACTATGGTGAAACCTTTGCTCCCGTTGCTCGCCTTGAATCCATTCGTTTGTTGATTTCTTATGCTTCTCATCACAACTTTAAGTTGCAGCAAATGGATGTGAAAAGTGCTTTTCTCAATGGTCCTATTAATGAGTTGGTATATGTCAAGCAACCCCCCGGGTTTGAGTATCCCTACTTTCCCGATCATGTGTATCAACTCGATAAGGCACTCTATGGCCTTAAACAAGCCCCACGTGCGTGGTATGACCACCTTACCGAGTTGTTACAAGACCGTGGATTTGAAGTTGGGCTAATCAACCCCACTCTTTTTACTAAGAAGGTCAAAGGGGAGTTGTTTGTGTGCCAACTATATGTTGATGATATTATCTTTGGTTCCCCTAACAAGGCTTTCAATGAGGAATTTGCCGCTCTCATGACCTCAAAGTTCAAGATGTCTTCCATGGGAGAGTTGAAGTTCTTTCTCGGGTTCGAAGTGAAGCAAAGAAGAGAAGGAACCTTCATCAACCAAGCCAAATACACTCAAGACATGCTCAAGAGATTCAAGCTAAGTGATGTCAAGCCGGCTTCCACTCCAATGCCCACCAAGTGCCAACTTGACATTGATCCCAATGGTAAAGCGGTGGATCAAAAGGTATAAAGTTCCATGATTGGCTCCTTGCTTTACCGTTGTGCATCTAGACCGGATATCATGTTGAGTGTGGGAATCTGTGCACGGTTTCAAGCCGCACCTAAGGAAAGCCACTTTGTGGCGGTCAAGCGAATCTTTTGATATTTGGCTCATACCCCAAACTTTGGCCTATGGTACCCAAGAGGAGCAAACTTCAAGCTTGTAGGATATTCAGACTCCGATTGGGCGGGAGAAAAAGTGGATAGGAAGTCCACTTCCGGAGGGTGCCAATTTCTTGGTTGCTCTTTGGTGAGTTGGTCTTCCAAGAAGCAAAGTTGTGTGTCTCTCTCGTCCACCAAAGTGGAGTATGTGGCGACCGGTAGTTGTTGTGCACAACTCTTATGGATGAGTCAAACTTTAAAGGATTACGGTGTCATTTGTGACAAAGTGCCTCTTTGGTGTGACAATGAAAGTGCCATCAAGATTTCTCTCAACCCGGTGCAACACTTCAAGACGAAGCACATTGAGATTCGGTATCACTTCATGCGGGATCACATTAGGCGAGGGGAGATCAAGCTCAACTATGTCAACACTCATGATAACCTTGCAGATATTTTCACAAAGCCCTTGGATGAAGCAAGATTTCGCGAGTTAAGGCATGAGCTAAATATCATTGATTCGAGCAATGTAACTTGAACCCTTGCACACCCCACCACACTCAACTTGTTGTCTAGTTTAGATGTAGGCATGGACATAGGGGGAGTGTTGTTCTCTCAATGAACTCTCCCTCCCCCCATTATGCATAAATTAACCAACTCTTTCGCATTAGCCATTTTTTACGGTACTTGTGCTTCAAAGACGAGTTTTGGTCAGGGGCCCAAGGATAATTCTTCGCGGTGCCGTACCAATTGACTCAAACATAGGTGGCTCCGGCCACCGCCCTCTCCTTGGAGAGGTTGTGTCTCGTGTTTGGTCCTTGTTGTTTCTTGCCTTTTCTTTCTTCGTGCCGAGCTTGTGCCTGTGGTGTCTCGTTTGTTGGCTCATTGGTGTGTTCGTTCGTTTGAAGGTTCCTTGCAAAGACCCCTTTCTTCTGTTTGAAACTGCATTTTCTTGGGTTCACGGTACTACTGTGGAATGCCACGGTACTACCGCAACCAGTACGGTAGTAATTTTTCTTGCTTGCTGGTGGAGCAAAGATACTACCATGCAATGCAGTACTTCCTTCGGGCGGTACTACCTCAATGATGCGCGGTACTACCACATAGTAGCGAGCGCGTGGGGGTTAAGAGCGGGCAGTGGGAGTTACAACTCCCCCACACCCATTCACTCTTTCTCCCCACGCCGCCTCTCTCTCTCTCTCTCTCTCCTGCCCAAGAATGGCGCCGGAGGCCCTCGCCGGATCTCCGTCTCTGGCCGCTCTCCTCGGATTCCAACCGGTGGGATCGTTCCCCACCACTTCCTCTTGCCATGGAACAAGGTTTCTCCCCAAATCCCTCTCTCTTTGGTTCGTTCTTTTGCTTCTAGGTTTTGTGGAGATGCATGTTGTTCTTGAGATTTTAGGCTAAATCTTTGCAAGAGTAGGTTGTAGGAGAGTAGTAATGCGTAGAGTTGGTACTTGCTATGTTGCCTTGTGATGGATTTGATCGACCGTAGTACCGCGTTGATGTCACGGTTGTTCACAGGTCAAGTTGTGGTTTCGGATCTGTAACCGTGCGGTACTACCGCATCCCCGGTGCGGTATTACTGCTCGTCCGGTACTACCGCTCATCAGGAGCGGTACTACCGCGCGAGGCACGGTACTAAAATTTTACTGCCGTACCAAGACATGGTACTACCGTGCCTCCCTGGCGCGGTACTACCGTGGCTCGGAGCAGCACTAAAATTTTAGTACCACGCAGCACTGCGGCACTACTGTTGGTTCAAATCCCTCTTGTGGCAATTATCACGTGCTAATTATACTTGTTTCACCTGCTTTGATGTGGTCTTTGCATTGATCCTTCTTGCTTTTTCGTGCGTGTGTTGTGTTTTGTGTCTTAGTAGGTGGCTCTGGTGCTCCTGCTCGCCGTTCCAATCCCAGCCGGACACGGGTTCCAAGCGTCTGCGCAACCAAGATGATGCCCCAGAGGGCTCCAATGCCCCCCAACGCAGGACCAAGACTACCGCCACCAAGCAGAAGGAGCCCTCCATGGGCATGGATGAGATTCCGCAGGCAGAGTTTCTCGCCCAAAGGAGGACCAACCCTTATGTGAATCATCGTGCCAACTTCAGAGGTAATGATCTGTTCTAGAACAAGCAGCAGAATCTCATTTATTTGGATGTGATCAAGGGCAAGCAGAACACATATGTGGACGTGCACTGGATTGATATGAATCACATGCGGGAGGAGAAGCACCGTGCCTACTTTGGTGAGGCCTTGGATCTCGTGGAGCAGTTTGCCATTGAGGATGTGATCTCTTTTCACCTGGACTATGATCCCGAGCTTGTGGCTCAGTTCTTTGCTTCAGTTCACTTTCACACTGAGGAGGATCAGAGGTTGACCTGGATGACCAATGGACGTCAGCTGTCTGCTACATGGCAGGAATTCATGGCTTTGGTCAATGTACCTGATGAGGGGCTCAACACGCCCGTTGGTGTCCGCCCTCATGCCAACCCCGAGTCTGCCAACAAGAACAAGCTTATGCCATACTATGTTGAGAAGCTCCTTCCAAGCGGCAAGAAGACATGGGTTATGAACCCTTTCCTTGACATCATGCACCGGATCTTCCGCAACTCTCTCTTCCCACGCATTGGGGACAAGGACAAGGTGCATGCTTATCTTGTGGACATGTTGCTTCTCTGCGAGGAGGCGCGGATCTCTCAGACACAACCTTTGGATGTTTCCCACATCATGTGCGAGCTTCGCTTTGCGGTGTTCAACCATAAGGTTCCCATCTATGGACCTTACCTGTTTCTGCTGATCTCGAAGACATGGGAGCAGTGATTCCCTCAGGATGAGTTTCTGGCCCCTGACTGGATCCGTCATGACCCCATCAGACTTTGCATCAAGCCCCAGTGGGCTAACACTACCACTCGTGCTGAGGCAGCGTCTGCTAAGATGGCTGTTGATGGGGACGAAAGTGAGGAGGAGAATGCAGATGAGGACCGCCCTACTGGACATGCCCCTTCCTCCACTGAGGCCTCTTGGGCTAAGAAGCTGAAGGCCAAGATGAAGGCCTTGTTTTGCATGCAGGCTAAGGGGCAATACCGGACTCACATCGCCTCCAAGGAGAGCCTCCGTCGCGACAAGAAGATCATGAAGGTGTTTGGAGAGGAAGTTTTCGGCTGCTCCGAGGAGCACATCACTCCAGAGGCCGAGTGGATGGCCAAACAAGGTTACAAGTGGACTAATTCTGAGGAGGAGTCCATCCCCGCTGCCGAGTCCGACGGAGAGCGCGCGATTGACTATTCCGCTTGAGCCACCACTTGTGTTGTAGGTGTCCTCTCTGCCTCTTTGGCGTCTCGATGCCAAAGGGGGAGAGAGTGTAGGGATTTGCGAGTTTTGTGTTATGTTTGGTTTGTTTACCTTCTCGTTTGAACCTCGTTTGCTTTGGTTTGGTTTGCGATTGTGAGACTTATCTATCATATGGTGTAAGACAATTGCACTCTATCGCATCTTATTGAGCTTATGATATCTTGTGCTATTTATATTATGCTCATACTTACTATCTTGCTTGGTGTTAGCCTTTTTGTTGCAAGATATGAATTGTCTATAAAATATAGGGGGATTGTTGATCCTAGTATGTGGGTCGTGCAGTCCAAAGCACCCATCTAGATAGCACACATCTAGGGGGAGCCTATTGAAGGAAATGTGCCCTAGAGGCAATAATAAAGTTATTATTTATTTCCTTATATCATGATAAATGTTTATTATTCATGCTAGAATTGTATTAACCGGAAACATAATACATGTGTGAATACATAGACAAACAAATAGTCACTAGTATGCCTCTACTAGACTAGCTCATTAATCAAAGATGGTTATGTTTCCTAACCATAGACATGTGTTGTCATTTGATTAATGGGATCACCTCATTAGGAGAATGATGTGATTGACATGACCCATTCCGTTAGCTTAGCACTTGATCGTTTAGTATATTGCTATTGCTTTCTTCATGACCTATACATGTTCCTGTAACTATGAGATTATGCAACTCCGTTTACGGAGGAACACTTTGGGTACTACCAAACATCACTGGCGAATCGGGTGATTATAAAGGAGTACTACAGGTGTCTCCAAAGGTACTTGTTGGGTTGGCGTATTTGAGATTAGGTTTTGTCACTCCGATTGTCGGAGAGGTATCTCTGGGCCTTCTCGGTAATACACATCACATAAGCCTTGCAAGCATTGCAACTAATGAGTTAGTTGTGAGATGATGTATTACGGAGCGAGTAAAGAGACTTACGATAGCGAGATTGAACTAGGTATTGGATACCGACGATCGAATCTCGGGTAAGTAACATACCGATGACAAAGGAACAACGATGTCGTTATGCGGTTTGACCGATAAAGATCTTCGTAGAATATGTAGGAACCAATATGGGCATCCAGGTTCCGCTATTGGTTATTGACCGAGAATGGTTCTAGGTCATGTCTACATAGTTCTCGAACCCGTAGGGTCTGCACGCTTAACATTTTGATGACAGTTCATTATGAGTTTATAAGTATTGATGTACCGAAGGTTGTTCGGAGTCCCGGATGTGATCACGGACATGACGAGGAGTCTCGAAATGGTCGAGACATAAAGATTGATATATTGGAAGCCTATGTTTGGACTTGGAAGGTTCGGATGAAAGCAGGAAGTTACTGGAACACCGGGGTTACGGGACCCCCCAGGGGTCAATGGGCCTTGATGAGCCATAGGGAGAAGAGGAAGGGCAGGCCAGGGCAGGCCGCGCGCCCCCCTCCCCCTCTAGTCCGAATAGGACAAGGAGAGGGGCGCCCCTTCCTCTTCCCTCCTCCAATCCTAATCCAACTAGGAAGGGGAGTCCTACTCGGTGGGAGTAGGACTCCTCAGCGCCGCCCTTGGGCTGGCCGCACCCCCTTTGCTCCTTTATATCTGAGGCAGGGGCACCCTGAACACACAAGTTGATCTACGGATCGTTCCTTAGCCGTGTCGGTGCCCCCTCCACCATATTCCACTTCGGTCATATCGTCGCGGAGCTTAGGCGAAGCCTGTGCGGAGAAGTCATATCATCGCGGAGCTTAGGCGAAGCCTGCGTCGGTGGAGCATCATCATCGTCACCACGCCGTCGTCTTGTGGAACTCATCCCGACACTTTGCTGGATCGGAGTCCGGGATCGTCATCGAGCTGAGCGTGTGCAGAACTCGGAGGTGCCGTGACGTTCGGTGCTTGGATCGGTCGGATCGTGAAGGCGTCGACTACATCAACAGCGTTGTTATAACGCTTCGCTTTCGATCTCACGAGGGTGCGTGGGCGGACACTCTCCCTCTCGTTGCTATGCCATCACCATGGTCTTGCGTGTGCGTAGGAATTTTTTGAAATTACTCGTTCCCCAATGATGGCATCCGAGCCTGGTTTTATGCGTTGATGTCATATGCACGAGTAGAACACAAGTGAGTTGTGGGCGATATAAGTCATCTTGCTTACCAGCATGTCATACTTTGGTTCGGCGGTATTGTGAGATGAAGCGGCCGGACCGACATTACGCGACGCTTACGCGAGACTGGTTTCACCGCTTGAGCACTAGTTGCTTAAAGGTGACCGCGGGTGTCGGTTTCTCTCACTTTAGTTGAACCGAGTGTCGCTACGCCCGGTCCTTGCGAAGGTTAAAACAGCACCAACTTGACAAACTATCGTTGTGGTTTTGATGCGTAGGTAAGAACGGTTCTTGCTCAGCCCGTAGCAGCCACGTAAAACTTGCAACAACAAAGTAGAGGACGTCTAACTTGTTTTTGCGGGGCATGTTGTGATGTGATGTGGTCAAGGCGTGATGCTATATTTTATTGTATGAGATGATCATGTTTTGTAACGAGTTATCGCAATGGCAGGAGCCATATGGTTGTCGCTTTATTGTATGAAATGCAAAAGCCATGTAATTGCTTTACTTTATCACTAAGCGATAGCGATAGTCGTAGAAGCAATAGTTGGCGAGGCGACAACGATGCTACGATGGAGATCAAGGTGTCGCGCTGGTGGCGATGGTGATCATGGCGGTGCTTGGCGATGGAATCACAAGCACAAGATGATGATGACCATATCATATCACTTATATTGATTGCATGTGATGTTTATCCTTTATGCATCTTATTTTGCTTTGATTGACGGTAGCATTATAAGATGATCTCTCACTAAAATTATCAAGAAGTGTTCTCCACGAGTATGCACCATTGCGAAAGTTCTTCGTCTTTGAGACACCACGTGATGATCGGGTGTGATAGGCTCTACGTTCAAATACAGCGGGTGCAAAACAGTTGCACACGCGAATACTCGAGTTAAACTTGGCGAGCCTAGCATATAACAGATATGGCCTCGGAACATGGAGACCGAAAGGTCGAACATGAATCATATAGTAGATATGATCAACATAGTGATGTTCACCATTGAAACTACTCCATCTCACGTGATGATCGGACATGGTTTAGTTGATTTGGATCACGTAATCACTTAGATGACTAGAGAGATGTCTGTCTAAGTGGGAGGTTTTAATATGATTAATTAAACTTAAATTTATCATGAACTTAGTACCGATAGTATTTTTGCTTGTCTATGTTTCTTGTAGATAGATGGCTCGTCTTTGTTGTTCCGTTGAATTTTAATGCGTTCCTTGAGAAAGCAAAGTTGAAAGATGATGGTAGCAATTACGGATTGGGTCCGTAACGAGGATTATCCTCATTGCTGCACGGAAGAATTACGCCCTGGAAGCACCGCTGGGTGCGAGGCTCTGCTGCAGAGCAACGCCGAAGTTGTGAGCGTCTGGCGAGCAAACTGATGACTACTCGATAGTTCGATGTGCCATGCTTTACGGCTTAGAACCGGGCCTTCAACGGCGTTTTGAGCGTCATGGAGCATATGAGATGTTCCAGGAGTTGAAGTTAATATTTCAAGCAAATGCCGGATTGAGAGATATGAAGTCTCCAATAACTTCTATAGCTGCAAGATGGAGGAGAATAGTTACATCGGTGAACATATACTCAAAATGTCGGGTATAATAATCACTTGATTCAAGCTGGGAGTTACTCTTCCGGATGATAGTGTCATTGATGAATTCTCAATCATCGCCACCAAGCTACAAGAGCTTCGTGATGAACTATAATATGCAAGGGATGACCAAAACAATTCCCGAGCTCTTCGCAATGCTAAAAGCAGCGGAGGTAGAAATCAAGAAAGAGCATCAAGTGTTGATGGTCAACAAGACCACTAGTTTCAAGAAAAGGGCAAAGGAAAGAAGAAGGAACTTCAAAAGAATAGCAAGAAAGTTGCTGCTCAAGAGAAAAAACCCAAGTCTGGACCTAAGCACTGGCCGAGTGTTTTACTTGCAAGCAAACTGGACCTTTGGAAGCGGAACTGCCCCAAGTATTTGGCGGATAAGAAGGATGGCAAGGTGATCAAAGGTATATGTGATATACATGTTATTGATGTGTACCTTACTAATACTCGCATAGTACAGGTATTTGATCTGGTTACATTGCTAATATTTGCAACTCAAAGCAGGAACTACTGATTAGCGAAGATTGGCTAAGGGCGAGGTGACGATCTTGGCGTGGGAAATGGTTCCAAAGTCGATGTGATCGCGGTCGACACGCTACGTCTACATCTACCATCGGGATTAGTTTTAGACCTAAATAATTGTTATTTGGTGCCGGCGTTTAGCATGAACATTATATCTGGATCTTGTTTGATGCGAGGCGGTTATTCATTTAAGACAAAGAATAATGGTTGTTCTATTTATATGAATAATATCTTTTATGGTCATGCACCCTTGAAGAGTGGTCTATTTTATTGAATCTCGATAGTAGTAATACACATATTCATAGTGTTGAAACCAAAAGATGCAGAGTTGATAATGATAATGCAACTTATTTGTGGCTTGCCGTTTGGGTCATATCGGTGTAAACGCATGAAGAAGCTCCATCTTGATGGGCTTGGAATCACTTGATTATGAATCACTTGGTACTTATGAACCGTGCCTCATGGGCAAGATGACTAAAACGCCGTTCTCGGAACTATGGGCGAGCAACTGATTTATTGGAAATCATACATCTTGATGTTTGTGGTCCAATGAATGTTGAGGCCTTGGCGGGTATCGTTATTTTCTCACCTTCACAGATGATTTGAGCAGATATGGGTATATCTACTTAATGAAACACAAATCTGAAACATTTGAAAAGTTCAAAGAATTTCAGAGTGAAGTGGAAAATCATCGTAACAAGAAAATAAAGTTTCTACGATCGGATCATGGAGAAGAATATTTGAGTTACGAGTTTGGTTTACATTGGAAACAATGTGGAATAGTTTCACAACTCACGCCACCCGGAACACCACAGAGAAATGGTGTGTCGAGCGTCGAATCGTACTTTACTTGATATGGTGTGATCTATGATGTCTCTTCTTGATTTACCGCTATCGTTTTGGGGATATGCTTTAGAGGCGGCCGCATTCACGTTAAATAGGGCACCATCTAAGTCCGTTGAGGCGACACCGTATGAACTGTGGTTTGGCAAGAAACCAAAGTTGTCGTTTCTTAAAGTTTGGGGCTGCGATGCTTATGTGAAGAAACTTCAACCAGATAAGCTCGAACCCAAATCGGAGAAATGTGTCTTCATAGGATACCCAAAGGAGATGTTGGGTACACCTTCTATCACAGATCTGAAGGCAAGATTTTCATTGCTAAATCTGGATCCTTTCTAGAGAAGGAGTTTCTCTCGAAAGAAGTGAGTGGGAGGAAAGTAGAACTTGATGAGATAAGCAGTATCTACTCCCTTATTGGAAGGTAGTTCACCACAAGAAAGCGGTTCTGTGACAACTACACCAATTAGTGAGGAAACTAATGATATTGATCATGAAACTTGAGATCAAGTTGCTCTTGAACCTCGTAGGTCAACCAGAGTGAAATCGCACTGAGTGGTACGGTAATCCTATTCGGAAGTCATGTTACTTGACCATGGCGAACCTACAAACTATGAAGAAGCGATGGTGAGCCCAGATTCATGAAATGGTGGAAGCCATGAAATCTGAGATGGGATCCATGTATGAAAACAAAGTATGGTTTGGTTGACTTGCCGATGATCGGCAAGCCATTGAGAATAAATGGATCTTTAAGAAGAAGACCGACGGCGATGGTAATGTAGCTGTCTACAAAGCTCGACTTGTTGCGAAAGGTTTTCGACAAGTTCAAGGGGTTGACTACGATGAGACTTTCTCACCGTGGCGATGCTTAAGTCTGTCCGAATCATGTTAGCAATTGCGCATTTTATGATTATGAAATTTGGCAAATGGATGTAAAACTGCATTCTTGAATGGATTTCTAGAAGAAGAGTTGTATATGATGCAACCAGAGGTTTTGTTGATCCAAAGAGTGCTAACAAAGTGTGCAAGCTCCAGCGATCAATTTATGGTGCAGTGCAAGCCTCTCGGAGTTGGAATAAGCGCTTTGATAGTGTGATCAAAGCATATGGATTTATCTGAGACTTTTGGAGAAGCTTTGTATTTACAAGAAAGTGAGTGGGAGCTCTGTAGCATTTCGATATTATATGTGGACGACATATTATTGATTGGAAATGATATAGAATTCTGGATAGCATAAAAGGATACTTGAATAAAAGTTTTTCAATGAAAGACCTCGGTGAAGCTGCTTACATATTGGGCATCAAGATCTATAGAGATAGATCAAGGCGCTTAATTGGACTTTCACAAAGCACATACCTTGATAAAGTTTTGAAAAAGTTCAAAATGGATCGTGCAAAGAAAGTTTTTACTGTATTACAAAGTGTAAGATTGAGTCGGACTCAATGCCCGACCACAGCAGAAGATAGAGAGAAAATGAAAGATGTTCCTATGCTTCAGCCATAGGCTCTATCATGTATGCAATTGTGTACGGACTGACGTATGCTTAGCGATAAGCTTGGCGGGAAGGTACCAAAGTAATCAGAGTGGATCCTTTGGACAGCGGTCAAGAACATCTGAAATACGAAAAGGACTAAGGATATGTTTCTCGTATATGGAGGTGACAAAGAGCTAGTCGTAAATGGTTACGTCGATGCAAGCTTTGACACGATCCGGACGATTCTAAATCGCAAACCGGATCGTGTTTTTATTAAGCGGTGGAGCTGTCGGTTGGTGCAGTTCTAAACAAAGCATCGTGGCGGGATCTACATGTGAAGCGGAGTACATAGCTGCTTCGGAAGCGACAAATGAAGAGTGCGGATGAAAGAGTTCATTTCCGATCTAGGTGTCATACCTAGTGCATCGGGACCAATGAAGATCTTCGTGACAATCTTGGTGCAATTGCCTTGGCAAAGGAATCCAGATTTCACAAGAGGACCAAACATATCAAGAGGCGCTTCAATTCCATTGGGACCAAGTCCAAGTGGGAGACATAGAGATTTGCAAAATACATACGGATCTGAATGTTGCAGACACATTGACTAAGCCTCTTCCACGAGCAAAACATGATCAGCACCAAGACTCCATGGGTGTTAGAATCATTCTTGTGTAATCTAGATTATTGACTCTAGTGCAAGTGGGAGGCTGAAGGAAATATGCCCTAGAGGCAATAATAAAGTTATTATTTATTTCCTTATATCATGATAAATGTTTATTATTCATGCTAGAATTGTATTAACCGGAAACATAATACATGTGTGAATACATAGACAAGCAGATAGTCACTAGTATGCCTCTACTAGACTAGCTCATTAATCAAAGATGGTTATGTTTCCTAACCATAGACATGTGTTGTCATTTGATTAATGGGATCACCTCATTAGGAGAATGATGTGATTGACATGACCCATTCCGTTAGCTTAGCACTTGATCGTTTAGTATATTGCTATTGCTTTCTTCATGACCTATACATGTTCCTGTAATTATGAGATTATGCAACTCCGTTTACGGAGGAACACTTTGGGTACTACCAAACATCACAAGCGTAATCTGGGTGATTATAAAGGAGTACTACAGGTGTCTCCAAAGGTACTTGTTGGGTTGGCGTATTTGAGATTAGGTTTTGTCACTCCGATTGTCGGAGAGGTATCTCTGGGCCTTCTCGGTAATACACATCACATAAGCCTTGCAAGCATTGCAACTAATGAGTTAGTTGTGAGATGATGTATTACGGAGCGAGTAAAGAGACTTACCGTAACGAGATTGAACTAGGTATTGGATACCGACGATCGAATCTCGGGTAAGTAACATACCGATGACAAAGGAACAACGTATGTCGTTATGCGGTTTGACCGATAAAGATCTTCGTAGAATATGTAGGAACCAATATGGGCATCCAGGTTCCGCTATTGGTTATTGACCGAGAATGGTTCTAGGTCATGTCTACATAGTTCTCGAACCCGTAGGGTCCGCACGCTAACGCTTCGATGATAGTTCATTATGAGTTTATAAGTATTGATGTACGAAGGTTGTTCAGAGTCCGGATGTGATCACGGACATGACGAGGAGTCTCGAAATGGTCGAGACATAAAGATTGATATATTGGAAGCCTATGTTTGGAATTGGAAAGGTTCGGATGAAAGCAGAAGTTACGGAACACCGGGGTTACGGAACCCCGGGGTCAATGGACCTTGATGGGCCATAGGGAGAAGAGGAAGGGCATGCCAGGAGGGCAGGCGCCCCCCCCTCTAGTCCGAATAGGACAAGAGAGAGGCGGCGCCCTCCCTCTTCCCTCCTCCAATCCTAATCCAACTAGGAAGGGGAGTCCTACTCGGTGGGAGTAGGACTCCTCCAGCGCCCCTTGGGCTGGCCGCCCCCCCTTTGCTCCTTTATATACGGGGCGGGGGCACCCAGACACACAAGTTGATCTACGGATCGTTCCTTAGCGTGCGGTGCCCCCTCCACCATATTCCACTTCGGTCATATCGTCATGAGCTTAGCGAAGCCTGTGCGGAGAAGTCATATCGTCGCGGAGCTTAAGCGAAGCCCTGCGTCGGTGGAGCATCATCATCGTCACCACGCCGTCGTCTTGTGGAACTCATCCCGACACTTTTTTGGATCGAGTCCAGGGGATCGTCATCGAGCTGAGCGTGTGCAGAACTCGGAGGTGCCGTACCTTGGTGCTTGGATCGGTCGGATCGTGAAGGCGATGACTACATCAACCGCGTTGTTATAACGCTTCGCTTTCGGTCTCACGAGTGCGTGGACGGACACTCTCCCTCTCGTTGCTATGCCATCACCATGGTCTTGCGTGTGCGTAGGAATTTTTTTTGAAATTACTACGTTCCCCAACACCTATCTATATTTTAGAGATGTGGGGTTTGCTTATGATCTATGTCTTTCCCTTTGTGAAAATCCCGTATTGTCATGAATCCACCAAAAAGGGGGGGGATTGTATGGGCATATTTATCCCTAAGATGTTTTGGTGATTGATGACAATGCTTTTGTGGACTAATCGTGTGCCTTGAGTATTTCAGACGTTTCGTCACTAGGCACAAGACGGTTTGGTGCCCCTCGAAGACTATTGAAGACGGCGTTTTTCTACGTTTCTTTTCGGTGGACTTGAGTCATAGGAAAGCTGTACTATTAAGAGGGGGTCCGCTTTGGAAAGGTTTGGGTGGAATCTTCACGTACACATCTACTCCTTTTGCACCACCTTTCCTTTGGCTCTTTGGAGGATCCTCCGTTTTATCCTCTATGCAACTTGTCTCGGTTGCTGAGCTTGGGCATGCGGTAGTACTAATCCCTGGAGTGGTATTACCGCACGCACCTGCGGTAGTACCGGACCTTGGTGCGGTAGTACCACAGGAATCATGGTTGTACCGCTCCTCAGGAGCTGTAGTACCGTGGCCCCTAGGCCAAGTGCTGCTGCGCAGCGGTAGTAGGGGCGGATGTAATTTTTTACATCCGCGCCCTACACGGTAGTACCGCACCCTGTGTGCGGTAGTACCGCGCCTCCTGGCCTGGCTCATCCGCCATGCGGTAGTACCGCTCCTCATGTTGTACTACCGTGTCGGATTTTTGCGTCGACTCCAACTCAGTGGAAGTTGCCACAGATGTAATTGTTTACGTCCGTGCCTTCTCGTTTTCTAGAACTTCCCTGCCTTGCGGTAGTACCGCTAGGTGGTGCGGTAGTACCGCACAAGCGGTTCTACCGCCCTCAGTGCGGTTGGGCTGTCCAGGTCTGTGCTGCTCGGGTGGTAGTACCGCAAGGCCCTGCGGTAGTACCGCATGTGCTTGCGGTAGTACCGCGTCCCTGGTGCGGTAGTACCGTGCTGCGCAGAATGGGTTGGTGGATAATGGTTGGATTTGTCCCTCCACTATATCAGGGGTGTCTTCTTCCCCGAGTCAACCACCTCTTCTAACCCAAAGCTCCATTGTTGCTCCAAGCTCCATTTTCGCCCGATCTCTCTCCCTAGCCAATCAAACTTGTTGATTTTCTAGGGATTGGTTGAGAAGGCCCCGATCTACACTTCCACCAAGAGAAATTTGATTCCCCCCACTAATCCCTTGTGGATCTTGTTAGTCTTGGGTGTTTGAGCACCCTAGACGGTTGAGGTCACCGCGGAGCCATAGTCCATTGTGGTGAAGCTTCGTGGTGTCGTTGGGAGCCTCCAATTAAGTTGTGGAGATTGCCCCAACCTTGTTTGTAAAGGTCCGGTCGCCGCCTCCAAGGGCACCAATAGTGGAATCACGGCATCTCGCATTGTGTGAGGGAGTGAGGAGAATACGGTGTCCCTAGTGGCTTCTTGGGGAGCATTTGTTGGGGAACGTAGTAATTTCAAAAAAAATCCTACGCACATGCAAGATCATGGTGATGCATAGCAACGAGAGGGGATAGTGTGTCCATGTACCCTCGTAGACCAAAAGCGGAAGTGTTAGCACAACGCGGTTGATGTAGTCGTACGTCTTCACGATCCGACCGATCAAGTACCGAACGCACGACACCTCCGAGTTCAGCACATGTTCAACTCGATGACGTCCCTCGAACTCCGATCCAGCCGAGCTTTGAGGGAGAGTTCCGTCAGCACGACGGCATGGTGACGATGATGATGTTCTACCGACGCAGGGCTTCGCCTAAGCACCGCTACGATATGACCGAGGTGGATTATGGTGGAGGGGGGCACCGCACACGACTAAGAGATCCAAGGGATCAATTGTTGTGTCTCTAGGGGGTGCCTCCCTCCCCGTATATAAAGGAGTGGAGGAGGGGGAGGGGGCCGGCCACCCTTGGCGCGCCCCATGAGGAGTCCTACTCCCACTGGGAGTAGGACTCCCCCCTTCCATGTTGGAGTAGGAGAGGAGAGGGAAGGAGAGAGAGGGGGAAAGGAAAGGGGGCGCGCCGCCCCCCTCCTTGTCCAATTCGGACTTGGGGGAGAGGGGCGCGCGGCTGCCCCTTGGCCGCCTCTCCTCTTCCACCACTTGGGCCCATGAGGCCCAATAACCTCCGGGGGCGTTCCGGTAACCCCCCGGTACTCCGGTATATATCCGATAACCCCCTGAACCATTCCGGTGTCCGAATATAGTCGTCCAATATATTAATCTTCATGTCTCGACCATTTCGAGACTCCTCGTCATGTCCGTGATCACATCCGGGACTTTGGACTACCTTTGGTACATCAAAACACATAAACTCATAATATAACCGTCATCGAACTTTAAGCGTGCGGACCCTACGGGTTCGAGAACTATGTAGACATGACCGAGACACGTCTCCGGTCAATAACCAATAGCGGAACCTGGATGCTCATATTGGCTACCACATATTCTACGAAGATCTTTATCGGTCAAACTGCATAACAACATACATTGTTCCCTTTGTCATCGGTATGTTACTTGCCCGAGATTCGATCGTCGGTATCTCAATACCTAGTTCAATCGCGTTACCGGCAAGTCTCTTTGCTCGTTCCGTAATATATCATCCCGCAACTAACTCATTAGTTGTAATGCTTGCAAGGCTTAAGTGATGTGCATTACCGAGTGGGCCCAGAGATACCTCTCCGACAATCAGAGTGACAAATCCTAATCTCGAAATACGCCAACCCAACAAGTACCTTCGGAGACACCTGTAGAGCACCTTTATAATCACCCGATTCGTGCCAGACGCTTGGTAGCACACAAAGTGTTCCTCCGTAAACGGAGTTGCATAATCTCATAGTCATAGGAACATGTATAAGTCATGAAGAAAGCAATAGCAACATACTAAACGATCAAGTGCTAAGCTAACGGAATGGGTCAAGTCAATCACATCATTCTCCTAATGATGTGATCCCGTTAATCAAATGACAACTCTTTGTCTATGGCTAGGAAACTTAACCATCTTTGATTAACGAGCTAGTCAAGTAGAGGCATACTAGTGACACCCTGTTTGTCTATGTATTCACACATGTATCATGTTTCCGGTTAATACAATTCTAGCATGAATAATAAACATTTATCATGATATAAGGAAATAAATAATAACTTTATTATTGCCTCTAGGGCATATTTCCTTCAGTCTCCCACTTGCACTAGAGTCAATAATCTAGATTACACAGTAATGATTCTAACACCCATGGAGTCTTGGTGTTGATCATGTTTTGCTCGTGGAAGAGGCTTAGTCAATGGGTCTGCAACATTCAGATCCGTATGTATCTTGCAAATCTCTATGTATCCCACCTGGACTTGATCCCAAATGGAGTTGAAGCGTCTCTTGATGTGCTTGGTTCTCTTGTGAAATTTGGATTCCTTTGCTAAAGCAACTGCACCAGTATTGTCACAAAAGATTTTCATTGGACCCGATGCACTAGGTATGACACCTAGATCGGATATGAACTCCTTCATCCAGACTCCTTCATTTGCTGCTTCCGAAGCAGCTATGTACTCCGCTTCACATGTAGATCCCGCTATGACGCTTTGTTTAGAACTGCACCAACTGACAGTTACACCATTTAATATAAATACATATCCGGTTTGCGATTTAGAATCGTCCGGATTAGTGTCAAAGCTTGCATCGACGTAACCATTTACGACGAGCTCTTTGTCACCTCCATACTTAGTCCTTCTCAAGTATTTCAGGATGTTCTTGACCGTTGTCCAGTGATCCACTCCTGGATTACTTTGGTACCTCCCTGCTAAACCAATAGCAAGGCACACATCAGGTCTGGTACACAGCATTGCATACATGATAGAGCCTATGGTCAAGCATAGGAACATCTTCATTTCTCTCTATCTTCTCGCAGTTGGTCGGACATTGAGTCTTACTCAACTTCACACCTTGTAACACAGGCAAGAACCCTTTCTTTGCTTGATCCATTTTGAACTTCTTCAAAACTTTGTCAAGGTATGTGCTTTGTGAAAGTCCTGTTAAGCGTCTTGATCTATATCTATAGATCTTGATGCCCAATATATAAGCAGCTTCACTGAGGTCCTTCATTGAAAAACTCTTATTCAAATATCCCTTTATGCTATCCAGAAATTCTATATCATTTCCGATCAACAATATGTCATCCACATATAATATCAGAAATGCTACAGAGCTCTGCTACCTCTTGAGCACTTCGTTGGATTTCCTTGAAGAGGAAAGGATGATGCAGCACAGTAGCGTAAGTATTTCCCTCAGTTTTTGAGAACCAAGGTATCAATCCAAAGAGGAGGCTACGCAAGTCCCTCGCACCCACGTTAAAGACAAATAACTCCTCGCAACCAACGCGATAAGGGGTTGTCAATCCCTTCACGGTCACTTACTAGAGTGAGATCTGATAGATATGATAGGATAATATTTTTGGTATTTTTGTGATAAAGAAGCAAAGTAAAATAAATCAAAGTAAAAAGCAAAATAAATAACCAAGTATTGGAAGATTAATATGATGAAGATAGACCCGGGGGCCATAGGTTTCACTAGTGGCTTCTCTCAAGAGCATAAGTATTTTACGGTGGGTGAACGAATTACTGTTGAGCAATTGACAGAATTGAGCATAGTTATGAGAATATCTAGGTATGATCATGTATATAGGCATCACGTCCGAGACAAGTGGACCGACTCACACTGCATCTACTACTATTACTCCACTCATCGACCGCTATCCAAAGATGCATCTAGAGTATTAAGTTCATGAAAACAGAGTAACGCCTTAAGCAAGATGACATGATGTAGAGGGATAAATTAACGCAATATGATAAAAACCCCATCTTGTTATCCTCGATGACAACAATACAATACGTGCCTTGCTGCCCCTCATCACACGGGAAAGGACACCGCAAGATTGAACCCAAAGCTAAGCACTTCTCCATTGCAAGAAAAACCAATCTAGTAGGCCAAACCAAACTGATAATTCGAAGAGACTTGCAAAGATAACCAATCATACATAAAAGAATTCAGAGAAGATTAAAATATTGTTCATAGATAATCTTGATCATAAACCCACAATTCATCGGTCTCAACAAACACACCACAAAAATAAGATTACATCGAATAGATCTCCACGAGAGAGAGGGAGAACATTGTATTGAGATCCAAAAAGAGAGAAGAAGCCATCTAGCTACTAACTATGGACCCAAAGGTGCAAGTAAACTACTCACACTTCATCGAGAGGCTCGTGTTGATGTAGAAGCCCTCCGTGATGGGTGCCCCCCGTGAGCTCCGGAATAGGTCCAAGATGGGATCTCGTGGAGTGTAGAAGGTTGTGGCGGTGGAATTAGGTTTTGGCTCCAGTGTCGATCGCTTGGGGGTGCGAGGTATATATAGGAGGAAGGAATACGTCGGTGGAGCAACAGGGGCCCACGAGGGTGGAGGGCGCATACAGGGGGTCGGCGCGCCCCCCTACCTCGTGGCTTCCTCCTTCGTTTCTTGACGTAGGGTCCAAGTCTCCTGGATCATGTTCGGTGAGAAAATCACGTTCCTAAAGGTTTCATTCCGTTTGGACTCTGTTTGATATTCCTTTTCTTCGAAACTCTGAAATAGGCAAAAAACAGCAATTCTGGGCTAGGCCTCCGGTTAATAGGTTAGTCCCAAAAATAATATAGAAGTGGATAATAAAGCCCAATAATGTCCAAAACAGTAGATAATATAGAATGGAGCAATCAAAAATTATAGATACGTTGGAGACGTATCAAGCTCCCACTCACTTTCTTGTAAATACAGGCTTCTCCAAAATACTGTATAAAACCATATGCTTTGATCACACTATCAAAATGTTTATTCCAACTCCGAGAGGCTTGCACCAGTCCATAAATGGATCGCTGGAGCTTGCACACTTTGTTAGCTCCCTTTGGATCGACAAAACCTTCCGGTTGCATCATATACAACTCTTCTTCCAGAAATCCGTTTAGGAATGCAGTTTTGACATCCATTTGCCAAATTTCATAATCATAAAATGAGGCAATTGCTAACATGATTTGGACAGACTTAAGCATCGCTACGGGTGAGAAAGTCTCATCGTAGTCAACCCCTTGAACTTGTCGAAAACCTTTTGCAACAAGTCGAGCTTTATAGACAGTCACATTACCGTCAGCGTCAGTCTTCTTCTTGAAGATCCATTTATTCTCAATGGCCTGCCGATCATCGGGCAAGTCAACCAAAGTCCACACTTTGTTCTCATACATGGATCCCATCTCAGATTTCATGGCCTCAAGCCATTTTTCAGAATCTGGGCTCACCATCGCTTCTTCATAGTTTGTAGGTTCGTCATGGTCCAGTAACATAACCTCCAGAACAGGATTACCGTACCACTCTAGTGCGGATCTTACTCTGGTTGACCTACGAGGTTCAGTCAACTTGATCTGAAGTTTCATGATCATCATCATTAACTTCATCATTAATTGGTATAGACGTCACAAGAACCGGTTTCTGTGATGAACTACTTTCCAATAAGGGAGCAGGTACAATTA
This sequence comes from Aegilops longissima, assembly GCA_021605205.1. Taxonomy (NCBI): domain Eukaryota; kingdom Viridiplantae; phylum Streptophyta; class Magnoliopsida; order Poales; family Poaceae; genus Aegilops; species Aegilops longissima. The sequence continues at coordinate 648,145,853 of CM038682.1, read as the reverse complement.
CCTCATCAAGTTCTACTTTCCTCCCACTCACTTCTTTCGAGAGAAACTCCTTCTCTAGAAAGGATCCATTCTTGGCAACGAATGTCTTGCCTTCGGATCTGTGATAGAAGGTGTACCCAACAGTTTCCTTTGGGTATCCTATGAAGACACATTTCTCCGACTTGGGTTCGAGCTTATCAGGTTGAAGCTTTTTCACATAAGCATCGCAGCCCCAAACTTTAAGAAATGACAACTTTGGTTTCTTGCCAAACCACAGTTCATAAGGCGTTGTCTCAACGGATTTTGATGGTGCCCTATTTAACGTGAATCTGGCCGTCTCTAAAGCATAACCCCAAAACGATGGCGGTAAATCAGTAAGAGACATCATAGATCGCACTATATCTAGTAAAGTACGATTACGACGTTCGGACACACCACTACGCTGTGGTGTTCCGGGTGGCGTGAGTTGCGAAACTATTCCGCATTGTTTCAAATGTAGACCAAACTCGTAACTCAAATATTCTCCTCCACGATTAGATCGTAGAAACTTTATTTTCTTGTTACGATGATTTTCAACTTCACTCTGAAATTCTTTGAACTTTTCAAATGTTTCAGACCTATGTTTCATTAAGTAGATATACCCATATCTGCTTAAATCATCTGTGAAGGTGAGAAAATAACGATACCCGCCGCGAGCCTCAACATTCATTGGACCACATACATCAGTATGTATGATCTCCAATAAATCAGTTGCTCGCTCCATAGTTCCGGAGAACAGCGTTTTAGTCATCTTGCCCATGAGGCATGGTTCGCAAGTACCAAGTGATTCATAATCAAGTGATTCCAAAAGTCCATCAGTATGGAGTTTCTTCATGCGCTTTACACCAATATGACCCAAACGGTAGTGCCACAAATAAGTTGCACTATCATTATCAACGCTGCATCTTTTGGCTTCAACATTATGAATATGTGTATCACTACTATCGAGATTCATCAAAAATAGACCACTCTTCAAGGGTGCATGACCATAAAAGATATCTCTCCTTAATAATAAAGCACGGATTGAGTCTCCTGGTTCACCGTCACGGTAGTTTTCCATTAAAGCCCTTGTGTTTTTCGGTTCTTAAACCCGCAGTCCAGCAAATAAGAAAAAATTGTTTTGCATCGCTGCTTAGGTGGCGAGTCCATGCCCGCCGAGACCTGTGTCGGGCCCTAGGAAACCCATCCAGGCCCAAGCCAATCCGAGCCGCTACCAGACGTTAACCGCTTCCCCGAAGCTCCCTCCTGCGCCCGATCAAGGCGGCCAGACCTCCTCCACCTCGCCTCGCCACGGCGATCGACGACCGGACCCTTGCCGGACCAGCAGACGAGCAACGATCTCTCTCCTTCTTCTTCTCTCTTCCTCACGTCTCCTCTCTTCAGACGCCAGAGCTTCACGGCCGCCGCCACAAGTCGACCGTGCTCGATCCGGCGAGACTTCGGCCATGGCAACCCATCCGGGCGCTCCCGCTTAGATCTACAACGCCCCTCGCCGTCCCCCACGGAGTTTGCCTCCAGCGCTGCCGCAAGCCACTTCCTGCCTCTACCCTCGTTCGAGGAGAAAGACGACCAAGCCTCGCTCGTGTGGGCTACGCGACCCTCCAAGGCCCAGCACATCGCTTTTTTTTCCTAGAAACGTTTCGTTACGTTTATCCCTCACGTTAGATCAGCCCACGGTGGTTTATCAAAACGAGCCCACAAGAGTCAAGTGGGTCGGCTCGCCTTGGGCCTTGCCAGGCCGAATTATTTCCGGTCCACATAGGTGGCCCGATGCTAAAAGTTTAGTTGTTGGTCACGGGATTTGATCTCAAGACCTCATGTTCAATACAAAAATAGATGATGTGAGGACCGGTCTGTAAAATAGTACCACCTTGCTTCTTTATATCTAAATTTTCTAATTTATATACGTTTTGGATTTTTGTGTGTATCAAGGAGCAGTCCCGGGAATCATTAAGGAGGAAATTAAATCGTCCAACAATATGGAAGGAAAAGAGGGATATAGAAGGAAAGAATAAAACCCAGGAAAGAGGGATTGAAACAATAAGGAAGAAAAGAGAGGGATTTCGGGTGTGACAAAGAAAAATAAAGAACCAAAGAATAAATAAGGAATGAAATGAGGAAGGATATAAAATGAAATAATGAAACCCGTAAAAAATAGAAGGAAACAATAAATAAAAAGAAAGGGGAATTAAGTTGAGAGAAGGAAAGCTTCCATGCGCAAGACGAGGGACATACTCGAGAAGAAGACATCTGGACACATAAAAATTAGAGAAGAGGAAGAATATATAAAAACATGTTCTTCATGTACGCATTTTGAGTTGTTTAGAAAAAACATTCGTACAAGTTTTTTTTATGGAACATGCATACAAGTTGAGCTTACGTGAGCATTTAAAAAATTAGATGCCTTTGCATTAGAAAAAGAAACTTAGATCGTGGTCAATCAAGATTTTGTGTTGTTCAAAAAAAATAATGGGCTGCACTAACACATGATTTACACAACATCACCCATGGAGGACATGACAATAGCAAGCAATCGGATCATCATCACATGCGCAGCCGGTCTCACACATTAAGTGGCGTGGGAGATCTTTGGACAACACTTCCAATATTTATTTTGTTACTCGTGCGGTTGTGTGGAGGATTTCAAGGAGCTTGTTTATGTCGTCATGTCTCATGATAGGTCATGGGGAAATGGGGAGGAGGAGGAAGTATTGAGCCATTGCGTTAGTGAAGTGACATTTTTTGTCTCCCGTTGCAACGCACGGGCATTTTTGCTAGTTACTCATATAAATAGAACAACCATTATTCTCTGATTTAAATGAATAACCGTCTCGCATCAAACAAGATCCAGATATAATGTTCATGCTCAACGCGGCACCAAATAACAATTATTTAGGTCTAATACTAATCCGAAGGTAGATGTAGAGGTAGCATGCCGACGGCGATCACATCGACTTTGGAACCGCTTTCCCACGCGCATCGTCACCTCGCCCTTAGCGCTGTCCGCTTAATCCGTAGTCCCTGTTTTGAGTTGCAAATATTAGCAATGTAACCAGTATCAAATAGCCAAGTGCTACTACGAGCTCTAGTAAGGTACACATCAATAACATGTATATCACATATACCTTTGTTCACCTTGCCATCCTTCTTATCCGCCAAATACTTGGGAAGTTCCGCTCAAAGGACCACCGCTTGCGGCAAGAGAAGCACTCGGCCTCGTGCTTAGGTCCAGACTTGGGTTTCTTCTCCTGGGCAGCAACTTGTTTGCTGTTCTTCTTGAAGTTCCCCTTCTTCTTTCCTTTGCCTTTTTTTTCTTGAAACTGGTGGTCTTATTGACCATCAACACTTGATGCTCTTTCTTGATTTCTACCTCCGTAGCCATTAGCATTGCGAAGAGCTCGAGAATCATCTTATCCATCCCTTGCATGTTATAGTTCATCATAAAGCTCTTGTAGCTTGGTGGCAGTGATTGAAGAATTATGTCAATGACGCTATCATCCGGAAGATTAACTCCCATTTGAATCAAGTGATTGTTATACCCCAGACATTCTGAGTATATGCTCACTGACAGAACTATTATCCTCCATCTTGCAGCTGTAGAACTTATTGGAGATTTCATATCTCTCAATCTGGGCATTTTCTTGAAATATTAACTTCAATTCCTGGAACATCTCATATGCTCCATGACGTTCAAAACGTCGTTGAAGTCCCGGTTCTAAGCCGCAAAGCATGGCACACTGAACTATCGAGTAGTCATCAGCTTTGCTCTGCCAGACATTCATAACATCTGGTGTTGCTCCTGCAGCAGGTTTGGCACCTAACGGTGCTTCCAGGACGTAATTCTTTTGTGCAGCAATGAGGATAATCCTCAAGTTATGGACCCAGTTCGTGTAATTGCTACCATCATCTTTCAACTTTGCTTTCTCAAGGAACGCATTAAAATTCAACGGAACAACAGCACGAGCCATCTATCTACAACAAACATAGACATGCAAAATACTATCAGGTACTAAGTTCATGATAAATTTAAGTTCAATTATTCATATTACTTAAGAACTTCCACTTAGATAGACATCCCTCTAATCATCTAAGTGATCACGTGATCCAAATCAACTAAACCATAACCGATCATCACGTGAAATGGAGTAGTTTTCAATGGTGAACATCACTATGTTGATCATATCTACTATATGATTCATGCTCGACCTTTCGGTCTTAGTGTTCTGGGGCCATATCTGCATATGCTAGGCTCGTCAAGTTTAACCTGAGTATTCTACGTGTGCAAAACTGGCTTGCACCCGTTGTAGATGGACGTAGAGCTTATCACACCCGATCATCACGTGGAGTTTGGGCACGACGAACTTTGGCAACGGTGCATACTCAGGGAGAACACTTTTATCTTGAAATTTAGTGAGAGATCATCTTATAATGCTACCGTCAATCAAAGCAAGATAAGATGCATAAAAGATAAACATCACATGCAATCAATATAAGTGATATGATATGGCCATCATCATCTTGTGCTTGTGATCTCCATCTCCGAAGCACCATCATGATCACCATCGTCACCGGCGAGACACCTTGATCTCCATCGTAGCATCGTTGTTGTCTCGCCAACTATTGCTTCTACGACTATCACTACCGCTTAGTGATAAAGTAAAGCAATTACAGGGCGATTGCATTGCATACAATAAAGCGACAACCATATGGTTCCTGCCAGTTGCCGATAACTCTGTTACAAAACATGATCATCTCATACAATAAAATATAGCATCATGCCTTGACCATATCACATCACAACATGCCCTGCAAAAACAAGTTAGACATCCTCTACTTTGTTGTTGCAAGTTTTACGTGGCTACTACGGGCTGAGCAAGAACCGTTCTTACCTACGCATCAAAACCACAACGATAGTTCGTCAAGTTAGTGATGTTTTAACCTTCTCAAGGACCGGGCGTAGCCACACTCAGTTCAACTAAAGTTGGAGAAACTGACACCCGCCAGCCACCTGTGTGCAAAGCACGTCGGTAGAACCAGTCTCGCGTAAGCGACGCTGTAATGTCGGTCCGGGCCGCTTCATCCAACAATACTGCCGAACCAAAGTATGACATGCTGGTAAGCAGTATGACTTGTATCGCCCACAACTCACTTGTGTTCTACTCGTGCATATAACATCAACGCATAAAACCAGGCTCTGATATCACTATTGGGGAACGTAGTAACTTAAAAAAAATCCTACGCACACGCAAGATCATGGTGATGCGTGTGTCCATGTACCCTCGTAGACCGAAAGCGGAAGCGTTAGCACAACGCGGTTGATGTAGTCGTACGTCTTCACGATCCGACCGATCAAGTAGCGAACGCACGGCACCTCCGAGTTCAGCACATGTTCAACTCGATGACGTCCCTCGAACTCCGATCCAGCCGAGCTTTGAGGGAGAGTTCCGTCAGCACGACGGCATGGTGACGATGATGATGTTCTACCGACGCGGGGCTTCGCCTAAGCACCGCTACGATATGACCGAGGTGGATTATGGTGGAGGGGGGCACCGCACACGGCTAAGAGATCCAAGGGATCAATTGTTGTGTCTCTAGGGGGTGCCTCCCTCCCCGTATATAAAGGAGTGGAGGAGGGGGAGGGGGCCAGCCACCCTTGGCGCGCCCCATGAGGAGTCCTACTCCCACTGGGAGTAGGACTCCCCCCCTTCCATGTTGGAGTAGGAGAGGAGAGGGAAGGAGAGAGAGGGGGAAAGGAAAGGGGGCGCGCCGCCCCCCTCCTTGTCCAATTCGGACTTGGGGGAGAGGGGCGCGCGGCTGCCCCTTGGCCACCTCTCCTCTTCCACCACTTGGGCCCATGAGGCCCAATAACCTCCGGGGGCGTTCCGGTAACCCCCCGGTACTCCGGTATATATCCGATAACCCCCTGAACCATTCCGGTGTCCGAATATAGTCGTCCAATATATTAATCTTCATGTCTCGACCATTTCGAGACTCCTCGTCATGTCCGTGATCACATCCGGGACTTCGGACTACCTTTGGTACATCAAAACACATAAACTCATAATATAACCGTCATCGAACTTTAAGCGTGCGGACCCTACGGGTTCGAGAACTATGTAGACATGACCGAGACACGCCTCCGTCAATAACCAATAGCGGAACCGGATGCTCATATTGGCTCCTACATATTCTACGAAGATCTTTATCGGTCAAACGGCATAACAACATACGCTGTTCCTTTGTCATCGGTATGTTACTTGCCCGAGATTCGATCGTTGGTATCTCAATACCTAGTTCAATCTCGTTACCGCAAGTCTCTTTGCTCGCTCCGTAATATATCATCCATAACTAACTCATTAGTTGCAATGCTTGCAAGGCTTAAGTGATGTGCATTACCGAGTGGGCCCGTAGATACCTCTCCGACAATCGAGTGACAAATCCTAATCTCGAATACGCCAACCCAACAAGTACCTTCGAGACACCAGAGAGCACCTTTATAATCACCCGATTACGTTGTGACGCTTGGTAGCACACAAAGTGTTCCTCCGTAAACGGGATTTGCATAATCTCATAGTCATAGGAACATGTATAAGTCATGAAGAAAGCAATAGCAACATACTAAACGATCAAGTGCTAAGCTAACGGAATGGGTCAAGTCAATCACATCATTCTCCTAATGATGTGATCCCGTTAATCAAATGACAACTCTTTGTCTATGGCTAGGAAACTTAACCATCTTTGATTAACGAGCTAGTCAAGTAGAGGCATACTAGTGACACTCTATTTGTCTATGTATTCACACATATATCATGTTTCCGGTTAATACAATTCTAGCATGAATAATAAACATTTATCATGATATAAGGAAATAAATAATAACTTTATTATTGCCTCTAGGGCATATTTCCTTCAGCATTGTGCCTCCACACCGCTCCAACGGAGACGTACTTCCCCTCAAAAGGAAGGAACTTCGGTAACACATCCTCGTCTTCACCGGCTCCACTCTTGGTTATCTCGTGCCTTTTACTTGTGCAAGCTTACTTGTGTTATTTCCCTTGCTTGCTTGTGTGCTTGTTGTTGTTGCATCATATAGGTCGCTCACCTAGTTGCATATCTAGATAACCTACTTTGATGCAAAGTTTAATTTGGTAAAGAAAAGCTAAAAATTGTTAGTTGCCTAGTCACCCCCTCCTCTAGTCAACTATATCGATCCTTTCGCATCTTCTTTTCCACAAACCACTTCTTCGAATGCTCATCACAGAGGGTCTCGTCCGCCAACATGATCCTCGCATCTTCCGCGTCCCGTGCGAGTTGCAACCTATCCTTCTCAAGCTCTATGTCGCCAAATGTGTTGGCCTTCTCGAGCTCCCATTTGATCGCCGCTTGTTGCTTCTCCAACTCGATCTTCTCCCTCTCAATTTCCAGCTTCTTCTCCGCCCTCTTCTGGTCCTACTCCATCCTTTTCTTTTGCGCATCAGACATGAGCTTTTACCTTTCCTCCTTCGTGTTCCCCCTCACGGAAAAAATGCCCGTCCATGTTGACGACATTTTGGTAGCCGCGGCACCACGGTCAGCACGTGCCTTCTCCCACTTGTTTCTCATGACTTGATGGTTGTCCTTTGACACAGTGGCTTTTCCATTCTCCACGATAACATCGTCATCTTCATCGTCCAACCCAATTGATTGGTTGGAGCTTGAGCCATTATTCCTCTTCTTGCCGGACTTGAGGTCGGCCACAACTTGGTTCCTGATACGTCTGCAACGTATTTATAATTTATGAAGTATTCATGCTATTATATTATCCATCTTGGATGTTTAATGGGCTTTACTATGCACTTTTGTATTGTTTTTGGGACTAACTTATTAACCCAGAGCCCAGTTCCAGTTTTTGTTTTTCTCCTTGTCTTAGTGTTCCGCAGAAAAGGAATATCAAACGGAGTCCAAACGGAATGAAACCTTCGATAGAGTTATTTTTGGAACGGAAGCAATCCAGAAGACTTGGAGTGTACGTAAGGGAAGCAACGAGGAATGCATGAGGCAGGGGGCGCCCACCCACTGGGCGCGCCATCCACCCTCGTGGGCCCCTCGTGGCTTCCCTGACCGACTTCTTTCGCCTATATATATCCATATACCCTAAAACCATAAGGGAATAGAATAGATCGGGAGTTCCGCCGCCGCAAGCCTCTGTAGCCACCAAAAACCAATCGGGACCCTTTTAGGCACCACAGAGGGGGGATCCTCACCGATGGCCATCTTCATCATCCGGTGCTCTCCATGACGAGGAGGGAGTAGTTCACCCTCGGGCTGAGGGTATGTACCAGTAGCTATGTGTTTGATCTCTCTCTCTCGTGTTCTTGAGGTGGCACGATCTTGATGTATCGCGAGCTTTGCTATTATAGTTGGATCTTATGATGTTTCTCCCCCTCTACTCTCTTGTAATGGATTGAGTTTTCCCTTTGAAGTTATCTTATCGGATTGAGTCTTTAAGGATTTGAGAACACTTGATGTATGTCTTGACGTGCTTATCTGTGGTGACAATGGAATATTCACGTGATCTACTTGATGTATGTTTTGGTGATCAACTTGCGGGTTCCATGAACTTATGCATAGGGGTTGGCACACGTTTTCGTCTTGACTCTCCGGTAGAAACTTTGGGGAACTCTTTGAAGTTCTTTGTGTTGGTTGAATAGATGAATCTGAGATTGTGTGATGCATATCCTATAATCATACCCATGGATACGTGAGGTGACATTGGAGTATCTAGGTGACATTAGGGTTTTGGTTGATTTGTGTCTTAAGGTGTTATTCTAGTACGAACTCTATGATAGATCGAACGGAAAGAATAGCTTCATGTTATTTTACTACGGACTCTTGAATAGATCGATCGGAAAGAATAACTTTGAGGTGGTTTCGTACCCTACCATAATCTCTTCATTTGTTCTCCGCTATTAGTGACTTTGGAGTGACTCTTTGTTGAGTGTTAAGGGATAGTTATATGATCCAATTATGTTATTATTGTTGAGAGAACTTGCACTAGTGAAAGTATGAACCCTAGGCCTTGTTTCCTAGCATTGCAATACCGTTTGTGCTCACTTTTATCATCAGCTACCTTGCTGTTTTTATATTTTCAGATTACAAAAACCTATATCTACCATCCATATTGCACTTGTATCACCATCTCTTCGCCGAACTAGTGCACCTATACAATTTACCATTGTATTGGGTGTGTTGGGGACACAAGAGACTCTTTGTTATTTGGTTGCAGGGTTATTTGAGAGAGACCATCTTCAACCTACGCATCCCATGGATTGATGAACCTTAGGTCATCCACTTGAGGGAAATTTGCTACTGTCCTACAAACCTCTGCACTTGGAGGCCCAACAATGTCTACAAGGAGAAGGTTGCGTAGTAGACATCAAGCTCTTTTCTGGCGCCGTTGCCGGGGAGGTGAGTGCTTGAAGGTATATCTTTAGATCTTGCAATCAAATCTTTTAGTTTCTTGTTTTATCACTAGTTTAGTTTATAAAAGAAAACTACAAAAAAATGGAATTGAGTTTGTCTCATACGCTTCATCTTTTTAATATCGTTCGTGAGTATGATGGAAAGGAAAATTGTGATGAAGTGTGAGAAGAAGAATGCATTAAAATGTTTGGCACTAAATATGTGAATGATAAGCATGATTGCAATGTTGTTAGTATGAATTCTTTTAATACCCATGATGCTAATAATGTGCAAAGCCACAAGCTTGGGGATGCTATGTTTGATGAAGATGATATTTTTTGTCCCCTAAGTTTTGATGAGCAAATTTATTATGATGAAAGCATGCCTCCTATCTATGATGATTATTGTGATGACACGTATGCTATAAAGAATAATGATAACCATAAAACTTGTCATCTTGATCTTAATTTTCAATCACATGATAGTTATTTTGTTGAGTTTGCTCCCACTACTATTGATGAGAATAAATTTGCTTATGTGGAGAGTAGTAAATTTCTATGCAAGTAGACCATGAAAAGAATGCTTCATGTGCTAGTTATATTGTTGAATTCATTCATGATGCTACTGAAAATTATTATGAGGGAGGAACATATGCTTGTAGGAATTGCAATAATATCAAGTTTCCTCTCTATGTGCTTAAAATCTTGAAGTTATGCTTGTTTTACCTTCCTATGCAAGTTGATTCTTGTTCCCATAAGTTGTTTGCTCACAAAATCCCTATGCATAGGAAGTGGGTTAGACTTAAATGTGCTAGTAATATTCTTCATGATGCTCTCTTTATGTTTCAATTCTTATCTTTTATGTGAGCATCATTGAAATCATCATGCCTAGCTAGGGGCGTTAAACGATAGCGCTTGTTGGGAGGCAACCCAATTTTATTTTTGTTCCTTGCTTTTCGGTTCTGTTTAGTAATAAATAATTCATCTAGCCTCTGTTTAGATGTGGTTTTATGTTTTAGTTAGTGTTTGTGCCAAGTAAGACCTATAGGATTTTCTTGGATGATAATTATTTGATCTTGCTGAAAAAGACAGAAACTTTCTGCTCACGAAAACAATTGTTAAAAATCACCAGAAAGTGATAAAATACCGATTCCAATTGAAGTAGATCAATAATGAAATTATCTAGGTCTTCCTATTTTGGCAGATTTTTATGAGCTCCATAAGTTTGCGTTTGATACAGATTACTACAGACTGTTCTGTTTTTGACAGATTCTGTTTTCTATGTGTTGTTTGCTTATTTTGATGAATTTATGAGTAGTATCGGAGGGTATGAACCATAGAGAAGTTGGAATACAGTATATATTACACCAATATGAATTTATAATGAGTCCACAACAGTACGTAAGTGGTGGTTTTATTTTCTTATACTAACGGAGCTTACGAGTTTTCTGTTGAGTTTTGTGTTGTGAAGTTTTCAAGTTTTGGGTGAAGATTCGATGGACTATGGAATAAGGAGTGGCAAGAGCCTAAGCTTGGGGATTCCCAAGGCACCCCAAGGTAATATTCAAGGACAACCAAAAGCCTAAGCTTGGGGATGCCCCGGATGGCATCCCCTCTTTCGTCTTCGTTCATCGGTAACTTTACTTGGAGCTATATTTTTATTCACCACATGATATGTGTTTTGCTTGGTGCGTCATTTTCTTTTGTTAGCATTTGCTTATTTTAATTATAATAATGTTTTTCATCTCTATTTTCAATAAAAATGTCAAGGATAGCCTTTACCATGCTTATTTTGCAAGAATACATGTTGCTGTTTCAAAACAGAAAGTTTACCGCTGTTGCAAAAATTCCCTAGAAAAGTCAGAATATGATAAAATGTTGAAACGTTTTGCATATTAATCTCTGATAAATTTTCTACAGTATGGTAGAATTTCATAATGTTTGGAGTTAGGGAAGTATGATGAATCTTGCATTCTTTACAGACTGTACTGTTTTGGCAGATTGCTGCTATGTTTGCATTGTTTGCATATGTTTGCTTGTTTAATGATTCTATTTGAGAATAGGAGTATTAAATATGCAGAGGCATTTAGTATGCAATGTTTAATAATAATTTTTGTGATTTGCTACAGTAGAGAATGATAAGGTTTTTGCATTGGTTTATACTAACTTATCTCACGAGTTCTTGTTGAGTCTTGTGTGGATGAAGTTTTCGAGATTTAGGGAAACTATAATATGAGAGGAATTACAGAGACACAAAAGCTCAAGCTTGGGGATGCCCAAGGCACCCCAAGATAATATTTCAAGAAGTTTCAAGCATCTAAGCTTGGGGATGCCCCGGTAGGCATCCCACCTTTCTTCTTCAACAAGTATCGGTTAGTATCGGTTGAGCCTAAGTTTTAGCTTCTTCACATGATGAGTGCTATCCTTGAAATGTCGTTTTCTTTTGTTTTGCTTGCTGTTTGAATAATATCCCAAGATCTGAAATTCTTCAATGAGAGAGAGTCTTCACATAGCTACATAATTATTTAACTACTCATTGATCTTCACTTATATCTTTTTGGAGTAGTTTGTCATTTACTCGTGTGCTTCACTCATATCATATGAGTAAATGGTTGAATGATTTGAATATCATAAATCTGAAATTACATATGTTTCATATGCTTATCCCATGGGGAATAATGACTTCACATATAATAAGTAGAGGTGGTAAATTTATTAAAGGTTAGCAAACATTGTATTGGTCACTTGAACAATTCATGAAATAATATTGAAGGAAGAGAGATTTCACATATAAATATACTATCTTGGACATCTTCTATGATTGTGAGCCCCATTAATTACTTTCAAACCTGAGCAAATTAGTTGAAGTTGGACAAGGAAGACAACATAATGAGTTATGCTTGGGTATATTTGTATAGAAGTTATATTTTTATGGATCCTCTAACATGTGGTGCTTGCTATTTAGAATCCTTTGCTAGCCAAAATATCTGTACTAAGTGGGAATACTGCTTGTGCATCCAAATTCCTTGAACCAAGTTTATTCCATGAGTGTCCACCATATCTACCTATATGCGGTATTTACCTGCCGTTCCAAGTAAATTTGCATGTGCCAAACTCTAAACCTTCAAATAATAATCTGTTTTGTATGCCTGAATCGCTCATGTAGCGACTAGGGGCTGTCAGTATCTTCCATGCTAGGTGGGTTATTCTCACGATGAGTGGACTCCTCTTATCATTCACGAGAAAATGGCTGGTAACTGGGATGCCCAGTCCTATGATTAAAAGATCAAAAACAAATTCGCAAATAATTTAAACAAAACTCCCCCAGAAATGTTGATAGTTGGACGGCACCCGTTGTTTCGGACAAGCCGTGGAGTGTGAATGTTGGTGGAGGGGAGTAAAAATTTTACCTTTCTGCATGGGATCTGCCTATGATGTATCTAGTATGGAAGATATTGGGAACTCTTGGTCGTTATGTTGACAATGAAAGTATACCTCTCAAAATTATTTTCATCTCTATTTTTGCTTCGAGCTCTGGCACGTCTGCAAATCCCTGCTTCGCTCTGCGAAGGGCCTATCTTTTACTTTTATGTAAGAGTCAGTAGTATTCCTTCTCATTCCAACCTACTCTTTAGTTGGAAAGCATCATGTGATGGAAAGATATAAGCATATATGGCCATTCAAATATATTTGAGCATGAATTATTATTATTGACATTACCCTTGAGGTAAAAGGTTGGGAGGCGAAACATTAAGCCACTATCTTTCTCTGTGTTCGATGAATACTATTTGTTCTAAAAATATGCTTTGAGTGGTAGCAATCATGGAAGACTAAATGATAGTTGAGTATGTGAAGTTTGTGGAATCAAAGCTCTGACATAGACTCTTCCTGAAAATAAGATGAATTGTAATTGTTTGATGACTAATAAAACGGTTTGTTAGTTTTCGAAAGTTTATGATCTATACTTTAACATGTGAATAGTTTGTTACTTGATCATGCAAAGTTTTATGATATGAGCTACTGTTATGACATATAATGATGCTAGAAAAGGTGATTGAAATTATCATTGATCAAACTTGTGCACCTGCTAGCGTTCACACTTCATAAATCATTCTTTTATCATTTACCTACTCGAGGACGAGCAGGAATTAAGCTTGGGGATGCTGATACGTCTCCAACGTATCTATAATTTATGAAGTATTCATGCTATTATATTATCCATCTTGGATGTTTAATGGGCTTTACTATGCACTTTTATATTATTTTTGGGACTAACTTATTAACCCAGAGCCCAATGCTTATAACCCACAAGTACAGGGGATCGCAACAGTTTTCGAGGGTAGAGTATTCAACCCAAATTTATTGATTCGACACAAGGGGAGCCAAAGAATATTCTCAAGTATTAGCAGCTGAGTTGTCAATTCAACCACACCTGGAAACTTAGTATGTGCAGCAAAGTGTTTAGTAGCAAAGTAATATGATAGTGGTGGTAACGGTAATAAAAGTAAATACAGCAAAAGTAATGTTTTTGGTATTTTGTAGTGATTGTAACAGTAGCAACGAAAAAGTAAATAAGCGTAAACCAGTATATGGAAGGCTCGTAGGACTGGATCAGTGATGGATAATTATGCCGGATGTGGTTCGTCATGTAACAGTTATAACATACGGTGACACAGAACTAGCTCCAGTTCATCAATGTAATGTAGGCATGTATTCCGTATATAGTCATACATGCTTATGGAAAAGAACTTGCATGACATCTTTTGTCCTACCCTCCCGTGGCAGCGGGGTCCTATTGGAAACTAAGGGATATTAAGGCCTCCTTTTAATAGAGAACTGGTACAAAGCATTAGCACATAGTGAATACATGAACTCCTCAAACTATGGTCATCACCGGTAGTGGTCCCGATTATTGTCACTTCGGGGTTGCCGGATCATAACACATAGTAGGTGACTATTGACTTGCAAGATAGGATCAAGAACACACATATATTCATGAAAACATAATAGGTTCAGATCTGAATTCATGGCACTCGGGCCCTAGTGACAAGCATTAAGCATAGCAAAGTCATAGCAACATCAATCTCAGAACATAGTGGATACTAGGGATCAAACCGTAAAACAAACTAACTCGATTACATGATAAATCTCATCCAACCCATCACCGTCCAGCAAGCCCACGATGGAATTACTCACGCACGGCGGTGAGCATCATGAAATTGGTGATGGAGGATGGTTGATGATGACGACGGCGACGAATCCCCCTCTCCAGAGCCCCGAACGGACTCCAGATCAGCCCTCCCGAGAGAGATTAGGGCTTGGCAGCGGCTCCGTATCATAAAACGCGATGAAACTTTCTCTCTGATTTTTTCTCCCCGAAAGCCAATATATGGAGTTGGAGTTGGCGTCGGAGGGTCTCCAGGGGGCTCACGATGTAGGGGGGGCGCGCCCAGGAGGGGGGGGGGCGCCCCCCACCCTCGTGGATAGGGTGTGGGCCCCCTGGTCTTCATCTTTGGCGAGGATTTTTTATTATTTATTATAAGACATCCCGTGGAGTTTTAGGTCATTCCGAGAACTTTTGTTTTCTGCACATAAAACAACATCATGGCAATTCTGCTGAAAACAGCGTCAGTCCGGGTTAGTTCCATTCAAATCATACAAGTTAGACTCCAAAACAAGGGCAAAAGTGTTTGGAAAAGTAGATACGACGGAGACGTATCAAGTGCCAGTTTCTGTTTTTCTCCTTGTTTCAGTGTTTCGCAGAAAAGGAATATCAAACAGAGTCCAAACGGAATGAAACCTTCGGGACAGTTATTTTTGGAACGGAAGCAATCCAGAAGACTTAGAGTGTACGTAAGGGAAGCAACAAGGAAGGCATGAGGCAGGGGGGCGTGCCCACCCCCTGGGCGCGCCCTCCACCCTCGTGGGCCCCTCGTGGCTTCCCTGACCGACTTCTTTCGCCTATATATATCCATATACCCTAAAACCATCGGGGAACAGAATAGATCGGGAGTTCCGCCACCGCAAGCCTCTGTAGCCACCAAAAACCAATCGGGACCCTATTCCGGCACCATGCCGGAGGGGGGATCCCTCACCGGTGGCCATCTTCATCATCCCGGCGCTCTCCATGACGAGGAGGGAGTAGTTCACCCTCGGGGCTGAGGGTATGTACCAGTAGCTATGTGTTTGATCTCTCTCCCTCTCGTGTTCTTGAGGTGGCACGATCTTGATGTATCGCAAGCTTTGCTATTATAGTTGGATCTTATGATGTTTCTCCCCCTTTACTCTCTTGTAATGGATTGAGTTTTCCCTTTGAAGTTATCTTATCGGATTGAGTCTTTAAGGATTTGAGAACACTTGATGCATGTCTTGCCGTGCTTATCTGTGGTGACAATGGGATATTCACGTGATCTACTTGATGTATGTTTTGGTGATCAACTTGCGGGTTCCATGAACTTATGCATAGGGGTTGGCACACGTTTTCGTCTTGACTCTCCGGTAGAAACTTTGGGGCACTCTTTGAAGTTCTTTGTGTTGGTTGAATAGATGAATCTGAGATTGTGTGATGCATATCGTATAATCATACCCACGGATACTTGAGATGACATTGGAGTATCTAGGTGACATTAGGGTTTTGGTTGATTTGTGTCTTAAGGTGTTATTCTAGTACGAACTCTATGATAGATCGAACGGAAAGAATAGCTTCGTGTTATTTTACTACGGACTCTTGAATAGATCGATCAGAAAGAATAACTTTGAGGTGGTTTCGTACCCTACCATAATCTCTTCATTTGTTCTCCGCTATTAGTGACTTTGGAGTGACTCTTTGTTGCATGTTGAGGGATAGTTATATGATCCAATTATGTTATTATTGTTGAGAGAACTTGCACTAGTGAAAGTATGAACCCTAGGCCTTGTTTCCTAGCATTGCAATACCATTTGTGCTCACTTTTATCATTAGCTACCTTGCTGTTTTTATATTTTCAGATTACAAAAACCTATATCTACCATCCATATTGCACTTGTATCACCATCTCTTCGCCGAACTAGTGCACCTATACAATTTACCACTGTATTGGGTGTGTTGGGGACACAAGAGACTCTTTGTTATTTTGTTGCAGGGTTGTCTGAGAGAGACCATCTTCAACCTACGCCTCCCACGGATTGATAAACCTTAGGTCATCCACTTGAGGGAAATTTGCTACTGTCCTACAAACCTCTACACTTGGAGGCCCAACAACGTCTACAAGGAGAAGGTTGCGTAGTAGACATTGGTTCCACTCTGGCTTGCCATTCAATATGACCCAACAATGGCTAAAATCAAATGGCTTCTTCTCCACCTAGTGATACAACATGGCCGTCACCACCGTCTAGCGAACAACATATGTATGAGCACGAGAATGCAAACGCAAGAAGCATATGCAATGGACGACAAGATGAGGCAATCGAGCTTACGTGAGTTGTGACTCCCATCCCACTTTGAGGGCGTTTGGTCACTTCTGAGTAGTAGCCGACGTACTTGTTCACTTCCCCTTGAATGATCCCCCAACGATGTTGGAGAGATGCCACATTGCGAGTGTCACGATAGGATGCGGCTCCACATACTCCTTTTGCTCATGATACTCCTTCCAAATCTTCGTCCAATAGGTGTTCCCCTTTTTCTCGGTGACGCATATTGGATCCATCATTGTGTCCAACCAAGCTTTGACCAACAAGATATCTTCAAATCTTGAGAATGCCGGACCTCTTGCCTTCGGCGTCTTGGTCTTCTTCTTCTTCTTGCTCGGATTGGGATCAGATGTTGTCCCGACTTCAAATTCAATGGTGGCCTCCAATTCATACACCATTTCGGTCAGATCTTCATTGTCATTGATCATGCACTGGTACGCATCGGTGCTATACAAATGATATTTAACCCCTTTTCGCGATGGCATTTGGAAACGTCGCCAAGTGAGTGTGTGCGATAGGGGGGTCCTTCCCGCACGACTCAGAAATCACCGGGGATAGGCCCTCCTGGGACACATGTTGGGGCCATGTGCGATCGGGCGAGGCATCGAAACCCAATCATTTTCGTAGGTATGTACATCCCACACGGTGAATCCCAGAAAAACATTTTCGTAGGTATGTACATCCCACACGGTGAATCCCAGAAATACATTTCCGTAGGTATGTACATCCCACACGGTGAATTCCAGAAAAATATTTCCGTAGGTATGTATATCACACACAGTCAATCCAAGGAATACGTTTCCGTTCTTATGTACATCCCACACAGTCAATCCAGCGAAAACGTTTCCGTTTGTATGTATATCACACACTGTAAATCCAAGGAATACGTTTCCGTTCTTATGTACATCCCACACAGTCAATCCAGGGAAAACGTTTCCGTTCGTATGTACATCCCACACAGTTTTATGTGTAGGCTCGTGTGTGAAATGTGTAACTATCACACACGCTCTGCCTTGGTTAACTGTTTGCTTTTATCAACTACATCACACATGATTTGATGAAGAAAACTGTGTGGCATTGGGCTATCCATCACAAGCGCTTTTACTGCTAGAACAGTTTGCAAAGTTTCATGACACATTTAGCAGGTTTATTAGTTTACAATTAATAATTCCTGTATTACGCAAATTCACATTTCATATCGAACAACTGTTTGCCAATTTCATATCAGGCACATAAATATATTTTAACATCACAGTACGATAGCTACCTGAAAACAACACAATACAACATATAGCTAGTTCAACTTCATAAGAACAATATTTGAACAATATATACATTTCCCTAATTGAGATCGTCTAGGCACGTCTTATCCACCTCTGCTTTTAGTTTAGTAAGAACCTGTTTTGCAATGTACAACTGGGAAAGTGCCTCCTCCTTCGCCAACACCATCTTAGCAAAGTCTGATTAAAAAAATCTGAGCTCATTCTCCACCTTCCTCTTTTTATCCCGCATCTTCAAATATTCTTCAGCGTTGACAACACTTTCTCTAAGCCTACATCTGTTCTCTTCCTCATACATGCTCCAGAGCTTCGCTAGGCACATCTTCCAAGTAAGAACACTTCCGTTCATCCTAAAATATTTAAAACTAGATCAGTAACAATTGTAGGGGGAATGGGTTTATAGCAACATAGAAAATCACCAATGTTTATTTTAAAAAACCGAAGACACATGTTAATTATGACATATCTTCTCAAAAAGATCAATGTGCAAATGAATTAATTGCTACTGAGACAACAACCAAATTCTGGAACATCAGAAGCTATAATTAACTACAACAACTCTACAAGTTCTTACTCATGTACAATAAATTACAAATTGAACATTTTATGAGGAAGGTAAATATAACTGCAACAGCATAGCGACAGTGTTTGGATGACAGCAAATTGATACTAACAGGTGTGTATATGCACAAATTTAGTAACATAGAACTAATAGCACGCCGTCCACTATGTATGCCAAAATTGGGGTAAAGACAACTCTTGTTACATCTCGCACCGGTGCCCTGCACTGGCGAGTCGATGCAGCGGAAAAAAATCAGGGACCCGGACTCTGGAGCACATAGTTGCTCCGATGCCCCGTTCCTTCGTGCCATAAAGATTTAGTATTTTACTGCTTGGCTGCTCGGATGTGTGGACCAAAGCTGGTTGCACAAACTGCTGAAGCAGTGCCAAATAATTTTCTAATGGCACCGCTGATGAGATGGCAACAATTTAAGATACTAGGTACAAACTGTGACATTGTCTTAGGATCCATTTGGTTGAAGATGTGGTATGAATGAGTTGGGACCGTGACAGTGTATGAATCACATCTAACAAATGATTTGTAACAATGAAAGGGGGTCTAACCTTCTCTGCACATGCCAGAAACTTCCTCCCACTGTCCACAGATTCAAACGCAACTGGCTTCACGCATGGAGATTGATGGTGACAACGAGCAGATAGATCTTCAGCCACCCCGCTCCATTCGTTGCAACTGATGGTCCTAGGGAGCTACAAGAGGAACAAATGACTCAAATCGACCGCCGGGTTAAAATCCTTCATTCCAAGTCATAGCCCGAGAGAGAGAAGAGAGGCATACCCTGGTGGTGAAGGAGTCGTCGTCGGAGGAGGAACCGCTGGAGAGGTCATTGAAGAAGACCATGGCGACCCTGGCGGTAGGATGCGAGACAACGAGAGCGAGGAAGCGGCTATAGCTTAGTAAGGAAGGAAGGAAGGAAGAAAGGAGGAAACAGGGGAGATGTGACTTGTGGTCGGGGAGAAAAGGGGGTGGGGGAGGGGGGAGGGGGGCGGGGTAGATATTTTGGCGGTAGGCCAAAATTTTGGAAACATGGAGGAAAACTTTGTGCGCGGTGCCGCCGGACCATTCACTTTGAACGATTGGGTGCATCGCAAACGATTCTTCTGCTTTACGTGCATGGGATGAGTTTGATAATTCAAATTTTGGTGGAAATTTCCCCAGGTACATCATTGCATAATTTAACATCGCTTGCTAATTTGGGCACACAAAAGAGAGTACAACAGACAGACCACACTTACAGAATCGAGCAATTTTAGTAATTAAATAGAGCCAGTTGACCTAAACATTACTCTAACAAAAGACAAGCATTAAAAATAAAGCCTAAGTACGCATAATTTTAACAAATCCGCCGCCGCGCCGGCCAATGCATCACCGGTATGAGATGTGACGTCGATGACTTGTCCTGGCGACATGCCGCCGTTGGTGGACTCCGCGTCCCCCTGCTGAAGTCGACCGCGTCCTCGTCCTCGTCCTTGGCGCCGCCCTCAAGGTTGTAGTACTAGTAGTAGTGGCTGCGCTAGAGCTCGCGTTGGTACTCCACCGCCGATTCCTCGACGGACAGACTCTTATCTACCTAGACCTCGGCCACGCGCAACTCCTCCTCCCGGCGCTCCTCGATCTCCGTCGCCTCCTGCATCTCCAGCTCCCGCTCGGCGACCTCATGAGGAAGCATGTGCTCCATGGCCACTGCCGCCTTTTTGAACGTGGGTTGCATGCTGGAGTCCAAGGTGGCCTGGAATATCTTGGCGTGTGCATCCTCGATCTTGGCGTGGATGGCCTCGACCCGGGCCAGGGCAACATCGGCGGCATGGACGGCAGCTTGAGCACTCTCGGCGTTTGCGCGCCGCCGTCGCGGCACTTCGCTGCGGCCGTCTCGGCTGCTGCTGCTGCCTCATCTGCCGCCGCGGACGCCTCTCGTGAAGCGAAAGGCTCAATGCGGATGCGGCGGCACTCTCGGCGTAGGCGGCCGCACACTCGGCACAGGCAGCGGCGCTCGGGGGGGGGGGGGGACGCGGCCATTGTACGGGCCTTCACGAAGCGTTTCCACGGCATCATCTTTGCAAGAAGGGGGTGCGGGAATGGGGATCGGGATTCGTGGATTCGGGGGTTGCCGGCACTTGAGCAGACGAGCCGGCGAAGCTTAAGGAGGGAGACTTAAATAGACCCAGATATTTTCATCACAAATTGTTCCTACAAAACAACTTTGTGTGATGTTGTAGATATTTTTTAATAGCTGTGAAAGACGAATTTGGAGTAAAGTGGCAACGGATGGTGTTTTAAATGCATGAGAAATTTTGTAGTACTAATACAACTGTCATGTCAAATTTTGGAAAATTTTAGGGGTTATTTGACCTTTTAAGACATTTAAGTAATTTTCTAGCCATTAATTGACTGTAATTGAAATTTGAACTACATGTACATGCAACGGCTAACCATAACGATTAGAAAACTCATATTTTGTGTATGTGCGATTTAATTCCATGTGCAGTAAATTGAAAGGAATTTTCAAACATATTGGTCTAATGGCTATGACACAATTAAGCATGGAGTGACATGGCATTTTAATTCTAAAAAATTAAAAAAATATCAGAAACACATGAAACCTTGGTTTATGTAATGTCATGCCACCAAGATGATGTGGTAAAAAAAATTGGCATGTTTGACGAAAGTTTGGACACACACCTCTCACAAACCGGAGCAACTCACTAGAGGCTCATGGTTCCAAGAGGGAACAATGCATGTTTGATGACGAACGGGAGATAGTTTCCTCTTACGGCCTTCAATTTTTTTCTACTTCTAACGGGCACTACTACAACTATAATGTGAAATTTTGGAAAATTCTAGGGGTCATTTGACCTTTTAAAGACATATAAGTGATTTTCTAGCCATTTAATGACCGTAATTCAAATTTGAACTACATCTACATGCAACGGCTAACCATAATGGTTTGAAAATCATATTTGTGACCTTGTGTGCGAGTTAATTCCATTGCAGTAAATTAGAAGGAATTTTCAAACATATTGGTCTCACGGCATGGGCACATGCATGGAGTGCCATGGCATTTTAATTCTAAAAAATTAAAAAATAATCAGAAAAACATGAAACCTTGCTTCATTTAATGTCATGCCACCAAGATGACGTGGTAAAACTTGGCATGTTTGACGAAAGTTTGGACACACACCCATCACAAACCAGAGTAACTCACTAGAAGGCTCGTGGTTCCGAGAAGGAACAATGCATGTTTGATGACGAACGGGAGATACTTTCCTCTTACGGTCTTCAATTTTTTTTACGTTTAACGTGCACTACTACAACTGTAATGTGAAATTTTGGAAAATTCTAGGGGTCATTTGACCTTTTAAAGACATTTAAGTGATTTTCTAGCCATTTAATGGTCGTAATTCAAATTTAAACTACATCTACATGCAACGCCAAACCATAACGGTTTAAAAAATCATATTTGTGGACTTGTGTGCGAGTTAATTCTGTGTACAGTAAATTAAAAGAAATTTTCAAAAATATTTGTCTCACGACATGGACACATGCATATGTATGCATGGAGTATCATGGCATTTTAATTCCAAAAAATTAAAAAATAATCAGAAAAACATGAAACCTTGCTTGATTTAATGTCATGCCACCAAGATGATGTGGTAAAGAATTGGCATGTTTGACGAAAATTTGGACACACACCCATCACAAACCGGAGCAACTCACTAGAAGGTTCGTGGTTTCCAGAAGGAACAATGCATGTTTGATGACGAAACGGAGATAGCTTCTTCTTACGGCCTTCAATTTTTTTCTATGTTTAACGTGCACTAATACAACTGTCATGTGAAAATTTGAAAATTTTCAGGGGTCATTTGACCTTTTAAAGACATTTAAGTGATTTTCTAGCCATTTAATGACCATAATTCAAATTTGAACTACATATACATGCAACGCCTAAACATAACGGTTTGAAAAATCATATTCTTGTGTACTTGTGTGCGAGTTAAAAAAATTATTAGACGATGTAAATATCTGGTGTTCAAAAAAGAAAATGTAAAGATCTAGCAAGACAACCGGCCCCCACACGATTGACACTATCTCGCGGCTCGAGGTTTTGTAGGTGAGTGGTGGGGATCATTAATCAGACATGGTTCTGTATTAGAAACCATCAACTATTATGTTCACATACGGATTTTGCTGCGGGAATCGTGTGTAATTCAAACTACAATATTCGTAAATTCCGGCTACCGGCGTGCGTACTGTACCTCTCGATCTAGATTCCGGCCGCCAATAAATACTACCTTGGTCACATCGTCTTGCCTGCATTCTCATCTACACCCTCCCCTTGCCCTCTCTCTCTCTCTCTCTCTCTCAAATCTCTACCATGGAGTCGCCGGTTTGCCCACGCGCCGATGAGGAGTCGCCGCCCCCCGAGGACGCTCACTCGAATAGCAGCGACGAGGACTGCCACGCGCCACCGGACGAGGTTGCGCTTGACCACCCAACTTTGGATTGGTTTTGGGCCAGTACAATCTTTGTCTGTGGAAGTCGCTGCCGCCGGCTGAGAAAGCCGGACAAGTGGCGTTCAAGAAGGAGATGGCGGAGGAGGAAGCCAGGTACCAGGCGGCCTGTGAAGCCCGTGATGCCACCTGGAAAAAGGAGGCGGCAGAGCTTGGGGGCGGGCACATCGTCGTGCCGAGGAGGTGTATGAAGACGGGTACTTCACGAGGAAGGTCATAGGCGCTGGGCGCCTCGTCGCTGCGTGGAGGTGGACCGATAAGCTCCAGCGTGCCACCGATGAGGAGCTTCGGTGGGCGCCCAATGAAATGGCAAGATCGTTCGCGCGCGTCCGCCAGCAAGAGACAGATCGGTACGTCAAGCGCTGCGAGACGAAGGAGGCGGAGTACTGCCTCCGCACTGGAAAGACGCCGCACACCAGGGAGCTGCTGGCGAGCGGCTGCCGGAATACTGGCCCCAAGAGGGATTATTAGTTTTAGTATTGTTCGTTTTTAATTTATGCATTGTACCTAGTAGTTAAGCATCATCACGTATATGTGATGATATTATATATGTATATATATTCTGTGATGAATTAATGAACAATTAATATATATTATGAATTCCATTTTCTATCTGTTTTTTGAATACTAATTTGAATATAGTTGTTATCATCCACATATACAGAATGAAAAGCGTATATACACACATTGAAACAGAACATATAAGAACAGAAAACAGAGTACACACATTGATATAGAGGAATAAACAGAGAAATACTATGATTGCTGTGAATACATAGCTATCTATGTCGAAACGACTCACAAAATAAAATGCGTCCAGGAGACCATGACCAGAATCCCTTGCCTACGGTAGCTCTTGGCTCTGCCTGAACTCGTGCAGGCGTTCGTCCAAGCGGTCGACACGCTCGCGGTACGTCTCGAGCGCGATCTTGAGCTCCAAGTTGGCTATTTCATGAGAGATCACCAACTCGAGGATGCGACGGCCATGTTCCTCTACTGCGCCCAGGTGGACACCTGGGCCAAGGAGGCGGTCGAGCCTACGGACCAGCGCGTTGGCATCTAGTGGGCCGCGGACAAGGCGAACGGTGCCACCCATGCGAACGGCGCGGCGGGCGTCCGGTGCAAGTACGGCGCGACTGGCCTCTGGTGCAAGTACGGCGCTGAGGGCCTCTGCCCACTCCTGACGAGGAATGGGGGTACTGACGGGACGTGTACCCAGCTGCGACGCGTCGATAGCAGGGAAGCATCGATGGATCAGCTCTTGCTGTGCGGCGTGGCGCGCCTCTCACTCTACGGTGCTCCAACGGTCTTGACGTGCGGCGAGCCACAGCCTATCGGCGTGGACGCGCCTAGCTTGCTCTGCGGCACGCCATCGATCATGTTGTGCGGCGAGCTGCAGCCTGTCGACGCTGACATGCCTATCTTGATCCGCGACGCTCAAGCGCCATGAGCCAAAGGTCTGTTCAACCCTCACGATGACGCGCATCACGGCGTCGTCCATCGCATTGCCGGGGAGCGCCTCGTCCTCGACCGGCAGTGGCGCCTGCTCATTTTCCTCGTCGACGAGGTTGGTGGCAGAGGCGGTGCTTTGGTGGGTTGGCATGCTTGGAAAAGGTGGATGTGCTACAGGCTGCGCTTGTCGCCTCCGTGCGTCGCGCGCCATCTAGGTTTATGCGCAATATCGTTGGGTGGCGGGAAACAGGTGAGGAAATGGCGGAAAACGGTGGCGTGTTCATAAAACGCAATCAATTAATGGAAACTTCGCAGAGAAGAAACATCGAGTTAGCACAAGAACTAAATGATGATCAGATGAACACGGACCACACTAGGGAACCCATCGGTGATGAATTCATCAATCGCAAACGATTGAATACCAGCAAGCGTTTGCCCACAACACACACGGCTTATTCCATCGCAAACAGGTCGGATGGATCAACTGTATGCCACGTATCGCACATTGTCAAAAAGTAATGCGGTAGACCTTCTTTAACATGTGTTAAAAAAACAAGGACCTCGAGGTTAAATTAACTCATGGGATGGATCATCTAGGTCAAAGGTAATTTGACCGGGATGACCCATCCCTCAGTTAATTTAACATCAAGACAACTTCCCATCCAGTCACCCATCTGATGGCTGCTCCAGCCTGAGCACACTTAACTTGAGAGTTTTCTTAGATGAGCTATTGGTGGAACATCTAGTCCTTGCTGATATAGAATGCCCTCTTCGCATCCTAATGGCGTACCCGGATGACCGCTCGTAGCCTAATGGCCAATAGATGTTGTGTAGACAGAGCATATCATATACGTCTTATTAGAAGCAACCGTCTGTGTTATTATCGGTCTTCGCATACATTTCTGATTACATACCTGTTTGCCGCGTATCACACACATCTTGATATATTGAACCATTTATGTTCTCTTGTCCCAACGCAAATATTTCATCCGAGTGAACTGCATGCCGTATATCGCACACACCTTGATCTGGCTGACTGTTTCTTTTGTGTTGCCTAATCACAAACAGTTCATCCGAGTGAATCATAAGCCGTATATCGCACACGCCTTCATATGGCTGCCCGTTTCTTTTGTATTTCCACACCGCAAACAGTTAATTGAACTGAACCGTATGCCAAGCATCGCACACGCAACTATAATCTGAACCGTGTTTGATGCATCCTCCATCGCAAATATTTTACACCTTTTTTGATGGTTTTTTACACCAACGTTTGCGATTAATGCATCGCACACAGTTTCATCAAAAGGTCTCTGATTGTAGTGTCGCGTTAGCAGCAACCTCAGTAGCGATGTTCGACAAGAACGCCTCCTACATGATTAAGATTTGCAAGCATTCATCATGAGCGGAATGAACTAGTTGTCTATGCTAAAATTTGATAAAAAAAGAGCAGAGAAAACACGTCGACTCTTGTTTGGTCATTCCTTTAAACATGTTGAGGGCAGCCCAGGCATTGCTGGGGCCCGTGCTCATCCGCGCCCAAATGAGCTGCAGCAAGTCACACACATCGACCGCTGGCATTTGCGTGGGCAGAAAGCTGTCCGAAATGGCCCAGCCGGCGCTCGGATCATCGTGTGTCCCAAGGGGGTCGGACATCGTAATCCACGTAGGCACTTGGAGGGAAGTGGTGCGGGGATCCGGGCGCGGCGGAGGAGATAGCTGCTCCACCACGTCTGAACCTCCCTGCGACGCCGCCACTGACTCCCTCTCACGTTGTCAGCGTCGCTGCAACTTGCGGACGACGTTCTCCGCCTTGCAAGTCGCCACCGACGAAATCACGGCTCTGACGGACGAGGCGGACTGCGTCTCCGTTGCGGCGGTGTGGGTCGGGTTGGACGACATCTCCGGCGGTGGATCGGGACTAGAGGTGACGATTGCGAGCAAGGGTGGAGACCGGCCAGGGTCCGGGCGTGGGAATGGTTGGAGGGCGGCGGGAGGAGGAGGAAGAGTTTGGTGGATTTGGTGCAATTTGGGGTAGGGTCGAGCTGTTGGGTCCGACGTGGCGGGCATGCCTGGGGGCCCCCATATCCGCCCCATATTTGGGCTGGATATGGGGGGTGCCGGTCAGCCCGGGCATTTGAGGCCCATTTAAGGAGCCCGTCTGGGTCAAAAAATCATGATCAAACAGTGATCGGGCGACCCGTCCAGGCATATGAGCGGGATTGAGAGGTCAGGTTGTAGATGGTCTTAGAGCATCACTAACAGATGTCTTATAATAGAGAAGTATATGGTCGCTTATACTTTAACTCCTTAAATTTGCTCCGCTAAAAATTAATGGTATCTAGCCGATCCCTCAAACTTAACTCCTTAAAAAAATGAACACAAATTCATGCAAAATTGATTCAAATTAGTCCAGCAAAATCGATTCGAACTACCAACATAAATTATATTTACACAACTTTAAATGAAATCTAAATTGACATTACATAAAAACTAAGCAAACTAGTTGTTGCCGGTGATCTCGGCCATGATCCTCTCCCATTCCTCGTCGCTGCCGCGATCGCCACTCGCTCCGTTGTCGTCGCCGTCGCTGGAGCAAAGGTCGATGACCGACAGACGGTCCGGCTCCGTCCGTTTTCTTCAACTTGTAGAGCTCGTACTACCAGCGCTCCGGATACCGGCGGCGGAGCTCCGTCATATACTCCTCATCGGCGAGTCCTCCCACAGCTTGCATACGGACGCGACTTGAGGGTTGATGAGTGCCAAATCCGGCAGGTCGGGGCCGTCGAAGGGGGCATTCAGCCGCGCCGACGTGCCGTGGAGGCGCACCTACTGGATGTCGTACGCCCGCGCTGCCTGCACCGCTGAGTGGTAGGAGCCGATCCAAATGTCGAAACACCACCAAATTTGACATGGGCATCACACACTCAAGCATCTTGCATGTCAACAAATTTTTGTTTTTAAAACAATTGGTATTTTTATTTAATTGTTCATCCGCGGGAACATATGAGCTCGGAAGCCAATCGTCGCGTTTGAATGCTACTCCTTTGTAAACTAATATAAGATCATTTAGATCATGCTTTAAATTAGTTTACAAACGAAGTATAAACTATTTTAAATTGTTGTTTAGGTTAGTGAGCACATATTGAATTATTTGGCACCTGTTGCGACGCGAGATTACAAGCACCGAGAGAACCTTGCCGATGGTACAATAGATGTGCCGCCGACCGGGAGAATGACGTCACGGAAAGTTAAAGAAAAGTTGTTGGCTATTGGAGAGGTAAGATATTTTCCAGGTATCTTTGGATCAATTGATTGCATACATTCGCAATGGAAGAACTAACTCCAAGTTTTATGCGGAATGTACCAAGGTCACGTCAAAGATGCCATCATCATACTGGAAGCAGTGGCATCACATGATTTATGGATTTTGCATGATTTCTTTTGAATCTCGGGTTCTCACAATGATATCAATGTGATTCAATGATCTCCCTTGTTCAGGAGGCTTTGTAATGGAGAATTGTCATCGTGCAACTACATTGTCAACGACCGTGACTTAAACATGGGATACTATCTTGCCGATGGCATCTATCCTCAATGGTAGAGTTTGTAAAGACCATATCGGGACCACAAGGCAACAAACAAAGACACTTTGCAACAATGCAGGAACAACAAGGAAGGATGTGCAGGGGGCATTCGGAGTGCTTCAAACTCGTTGGGAAATTGTTCGTGAAGCTTCAATGATGTGGGAATCAAAACTTTATGGCAGCTGATGACATGTTGTATTATTAGTCCAAACCAATGATTTCGAAGCGCCTGGAGAACAAGTGCAAATCCCGGAAGATCAAAACGCAAATCAGCTTATGAATTTTCTGCAGAATCATCAGAATTGTTGAGATCATCAGGTACATGCACAGCTATTCAATGACCGAGTGGAGCATATGTGGACTCACAAGAAAACCAAAGAGCTAATGTTTTAGTAGTGCACTTATAATATCAATTTTATGTAAGAACTATGTATTTTCACTACCAACATTTGTTATGTACGTGCGACATTGGCGTGTATGATGGACGTGCATGGATTTGCACGTATTTGAGAGTGCGGATTTGAGGAATGCGGCTGTCGGTCAGGACATATGAGGGGCAGTCCGACTATGTCAGCGGGCGTGTCCGGGCGCATCCGCGGACGTATAGGTGGTGGATTTGCCAAGTCTAGTTGTGGATGCTCTTCGAGCCAGGCGTTCTGAATCTATAACCCCCCATGCATGCAATCAATTGATGCGAGCATTTCTAGAAAACCTCTTGCATCTCCAATAGCCAACAACTTTTATGTGTCATGCATATTTGGTTCTCTCAGATACTCAACTCCGAACACCTGCATCACGATACGGGCAACCTGATAGTAGTCTTCAAGCATGTGCTCTTTCTCATCCAGTCCATCTCACCAATGGCATCGGCAGCGGTACCATGCAAGTGGAAACATCCTCAGAGCAGCCGTGCATTTCTGCTTAGCAGAGAAAGAAAGTTTGCCGCAACAATCTCTAGTGAGCTTGAAGTAGTCATCATGTGCCTCTACTCCCTCCACAACGTGCAAAAACAATGATTTACACATACGAAAACGGCGATTGAGCCCTTGAAATTGAGAATATGCTCCACCTGCCGGTCAATTTTCTCTTGCATGATCATATCCACTTCTTCGCCCAAATCCAACGAATCAAGGAACTCATCTTCAATCAATTATCAAGCTCCGTTGGTCCATACGCCTTGTCCAACGAAACATCAGAATCCATAGTTTCCCCTACAGATAAATCACAGAAAACATGGTCGGACAATGTGTTGAACACATCAAGGGCGAGGTGTGTCCCGAAAGTTGTTAAACTTACCGCGATGGCGTCCGACCTAGTGACGATATCCGCGGTTGTGAGCACATATGGGGGGACTACGGTGCCGGTGTTGATGCAGATCGAGGCTCGAAACGATGGCGAACAAGCGGTAACCACTTGAGCCACGAGGCGTCGACAAGAGAAGGAAGAAGAGAGGAGAGAGCAAATGAAATCGATAGGTCGCAGATAGATTTGATGGAATTTATGGTGGGGTCAGGTGTCGGGTCCTACGTGACAGACGTGTCCAAGCCTCCCCATATCTACTATACATTTAGGCTGAATATGAGATGTGTCGGTAGACGTTTGAGGCCATTTGAGACGCCCATCTAAGTCATATTTTTTATCCATGAGTGACCGGGGGCGTTCGCCCTCATGTTTGAGGGGGAGGGGGTTTGAGCTGCACA
Source organism: Aegilops longissima (assembly GCA_021605205.1). Classification (NCBI taxonomy): domain Eukaryota; kingdom Viridiplantae; phylum Streptophyta; class Magnoliopsida; order Poales; family Poaceae; genus Aegilops; species Aegilops longissima. The sequence continues at coordinate 648,115,842 of CM038682.1, read as the reverse complement.
GTTGTAGATGCTTTAATACCTTCACGAATAGCCTCTACAACCAAAGCATGGCTGCTAACCGTGCCATACAGTGGGAAGCACTTCTCTATTTTCTTTACTCAGTTGCTTAAAATCGAAATGAACGAATAGCGCCATCAATGAAAAACTAGTATTCTCATCTTTCTAGTACTTACCGGTGAAACAAAGTTGCCTTAAGAAGGTCATTCTTCCAAAAATGCAAAAAGGAGTAACTCATAAGGACATCTTCAACGCAGATCCATAAACCGCCTACATACGTCTGGACCATGTGCGGTTCAGACTTGTTGTGCCATCCAACACGGGTCTGTATCGGTCCGCTCGACGGTCCGACATACTTTTCCCCGCAAACTAAAGACCGGGTGGGGGAGCTTTGTGGCCGTCCAGATGGCTGCCATGCTCGTGTCTATCTGCCCCGGCCCACTGAAAAACCTGGCTCGCACCCGGGTGCGTTTCCACCCGGCGTCAGCTGCCCACATTCACATTGATCCCGACACAGAATGGACGTGACCATTCACTGACGCTGACATTGAAGCGGCGCAGCAGCCGAAGCGGCGCCGCTTCGCACACCCTACCGAAAACGCCTCGCCGCATTCAAGCGGCCTGATCGCCACCTTCCTTCATTAAACCCGCGCTTGTGCTCAGAAACCTACTTCGGCCACATGATCATCTGTGGGCCGCCTGTCATTAAACACAACATCGGTTGGCTTCCGCCGTCCGCCCGCTATTTAAAAGGTGCCAGGCATAGGCAAAACCCGCACCACACTCCGTTCCCATCTCCTCCTTGCACCGTTTTCTCCACAATCTCTATGGCATTCAACGAGCAGGAAGAGGAGTTCTCCGGCATAAAAGTCGGCTGGGTGGCTCGTCGAGCCTGCCAGATGCGAGCCAAGAACCTCTCTGGTCCACCACCCTCAATGCTCCAAGCTGCCGCAGGCCAGCTCGCGAAGGAAGAAGCTCCAAGTCGACGCGTCATTCAGCAACTCACCGCTCCAAGCCCGCTCAACGAGGAGTGATGAGTTGCTCTAGGCCGGCATGCGGGAGAGCACGGGCATCCATGCTGCCGTGGACAACGCCCTGTCGAACCGCTCCTCCCGTGCCTGCGACCGCGCGATCCGCTGTGAACGTTCGCGTAAGCACGCCCCGCGGGTGGAGAAAGAAGTCGGCTTCGCGGAGATTGACGAAACGGTGGTCATCACATCCTTGTCCGCCGCCATCATCGAGGAGAAGAAGAGCATGGGAGGTCGTCGCCGCTTCGGTCCCATGAAGGCCACCACCGAGGCGGCGCCGGCGTACACAGCCGGTGTTTTGCCCGGTCACCGTCGCCATCTTCCCCTCCGGTTGAAGCACATCCCGGCGGTTGCACTCAAATGAGCGGCGCTGCCGAACATGGGGAAGCGAGCCGCCCTTTGTGCTGAAGCACAGGGAGGAACCAACAGCGAAAATATCCTCAATAACTATGACATCGATTTTGAGGAGTATATAAAGGCAGAGCCGTCCAGATGCAGTGGAAAGGCGGTGCCCAGAGGCCACGTGCCCCTGGTCGTGCCAACATCCCACGTGGGGTATGTGGGGCCCCTCTGGTGGGCTCAGTTGCCTCTGGCTCCATCCTCCCTTGAAACTTCGCGACACTTTTTTTTGTTGTTTTTTTTGTGCTCGTAAAATTAATTTTCCTGAAAAGTCAAAAACTAGCAGAAAACATTAAATGCACTTAACACCGAGTTAATAGGTTAGTTTAAAATAATAAAAATTGATGTCAAAACTATGCAATTATGATACATTTGAGGCACATCACCCCTCCCCTCTCATTTAGAACGGTATGGCTGACACCTCCCCTCGATGCGTGTATCTCACTACACCCATTGTGACCCGCAATCGTCATGATGTCTATCCAGAAATAAGAGAGGAGTGGATGGCTGAGCCTCCTCAGAGCTCAGAGCTTCTCGGCCGTTGGATCTCTCCCTTGATGCATTTCTGGCCGTTGGATCGTGAGATGGATCGATCTGGGTCGTTGGATCTCAGATGAAACGATATGGGCCGTCGAATCGAGGCTGCCCTCCAGTTTTCATGCCACCGCCTGTAATTACCATGCCCCACCGAGGGCATTCTTGTCTTTCACACATAGACCTATAAAATCCAGCACATCCGTGGTGGAACCCTAGCCGCCTATCTCCCTTCCCTCTCTGTGCTCTCTCATCTCTCTCTCCCTCGCCTCTCTCGCGCCGCCGTCGACATGAGGAGCGCAACGCGCCGTCTCCGCCCCATGTTCTTCCTGTGCCCTCCCTTTCTCCAGCCCAAGCCACGACCACACCTCCGCGCCTGCCTTCTCCTCATCGCGCCTGCCTTCTCCTCATCGGGAACAGGCAGAGGAGGAGGAGCGCGGGCCGCAGAGACGACGAGGTGGCCGAGCTGCCTGTGGTGTCGTCGCCGTTCCTCACGACTCAGCAGGAGGTATGTCGGCCGCAGGAGGAGTGCGTGCTGGGGATGTCGCGGGCCAAGGGCCGCTCGCCAGCGCCACCCGCTGACCGTCATATCTGAGCGCAGCCTCTTCGACGACCTCCCGTGCACGCCACCGCTGGCGACGGTGAGGACCTCGCACTCTGTTCCCCGGGGACATCCACTATGCACCGTTAGTTCGACCAAGGAGCGACAGAGGCAGAGGCGTAGGGCGACCAGCGCCCCACGCAGGCACTAGATGCGGCGCTCCTCCGTCTCTCCTCCTTCTACGTCTGCTGCAGGTACCCCTGTCGCTCGTCCTTCTCCTCCATCACCGCGAGGGGCTTGGCTGCAGTTCTACTCCAGGTCCCCCCTCCCCCCTCTCTCTCTGACCGCCGCTCCCCCCTCCCCCCTCTTGGCTGCAGGAGACAAACATACGTTGCTGGTCGCCGGCTTGGCCTGCAAGAGGATGCTCTCCTGCTCTAACTTGCTCACATGTTAGTGTTTCACCAATGAAGATGTATATTCAAGGTAGATTTCTGGTCTGTTAATTTACCATTGGGTTTGTCCCATATGCATATGCGTGCTAATATGGATTTTTGGTAGCAGCCTCTGTCTTCATAAACAGCAACTCGTCCTCCCTTCCCCTTGGGACCTGCTGGTTGTGGAGAAGTCTGAGGTGAGATGCTATGTGCCCAAATTTCCTTTTTTTGTCAATTATTAGGTGTCATGTCCCTGTTCTTGCCTAGGCATGAATGGTTGTTTCAGTGATTTGTAGAGAACTCTCAGGTCAACAAGTAATTGTGTTGTTTACGAAGATGCAGACTTGCATTTGCTGGTAGCTTCACTAGCCGAACATACTTTTTAATCAGTCTTTTTGAAGCCCCTCCGCTAAGATCTTTTAGATTTGAAGTGATTAAACTTTGGTAATGAAACCAAGTACTATCTTGACATACTTGACTCTTTAATTTGGCTTAGCTTCAAATGAAGTGGATGATATACATGAATACATGATGCTTGGTCGTTGGTCGTCTGTGGTGTGCCACTGCCACTCAGAGAGGGGAGGAAGGTGAAGCGGATAGGAGATGGATTTGGGAAGAACAAAGGATGCCATATAGTTTGTTTTGGATCTGATGCCACCGCTCTTTTTTGTTATTAAGTAGAGGTAGCAAGGGAGATGGATAGGGAAGAACAAAGGGTGTTATTTATGACAGGCACTGGAATATAAATAGTATGATGCTATCAGGAGACGTAGCAGAATCCATAGAAACTTAATGAAATAGTTAAAATATCATGATGTCAGTGTCACCCAGGATGATAGTGCCATCCTGCAATTATCTCATACTGATTCTTATAGTAAACTGATATGTGGTGCAAGGGATCATACATAGCTGCAAGGGCACCATAAATGCCTTTTAGAGATTATTATTGGAAACTACATATTCTTTGTACCAAATAATTATTTTAAACAGCCAGTCCCAATCGTCTACAAGATCCTACTGTATTTGATATATTTATCATGGTTTGTAAATGTGTCCTCGGATCATGTTTCCTATGTTGGTAATGCAGATTCTGACTCGGGCAGTGATTCTGAAAGCGAATCGGAGAAGGTCGGTAGCGTAGCAAGGCTTGCGAAGGTGCTTTGGCAATTTTTTACTGGGTGATCCTTCGGTTAAGGTCGGTAGCCCAGTAAGTTCAGCTGTTGCTTTGTAGGCGTATTTGATCTGAGTTGATTTCGGTTGTGCAACCAATTGAAGTTAACTAGAAGAACCTATACCAGAATATGTTCTGTCTTTTGATAACCAGCAGCAGATTATGCGGAGCGAAATACACATTTGGTGAACCGTTTTGTTCCACTAGCTATTTTTACTGTACCAGGAAATTTACTATGTGCAGATTCTTCTATGAGATTTTTTATTATTTTGTCATGAAGAAAAATGTTGTGAATCCTTTTTTGTCAGATTGGGTTATTGAGGCGATTGTAAACGCAGCCCTTACAAAAAGCAAAAACCAACATCCATTTTCATTTCTTGTCTGAGAAAAGCTGGACTTGATGCTCAAAGGACCTTCAGGTTCAAACTAATAGGGTCACATTTCCAGGAGTAGTTTATCTCACCCAGCTACTTGAGAGGTTACATTATTTGCTCTTCCACACAGGTTTATTCCTTGTGTAGATTCTTTTCATTGCTTGGCCACGGTTTATTCCAGGAAAGCACATCAAAATTTTAGATATTGTTGTAACTATTTGGCTACATATTAAATTGTTTGGAAACGAATTGCATTAGAATGTTCAACAGTACATATATAAATAATGAAAGCCATAATTGCAAAAGGTTGTGTTGGTTTGGCTTACACTTTACTGTTAATTTGTTCTGTAATGTGCCAAATTTCTTTGCAGGTAACAGAAGATAGTTTACTGTCGATTGAGTCCTTTATATTCTGGCGGAGTTACTGAGAAAGGAGGTAAATGAAGCGCTAACTATTACTAGCAAAAAACAATGTGGAGTTGCAGTTCCATGTTGTCGTCATCATTCAGGGATGGACGACGAGCAGCTGAGTTTGTTGCCATTGGATTCATTAAACGGCAGGTCCATATGGTTGGCTTTTGCACTGTGGACTTTGACAAGGTATAGTAGATGTACTAATAGTCTGATACATTTCTTCAACCTCGGCGCTTTACACGTTCGCTGTTTACTTCGATTGATGGCAGTTCATTTTTTTGACTTGGTGAATGTTCTCATGGAACTGAAAGTTTCCATAAAAGATGGATATCTTCATGCCTTACTTCTCTTGCGTAGATTGGATACTAATTTTCAGGTGTTCAGGGAAATATTTTTGAACTGGTACATTTACATTTGTTTGTAGCATACTAAGTTAATCTAACTTGGCTTGAATTCCTTGATGTTTACTTTAGCCTGCATAAAGTTGGTAAATGACAGTCTTTGCTTCAATTTTCCTGATTCGGCTAAGGCAGGAACTATCATATGATGATATTCTCCTCATATTATTTTCTTTGTTCTCCCTAATTTTAATGCACTACAGAAGGTTGGTTGTCTCCTCACAGATTTTCAGACTGTTGATGGGCAAAACGTTTCTATGGAACACAATTATTACAACACCAAGATCAGATGCTCGGATAGTTCTTGCTATTGCTTCTTTAGGGGTCACACCTTTGTTATTTCCTCGTGGGCGAACAGGCCATTCTTGCTGACACCCGATGTTCTGTGTCAAGGGTTCCCCAGATGCGATTTTTGCTTGATAAAGCTTGCTTGGTCCTGTGGGATGAAGCTCCAATGGTGCGCTGACACTATTTTGAAGCTCTTGATAGAATTTTCAGAGATATACTTGCAGTATATGATAGCTCAGGGTCACTCTTCCTTTAAGAGCGTTATCGCTGTTTCGAAGCTATTGATAGAATTTTCAGAGATATACTTGCAGTATATGATAGCTCAAGGTCACTCTTCCCTTTAAGAGGAAAGGTTGTTGTTCTTAGTGGCGATTTTAAGCAAGTACTTCATGTTATGCAAGAAGGTGCTAAGACTGGAATTATTGGAGCTTCTCTGGTCATGTCACCTTTATGGAGGCATATCAAGGTACTGAAGTTGCATATAAATATGTCTCTTGCACTTGTTGCCATTGGAGCTTCTCTTGAATCACGTGAGGAATTGGCTGAATTTGCATAGTGGGCTCAAGATATTAACAATGATAATTTGTTTGTTCAGTCTCTACTTCAAATGAAGCATCGACATTGAGCCATGATTCTACTTCATCTATATGTATTCTGGATGATTCGTTACTATTGCCGTCATCGGACAACACAACTGCTACTTCATTTGATCTGTTTTGTTTCTATTGTCTCAATTTATCTGTTTTGGAAAATCTGATCTGTTCTACTCAGCCTAATTTCTTCTTTTGGACATCTGGTACCCATTATGAGATGATTTTGTGCATCTTCATAGGAAGGCTCACTGATCCCCCTTTGTGTTTCAGCTCTACGTGATGTCTGCAAGGATTGAGAAGACAAATTGGTCTAATTGCTTTTGGAAGAGGTGCCATAAAGAATAGAAACCATGATGCCTATGTTGATTCTAAGTATAGTTACTAAGCAAACCATTACTGTTATTAGTTCTTAGTTCCTCCTATATGTTTGAGAAATTCAAATGATGGAATCAATGGTCTATATTTCTTTTAATTTGTGGAATATATATTGTGTAACCAATAGTGGACTGGGTGGGTGCTGCCATCGTGTTTTGTTGTTTCGTGTAACAGGCTGAATCGAATACGAATCGTGTTCTATCAAGTTGGATATAATGTCATTGCATTGTAAATAAATTATTGTGTGCTGTGATTCTTATTTGCTTTTGGTATAATGTTCTAAACCTGTGCACTTTTCCTTCATCATGTCAACCTATCGAATTTGAAGCGTGACCTGCCGTGTTCGATGGTCATCAGGTTGGATATGACCGCACCCGGCAGGGGTGCGGGGTGCGGCAAGCCGCACTTTCCATCTAGTCTCATATGGTGGCAGTCATGCCGCCGCCGCCAAGGAAGCATGAGGAGGCAGTCGTGCTCTTGACTCCACACATGCATATGCGGAGGTGCACGGTTACACTCCCGTCCATCATCCACACCCTTGCAAAGGAGAAGGAGGCGCTTGCCCGTCATTTGGCCCAAGCCAAGATCGAGAAGTGGAAAGCGTGCGATGATCTCGACCGGGCCACCCTGCAGAAGGTGGTCTCGCTAGGGAAAACTGCTACAACGCCCACTTCTATGCTGCACTGTAAGCCATCGCCGACCCCACAACCGTCTATGGCACGATTGTTGCTAATTTGAGAAAAATAATTAAGCCTCCTTTGGTTCATAGGATATAGGAATATTATAGAAATAAAAAAATCATATGAAGTGAGATGACATGCATCCTAATTTCTATAGGAAAAGAGATGTCACTTGATTCATAGGATAAGAATTTTTTTCATTGAGTTTAGGCTAATGTTTTTTTCCTTTGAATGTGAAGGATTGATTTTTTTATCCTACATAAAAATAGGAGTCCATTTCTATAAATCAAAGGGCTTAAAAAATTCTTACAAAATTCATATCTATTAGAATTTCTATAAAATTTCTTCGAACCAAAGGAGGTCTTAGAGCAACTCTAGCAGACCCCGCAAAAGCTGCAAACCCGCAAAATTCCGGTGAGTATACGGGCTCGGCCCAATTTTCTGGCCAGAACAGAGCCTGTATACTCGCCAGGCCCGTAAAAATATTTACCGCGGCCCGCAAACCGCCCGCCCCGATCAGTATATCTATGGGTTCGCGGTGCGTTTGCAGGTTGAAACCCTATCCCCTCGCCGCCGCCGAGCTCCGCAATTCCCACTCCCTCCAAGACATTTCTACTTGGCCGCCCCTTTGAAGGAAATATGCCTAGAGGCAATAATAAAGTTATTATTTATTTCCTTATATCATGATAAATGTTTATTATTCATGCTAGAATTGTATTAACCGGAAACATAATACATGTGTGAATACATAGACAAACATATAGTCACTAGTATGCCTCTACTTGACTAGCTCATTAATCAAAGATGGTTATGTTTCCTAACCATAGACATGTGTTGTCATTTGATTAATGGGATCACATCATTAGGAGAATGGTGTGATTGACATGACCCATTCCGTTAGCCTAGCACTTGATCGTTTAGTATATTGCTATTGCTTTCTTCATGACTTATACATGTTCACGTAACTACGAGATTATGCAACTCCGTTTACGGAGGAACACTTTGGTGCTACCAAGCGTCTGGCGAATCGGGTGATTATAAAGGAGTACTACAGGTGTCTCCAAAGGTACATGTTGGGTTGGCGTATTTGAGATTAGGTTTTGTCACTCCGATTGTCGGAGAGGTATCTCTAGGCCTTCTCGGTAATACACATCACATAAGCCTTGCAAGCATTGCAACTAATAAGTTAGTTGTGAGATGATGTATTACGGAACGAGTAAAGAGACTTACCGTAACTAGATTAAACTAGGTATTGGATACCGACGATCGAATCTCGGGTAAGTAACATACCGATGACAAAGGAACAACGTATGTCGTTATGCGGTTTGACCGATAAAGATCTTGAAGAATATGTAGGAACCAATATGGGCATTCAGGTTCCGCTATTGGTTATTGATGAGAATAGTTCTAGGTCATGTCTACATAGTTCTCGAACCCGTAGGGTCCGCACGCTTAACGTTACGATGACAGTTTATTATGAGTTTATAAGTTTTGATGTACGAAGTTTGTTGAGTCCGGATGTTATCACGGACATGACGAGGAGTCTCGAAATGGTTGAGACATAAAGATTGATATATTGGAAGCCTATATTTGGATATCGGAATGGTTAGGATGAAATCGAATTTTAGGAACAGGGGTTACTGGAACCTCCCGGGGATGTTGGGCCTTAATGGGCCATAAGGGAGGAGAGGAGGGCCGGCCGGGGCAGGCAGCGCGCCCCTCCCCTAGTCCGAATAGGACAAGGAGAGGCGGCGCCCCTTCCTCTTTCCCTCCCTTTCCTTCTCCAACAAGGCAGAGGGGGAGTCCTACTCCGGTGGGAGTAGGACTCCTCGGCGCACCCTAGGAGGGCCGGCCGCACCTCCCCCTCCCTCCTTTATATACGGGGGCAGGGGGCACCCCATGACACACAAGTTGATCTACGTGATCGTTCCTTAGCCGTGTGCGGTGCCCCCCTCCACCATATTCCACCTCGGTCATATCGTCGCGGAGCTTAAGCGAAGCCTGCGCCGGTGAAGCATAATCATCGTCACCACGCCGTCGTGTTGACGGAACTCATCCCCGACACTTTGCTAGATCGAGTCCGGGATCGTCATCGAGTGAGCGTGTCTTTGAACTCGGAGGTGCCGTGCGTTGGGTACTTGGATCGGTCGGATCGTGAAGGCGCACGACTACATCAATCGCGTTGTTATAACGCTTCCGCCACGGTCTCACGAGTGCGTGGACATACACTCTTCCCTCTCGTTGCTATGTCATCACCATGATCTTGCGTGTGCGTAGGAATTTTTGAAATTACTCGTTCCCCAACGATGGCATCCGAGCCGGTTTTATGCGTTGATGTCATATGCACGAGTAGAACACAAGTGAGTTGTGGGTGATATAAGTCATCCGCTTACCAAAGATGTCATACTTTGGTTGGCGGTATTGTGAGATGAAGCGGCCGGACCGACATTACGCGACGCTTACGCGAGACTGGTTTCACCGCTTCGAGCATTCGTTGCTTAAAGGTGACCGGCGGTGTCTGCTCTCTCACTTTAGTTGAACTGAGTGTGGCTACGCCGGTCCTTGCGAAGGTTAAAACAACACCAACTTGACAAAATATCGTTGTGGTTTTGATGCGTAGGTAAGAACGGTTCTTGCTCAGCCCGTAGCAGCCACGTAAAACTTGCAACAACAAAGTAGAGGACGTCTAACTTGTTTTTGCAGGCATGTTGTGATGTGATATGGTCAAGACGTGATGCTATATTTTATTGTATGAGATGATCATGTTTTGTAACCGAGTTATCGGCAATCGGCAGAGCCATATGGTTGTCGCTTTATTGTATGAAATGCAACGCCATGTAATTGCTTTACTTTATCACTAAGCGAAGAGCGATAGTCGAGAAGCAATAGTTGGCGAGAGGACAACAATGCTACGATGGAGATCAAGGTGTCGCCGGTGGCGATGGTGATCACGACGGTGCTTGGAGATGGAGATCACAAGCACAAGATGATGATGGCCATATCATATCACTTATATTGATTGCATGTGATGTTTATCCTTTATGCATCTTATTTTGCTTTGATTGACGGTAGCATTATAAGATGATCTCTCACTAAATATCAAGAAGTGTTCTCCCGAGTATGCACCGTTGCGAAAGTTCTTCGTCTTTGAGACACCACATGATGATCGGGTGTGATAGGCTCTACGTTCAAATACAAGGGTGCAAAACAGTTGCAATAAAGCCTTTGTTTCGGTGCGAGGCTGTGCGAGCGGTACCAAATCGAGGCAAACTCGAATACTAGATATGACCCAAAAATAACAGGGGTCAAGGTCGGCCAGTGAGACGATGGGGGATAAGCTTCATCGTCGAGAGGGAAACAGCCCATGGATTGGCTAGTTCCTATTTGGAAGGTTGTAATTTCTTAACCGCAGTTAGTTTCTACCCGACGCGAATACTCAGTCAAACTTGACGAGCCTAGCATATCTGAGATATGGCCTCGAACACGGAGACCGAAGGTCGAACGTGAATCATATAGTAGATATGATCAACATAGTGATGTTCACCATTGAAACTACTCCATCTCACGTGATGATCGGACATGGTTTAGTTGATTTGGATCACGTAATCACTTAGATAACTAGAGATGTCTATCTAAGTGGGAGTTCTTTAGTAATATGATTAATTGAACTTAAATTTATCATGAACTTAGTACTGATAGTATTTTGCTTGTCTATGTTTTCTGTAGATAGATGACTCGTGCTATTGTTCCGTTGAATTTTAATGCGTTCCTTGAGAAAGCAAAGTTGAAAGATGATGGTAGCAATTACGGATCGGGTCCGTAACTCGAGGATTATCCTCATTCTTTGCATGGAAGAATTACGTCTGGAAGCACCGCTGGGTGCCGAACTGCTGCTGATGTAACCGACGACGTTAAGAACGTCTGGCGAGCAAAGTGATGACTACTCGATAGTTCAAGTGTGCCATGCTTTACGGCTTAGAACCGGGCCTTCAACGACGTTTTGAGCGTCATGGAGCATATGAGATGTTCCAGAGTTGAAGTTAATATTTCAAGCAAATGCCGGATTGAGAGATATGAAGTCTCCAATAAGTTCTATAAGCGCAAGATGGAGGAAAATAGTTACGTCGGTGAACACATACTCAAAATGTGCGGGTATAATAATCACTTGATTCAACTGGAGTCAATCTTCACGATGATAGTGTCATTGATGTAATTCTTCAATCATCGCCACCAAGCTACAAGAGCTTCGTGATGAACTATAATATGCAAGGGATGGAGAAGTCTATTCCCGAGCTCTTCGCAATGCTAAAAGCCGCGGAGGTAGAAATCAAAAGGAGCATCAAGTGTTGATGGTTAACAAGACCACCAGTTTCAAGAAAAGGGCAAAGGGAAGAAGAAGGAACTTCAAGAAGAACAGCAAACAAGTTGCTGCTCAAGAGAAGAAACCCAAGTCTGGACCTAAGCCTGAAATCGAGTGCTTTCTACCGCAAGCGATCGACATCGAAGCGGAACTGCCCCAAGTATTTGGCGGATAAGAAGGATGGCAAGGTGAACAAAGGTATATGTGATATACATGTTGTTGATGTGTACCTTACTAATACTCGCAGTAGTACCTGGGTATTTGATACTGGTTCTATTGCTAATATTTGCAACTCGAAACAGGAACTATGGATTAAGCGAAGATTGACTAAGGACGAGGTGACGATGCGCGTGGGAAATGGTTCCAAAGTCGATGTGATCGCGGTCGGCACGCTACCTCTACATCTACCATCGGGATTAGTTTTAGACCTAAATAATTGTTATTTGGTGCTAGCGTTAAGCATGAACATTATATCTGGATCTTGTTTGATGCGAGACGGTTATTCATTTAAGTCGAGAATAATGGTTGTTCTATTTATATGAATAATATCTTTTATGGTCATGCACCTGGAAGAGTGGTCTATTTTATTGAATCTCGATAGTAGTAATACACATATTCATAGTGTTGAAACCAAAAGATACAGAGTTGATAATGATAATGCAACTTATTTGTGGCAATCGCCGTTTGGGTCATATCGGTGTAAACGCATGAAGAAACTCCATCTTGATGGACTTTTGGAATCACTTGATTATGAATCACTTGGTACTTGAGCCGTGCCTCATGGGCAAGATGACTAAAACGCCGTTCTCCGGAACTATGGAGCGAGCAAAGGATTTGTTGGAAATCATACATACCGATGTTTGTGGTCCAATGAATGTTGAGGCACTTGGCGGGTATCGTTATTTTCTCACCTTCACAGATGATTTGAGCAGATATGGGTATATCTACTTGATGAAACATAAGTCTGAAACATTTGAAAAGTTCAAGGAATTTCAGAGTGAAGTGGAAAATCATCGTAACAAGAAAATAAAATTTCTACGATCTGATCGTGGAGGAGAATATTTGAGTTACGAGTTTGGTGCGCATTTGAAACAATGCGGAATAGTTTCAGACTCACGCCACCGGAACACCACAACGAAATGGTGTGTCCGAACGTCGAATCGTATTTTACTAGATATGGTGCGATCTATGATGTCTCTTCTGATTTACCGCTATCGTTTTGGGGTTATGCTTTAGAGACGGCCGCATTCACGTTAAATAGGGCACCATCAAAATCTGTTGAAACGACACCTTATGAACTATGGTTTAGCAAGAAACCAAAGTTGTCGATCTTAAAGTTCGGGCTGCGATGCTTATGTGAAGAAACTTCAACCAGATAAGCTCGAACCTAAATCGAGAAATGTGTCTTCATAGGATACCCAAAAGAGACTATTGGGTACACCTTCTATCACAGATCCGAGGGCAAGATTTTGTTGCTAAATTCGGATCCTTTCTAGAAAAGAGTTTCTCTCGAAAGAAGTGAGTGGGAGGAAAGTAGAACTTGATGAGATAATGTATATGTTCCCTTATTAGAAAATAGTTCATCACAAGAACCGGTTCTGTGACAACTACACCAATAAGTGAGGAAGCTAATGATATTGATCATGAAACTTCAGATCAAGTTTCTCCGAACTCACGAGGTCAACTAGAGTAAGATCCGCACTGAGTGGTACGGTAATCCTATTCGAAGTCATGTTACTTGACCATGGCGAACCTACAAACTATGAAGAAGCGATGGTGAGCCCAGATTCGCAAAATGGTGGAAGCCATGAAATCGAGATGGGATCCATGTATGAGAACAAAGTATGGACTTTGGTTGACTTGCCCGATGATCGGCAAGCTATTGAGAATAAATGGATCTTTAAGAAGAAGACCGACGCCGATGGTAATGTAATCTGTCTATAAAGCTCGACTTGTTGCGAAAGGTTTTCGACAAGTTCAAGGGTTGACTACGATGAGACTTTCTCACCAGAAGCGATGCTTAAGTCTGTCCGAATCATGTTAGCAATTGCTGCATTTTATGATTATGAAATTTGGCAAATGGATGTAAAACTGCATTCTTGAATGGATTTCTAGAAGAAGAGTTGTATATGATGCAACCGAAGGTTTTGTTGATCCAAAGGGTGCTAACAAAGTGTGCAAGCTCCAGCGATCAATTTATGGTGCAGTGCAGCCTCTCGGAGTTGGAATAAACGCTTTGATAGTGTGATCAAAGCATATGGTTTTATCTGAGACTTTTGGAGAAGCTTGTATTTACAAGAAAGTGAGTGGGAGCTCAGAGCATTTCGATATTATATGTGGACGACATATTATTGATTGGAAATGATATAGAATTTCTGGATAGCATAAAAGGATACTTGAATAAAAGTTTTTCAATGAAAGACCTCGGTGAAGCTGCTTACATATTGGGCATCAAGATCTATAGAGATAGATCAAGACGCTTAATTGGACTTTCAAAAGCACATACCTTGATAAAGTTTTGAAAAGTTCAAAATGGATCATGCAAAGAAAGGTTTTTACTGTATTACAAGGTGTGAAATTGAGTCGACTCAATGCCCGACCACGATGAAGATAGAGAGAAAATGAAAGATGTTCCTATGCTTCAGCCATAGGCTCTATCATGTATGCAATGCTGTGTACCAGACCGACGTATGCTTAGCAATAAGCTTGGCAGGAAGGTACCAAAGTAATCCAGAGTGGATTCTTGGACAGTGGTCAAGAACATCCTGAAATACCGAAAAGGACTAAGGATATGTTTCTCGATATGGAGGTGACAAAGAGCTAGTCGTAAATGATTACGCCGATGTAAGCTTTGACACCGATCCGGACGATTCTAAATCGCAAACCGGATACGTGTTTTATTAAACGTGGAGCTGTCGGTTGGTGCAGTTCTAAATAAAGCGTCGTGGCGGGATCTACATGTGAAGCGGAGTACATAGCTGCTTGGAAGCAGCAAATGAAGGAGTGCGGATGAAAGAGTTCATTTCCGATCTAGGTGTCATACCTAGTGCATCGGGACCAATGAAGATCTTACGTGACAATATCTTGGTGCAATTGACTTGGCAAAGGAATCCAGATTTCACAAGAGGACCAAGCATATCAAGAGACGCTTCAATTTCATTCGGGACCAAGTCCAAGTGGGAGACATAGAGATTTGCAAGATACATACGGATCTGAATGTTGCGCACCGCTGACTAAGCCTCTTCCACGAGCAAAATATGATCAGCACCAAGACTCCATGGGTGTTAGAATCATTCTTGTGTAATCTAGATTATTGACTCTAGTGCAAGTGGGAGATGAAGGAAATATGCCCTAGAGGCAATAGTAAAGTTATTATTTATTTCCTTATATCATGATAAATGTTTATTATTCATGCTAGAATTGTATTAACCGGAAACATAATACATGTGTGAATACATAGACAAACATATAGTCACTAGTATGCCTCTACTTGACTAGCTCATTAATCAAAGATGGTTATGTTTCCTATCCATAGACATGTGTTGTCATTTGATTAATCGGATCACATCATTAGGAGAATGGTGTGATTGACATGACCCATTCCGTTAGCCTAGCACTTGATCGTTTAGTATATTGCTATTGCTTTCTTCATGACTTATACATGTTCCTGTAACTATGAGATTATGCAACTCCCGTTTACGGAGGAACACTTTGGTGCTACCAAACGTCACAACGAATCGGGTGATTATAAAGGAGTACTACAGGTGTCTCCAAAGGTACATGTTGGGTTGGCGATTCGAGATTAGGTTTTGTCACTCCGATTGCTCTGGAGAGGTATCTCTAGGCCTTCTCGGTAATACACATCACATAAGCCTTGCAAGCATTGCAACTAATAAGTTAGTTGTGAGATGATGTATTACGGAACGAGTAAAGAGACTTCTTGGTAACGAGATTAAACTAGGTATTGGATACCGACGATCGAATCTCGGGTAAGTAACATACCGATGACAAAGGAACAGCGATGTCGTTATGCGGTTTGACCGATAAAGATCTTGAAGAATATGTAGGAACCAATATGGGCATCCGTGTTCCGCTATTGGTTATTGACCGAGAATAGTTCTAGGTCATGTCTACATAGTTCTCGAACCCGTAGGGTCCGCACGCTTAACGTTACGATGACAGTTTATTATGAGTTTATAAGTTTTGATGTACCAAGTTTGTTCGAGTCCGGATGTGATCACGGACATGACGAGGAGTCTCAAATGGTCGATACATAAAGATTGATATATTGGAAGCCTATATTTGGATATCGGAATGGTTCAAGATGAAATCGGGAATTTTTTGAACACCGGGTTACTGGAACCCTCCCGGGGATGTTGGGCCTTAATGGGCCATAAGGGAGAAGAGGAGGGCGGCCAGGCAGGCCGCGCCCCTCCCCTAGTCCGAATAGGACAGGAGAGAGGCGGCGCCTTCCTCTTTGCCTCCCCTTTCCTTCTCCAACAAGGCAGAGGGGAGTCCTACTCCGGTGGGAGTAGGACTCCTCCAGCGCACCCTAAGAGGGCCGGCCGCACCTCCCTCCCTCCTTATATACGAGGCGGGGGCATCCCATGACACACAAGTTGATCTACGTGATCGTTCCTTAGCCGTGTCGGTGCCCCTCCACCATATTCCACCTCGGTCATATCGTCATGAGCTTAGGCGAAGCCTCGCGCCGTGATGCATCATCATCGCCACCACGCCGTCAGGTCGATGGAACTCATCCCGACACTTTGCCGGATCAAGTCCGGGATCGTAATCGAGCTGAACGTGTCTTTGAACTCGGAGGTGCCGTGCGTTCGGTACTTGGATCGGTCGGATCGTGAAGACGTCGACTACATCAACAGCGTTGTTATAACGCTTCGCCACGGTCACGAGGGTACGTGGACATACACTCTTCCCTCTCGTTGCTATGTCATCACCATGATCTCGCGTGTGCGTAGGAAATTTTTTGAAATTACTACGTTCCCCAACACCTTCCGCCTCCAGTCGCCATGTGGAGCTCTGGACGCGGCTCCGGGAGCAGATCCGCGGCGGCAAGCGACCGGCCTTGGCGAAAGCGGCGCGTCCGGCCGGACGGCGCGAGGAAGCGCGGGGCGAGGAAGTGGACCAGCCGCGGCCTCTCGCCGCCGCCGAGCTTCCGCGTCCTCGAGACGGATAAATACAACCGTCCTCGGCCGCGGGATCGTCCTCCACGGCGAGATCTTCATACGCCACGAGCTCCTCCTCTTCCGGCGCGGGCCTTCTCCCCGTGAAGAGGGAGTGGTCCGAGGAGCCGGAGGAGATCTAGTTCGTCCCCGTCAAGCAGGAGCCCGGGGAGCTCAGGAGCCGCGGAGTCGTCGAGCCGGAGGACTTCGTCGCCGATGTCGACGTGGTCGCGGCCGCCATTGCCGAGCGGAGCTTGCGCGAGGAGGCAGAGCGCCGGCGCCACCACGAGGAGCTCGATGACCTCGTGTTCCAGCAGGCAGTCGCGGCCAACCTCGTCGCCAAGGAGAAGGACGACGAGTGGCGGCGCATCCGCGAGGAGCAGAGGGAGAAGTACATCGACCTCGGCAGCTCCGGCGAGGAGGATTGAGCTCCTCCATGGCGTCTTCCATGGTCGCGAGCTCGCCGCCGTGAGATCCCCACCCCCTCTAGTACCAGTACTGATCTAGTACTCCCTCTGTCCGGAAATACTTGTCTTAGAGACTTATTTTAGTTATAGATACATCCATTTTATCCATTTCTAGGAAAAGTATTTCCGGACGGAGGGAGTATGTAGTATGAACTGGTGTTTGTAGTGTTTGATCATGTAATATATGTAGTATGTGATGAACTACTATGGTGCAATTTCTTTCGCGAAACAGTTTTTTCAAATTATGCAGTTTCATCTACGGTTTCTGATCGGCCGCGCTCGTTCTCGACCCGCAAACGAGATTTTCGTCAAATTGCAAACGCGTTTTGCGGGTCGGGATTTTGCAGGGTATGCTAGAGTTGCTCTTAGAGCAACTCTAGCAGAACTTATATCCTCCCCGACCAAAAACGCTTTTGCGATTTAAAAAACGTCTTTCTTGGTCGGCGTGGACTACCGCAGCTTGCAGACCACGCATAATGGACCAAGAAAAGGATATTCCGAATATGCTTTTTACGGGTTAGTTGCTGCGTCGATCCGACGATCTCCTTCCTACCATAAAACTTAAATTTGCAACTCAATTTGATCTAGCATATTGCATTGATTTGACAACATTGGATACAAAAAGCATCACCAAATCTTTGCTAGAATAGTAAGACCAAAGAAAACAAGAACTACAATAATGCATTTTATAAGATTTCCAATTTCCATAACTACTCCCACTAGTTGGACTAATATCTTCTCCATGCATTCGTTGTTGATCTGTGGATTCTTGATTTTGCATTCTTCTTTCTTCATTCGTTGTTCATCTGCGACGGCGGGCGGACGAACTCGCTTTTCAAGATGCGGCGATGCGCCCTTGCTCGGGTGCGGAGAGGCTCTCGACCACTCCATCGCTTAGGCGAAAGAACCGACCACGAAAAACCAAATCCTCGCGCCCACGATGAAGCCGCAGATCAGAAATGGCGACCCGCCGACGCAGGAGGAGGAGGCCTCGTGCGGCGTGGCGGCCTTCCGGCGTGAGCTGCTACGTTCTTGCGGTTCTTGGAATCTTTGGCAATGGCCATGCCATGAGAGGGGAGAGGAAAGGTGGTTGGTGGGAGAAAGCGCGGGATGAAATGTCCCCCCACCAATAGCTTCCGCTTATATGCAGGGTACCGCAGCCGCAAGGGGGAAACCCGCGTTTTCCCGGGTTGGGCTCGATTTTTTTGCGCCTAAAAATTTTTGCGGATGAGGCGGGATGCGGGTCCGACGGCGGATTTTTTGCCCCGGCCCGTATTTTAACGGTTACTTTACGGGTCGATGCGGGATGCGGGGTCTGTTAGAGTTGCTCTTAGAGGATATACGGTTGGATGGCCTGCATCCGCTGGCTGTCCATGAAACGGGACGGTTATCGTTGGATGAACCCGCATTAATCTTGGCCGTTGAATAACAGACTCCGCCCTGCACTCCCCACATTCGTGACATCACTAGCAAGCGAGGCCCCATGACCCCCATGCCGGCCCTGGATTCCCGCCTACACGCTCCAGCTCAGGACGACATGTGGACCCACACCCCGACCCCACCAGCCAGAGACACTGTCTTCCACGCCCAGCCCAGACCGTCGCACTCGAAAAAAAAAAGCGAGGAAATTTTACGCGAGCGGCGAGCCCATCGTTCCTTTCACCGTCTCTCTCCACCTTTCCCTCCCTCCCAGATCTCCCCACCCGCCTCTCCCTCGCTCCCCACCTCGCGCTACAATGGCCGACGAGCCCCTCGACGCGTCGCCGGCGCCCGCGGCCCCGCCGCGGCGTCGGACCCCGCCCCTCCCCCGCGCCCGCGCCCGCCGCAGCCCCAGCCCCTCGCCCGCGGCGACCGCGTCCCTGGTCCTCCGGCCGCGGCGGGAGTCGTTCGAGCACGGGCTCCTGCCGATCCCCAAGCTGGTCTTCCCGGAGGGCACGCTCACGCAAACCCTAGCGCAGCTCAGGGCGAAGCTCGCGGCGCCGGGGCCCGGGCGCGTGGGCACCGCGGCGCTCGCGGAGGCGCTGCAGATCCCCGCCGACCAGGCCGCGCTCGCGCTCGGGACGCTCGCCGCGGTCCTCCCCGGCGAAGACGACGGCCCCGCCGCGGACGGCGCGTGGGAGGCCGACCTCCGCGACGTGCTCCTCTTCCTCTACATCCAGTCCTACAAGCGCCTCGTGCCGCGCGCCCACAAGGACTCGCCGTCCGTCGCCGACGTCTGGCCATCCACCTCCGCGTTCGACGGGTACCTCTCCGCGCTCTCCCCGATCCAGGTCAGGTTCCGATCAACCCCCCCTTCCCGGCCCGATTGCTCGTGGCATGATTGCTGCGTGTTTGGATTGGGGAGCCCCCGACCGATTACTGTCTGGTACATGGATTTGATTTCTGTTTGTATAGGGTTAAGAAATGACAACCCGGTGATATATCCATTACTGAAATGACGAGCATGAGAAACATTTGATTTTCCTTTGCTCCTCAGCGTTACTTTGTTAATCAGCAATACACATGTAGCTCCATTTTTGTGCACTGTCTCGTATTGGTGTATGGTAATGTACTCATACTTCTAGAAACCACTCTTTCTAGCTGCTGGGAGTTAGTGGCTAATGGGGTGTTTGATGATTGTCAATGATCAGGGTGATTGTTAGTTACAGTGAAGTGTGTTATTCCTTGTGCATTTTGGGCCTTTTTCTGTGGTTGATTACACTGTGTTTTGCAGTATTTGACTGGCAATAACGTTGTACTTCAAAATACACCTTTCCTAGCTGCAACTTTACACCACCACACATCTTTTATACTCCACGATCGTATCTCTCTTTATAGAAGGCCATTTTGCCCATTGTTGAAATTTCCTGTCCAAATGCTGTTTTTCTCGTGAACTAAGAAGCACCAACATGGGGATACAGACCACGGGGATATGCGATATGGCATTTTCCAGAAACAGCCAACAAGTATGTATAAATAACTGCAAAATGTTGCATGTAATCAAGACAAAAATATAATTTTAAGATTTCAGATCGAAGTACTACCCCATATCTTGCCTCCCTAGCCAGCAGCTAAAATACATCTCACCCAGTGTCTTAGATGGCATTTGTACCTAGTCAGCAATGACAACAGGGGCAGGTGACGGCAAAGAGGAAAGCCAGCAACGGCCAGCAACAGCTAACAAGAGCAATGCAGATGTGGATGTGAGATCCCGGCAGTGTCCTGGTCCTGGCTGTCGCCGCCTCTTCTCCAGGCGCATGGCATCGTCCACTTAGCGGAGGAATATGGGGAGGAGGAGACATTGTTGGCAATTACAGGGGAAGACATGGATGGCACTGGCCACCGGACATAGAGGATACGTTGCCTGTTGACGAGCAAGAAGATCCCGGTGACGGCGCAGTTGTGGCTCTCGCCTCTTCTCCAGGTGCGGGCTCTCGCACGACTGGGAGATCCCGGAGGGTGGCTGCTAGAAGCAACTCTACTCTAGGTTTAAGCGCATCATGTGTCCCAGCCGTGTCTTCCAAGTATCCCGACCGCCAGGGCATCACATTATTTTTAAATAAAAAAGGAGGGGACACTCAGGGATACGTGTATCCGTATGTATCTCTGTATGGCCGTATCGGTGCTCCAGAGCCCGCGAGGGCCTTTAAAGTGCGCTTTTTACATGCATCATGCTATCCTCCACTCCAAGTATGCAGTTATCATACGTTGTCCAGAACAAAATTTAAAGGCACTATTTTTCATGACAGTGAGTTATGCAAGCACGAGCTTGTGCTATTGTGCTCCTTTTCCACGATTACTATTCAGTTACAATTACATTTTTCTCCTGTTGCCATTACATGCAAAGCACAACCTGCATTTCTTTTGCCTAGATTAGGCAGAGATCCACAACCTCTAGTTTTGTTAGTTGTCAAGCATATACTTACTATTTATTTCATATTGCAGCTTGTACGCAGTAATAGCCGTCGGTTTATGCCTTCGCAAGCAGATGAAGAAGCTCATCAGTTATCTTATTTACAAAAGCATATGGCCAATGTTTTAACTCTTTTGGCAGATTCTGTTGATGGAGAGGGTGATGAATCTATGGTTAGTATCAATTAATCTGTAACAAGTTTCCTTTAAGAAATTCAATATTTTGTGTGACAAAGTTGATCACTTTTGTTCTTTGTCAATAACATTAATGCACTCTGATCAATTCCCCTACTAGAAGGTCATCATGTCAAGCTGTAACTTCAGATCTTAAACAGTGTGTGTAGTAGATGTAGGGCACAATTTTGGATAAAACTGGTAGAATACCGGTAATACTTGCTTTCCTGACAAACATACTACATAATACTTGGTTTCCTGACAATAATACTGGTAACTGAACTGAAAAGAAGGCAGAACTACGTCGTGTAACCCCTGTCCAATGCTCATGGCCACTGAAATCAATGAATTAGCAATTAAGTAATTAACCCAAGCAGTGCAAGTGCATGCACGTCAAAGGCTAGAAGCCTCATCATTCATCAAACAAATAAAGGAACTGGAAGGATCACAATTGTGTGGTGAAGACATTTAAGGATGAAAGTAGACAAGATATCCATATTCCTATGTGCAGTTGAGGATAAGGTAACTTGGGTTGGTCATTCTAGGAAGCACATATGATGGAATATATCTGTAGATTACTTTGCAAATGCAAGGCACTTTTGATGAATCGGATCTTAGATTGAAGGAAGAACAGAGCTAGTTCATCTTCTCTGCAGTACAAGAGATCTTGATATACACCATCCATGGTTGTGTATGATTGCAGAACAAAATTATCCACATCACTGTCATATAGAAGTAAATGAAATAATCTCGGCCGCATTGCTGTGTGATACTCTTACTCTGAAAACTCCCTAGAGTAGAGTAGTATAGACACTAACTGTCATTTGTATTTCTCTATATGCAGGTACTGACAATGGAGACTTTTGAGCACCTTGGGTTCTTGTTGCAGTTCTCCGAAGGAACTCCTTTAAGCCAAGCTGCTCCATTTTTTGCGAATTCTGATCCAGACATGCCTGCTGCTCCTGTTCCGGCTACTCAAGTTCATGATTGGATTCTGCAGAGCATAGCTTCTTCCTTGGAATATACTGCAGAAAAAGCTATAACCAAGGAAAACAATCAACGGAGTGTATCTGATCCTGATGTGGCAATGGCTGATGCTGTCGCAAATACAAGAATCCAGAGCAGCTCATCAACTGGTGCTTCTGTGCAAAACAATCCTGGATACTACCGAAATACATCTTTTGTGGAGGGCATCTCCAAAACTTCTGTTGTCAAACACGGATCTGATATTAAAGGGCATTCAATAAAGGTACCCCATGTATTAGTTTTTAGTAATGTAAATTGATATCAAGGTTTACTGAAGATGGTTTGCTCTGTGATTCATATCTCGGTTGAAGTTCAAGTAACATAAAGTGTCTATTTAAGTAAGGGAATTCCGAAGCTGAGTTTTGCAACCCTTCCTACAATAAAATTAATTCCTTTTTTTTTGTAGGTATTGAACTGCCATGATTCTGTTATCTACATCCTAGCCCCTCTCAAATATGCTACGGTGTATGGATGTTCTGACACGACTGTTGTTCTTGGTGCTATTGGCAAGGTATGTATGCGATGTAATTTTACTATCCATATTTCTATTTGAATGCATCAGGCAACATAATGTTATTCATAAGACTATTGTTCTTATATTCCAATGCATAGTTTTTAAGTTCTGCTTTATCCTATATTATGCACATAGAAATTGGTATCTTCAATTACATAGTTTCAAGCCCACGGTTAAAACAAGCGCTAGGCGTTAATTGTGCGTTTAGCCACCGCCTTGCGCTTTTCTAACCAAAGTGCATGCTTATGCGCAAATGTGCACATTAAGCGCTAGTTTTTTTTGCTATCTCCTAGGGCCTATCTGCGCCTTTTAAACTATGTTCAAGCCTAATATTGTTTCATGCTGTCAGGTGGTAAAAGTTGAGCATTGTGAACGCGTGCAAATAGTTGCGGCTTCTAAAAGAATTTGTATTGCCAATTGCCGAGAATGTATCTTCTACTTGGGAGTAAATCACCAACCACTTATCGTGGGGGACAACCATAAGTTACAAGTGAGTATATGTTTATCCAATTATTATTTTCATCTGATGAAGTGTACACTACCGCATATCCTTGTTATAATAGACAAAAAAACTATATGAACAGTGGGATTCAATTATTATTTTCATCTGATGAAGTGTACGCTACCGCATATCCTTGTTATAAAAGACAAAAAGCTGTATGAACAGTGGGATCAAATTTTGGAAGCATTTAGATATATACGAGGCACAATATGTTATGTTTTCCGCATTCCTGCACATTTGGAGATCAAAGAGGCATCCTTTGGAGCACTCGTGAAGTTTTAAAGTCAATCCTACCAAATGTAGAAGACTAGCATATATCCTGCTAAGTTATAACAGCAAAAGTTGATAATGGGCCTGTATTATTTGATATTTACTGCACATTTCAACAACAATTTTCTTACCTCTTGTTTTAACAGGTTGCTCCATTTAATACTTATTATCCACAACTTGGGGAGCATTTGGCACAAGTTGGTGTGGACCCTAACGTCAACAAGTGGGATCAACCTTTTGTGCTGGGAGTTGTTGATCCACACGATTCATTATCTCATCCTGCAGGGGTTTCTGATGTCCAAGCCGAGTCTGCCACTTGTCTAGATCCTGATCTATTCACAGACTTCATGGTATGGAAATATGTTATTTACCTAGATTATTGCAGCTTAAATAAAGATAAACTAATGAATTCCATGAAAATCTTTGGTTGTTTTGCTGAGCAGATCTCAGTTCTCAATCTATTGGTGTATGTCAACTTGTTGTATCTGATGCGTCCACATTAACCTTATCATTTCCTTGTCCGTGGCAGTTGTAGTAATAACTGAGACGTCATTTTGATATATTTCTCAGTTGTAACTAGTTAGTTGTCACTTGGCAACAGTGAATAACCTGATGCTGGAACTTGATATATTATTGAAGATTCACAATGTTATTTTTTCCATGGTTTCTCACCAGCCAAATATTATTTTTATTGGTTGTGCTGTAGTAATGTAGAATTCATCATGCAATACATTTTACACTGTTAATCTTCTCTGTATTTTTTTTTGACTGATTGGCTAATATCTTTCTGCAGATTCCTAGTTGGTTTGAGGCAGAAGGTCCTACCAAATACAATCCATTTACGTTACCTGAAGTTTACTGGGCATCACAGAGGAAAAAGGTACATCTGCAATCCAAATTCATTTTTGCATCATTTACTCGTTAGTCATTACTCCCTCCGTTCCAAAATAGATGACCCAACTTTGTATTAACTTTGTACTAAAGTTAGTACAAAGTTGAGTCATCTATTTTGGAACGGAGGGAGTACAAACTAGGACAGTTATCTTGGACATACTTGCACACAATTGTGGGATTCTATTAAAGCAGGTACACACTGTTTATTAGATTACAGTATTTATATAGTGGAACGTGGTGCTTGAGTATGTCTGGAGCAGGAAGGATCCGAAATTGTTGTAGGAATTAGTCTAGATTACCCTGAACTTTTGGGGTTCGGTCACTTAACCCCCTGAACTAAATAACCAGGTATTTAGAAGCTCCACAATTGGAGCAAGATCACGTGGATCAGTTCTGCCACTAAAAATACCACAACTAGCCCTTCCACTGGTCAGCTCTCTCCTAACAACTGGCCACAGCTGGAAAATTATTCACTCCAATTCTCTCAACTCTCCCCAACTCACCGCTCTTGCCAGTGGCCAGAGGCAGAAGTCCCCAATTGAACCCTTAACTCTTAGAAAGATCCGCTTTTCAACTCTAAACTCTAAAATCATTTCGGATTGCACAATTAACTTTTTCATTTGAAAATATCTATGTAGTATGATGATTAGGCTTGCAAAGTTTACGTCACCTACACCACTCTGCGCTATCTTGAAGTAAACCAGGCTAGGGGCTTATTTTCTCTGGTTTGGAGCTGTAGGGGCTAGAATATCCTGTTTTTTCAGATTATGGGGTTAAGGCTGTAGCATTGATATTAAGGGAGTAACTTGGACTTATTTCTTGAATGTAAATATGTAATATTAATTTAGTAAGGGTATATATATGTCAAAACCGTTGCCCTTTCCTCAACCACCAATGTTATTTGAATTATTGCTGATTCAGATAAGCACAATGAGCTGAAAGCTTGAAATGAATACGTATTTCCTGGTAGGGTTATGAGGTGCTGGCTTGGACTTGGTGAGTCCAATGTTGTTGGGAACAGTGTGATTAGTTCACTCTCTTGTTATTGTCTGCTGCTCATTATGTAATAACATACTGATATGTTAATGAGTGTATTTCACATACTCTGATATCTTATATATTTCTAAAATTTGGCTTCCTTGCTGCACTTTTTCAGAATGCTTCTCTGGAAGACATTCAAAAGAATATACGAGAGCTGGAGCTTGATGATAACCGGAAAAAAGAATTGGCATGTGCCCTTCATGCTCAATTCAAGGACTGGCTATATGGTAATTTATTCCTTTATTGATATTACTGTGATGATAGATTAATGTTTCATATTTGGTTTCTTTCGTACTTGTCTCCTGCCAGCTTTTGACTTGACGCCCTCTCTTTTTTGAGGTCTGGCAGTTTTTCCTTTAGTCCATGATACTGTAATTGGCTATCTCATGGTAATCCGTGAGAACTTGATTTTCGTGCAATATCCGTTCTAGTTAGTTAGTGGTCATTGAAAAATGATCTTACATTGTGCATTATGGTGTTTAATTATGACTTCAAGCAACGATCTGGCACTGCCTTTTCTGGAGTCATTACCATTGATTTCTACTCCCTCCGTTTTTATTTACTATGCATATTAGCTTTGTCTCAGGTCATACTTTCAATTTGACCAAGTTTATACAAAAAACAATTAACATCCACAATACCAAGTCAATACCATTAGAATCATCATTCAATATATTTTCATACCATATATATTTTTTGTTGTGAAAGTTTAGATTGTTATCGATAAATTTGGTCAAACTTTATAAAGTTTGACTTAGGCCAAAGCTAATATGCGGAGTAAATAAAAATGAAGGGAGTACATATGTGTTTGAAACTGCACATAATGTAGTCATCTTTGTTTTTCTATTTAATATTCTACTGACCCTAACTACTTTCTAGAGAACTGATGCTCTCACTGCTAAAATAAAACAAATTAAAAAAATGGTTCTAGATCCCTGTTTAGGATTCAGGATTAGTCAAGTTCGTAATTTGGGAGACTTGGGACAGGACTAATGCACTTTTGATGCTTGCCATAGTTAGTCCTGGTTGCTTTGTTCTTCATTCCTGAAGTGATATTTAGAATATTTAATACAGTGATGAGAATGTGCTTCTTGGTGCTTTCTTTCATTTGAGTCATAAATTGGTAAACTTAACCAAATGAATATGTATTTGTTACCGAAGTAGCAAACTCAACTATATGACCACCTGGTCCTTATATCTTCAGTTTCCACCATCAGACTTCTTTTCACTGCAAAAATCGTTTCCTTTGCTCTTGAAATGAACTGTTGGGAGTTAACAATTAGGTGTTTTAAATCTTGTGTCCAGCTTCAGGAAATATCCGTCAGCTTTACTGTTTGCAAGGCGAATAAGCATATATGATCTTCATCCGTAAGTGCTTAGGCGCACCTGTGAAGATTGTGCATTCTTTGCCTGGTCCCCTTCCATAGTCCAGTCCTGTCCATCCGACCGCATCGTCCACGCTGACTTCTCGTCGACTGAGCTGATTCAACCATGTAGTGTTTGTCAATGTAAAAGAAATAATGTACTGCCCATTTTGTCTATTAATTTTGATCGGCTTCCCCTTGTGTTGGTTGTGGTTGGTGCAAGGATCCAAATGGGGGTTTGGTAGTTTCATATTTATATCCTTTGTAACATATACGACCATGAAAGCAGTTACTCGATTCTTTAGTGGAAATAAACATTTTTTTTGCTCATCATTTGGCCCATTTCTATTTATACTGTAAATGCACTCTTCAAGATTGGTGTACTGAGTAGGCGGTACGCAAACGTGTTCGCTGTGTATGTTTTGCATTCTGTTTGCCCTGGAGATTTGCCTAAGACTTCTAAAATTGTTAACCACACCAGGCTACATGTTAAGGGCACGTTCGGAGTGCAGGGATGGAAAACAATGGAAGATAAAACTTTGTAGGAATTTGATTTGCTTGAGTATTGAAAACTTTGTATGCGAAATAAAGGAATGCAGAACTTTGCTGCGTTCGGCACGAAGTAGTAGAAGCAAAGGAACGAAGGATAAAAGCTAGTGCATGCAGCCTTCCTCCAATGAGATGAAAATACTTTTATTCGGCCGGATATGCGACCTACACTGCGTCTGGCTTGATTCGCGTGCGTGTAAGGACTTTTTTTAATCAGCTAGGGCAGGCCCTGCATCGGGCTTCCGCCCAAACATTGGGTTCAAGTGGATTTTCTGATTCCCGTAAAAAGTACAGGGCTGGTACACTTTCCTATGGAACAAGTGACGAATGATCCTTTAAAAGAACGCATTACAGTTTATTTTTTCGGACGAAAGCAAGCCTGCAAAATTTCCTGTATAATTCCTGCAAACTGAACAGAGCCTAACGAGTTATATGCTAATTTATAGAGCGCTATAAAATAGACCCTCTGTTCCTAAATATAAGACGATTTGGCAGTTCAAAATTGCGTCTTTACATTTAGGAACGAAGTTTGTACTAGACCAAAGTTGATATCAAGATCTCCATGAATTAAAATATCCATGTGCCATCCTCTTCGGTGAGAATAATGTCCCCGATTTGAATAACCTGTATGTCCTATTTAAATGGCCTTACTAGAGCTTCACAACCTTCATGTGTGACGCTGCCGAAGTAGCAAAGTAGGCACCCGACCAAAATCTCTTTTCCTTCAGAGATGAGATTGATGAAAACGGCAAATTGATGAGATTAGCAAATGCCATATGTATATAGATGCCGATGTGGAAAAAGGAGACACCGAGAATTCAAGTTAATGGTCCATGAAATATTATATCAACTGTCGCCCTCAAGGTTGCACTAGTAGTTCATGAAGCGCCGCTTGGTGGGCGAATGGTTGCAGTAGTATTCCACCAGATCATGCTTACTGGGTGAATGGATCTCTTTGGGAGTTGTGTATCCCGTCAACGGAGTATGAGTGTACTCTACACCGTGAATGCAATCTCACAAGATGGGCTTTCAGCTCAGGGATATACAAATTAGATGTGTTACCAGCATATGGTTGCCTATACTACCATGTTGTGCATATCTAGTCAAGCCCAATTTATTAAGAATTTTGATATGCATTTTATCTCATAAACACTAGTTGCAACTCGAGAAATTGAGCCCGCAGACCCAAGCCAAACCATACAGGCCTAAGGTGAAGGTAGGTTGAAGCGCTAGCAGAGTTTTGTTATAGATTTATGTGATTAGGGGACTGATGACATTCATGAGTTATATGATCGAGTATTAGTCTCATGCATATGAAGTAAAGGTGGTCGGGACCCCAAGCATAAATGACTAAACGCTACTGCATAATATATATGCATTAATGGGCGATAAGGTAGAGGAATAGAGAGTTGACTGAACCTGATTTCTAACAATATTCCAACATGTCATGCTTGTCAATGTAAAATACATAATTGTACTGCCCATTTTTGCCTATTAATTTTGGCTTCACCCTTTGTTGGCTGCGGGTGGTGCAAGGATCCAAACGGGTGTTCGGTAGTTTCATATTTACATCCTTTATAACATATATACAACCATGAATAGCGGTTACTCCATTCTTTAGTGGGAATAAACATCTTTGGCACTTTAACTTGGCTCATTTCTATTTATACTATAAAAGTGCACTGTGAAAGATTGGTATATGAGTCAACGGTACACACATGTGTTTGCTGCGTATCTGAGCACTCTATTTGATCCGAGGATTTGCGCAACACTTTGAAAAATATTAATATAAGCTAAAATTCCTAGTTAATCACACTAGGTTACATGTTCGCAAACTATATGTTAATATAAGCTAAAATTCCTAGTTAATCAAACTAGATTACATGTCCGCAAACTATAAGTTACTTAAAAGTCCCATGCTATTGTCACTCGCTATCTCATGGTAATCTGTGAGAACTTGATTTTCATGCAATACCCGCTCTAGTTAGTTAGTGGTCATATGATCTTACGTTGTGCAGTAGGTGGATAATTATGACTCCAAGCAATGATCTGGCACTGCCTTTTCTGGAGTTATCACTATTGGTTTCTCGTATATGTGTTTGGAACCGTACACAATGTAGTCATCTTTATTTTACCATTAATATTCAACTGACATTAACCACTTTCTAAAGAACAGCTGATGCTCTCACTGATAAAGAAAATGGTTCAGGATCCCTGTTAGGATTCAGGATTAGTAAAGTTCGCAATTTGGGAGACTTGGACAAGGCTAATAATAGTGCAGTTCTTGATGCTTGGCATGATTCTTGATTGCTTTGTTCGTCATTTCTGAAGTGATATTGACATATTTAATACAGTGATAAGAATGTGGTTCTTGGTACATTCTTTCACTTGACTAAAATTTTGGTAAACTTAACCAAATGAATATGTATTTGTTACCGAAGTAGCAAACTCAACTATATGACTACCTGGTCCTTATATCTTCAGTTTCCACCATCAGACTTCTTTTCACTGCAAAAATCGTTTCCTTTGCTCTTGAAATGAACTGTTGGAAGTTAACAATTAGGTGTTTTAAATCTTGTGTCGAGCTTCAGGAAATATCCGTCAGCTTTACTGTTTGCAAGGCGAATAAGCATATATGATCTTCATTCGTAAGTGCTTAGGCGCACCTGTGAAGATTGTGCATCCTTTGCCCGGTCCCCTTCAAGATTGGTGTACTGAGTAAGCGCAGCGATATGCAAACGTGTTCGCTGCGTGTGCTTTGTTCTGTTTGCCCTGGAGATTTGCCCAAGACTTCTAAAATTGTTAATCACACCAGGCTACATGTTCACGAGTTATATGCTAATTGGGGACAACTTCAAGCCACAGCGCTCCCGCTCCCTCCCCTTCCCGACCGGCTCCCTCCCTCTAGGGTTTCCGCCGCCACCGGCGGCGCCCTAGCCCCCTTCCACCGCCTCCGGCCGCCGGCGCTTGCCTGGCCCCATCCGCACCCTCTCCCTCCCCTCCCCTCTCTGTTTCCTGCCCTCGCCGCCCACGGAGGTGGCTGGTGGCGCCTTCCTCTCGGTCCCACCTCCGTTGGATCTCCCCGCCGCCATGTTGGCGGTGCCCCTGCGCTGGCCCGGTGGTGCCGGTGGTGGCGGGGCCTTCTGTCCCAGCGCTCTTCCCTTCCCGACGCAGGTGGCGGCGGTCTTTGCTTGGCTGGCGGCGCTTCGGCGACCAGCGGTGGGCGAGGTGGCGGTGTTGCCCTTGGCGGCAGGGCGGCGTGGTGATGTGCGGTGGCCGGCGGCGCGCCCCCGGCCCAGATCTGGGCCCTCCCGGCCTCATATGGGTCCTAGCGGGCTGACCATTGGCGTGGCTTCGACGTCCTCTGCGTGGCGCGGAGGAGGAGCGGCTCGGACTCGAGGTGGTGGCGCCGACAGTATGCCTTCTGCAGCGTGAAGGCGGGAGCTTTACGGGCATCTGAGGACCCGGCCGGACCTGTGGGCCCATGGGACCGGTATGCTCCTGTTGTCACGTCCGGTCCGTTACCGTCGTTGACGGTGGAGGTTGGGCACTCCCGCGTGCCGAAGATGCTGCTGTCCCGAGTTCCGACTCCTCTTCTTCGTTGAGCAGCCCCCTTTCGCGGTGCCGTGGTGAGACGGCGCGGAAGCTTCAAGACCGTTTTGGCGCAGAGTGGTGGTTTGTTTGGTGGCGTGCTCCGGAGCGCACGAGGTGAAGGTTGGGATCGGGAGAAATCCTTGTCGGCCGAGCCGACTCCGATGCGGTGGTGGCTGAGGATGCCGCCGAACCTTCCTAGAGGTCGTCGGAGGTACCCTTCCTCTCTCCTCGTCGCATACCGGGGGAAACCCTTGGCAGTAGCGTCGTCATGTCGCATCCCTTCTTGGAGGTGTTGATTGGTACCAGCGCTTCGGAGTATAGGAGCTTAGTGGAGGATCCCCGGTGGGCGCGGCGGTCGCGAAGCTTCTTAGTTTTTGTGGATCCGCCGGTGTCGGCATTTGTTTCTTTTCTTTTTCTCTTTCGTTTCTTTTGGTCGTGCCTGTGCTGCTTCCGCCCCAGCACCTATTTGATTGTATCGGTGATGTTTGCTTTGTAATACAAAGTAGGGGAAACCCTATTTCGTCATATGCTAATTTATAGAGCGCTATCAAATACACCCTATGTTCCTAAATGTAAGACGATTTGGCAGTTCAAAATTGCGTCTTACATTTTTTGAACAAAGCGTGTGCTTTATTAGACCAAAGTTGACATCAAGATCTCCATGAATTAAAATGTCCATGTGCCATCCTCTCTGGTCAGAATGATGTCCCCGATTTGCATAGCCTGTATGTCCTATTTAAATGGCCTTACTAGAGCTTCACAACCTTCATTGTTGTTTGTAATGCGTGCACCGGTGGACCCATATACCAATAGCTTTCATGTGTGGCACTGCTGAAGTAGCAAAGTAGGCACACGACCAAAATCTCTTTTCTCTTTTCCTTAAGAGAGATGAGATTGATGAAAACGGTAAATTAATAAGATTAGCAAATGCCATGTGTATATAGATGCCGATGTGGGAAAGTGAGACACCGAGAATTCAAGTTAATGGTCCATGAAATATTATATGAACTGGCGTCCTCAAGGTTGCACTAGTAGTCCATGAAGGGCCGCTTGGTGGACGCATGGTTGCAGTAGTATTCTGTAAAATCGTGCTTACTGGATGAATGAATCTCTTTGGGAGCTATGTATCCCAGCAACGGTGTATGAGTGTATTTTACACCGTGGATGCAATCTCACAAGATAGGGTTGCAACCCAGGGATATACAGATTAGATGTGTTATGCATATCTAGTTAAACCCAATTTATTAAGAATTTTGGTATGCATTTTGTTATGGATTTTAGCTCATAAACACTAGTTGCAATTCGAGAAATTGCATCCGTAGACTCCAGCCAAACATACAGGCCTAAGCAGGGGCCTAAGGTGAAGGTAGGTTGAAGCGCTATCAGAGTTTTGTTGTACTTCCTTTCTCTCAGTTTACAGGGCGTGCACGTACTCCTAGGTTGTCAATTTGACCAACCCCAGGCCCCCGCGTCGCCTAGGGTAGGCGACACGGGCGGCAGCCCCCAACCGCGCCGCCGCCGGGCCCCCCTTCTCCAGCTAATCCCCTCGCGCCGCCGAGAATACCACGGGCGGCCAGCGTCGTGGCGGGCGGCGGCGGGCTCCCCGTGGCGCGGCTCTCTCTCAGCGGGGCCCATGGCTGGCGGCGCCTGCGGCTCGGATCCATGGCGGCGGCCATGGCTGGTGGCACGCGGCGTAGCTTGGCAGCGGGCGGCGCCGGCGTGGACAGGTGGGCCACTTCCCTGGCCATGTGGATGGCGGGGAGGTGGTGGGCTTCGACTGCGGCGGCGGTTCCTCGCTGAATGTTGGTGGCCATGGTGATGTTCGTCCTCGACCCCGATCTACTCCGATCTGCAGCGGATCCGGCCCTTGGTGGCTTCGGTCACCGTTCTGTTGGAAATATGCCCTAGAGGCAATAATAAAAGGATTATTATTATATTTCCTTGTTCATGACAATTGTCTTTTATTCATGCTATAATTGTATTATCCGAAAATCGTAATACACGTGTGAATACATAGACTACAACATGTCCCTAGTGAGCCTCTAGTTGACTAGCTCGTTGATCAATAGATAGTCATGGTTTCCTGACTATGGACATTGGATGTCATTGATAACGGGATCACATCATTAGGAGAATGATGTGATGGACAAGACCCAATCCTAAGCATAGCACAAGATCGTGTAGTTTGTTTGCTAGAGCTTTTCCAATGTCAAGTATCCTTTCCTTAGACCATGAGATCGTGTAACTCCCGGATACCGTAGGAGTGCTTTGGGTGTACCAAACGTCACAACGTAACTGGGTGACTATAAAGGTATACTACGGGTATCTCCGAAAGTGTCATTGGGTTGACACGGATCGAGATCGGATTTGTCACTCCGTATGACGGAGAGGTATCTCTGGGCCCACTCGGTAATGCATCATCATAATGAGCTCAAAGTGACCAAGTGTTTGGTCATGGGATCATGCATTCTGATGACGAGTAAAGTGACTTGCCGTAGCGAGATTGAACAAGGTATTGGGATACCGACGATCGAATCTCGGGCAAGTAACGTACCGATTGACAAAGGGAATTGTATACGGGGTTGCTTGAATACTCGACATCGTGGTTCATCCGATGAGATCATCGTGGAACATGTGGGAGCCAACATGGGTATCCAGATCCCGCTGTTGGTTATTGGCCGGAGAGCTGTCTCGGTCATGTCTGCATGATTCCCGAACCCGTAGGGTCTACACACTTAAGGTTCGGTGACGCTAGGGTTATTAGGAAGACTTGTATGTGATTACCGAATGTTGTTCGGAGTCCCAATAAGATCCCGGACGTCACGAGGAGTTCCAGAATGGTCCGGAGGTGAAGATTTATATATGGGAAGTTGTCATACGGTCACCGGTAAGTTTTGGGGGCATATCGGTATTGTACCGGGCCACCAAGGGGTTCCGGGTCCATCGGGGGGCCACCTCTCGGAGGGCCTCATGGGCTGTAGTGGGCGGGAACCAACCTCGAGGGCTGGGCGATCCCCTTGGGCCCATGCGCCTAGGGTTGGGGAAACCCAGTGGGGCGCCCCTTGCTTGGGGGCAAGCCCCTCCCTGGCCGCCCCCTCTAGATCTCATCTAGAGGGGCCGCCCCTCCCCCTTCCCTATAAATAGGGGAGAGGGAGGATGCACACAACATCCAAGGCGCAGCCCTCCCTCCCAACACCTCTCCTCCTCCGCGTGAGCTTGGCGGCCTCGCTGGAGAATCGCCACTCCATCACCACCACGCCGTCGTGCTGCTGTTGGAGCCTTCTTCCTCAACCTCTCCTCCTCCTTGCTGGATCAAGGTGCGGAGACGCCATCCGCTCCGCACGTGTGTTGAACGCGGAGGTACTGTCCGCTCGCACTTGGTCATCGGTGATTTGGATCACGACGAGTACGACTCCTCAACCCCGTTCTCTTGAACGCTTCCGCTCGCGATCTA
Organism: Aegilops longissima; assembly: GCA_021605205.1. Lineage (NCBI taxonomy): Eukaryota > Viridiplantae > Streptophyta > Magnoliopsida > Poales > Poaceae > Aegilops > Aegilops longissima. The sequence goes on along the minus strand of CM038682.1, from coordinate 648,081,333 downwards.
CAAAGGTATGTAGATGCACTCCTATCACTCGTTGCTAGATGAACTCATAGATGGATCTTGGTGAAACCGTAGGAATTTTTTTATTTTCTGCAACGTTCCCCAACAGTGGCATCATGAGCTAGGTCTATGCGTAGTTCTCTTTGCACGAGTAGAACACAATTTGTTGTGGGCGTAGATGTTGTCAACTTTCTTGCCGCTACTAGTCTTATTTTGCTTTAGCGGTATTGTGGGATGAAGCGGCCTGGACCGACCTTACACGTACGCTTACGTGAGACAAGTTCCACCGACTGACATGCACTAGTTGCATAAGGTGGCTAGCGGGTGTCTGTCTCTCCCACTTTAGTTGGAGCGGATTCGATGAAAAGGGTCCTTATGAAGGGTAAATAGAACTTGACAAATCACGTTGTGGCTTTTTCGTAGGTAAGAAAACGTTCTTGCTAGAACCCTATTGCAGCCACGTAAAAGATGCAACAACAATTAGAGGACGTCTAACTTGTTTTTGCAGCAATTGCCTTGTGATGTGATATGGCCAAAAGTTGTGATGAATGATGAATGATATATTGTGATGTATGAGATCATGTTCTTGTAATAGGAATCACGACTTGCATGTCGATGAGTATGACAACCGACATGAGCCATAGGAGTTGTCTTAATTATTGTATGACCTGCGTGTCATTGATTCAACGCCATGTAATTACTTTACTTTATTGCTAAACCATTAGCTATAGTAGTAGAAGTAATAGTTGGCGAGCAACTTCACGGAGACACGATGATGGAGATCATGGTGATGGAGATCATGGTGCCATGCCGGTGACAAGATGATCATGGAGCCCCAAGATGGAGATCAAAGGAGCTATATGATATTGGCCATATCATGTCACTACTATTTAATTGCATGTGATGTTTATTATGTTTATGCATCTTGTTTAATTAGAACGGCGGTAGTAAATAAGACGATCCCTCATAATAATTTCAAGAAAGTGTTCCCCCTAACTGTGCGCCGTTGCTAAAGTTCGTCGTTTCAAGCACCACGTGATGATCGGTGTGATAGATTCCACGCTCACATACAACGGTGTAAGACAGTTTTACACATGCAAAACACTTAGGTTATTTTGACGAGCCTAGCATGTACGGACATGGGCTCGGAACACGAGACCGAAGGTCGAACATGAGTCGTATGGAAGATACGATCAACATGGAGATGTTCACCGATGATGACTAGTCCGTCTCACGTGATGATCGGACACGGCCTAGTCGACTCGGATCATGTAACACTTAAATGACTAGAGGGATGTCAAATCTGAGTGGGAGTTCATTAAATAATTTGATTAGATGAACTTAATTATCATGAACTTAGTCTAAAATCTTTGCAAATATGTCTTGTAGATCAAATGGCCAACGCTCATGTCAACATGAACTTCAACGCGTTCCTAGAGAAAACCAAGCTGAAAGATGATGGCAGCAACTATACGGACTGGGTCCGGAACCTGAGGATCATCCTCATAGCTGCCAAGAAAGCATATGTCCTAGAAGGACCGCTAGGTGAAGCACCCATCCCAGAGAACCAAGACGTTATGAACGCTTGGCAGTCACGTGCTGATGATTACTCCCTCGTTCAGTGCGGCATGCTTTACAGCTTAGAACCGGGGCTCCAAAAGCGTTTTGAGCAACACGGAGCATATGAGATGTTCGAGGAGCTGAAAATGGTTTTCCAAGCTCACGCCCGGGTCGAGAGATATGAAGTCTTCGACAAGTTCTATAGTTGTAAGATGGAGGAAAATAGTTCGTCGGTGAGCACATACTCAGAATGTCGGGTTGCACAACAACCTGTCCCGATTGAATATTAACCTCCGGACGAGGCGGTCATTGACAGAATCCTTGATCGCTCCCACCGAGCTACAAGAGCTTTGTGATGAACTACAATATGCAGGGGATGGTGAAAACTATTCCTGAAGTATTTTCAATGCTGAAGTCAGCAGAGGTAGAAATCAAAAAGGAACATCAAGTGTTGATGGTCAATAAAACCACCAAGTTCAAGAAGGGCAAGGGTAAGAAGAACTTCAAGAAGGACGGCAAAGATGTTGCCGCGCCCGGTAAGCCAGTTGCCGGGAAGAAGTCAAAGAATGGACCCAAGCCTGAGACTGCGTGCTTTTATTGCAAAGGGAAAGGTCACTGGAAGCGGAACTGCCCCAAATACTTAGCGGACAAGAAGGCCGACAACACTAAAGGTATATGTGATATACATGTAATTGATGTGTACCTTACCAGTATTCGTAGTAACTCCTGGGTATTTGATACCGGTAACGTTTCTCATATTTGTAACTCACAGCAGGAGATGCGGAATAAGCGGAGACTGGCGAAGGACGAGGTGACGATGCGCATCGGGAATGGTTCCAAGGTCGATGTGATCGCCGTCGGCACGCTACCTCTACATTTACCTACGGGATTAGTTTTAAACCTCAATAATTGTTATTTAGTGCCAACTTTGAGCATGAACATTGTATCTGAAGGAAATATGCCCTAGAGGCAATAATAAAGTTATTATTTATTTCCTCATATCATGATAAATGTTTATTATTCATGCTAGAATTGTATTAACAGGAAACATGATACATGTGTGAATACATAGACAAACCTATAGTCACTAGTATGCCTCTACTTGACTAGCTCATTAATCAAAGATGGTTATGTTTCCTAACCATAGACATGTGTTGTTATTTGATTAATGGGATCACATCATTAGGAGAATGATGTGATTGACATGACCCATTCCGTTAGCCTAGCACTTGATCGCTTAGTATGTTGCTATTGCTTTCTTCATGACTTATACATGTTCCCGTAACTATGAGATTATGCAACTCCGTTTACGGAGGAACACTTTGGTACTACCAAACGTCACAACGAATCGGGTGATTATAAAGGAGTACTACAGGTGTCTCCAAAGGTACATGTTGGGTTGGCGATTTGAGATTAGGTTTTGTCACTCCGATTGTCGGAGAGGTATCTCTCGGCCCTCTCGGTAATGCACATCACTATAAGCCTTGCAAGCAATGTAACTAATAAGTTAGTTACGAAATGATGCATTACGTAACGAGTAAAGAGACTTGCCAAGAACGAGATTGAACTAGGTATTGATACCGACGATCAAATCTCGCAAGTAACATACCGATGACAAAGGAACAACGATGTTGTTATGCGGTTTGACCGATAAAGATCTTCGAGAATATGTAGGAGCCAATATGAGCATCCAGGTTCCACTATTGGTTATTGACCAAGAATAGTTCTAGGTCATGTCTACATAGTTCTCGAACCCGTAGGGTCCGCACGCTTAAGGTTACGATGACGGTTTTATTATGAGTTTATGAGTTTTGATGTACCGAAGGAGTTCGGAGTCCCGGATGAGATCGGGGACATGACGAGGAGTCTCGAAATGGTCGATACGTAAAGATCGATATATTGGACGACTATATTCGGAGTTCGGAAAGGTTCCGAGTGATTCGGTATTTTGAGTACCGAGAGTTACGGAATTCGCTGGAAGAAGTATTGGGCCTTATTGGGCCATACGGGAAAGAGAGAGGGGCTGCCTAGGGCAGGCCGCGCGCCCCCCCAAGGCCTAGTCCGAATTGACTAGGGGAGGCCGCACCCTCCTTCCTTCCCTTCTCTCTTCCTTTCCTTCTCTCCTACTCCTACTACATGGAAGGTCTCCTAGTTGGACTAGGAAAGGAGGGAATCCTACTCCGGTGGGAGTAGGACTCTCCCCCGCGCGCCTCCCTTGGCCGGCCGCCCCTCCCCTTGCTCCTTTATATACGGGGCAGGGGGCACCCCATAAGACACAAGTTGATCTACGGATCGTTCCTTAGCCGTGTGCGGTGCCCTCCTCCACCATATTCCACCTCGGTCATATCGTCATGAGTTTAGGCGAAGCCCCTGCCGCCGTAGAGCATCATCATCGCTACCACGCCGCAGGCCGACGGAACTCATCCCCGACGCTTTGCTGGATCGGAGCCCGACGATCGCCATCGAGCTGAACGTGTGCTGAACTCGGAGGTGCCGTACGTTCGGTACTTGGATCGGTCGGATCGTGAAGACGTACGACTACATCAACCGTGTTGTCATAACACTTCCGCTCACGGTCTCACGAGGGTACGTGGACATACACTCTCCTCTCGTTGCTATGCATCACCATGATCTTGCGTGTGTGTAGGAAATTTTGAAATTACTACGCTCCCCAACAAAGGGCATCCGAGCCAGGTTTTATGCGTAGATGTCATATGCACGAGTAGAACACAAGTGAGTTGTGGGCGATATAAGTCATACTTGCTTACCAAAGCATGTCATACTTTGGTTCGGCGGTATTGTGAGATGAAGCGCCCGGCCGACATTACGCCAGACGCTTACGCGAGACTGGTTTCACCACCGCGAGCACTCGCTGCTTAAAGGTGGTGGCGGGTGTCTGCTCTCTCACTTTAGTTGAACTGAGTGTGGCTACGCCCGGTCCTTGCGAAGGTTAAAACAACACCAACTTGACAAACTATCATTGTGGTTTTGATGCGAGGTAAGAACGGTTCTTGCTCAGCCCGTAGCAGCCACGTAAAATTTGCAACAACAAAGTAGAAGACGCCTAACTTGTTTTTGCAGGGCATGTTGTGATGTGATATGGTCAAGACGTGATGCTATATTTTATTGTATGAGATGATCATGTTTTGTAACCGTGTTATCGGCAATCGGCAGGAGCCATATGGTTGTCGCTTATTGTATGAAATACAACGCCATGTAATTGCTTTACTTTATCACTAAGCGGTAGCGATAGTCGAGAAGCAATAGTTGGCGAGACGACAATGATGCTACGATGGAGATCAAGGTGTCGCTACCGGTGGCGATGGTGATCACGACGGTGCTTGGAGATGGAGATCACAAGCACAAGATGATGATGACCATATCATATCACTTATATTGATTGCATGTGATGTTTATCCTTTATGCATCCTATCTTGCTTTGATTGATGATAGCATTATAAGATGATCTCTCACTAAATATCAAGAAGTGTTCTCCCGAGTATGCACCATTGCGAAAGTTCTTCGTCCGAGACACCACGTGATGATCGGGTGTGATAGGCTCTACGTTCAAATACAACGGGTGCAAAACAGTTGCACACGCGAATACTCAGTTAAACTTGGCGAGCCTAGCATATACAGATATGGCCTCGAACACGGAGACCGAAGGTCGAACGTGAATCATATAGTAGATATGATCAACATAGTGATGTTCACCATTGAAACTACTCCATCTCACGTGATGATCGGACATGGTTTAGTTGATTTGGATCACGTAATCACTTAGATGACTAGAGAGATGTCAGTCTAAGTGGGAGTTTTTAAGTAATATGATTAATTAAACTTTAATTTATCATGAACTTAGTCCTGGTAGTATTTTGCAAATTATGTTGTAGATCAATAAGCTCGCGTTGTTGCTTCCCTATGTTTTTATATATGTGTTCCTAGAGAAAATTGTATTGAAAAATGTTAGTAGCAATGATGCGGATTGGATCCGTGATCTGAGGTCCTCATTGCTGCACAGAAGAATTATGTCCTTAATGCACCGCTAGGTGACAGACCTATTGCAGGAGCAAATGCAGACGTTATGAACGTTTGGCTAACTCAATATGATGACTAGTTGATAGTTTAGTGCACCATACTTAACGGCTTAGAATCGGGACTTCAAAGACGTTTTGAATGTCATGGACCATATGAGATGTTCCAGGAGTTGAAGTTAATATTTCAAGAAAATGCCCGAGTTGAGAGATATGAAGTCTCCAACAAGTTCTATAGCTAAAAGATGGAGGAGAATCGCTCAACTAGTGAGCATGTGCTCAGATTGTCTGGGTACTTTAATCGCTTGAATCAAGTGGGAGTTAATCTTCCGGATAAGATAGTGATTGATGAATTCTCTAGTCACCATCACTAAGTTACTAGAACTTCGTGATGAACTACAAGATGCAAGGGATGACGAAAACGATTCCCGAGCTCTTCGTGATGTTGAAATCGACGAAGGTAGAAATCAAGAAAGAGCATCAAGTGTTGATGATTGACAAGACCACTAGTTTCAAGAGAAGGGCAAAGGGAAAGACAGGAACTTCAAGTAGAAAGACAAGTAAGTTGTCACTCCCTGCGAAGAAGCCCAAAGCTGGACCAAAGCCTGAAACCGAGTGCTTACATCGCAAAGGAAATGGTCACCGAAGCGGAAATGCCCTGAATATTTGGTGGATAAGAAGGATGGCAAAGTGAACAAGGGTATATTTGATATACAGGTTATTGATGTGTGCCTTACTAGTGTTTATAGTAGCCCCGAGTATTTGATACTTGTTCGGTTGCTAAGATTAGTAACTCAAACAGGAGTTACAGAATAAACAGAGACTAGTTGAAGGGAAGTGACGATGAGTGTTGGAAGTAGTTCCAAGATTGATATGATCATCATCGCACACTCCCTATACTTTCGGGATTAGTGTTAAACCTAAATAAATGTTATTTGGCGTTTGCATTGAGCATGAATATGATTTGATCATGTTTATTGCAATTCGCTTATTCATTTAAAGTCGAGAATAATTGTTGTTCATTTAAATGAATAAAACCTTCAAATGGTCATACACCCAATGAAAATAGTTTGTTGGATCTCGATCGTAGTGATACATGTATTCATAGTATTGATGCCAAAAGATGCAAAGTTGATAATGATAGTGCAACTAATTTGTGGCACCGCCGTTTGGGTCATATCGGTGTAAAGCGCATGAAGAAACTCCATAAAGATGGATTTTGGAATCACTTGGTTATGAATCATTTGATGCTTGCGAACCGTGCCTTTTGGGAAAGATGACTAAAACTCCGTTCTCGGAACAATGGAACAAGCTCTTGACTTATTGGAAATAATACATACCGATGTATGCGATCCAATGAGTGTTGATGCTCGTGGCAAGTATCGTTATTTTCTGACCTTCACAAGATGATTTGAGCAGATATGGGTATATCTACTTGATGAAACATAAGTCTGAAATAATTGAAAGGTTCAAAGAATTTCAGAGTGAAGTGGAAAATCATCGTAACAAGAAAATAAAGTTTCGCGATCTGATCACGGAGACGAATATTTGAGTTACGAGTTTGTTCTTCAATTAAAACAATGTGGAATAGTTTCACAGCTCACGCCACCGGAACACCACAACGTTATGGTGTGTCCGAACGTCAGAATCAGACTTTATTGGATATGGTGCGATCTATGATGTATCTTACCGATTTACCACTATCGATTTGGGGTTATGCATTAGAGACAGCTGCATTCACGTTTAATAGGGCACCATCTAAACCGCTGAGATGACACCGTATGAACTATGGTTTAGCAATAAACCTAAGTCGTTTCTTAAAGCTTGGAGTTGCGATGCTTATATGAAAAGGTTTCAACCCGATAAGCTCGAACCCAAATCGGAAAGGTGCGTCTTCATAGAATACCCAAAGGTAACTATTGGGTACACCTTCTATCACAGATCCGAAGGCAAGTTATTCGTTGTTAAAATGGATCCTTTCTAGAGAAGAAGTTTCTCTCGAAAGAAGTGAGTGGGAGGAAAGTAGAACTTGATGAGGTAATTGTACCTTCTCCCAAATTGGAAAGTTGTTCATCACGTAAGTCAGTTCAGTGATTCCTACACCAATTAGTGAGGAAGTTAATGATGATGATCATGAAACTTCAGATCAAGTTGCTACCAACCCTCGAGGTCTTCCAGAGTAAGATCCGCACTGAGTGGTACGGTAATCGTGTTCTAGAAGTCATGTTACTAGACCATGATGAACCTACGAACTATGAGGAAGCGATGATGGGCCCAGATTCCGCGAAATGGCTTGAGGCCATAAAATCTGAGATATGATCCATGTATGAGAACAAAGTATGGACTTTGATTGACTTGCTCGATGATTAGCAAGCCATGTTAAATAAATGGATCTTCAAGAGGAAGACGAACACTGATAGTAGTGTTACTATTTACAAAGCTCGACTTGTCACAAAAAGGTTTTCGACAAGTTCAAGGTGTTGACTACAATGAGATTTTCTCAACTGTAGCGATGCTTAAGTCTGTCCGAATCATGTTAGCAATTGCCACATTTTATGAAATCTGGCAAATGGATGTCAAAACTACATTCTTTCATGGATTTATTGAAGAAGAGTTGTATATGATGCAACCAGAAGGTTTTGTCAATCCTAAAGGAGCTAACAAAATGTGCAAGCTCAAGCGATCCATCTATGGACTGGTGCAAACATCTCAGAGTTGGAATATATGCTTGATGATTTGATCAAAGCATATGGTTTTATACAGACTTTTGGAGAAGCCTGTATTTACAAGAAAGTGAGTGGGAGCACTACAACATTTCTGATAAGTATATGTGAATAACATATTGTTGATCGGAAATAATGTAGAATTATTCTGCAAAGCATAAAGGAGTATTTGAAAGGAGTTTTTCAAAGAAGGACTTCGGTGAAGCTGCTTACATATTGAGCATCAAGATATATTGAGATAGATCAAGACGCTTGATAAGTTTTTCAATAAGTACATACCTTGTCAACATTTTGAAGTAGTTCAAAATGGAACATCAAAGAAAAGTTCTTGCCTGTGTTGCAAACGTGTGAAATTGAGTAAGACTCAAATCCCACCACGGCAGAAAAATAGAAAAGAGAATGAAAGTCATTCCCTATGCCTCACCATAGGTTCTATAAAGTATGCTATGCTATGTACTGCACCTATTGTATACCTTGCTCTGAATTTGGCAAGAGGTACAATAGTGATCTAGGAGTAGATCATGGACATTGGTCAAGAAAATCCTTAGTGAGAACTAAGGAAATATTTCTCGATTATGGAGGTGATAAAAGAGCCCGTCATAAAGAGTTACATCGATGCAAGTTTTTACACCGATCCAGATGACTATAAGTCTCAATCTGGATACATATTGAAAGTGGGAGCAATTAGCTAGAGTAGCTCCGTGCGAGCATTGTAGACATAGTATATTTGCAAAATACATACGGCTCGAATGTGACAGACCCGCTGACTAAGCTTCTCTCACGAGCAAAACATGATCATACCTTAGTACTCTTTGGGTGTTAATCACATAGCGATGTGAACTAGATTATTGACTCTAGTAAACCCTTTGGGTGTTGGTCACATGACAATGTGAACTATGGGTGTTAATCACATACAGATGTGAATATTAGTGTTGAATCACATGATGATGTGAACTAGATTATTGACTCTAGTGCAAGTGGGAGACTGAAGGAAATATGCCCTAGAGGCAATAATAAAGTTATTATTTATTTCCTCATATCATGATAAATGTTTATTATTCATGCTAGAATTGTATTAACCGGAAACATGATACATGTGTGAATACATAGACAAACATATAGTCACTAGTATGCCTCTACTTGACTAGCTCATTAATCAAAGATGGTTATGTTTCCTAACCATAGACATGTGTTGTTATTTGATTAATGGGATCACATCATTAGGAGAATGATGTGATTGACATGACCCATTTCGTTAGCCTAGCACTTGATCATTTAGTATGTTGCTATTGCTTTCTTCATGACTTATACATGTTCTCGTAACTATGAGATTATGCAACTCCCATTTACCGGAGGAACACTTTGGTACTACCAAACGTCACAACGAATCGGGTGATTATAAAGGAGTACTACAGGTGTCTCCAAAGGTACATGTTGGGTTGGCGATTTCGAGATTAGGTTTTGTCACTCCGATTGTCGGAGAGGTATCTCTGGGCCCTCTCGGTAATGCACATCACTATAAGCCTTGCAAGCAATGTAACTAATAAGTTAGTTACGGAATGATGCATTACGTAACGAGTAAAGAGACTTGCCAAGAACGAGATTGAACTAGGTATTGATACCGACGATCAAATCTCGGCAAGTAACATACCGATGACAAAGGGAACAACATATGTTGTTATGCGGTTTGACCGATAAAGATCTTCGTAGAATATGTAGGAGCCAATATGAGCATCCAGGTTCCGCTATTGGTTATTGACCAAGAATAGTTCTAGGTCATGTCTACATAGTTCTCGAACCCGTAGGGTCCGCACGCTTAAGGTTACGATGACGGTTTTATTATGAGTTTATTAGTTTTGATGTACCGAAGGAGTTCGGAGTCCCGAATGAGATCGGGGACATGACGAGGAGTCTCGAAATGGTCGATACGTAAAGATCGATATATTGGACGACTATATTCGAGTTCGGAAAGGTTCCGAGTGATTCGGTATTTTTCGAGTACCGGAGAGTTACGGAATTCGCCGAAGAAGTATTGGGCCTTATTGGGCCATACGGGAAAGAGAGAGGGCTGCCTAGGGCAGGCCGCGCGCCCAAGGCCTAGTCCGAATTGACTAGGGGAGGCCGCACCCTCCTTCCTTCCTTCTCTCTTCCCTTTCCTTCTCTCCTACTCCTACTACATGGAAGGTCTCCTAGTTGGACTAGGAAAGGAGGGAATCCTACTCCCGGTGGGAGTAGGACTCCTCCCTGGCGTGCCCTCCCTTGGCCGGCCGCCCCCTCCCCCTTGCTCCTTTATATACGGGGGCAGGGGGGCACCCCATAAGACACAAGTTGATCTACGGATCGTTCCTTAGCCGTGTGCGGTGCCCCCCTCCACCATATTCCACCTCGGTCATATCATCGCGGAGTTTAGGCGAAGCCTGCGCCGAGAGCATCATCATCGCCACCACGCCGTCGTCTTGTGGAACTCATCCCCGACGCTTTGCTGGATCGGAGCCCGGGATCGCCATCGAGCTGAACGTGTGCTGAACTTGGAGGTGCCGACGCTCGGTACTTGGATCGGTCGGATCGTGAAGACGCGTCGACTACATCAACAGCGTTGTCATAACGCTTCGCTTACGGTCACGAGGGTGCGTGGATATACACTCTCCCCTCTCGTTGCTATGCATCACCATGATCTTGCGTGTGCGTAGGAAATTTTTGAAATTACATACGTTCCCCAACAGTATCTAGATCTCGTTTAATATGAGATGGCTACTCATTTAAATCCGAGAATAATGGTTGTTCTATTTATATGAGAGATATGTTTTATGGTCATGCCCCGATGGTCAATGGTTTATTCTTAATGAATCTCGAACGTGATGTTACACATATTCATAGTGTGAATACCAAAAGATGTAAAGTTGATAACGATAGTCCCACATACTTGTGGCACTGCCGCCTTGGTCACATTGGTGTCAAGCGCATGAAGAAGCTCCGTGCTGATGGACTTTTAGAGTCTCTCGATTATGAATCATTTGACACATGCAAACCATGCCTCATGGGCAAAATGACCATGACTCCGTTCTCTGGAACAATGGAGCGAGCAACCAACTTATTGGAAATCATACATACTGATGTGTGCGGTCCAATGAGCGTTGAGGCTCGCGGAGGATATCGTTATGTTCTCACTCTCACTGACGACTTAAGTAGATATGGGTATGTCTACTTGATGAAACACAAGTCTGAGACCTTTGAAAAGTTGAAGGAATTTCAGAATGAAGTAGAGAATCAACGTGACCGAAAGATAAAATTCTTACGATCAGATCGTGAAGGAGAATATTTAAGTCACGAATTTGGTACGCACTTAAAAAAATGTGGAATCGTTTCACAACTCACGCCGACTGGAACACCTCAACGTAATGGTGTGTCCGAACGTTGTAATCGCACTCTATTGGATATGGTGCGATCTATGATGTCTCTTACCGATTTACCGCTATCATTTTGGGGATACGCTCTAGAAACAGCTACATTCACTTTAAATAGGGCTCCGTCTAAATCCGTTGAGACGACACCGTATGAATTATGGTTTGGGAAGAAACCTAAGCTGTCGTTTCTAAAAGTTTGGGGATGCGATGCTTATGTCAAGAAACTTCAACCTGAAAAGCTCGAACCCAAGTCGGAAAATGCGTCTTCATAGGATACCCTAAGGAACCATTGGGTATACCTTCTACCTTAGATCCGAAGGCAAGATCTTTGTTGCCAAGAACAGATCCTTTACGAAAAGGAGTTTCTCTCGAAAGGAGTAAGTGGGAGGAAAGTAGAACTCGATGAAATCGCCTCTTGAACGAGAAAGTAGTGCAGCTCGGAAAATGTTCTGTGGTGCCTACACCGATCGGAGAGGAAATTAATGATGATGATCAAGGTGCTTCGGATCAAGTTGCTACTGAACTTCAGAGGTCCACAAGGACACGCTCCACACCAGTGGTATGGCAACCCTGTCCGGAAATCATGTTGTTAGACAACGGTGAACCTTCGAACTATGAAGAAGCGATGGCGGGCCCAGATTCCAACAAATGCCTTGAAGCCATGCAATCCGAGATAGCATCCATGTATGAAAACAAAGTATGGACTTTGACAGACTTGCCCGATGATCGGCGAGATAGAAAACAAATGGATCTTTAAGAAGAAGACGGACGCGGATGGTAACGTTACTATCTATAAAGCTCGACTTGTCGCTAAGGGTTATCGGCAAGTTCAAGGGGTTGACTACGATGAGACTTTCTCCCGTAGTGAAGCTGAAGTCCGTCGAATCATGTTAGCAATTGCCGCATACTATGATTATGAGATATGGCAAATGGACGCCAAAACGGCATTCCCTAATGGTTATCTTAAGGAAGAACTGTATATGATGCAGCGGAAGGTTTTGTCGACCCTAAGAATGCTAACAAGGCGCAAGCTCCAGCGATCCATTTATGGGCTGGTGCAAGCATCTCGAGTTGGAACATTCACTTTGATGAGATGATCAAAGCGTTTGGGTTTATGCAGACTTATGGAGAAGACTGCGTTTACAAGAAAGTGAGTGGGAGCTCAGAGCATTTCTCATATTATATGTAGATGACATACTTTTGATGGGAAATGATATAGAACTTTTGGACAGCATTAAGGCCTACTTGAATAAGAGTTTTTCAATGAAGGACCTTGGAGAAGCTGCTTATATATTAGGCATCAAGATCTATAAAGATAGATCGAGGCGCCTCATAGGTCTTTACAAAGCACATACCTTGATAAGATATTGAAGAAGTTCAATATGGATCAGTCTAAGAAGGGTTCTTGCCTGTTTGCAAGGTGTGAAATTGAGCTCGGCTCAATGTCCCACCACGGCGAAGATATAGAAGAGATGAGTGTCATCCCTATGCCTCAGCCATAGGGTCTATTATGTATGCCATGCTGTGTACCAGACCTGATGTAAACCTTGCCGTAAGTTTGGTAGGAAGGTACCAAAGTAATCCCGCAAGGAACACTGGACAACGGTCAAGAATATCCTGAAGTACCGAAAAGGACTAAGGACATGTTTCTCGTTTATGGAGGTGACGAAGAGCTCGTCAGAAGGGTTACGCCGACGCTTAGCTTCGACACGATCTGATGACTCTAAGTCACAAACCGGATACGTGTATATGTTGAATGGTGGAGCGAAGAAGTGGTGCAGTTGCAAGCGAAGCGTCGTGGCGGGATCTACATGTGAAGCGGAGTACATGGCAGCCTCGGAGGCAGCGATGAAGCAATTTGGGTGAAGGAGTTCATCACCGACCTAGGAGTCATACCCAATGCGTCGGGCCGATCAAACTTTCTTCGTGACAACACCGAGCTATTGCACTTACCAAGGAGCCAGGTTTCACAAGAAGACCAGGCACATCAAGCGTCGCTTCAACTCCATTCGTGAAAATGTTCAAGATGGAGACATAGAAATTTGCAAAGTGCATACGGATTTGTCACTCCGTATGACGGAGAGGTATCTCTGGGCCCACTCGGTAATGCATCATCATAATGAGCTCAAAGTGACCAAGTGTTTGGTCATGGGATCATGCATTACGGTACAAGTAAAGTGACTTGCCGGTAACGAGATTGAACAAGGTATTGGGATACCGACGATCGAATCTCGGGCAAGTAACGTACCGATTGACAAAGGGAATTGTATACGGGGTTGCTTGAATACTCGACATCGTGGTTCATCCGATGAGATCATCGTGGAACATGTGGGAGCCAACATGGGTATCCAGATCCCACTGTTGGTTATTGGCGGAGAGCTGTCTCGGTCATGTTCAAGATGATTCCCGAACCCGTAGGGTCTACACACTTAAGGTTCAAATGACGCTAGGGTTATTAGGAAGACTTGTATGTGATTACCGAATGTTGTTGAGTCCGGATAAGATCCGGACATCACGAGGAGTTCGGAATGGTCCGGAGGTGAAGATTTATATATGGGAAGTTGTCATACGGTCACCGGAAAGTTTCGGGGCATATCGGTATTGTACTGGGCCACCGGAGGGGTTCCGGGTCCACCGAGGGGCCACCTCTCGAGAGGGCCTCATGGGCCAGAGTGGGCAGGGAACCATCCTGGAGGGCTGGGCGATCCCCTTGGGCCCATGCGCCTAGGGTTGGGGGAAACCCAGTGGGCGCGCCTTGCTTGGGGGCAAGCCCCTCCCTGTCGCGCGCCCCCTCTAGATCTCATCTAGAGGGGCCGCCTCCCCTTCCCTATAAATAGAGGGGCGAGGGAGGCTGCACACAACATCCAAGGCGCAGCCCTCCCCCGCCCAACACCTCCTCCTCCGCGTGAGCTTGGCGAAGCCTGCCGGAGAATCGCCACTCCATCACCACCACGCCGTCGTGCTGCTGTTGGAGCCTTCTTCCTCAACCTCTCCCTCCTTCTTGCTGGATCAAGGTGCGGGAGACGTCATTCGCTCCGTACGTGTGTTGAACGCAGAGGTGCTATCCGTTCGGCACTTGGTCATCGATGATTTGGATCACGACGAGTACGACTCCCTCAACCTCGTTCTCTTGAACGCTTCCACTCGCGATCTACAAAGGTATGTAGATGCACTCCTATCACTCGTTGCTAGATGAACTCATAGATGGATCTTGGTGAAACCGTAGGAAATTTTTTATTTTCTGCAACGTTCCCCAACACTTTTTTGGGTGCTGGCCTTGCAGATCCGGTGGCTGGAAGGGTTCCGGGGGAATCTCTTGGCCAGCGTGGCGGCCACTCCGATGGCAGTGCCTTTGGGTGTTGCTTCCCTCGTTGGAGGCTTCGGAGAGGACCTCCTTCCTTCCACCTCCCAGGAGCTCGGTGAAAACCTCGACCCCCTGTTCCAAGCGGCAGCGACACCACGGTGGCGTGCTCCTTCTGGCGTTGCTCGGGGCTGCTCAGCGGCGGTGGAAGTGGCGGCGGTTCGGTGTCGACATATGCATTTTGGTCAGCTTCATCTTGGAGGCTGCGACGACGAGGCGACGCCGTGCGGTGGAGCTACGCGATGTTCGAGGCATCGTCGGCGATCCGCGCCATCAGTTCGATGCTCGGAAACCCGGATCTGGGTCTTCCGGATCGGATGATGATGGCGTTCTATCGCTTTCCCTTCTAGGGGCATCGTCTTGGAGCAAGTGCTGGCTGGAGGGATGGTGGAGCGGTGTTTCATCTCACACATTGATGGTGGCGGAGATCGATGGCATGGCGCTGTGGAGACTCGGCGTCCGATGCGTGGAGATGGGCTCGCAGAGAGGAGGTTCTTGTCTGGCGCCATAGTGACGTCGATGGCGAGTGGCGGACAAGGTAGAAGCCTCAATATGATCAGAGACTGTGGAAGATGGCGGCGACGACACGAAAAGCGTCGACCGGATTGTGCCTCGAGACCGGTATGTGGCTCGGTGGGGCTTCGAATGAGTTTCGGCTTCCAGCTTTTGATGTTAGGCTTAGGTGAGTGGTTTGGGTAGTGGCCCAGCTAGCACCCCTTCATCATTTTGGATAGGAGTAGCGGCATATGTTGCCAAGATGATGGATTCAAGCACATTGTTGTAATACTTTGTAAGGTCCTCGAGAATAATCAATAAAGTGGCCGTATGCATCTCCCAGATGCAGAGGCCGGGGATCATCCTCTTTTTCTAAAAAAAATACAAGTTATATATTACAAAAAATATACCAATATAAACTTCAGATGTTCTATTTTCAAACGGTTTAATTTTTGTGTTATATAGTTTATATTAGGGTAATAAAATTGGCAACCTAGATATACGCGTAGGACTTGTAAACTGAGACGGAGGGAGTAGATTTATGTGATTTGGGGACTGATGACATTCATGAGTTATATGATCGAGTATTAGTCTCATGCGTATGAAGTAAAGGTTTTCGGGACCCCAAGCAGAAAGGAGAGCTGAACACTACTGCATAATATGTATTAACGGACGATAAGCCAGAGGAATAGAGGGTAGACTGAGCCCTGATTTCTAACAATATTCCAGCATGTCATGCTTCAATGTAAAATAAATAATTTAATGCCCATTTTTGCCTATTAATTTTGGCTTCACCTTTTGTTGGGTGGTGCAGTATGGTGGCTAATTATGACTTCAAGCAACTACTATCTGGCACTGTCTTTTATGGAGTTATCACTATAGATTTCGTATGTTTGTCTTTGAAACAATACATAATGTAGTCATCTTTATTTTTCCATTAATATTCAACTGACCCTAACCACTTTTAAAAAACACTGATGCTCTCAATGATAAAAAAATGGTACAGGATCCCTGTTAGGATTCACGATTAGTCAAGCTCGTAATTTGGGAGACTTGGACAGGACTAATAATAGTGCAGTTTTTTATGCTTGCCATGGTTCTTGATTGCTTTGTTCGTCATTACTGAATTGATATTATTTAATACAATGATAAGAATGTGGTACGTTTTCAGTTTCCACCATCGGACTTTCTTTCACAGCAAAAATTCTTTCATTTGCTCTTCAAATAAACTATTGGAGTTGACAATTAGAGATGTGTTAAATCTTGTGTCCAGCTTCAGGAAACATCCGCCAGCTTTACTATTTACAAGGTGAATAAGGCCCCGTTTGATAACAAAGTATTTTCTAAGTATTTTTAGAATACTGCAGTTTTTGAGATTACCATAGTTTTATTTATGATGTGTTGTTTGGTTGCCCGTAACAACAGTGTTTTTAATATTGTAGTATTGGGCAAACTGTAGTTTTTTCTCTGCATAAAAAAAGAACTCTAGACCTCTTTTTTTTTAAACAGAGTTGTTGAGTGCTTAAACACAACATGTATGCAGCAAAATTTACAGCGTTGTGCGGCAACAGCCAAACAGGTTATATGTATTGTGAATACTTCAAAAATACTCTGTTTTAGTAAAATCATGGTATCTCATACCTACCTGCAAAATTATTGCAGTTTTTGATACTTTGATTTATATAATACTTTGCTATCAAACACAGCCTAAGCATATAGGATCTTCATCCGTACGTGCTTAGGTGCACCTGTGAAGATTGTGCATCCTTTGCCCGGTCCCCTTCCACAGTCCAGTCCTGTCCATCCGACCGCATCGTCCACGCTGACTTCTGGTCGATGGAGCTGATTCAACCATGTAGTGTTTGTCAATGTAAAAGAAATAATGTACTGCCCATTTTGTCTATTAATTTTGATCGGCTTCCCCTTGTGTTGGTTGTGGTTGGTGCAAGGATCCAAATGGGGGTTTGGTAGTTTCATATTTATATCCTTTGTAACATATACGACCATGAAAGCAGTTACTCGATCCTTTAGTGGAAATAAACATTTTTTTTGCTCATCAGTTTGGCCCATTTATATTTATATTGTAAATGCACTCTTCAAGATTGGTGTACTGAGTAAGCGGTATGCAAACGTGTTCGCTGTGTATGCTTTGCGCTCTGTTTGCCCTGGAGATTTGCCCAAGGCTTCTAAAATTGTTAATCACACCAGGCTACGTGTTCACGAGTTATATGCTAATTTATAGAGCGCTATCAAATATACCCTATGTTCCTAAATGTAAGACGATTTGGCAGTTCAAAATTGCGTCTTACATTTATGAACAAAGTGTGTATTTTATTAGACCAAAGTTGACATCAAGATCTCCATGAATTAAAATATCCATGTGCCATCCTCTCCGTCCGAATGATGTCCCCGATTTGCATAGCCTGTATGTCCTATTTAAATGGCCTTAGTAGAGCTTCACAACCTTCACCGTTGTTGGTAATGCGTGCACCGGCGGACCCACATAACAATAGCTTTCATGTGTGACGCCCGAAGTAGCAACGTAGGCACACGACAAATCTCTTTTCATTCAGAGGGATGAGATTGGTGGAAACTGTGAAGAATCGATTGTAAAGGAACAAGCGTATCGAACAAATGATCGAATCAGTGGTCTTTATTAATGATTGACGTGATATATATACGATCACAATGGACGCGATGGTTCGCTAGAGGCGTCTCCATGGAACCGTCATGGACGGCTGTTGGCCTTTCGGAACCGCCAGTGCGGAGAGATGGGAGCGGGGCTTATCCCTAATAACCATAAGGGTTATTATTTAACGGAAACGACAAATTGTTGAGATTAGCAAATGCCATGTGTATATAGATGTCGATGTGGGAAAGGGAGACACCGAGAATTCAAGTTAATGGCCAATGAAATCTCTCCCTATTAATAAACCACTGATGGCTTCTGGTCGTACGTCGTGGCAATTTTGCAGAAACATCCCTGTAGTTTTTAGTATTCAACCCGCAGTCCTTTTTCAAGTGAGAAAACGTTGAAACATCCCTGTAGATTTTAGTATTCAACCCGCAGTCCTTTTTCAAGTGAGAAAACGTTTCAATCAGATATTTTGCAAATAAACCCCTGCAGTTTACGGTATTAAACCCGCGGTCCGTATTAAAGTGAGAAAAAAAAGAAACACACCGGGCTCTCCTCTCTCTCTCGCCTCCGCCAGGAGGCGCCCCACCCTGAGCGGCGGTCGATCCGGTGCCGCGGCGCCGCGGGCGGCCAACCGGTGCCGGCGAGCGCATCCGCGCCTTCGGAGTCTTCCTTGTTGGAGTAAACCACGTTAGGAGCGTGTGTGTGCTTGTGGCAGTAGTGCGTGCATGCGCGTAGTGGTAGTTGTTGGGCTGTTAGCAGCGGCCGGCCGCGCCGTGCGCGAGGCCAGCGGATCGCTCGCATGCAGCTACACTGGCGGAGCTAGACAAGATGTGTTGGGGGGGGGGGGCAAACAGGAAATGAGGATGTTTGCAGGGGGCAGAAGCCATTATTTTTCTTAATCTAATCTTCCCTTAAAAAATCCCATGTAGTTTAACCAAAGCTGGGGGGGCCACGGCACCTGCAGTAACCAACGTAGCTCCGCCGCTGTGCAGCTAGGCAGGAAGCGTGGGCGCTGCGTCTCCAGGGCTACAAAGCCGCATGTATTCTGTTTGAGTTTGTGGTATGTGCTAAAAGAAAAAGGGCGTTTGAGCGCCAGGGCGTTGAAGCGCCGGGGCGTTGGTCGCCAGGAAAAAAGTGCTTCGTCTACCTCCAGTCCGGCGTGAGAGAGAGCTAGTCTAGGGCGGCAACAATAATTGGTATCATGAGCTGGTTCATCTTGAGCGTCGTTCTCTTTGCCGGAGGCATGCCGGCGGTGGCGGAGTTCGCCGGCGGCTGCGCGATGCTCCGGGCCGTGTGTCGGTCTATGGAGGTGCGCGGCGCGGCGAGGAGGCCGCGGTGGCTGCGACGGCACGGTGAGGAGGCCGCGAAGGACCTGCGTGGTGGCGGCTTCAGCGACACACATCGGCATGAAGGCATGGAGGTGTTCCGCTGCGGTTAAGGCCGCAGCGGTGCAGGGCAATAAGCCGTGGCTGCGAGCCGGGCGCGACCGGTGCGTGTTATGGGTGCGCACTGGATGCGTCGAGCGCATCGGGACCGCGGGCGCGCATACGAGCATGCGGTTGACTTTGGGGGGAGGCGTATGTCGCCGTTGTGCTCGAGTCTGTGTTCGAGTTCGGCTACATCCTTCTGGCGTTTGTCGCTGGTGGCTGCCATGGCGGACGCGGAGGCGGCACGCGGTGAGCGTCTGGTGCGGTCGGGCACGTCGGATGCACGCGGGACGTGCGGGACGCACTGATGCGGTCGGGCTCGTCGGGCGCATCGGGTGTGCGTGGGACGTGCGGGACGCAAGGCGTGTGTCGCCGGCGGAGAAGGAGCTCGGCGTATGTCACCGGGGTCATGACGGAGCATGGTGCGACCGGTGTCAGTGTTTCAGGTCGGGTCCGTGGCGGTGCGACCGGCGTCGATGCGCTGGGTCGGGTCCGCGGGTTGGGTCACGGCCGTGACGACGACAATGACAAGAGCTGTAACAACTCCAGCGACGGCGAGATCGTGGTTTAAGGGAAGTGTGTTGGAGTAAACCACGTTAGGAGCGTGTGTGTGCTTGTGGCAGTAGTGCGTGCGTGCGCGTAGTGGTAGTTGTTGGGCTGTTAGCAGCAGCCGGCCGCGTCGTGCGCGAGGCTAGCGGATCACTCGCATGCAGCTAGGCAGGAAGCGTGGGTGCTGCGTCTTCAGGGCTATAAAACCGCATGTATTCTGTTTGAGTTTGTGGGGTGTGCTGAAAGAAGAAGGGCGTTTGAGCGTCAGGGCGTTGAAGCGCCGCGCGTTGGTCGCCAGGAAAAAAAGTACTTCGTCTACCTCCAATCCTGCGTGAGAGAGAGCTAGTCTAGGGCGGCAACAACATTCCTCTGCGCCTTTCTGCATGGGGACGCGGCCGGAGGAGCTCGCGGCCGGCGGCGTCGGCGGACAGGAGGAGGAGGACGCGGGGAGGGGGAGCACGAGCTCTCCTCTCTCTCCCCCGCCTCCCGATCCCAGCAGCCAACGCAGTCCCCTCCTCCTCCCGCCGAATCCAGTGCCACGCCGACGTTGACTTCGATTACCCCCTCGCCGACCCCTCCGTCCGTTGGCCCCACCTCCGCTTTCCGCACCTCTCCGCGCCCCGCTTCCTCGCCGCCAACGCCGCCCCTCCTCCTCCCGCCCGGACAAGGCCGGAGCCCATGGAGGACCCATCCGCGCCCTCCGCCTCCGGCACCTCGGCCGTCTTCGTCGAGCCGCTGGACGCGCGGGCCCACCGCGGGAGGCTGAAGAAGCTGAGCAAGCTCGCGCTGCGCCGGGCGTGGGACTGGCGGGAGCGCGTCTCGGAAATAGCAGACCGCCTCCTGGCGCTGCCCCCCGGCGCGCGACGACGCGTGGGTGTCCGGTGTCCCCCGACGAGCTCGCCTACGTCGTGTGTGTCGTGGGCGCGGCCTGCTGGCGGCGCGCGCTCGAACCCTTCGAGTGGCAACGGGCCCCGGCCCCCCACGTCGTCGCGTCGTGCTCGGGGTCCTCGGCCGCGCTCGCCAGGACGGGCTCGCGGAGGAGGTCTTCCACCGGTTCGCTGGGGAGGGCACCACCGTGCAGGTGTTTAACGCCATGATGGGCGTGTACACCCGGCCGCTTCGGCGATGTTCGGCAGCTGCTTGACGCAATGCGCGGCCAGGGGATCGAGCCCGACCTGGTCAGCTTCAACACTCTGATCAATGCCAGCGCAAAAGTCTGGGTGTTTACCCCCTGGCGCCGCCTTTGATCTCCTAGACTCCTACACGAAGTCCAGCAAGCTGGGCTCAGGCCGGACGTTATCACTTACAACACCCTGATCAATGCTTGCTCGCAAGGTTCCATTCTGGACGATGCAGTGGCGGTGTTCCAAGAGATGATTGATTCAGAGTGTCGGCCAGACTTGTGGACGTACAATGCCATGGTGTCAGTTCATGGCCGGTGTGGGATAGCACTGGAGGCTGAGCAGATGTTCATGGAGCTGCTACACAAGGGTTTTAAGTCGGATACAGTTACCTATAATTCTCTCCTTCATGCTTTTGCGAAGGAAGGAGATGTCGACGCAGTGGAGCGGGTGTGTGAGGAATTGGTTAAGGCTGGGTTCAGGAAGGATGGAATTACTTACAATACCATGATCCATATGTATGGGAAGATGGGCAGGCTTGACTTGGCACTTGGTCTGTATGATGAGATGAGAGCCATAGGCCGCACTCCAGATGCTGTGACTTACACTGTCTTGATTGGTTCTCTGGGGAAGGTGTATATGATTTCTGATGCATGGAAGGTGCTGGAGGAGATGGTGGGTGCAGGATTAAAGCCAACCCTGGTAACCTTCAGTGCTTTGATATGTGCATATGCCAAAGGTGGGAGGCGGGATGAGCGGCGGAGCAGACATTTGATCGTAGGGTTGCGTCAGGTGTCAAACCTTATGCTTATTGCTTAGCCTATTTGGTTATGCTGGACATTATCACAAGGTTTGGTGAGACAAAAAAACTGATGGCTCTGTATCGGACAATGATGAAGGATGGTTATGTGCCAGATGACACCTTGTATCAGGTTATGCTTGCTGCACTTGCAAAAGGAAATGAACATGAGGAGATTGAAGGAGTTATGCAAGACATGGTGGTTGTTTGTCAAATGGATCGGCAACTTGTATATAGTGCACTCATCAAGGCGGGTTGCATTTTTCAGGGTGCTATGCTGTTAAATCAGGCATGCCTACAAGGACACGAGCCTGACAGTAAGAGTTTACTGTCCATTTTGGATGCTTATGAAACAATGGAAAATCATGAAGAAAGCCTCTCTTTGCTTCAATGCATCCGGGAGCCTGTCCCCGGCTCCCATAACTTGATATCTGAATGTTCCATCATGCTTCTGTGCAAAAACAAGAATATTGCTGCTGCCCTCCAAGAGTACAGCAGTATGCAGACATTAGTGTGTGGATCTTTTGGCCAAGATTGTAACTTGTAGGAGTGCCTGATTACATGCCTTGAGGAGGCCGGATTCTTGCCTTATGCAGTTTATTGGCGTAGAGCCTTCCCAGAAGATATACGAGTGTATGATCTCTACATACTGTAAATTGGGCTTCCTAGGAACTGCTCACTAATTGATGGATGAAGCTGTACAGTCTTGTGTTTGGCTAAATACTCTTTCATCTAGAGTAACCATAATCGAAGCATATGGGAAGACAAAACTCTGGCAGCATGCAGAAAATTTCATGAAAGGACTGAATCAAGAGGCAGGTGTTGACAGGCGAATTTGGAATGCATTGATACATGCCTATGCCGAGAGTGGCCTTTATGAGCAAGCAAGGGCGATCTGGTGCCGCCCCGGCCGCCAGCGGATGACCAGAGGAGGAAGAGTTGTCGTCTCCCACCTTCCCCTAAAGCGGTGAGCCCTCTGCAATGGAGACGGCGCCATCTCGCCGTGCACGCCCCCGATCTGGACGGCGGAGCAGAAGCCCGCGCCCCTCCTCCCCACCGCGGCACATCCTCTCCAGGTCGCCGGATCTGGCGGAGATCCCTTCCCTTCATATCTATACATCCCCACCCCCCTCAGGATGCCGGTGTCTCGTCGAGAAAACCTTGACTGCTTTAGGCCTCCATGCAATCAAGGGAGCACATGTGAACAGCCTAGAAAAGAAATCTGGAGGCAAGAATAGTTGTAAGTTCTCCCACGGCTGCTCTTCTATTTTTTTTTACTTGATTTGCTTGTTCTCTCTGCAATTTGAATGTGCTAGACGATTGATCTGATGCAGTTAATAGAGCAAGCCTGTTATAGTTTGGCACTGTTGATTGTCTCCATTATCCGCTGAATTAATAGAAGTACACAATTGACAATGTTTTAATGACAATTTGCAACTATGTGGATATTAAATTTGTTCCATTTTTACGCACTTCTTTTCCATGATTTAGTTATCTCTTTCCTAGACTGATATGTAAACATTAGAATTTGGAATGATATGTGCCATTCTGCAGGTTATCAGACATGTTCACTAAAATCTTTCATTGTCTTTTCTTATTGTTGTTGCATGTCTCTATCTGATTATGGTTGCCAGATTCTGTGTAATCTTTCTCTCTACTTTTACTTCGTGATTCTCTAGATGTATATTAGAATGATAGCTGAGAACATGTCTGAACTTCAGAAGCAAGACAAGTCAGAAGATGATAGCCCAGTGTTTTTCCCTTTGTTTTCCTACATATCATCCAATTAATGAATTATTTGGTAGGTCTTCATTTTACTTGCAAGACAGTTAAGACCAGAACACTGATTGTAAATAGAGCAGATTATTTTAATGAATTATTTTGCTGTAGATATCTGCAGTGATATCCTTTGCTATGTTCGTATAGGCAGAACCAAAGAAACAAACTTAACAGCCTCTAATTAGTTAATTAGTGTAACATTAATACCGATGTTTATCAAATTTGAATATAAGAAATGGCGCGTAAGGATACATGGAGCAGATTTTTGCAAGATTTGCAACGCACGGACATTTGTACTAGTATTATATCAACCGACGCCCTCAAGGCTGCACTAGTGGTCCGTGAAGCGGCGCTTGGTGAGCAGATGGTTGCAGTAGTAATCTGCCATATCGTGCTTACTGGATGAATGGATCTCTTTGGGAGTTATGTATCCCAGCAACGGTGTATGAGTGTATTCTATACCGTGAATGCAATCTCACAAGACATGCTTGCAGCCCAACATTTCAAATACGAGATAACCGGATGTTCAACAAGTTTTTCAAAACCACCGATTCCAAATTCAACGATACTAGAGTCGTCAGAACCGACATATGTCGTCCCACGCATGCTGCCATTCAGCTTCATCCAACAATGAATGTACGTAAATGGTCCGCCCTTGGTCCTGTAGTACATCATGGCGGCACGTGCAAGTTACACAACGTGCAGAGCAACCTTTAGTGACTGAATGAATTTACCAACATATATAGCAACAAGCAAAACTTACGATCTCTACGTTGACGCGCACAATGGCCACATTGCCTCCATTTGTTCAACCGCGCCGCAAAACTGCATGACAGAGTTGCGGATGATGTACTACCGATGTGTAAGCACCTTCACATTTTGTTCATGGACGAAGTGCATGTCACAGGGCGCGAAGTTCTTTCGGTCATGAAGCAGAGCATGCAAGCTTTGCCAAAAGGCCGGACCCTTGTTCACGCCTACACAGTTCAAAGTTTGCAGATACAGCCAACCACGCACCACCATTGTTCAAAAAAGCGCTATTAGGCGCTCGCCTGGGCGTGCTTAAGCGCTGGGTGTTGGCATAGCGCTCGCTTTGGCCCTAGGCACTCAAAAAGGCGGCCAGTAAGGTCTTCCGGCGAGAAATCAGTCTCCCCACACGAGGAATCATATTTATCAGGCGAGAAATCAGTCTCCCCGGCGAGGGACAGAGGAGGAGGGAGAGAGGCAGCCTCGTGCAGCAAGACAGAGAGGGCAGGAAACCTAAATTTCCTATCGACTGCACTAGACAAGAGCTTTAGTTGGAGGATATGAAGGTGGGCCCGTGGTTTAATGGGTTAGGCCAGCCCATCTACCTTATTTCTTCAGGTTATAGTACTAACACCTAATTGCGCCTAAGCTAGAAAAGCGCAAGTAGGTGCCCAAACGTATAATTAACGCCTAGCGCTTTTTTGAACTTTGCACATCACACAAAAACTCATCCTTGATCACTGAATACCCCATCATCGTCTTACTCTAGAAAACAACAAGTTAAAAAAAAACTCAATGACATTTGACAACACGTGTCGGGCGTGGTGGCCGCCAAGGACGGCGTCTCAAAAGTGTGACTATGGAGGGTACCTAGCTAGTGTCCTGACTGGCCCGGAACGCCTGGATGCGGGCGGTTTAAGGGTCCGTGTTAGAGATGCCCAAACCTCCTGGATATAAAATTAGAAATCCAATACTGAATACCATCAACAAAACCAATGCACATCAGCTAAAGGGCTGTACAAGGGAAATCCAGAACATATCAGAAGATTCTACCATCTTGTTATGCTTGTGTTGATAAATGATGCTTCCACGTTCAAATATACAACTATAACAAATACTCCCTCCGTCCAAAAATGCTTTTCTTAGAAATGATTGTATCTAAACTTATTTTAGTTATAGATAAGTCCCTTTTATTCATTTCTAGGACAAGTATTTCCAAACAGATGGAGTATTCATTTTCGACGACATGTTCAAGTAGATGATACACTACCTCACACCTCACATATATCATACTGTATTAAACTAATACATCATGTTCCCCTAAAAAAAACCTAATACATTATGTTCCATCATACAAAGAAGAAGCATATCAGAAGATTCTACCCTTCCATTCTTTCAACTTCCTAGCCACATTGGAGATAGGGTTCATTTCTGCAAACTTTGAATCCATATTGGGATAAAAATAGATGAAATCTTGTGTCATTGTGGCCATTACATCAGAATGAGAATGACAGGAACTGGCAAGAAGTTCATTCCGAGTGCCATGTTTACCATGAGCCATAAGTTTGAAATCCTCGTAGCGCCCATAGTATGTTTCATCATATGGATGCACAATCTTCGCCCCATTAAACTCACAAGAGAAACATCGAGCTTGCATCAAAATAAACAAAAACAATTAGATTATTAAGTACTTTTATGATATCTCTTACAACCATGTTAGAACATCACTGAACATTATCAGTGTTTTTATAATCTGGAAGTTAATTACTATCATCATATCATATACTCCTTCCCTTACGAAATACAGTATATGACATTAAACTGAACTGCTTAAACGTCATATATTTCGTAACGGAGGGAATACGTCTTAAGGAACATTCTTATCATATAACTATAAAAAGCAGTATACATCTCTGATGTCCAGATCATGACAATAACTATTTGTAGAGAGAAACATAATAGAAAATGTAGTTCTATTTGGCCAGGTTTTCTAAAGCTCTATTATCTCTTTATTAATAATGCAGCATCCATGTTAAACCATGTCATCTTTGAAATAAACAGCCATCAGATTGAGTTAATTATAAATCCAAAGCCTTGGGTTATATAAGAGACATCTTCTGTAAACATATGGAAGTTAAACGAACAATAATATGTCAATGCCGATGATACATAGCTAGGCAACTGCCTTTTCTTCAAACCGTCATCAGTGTTCGCTCACATACCAATTTCTTTCCCTGGGAACTAAGAACCGGAGAACAAAATAGTGTTCAAGGTCTGAACTACGTGATGGTCAGCGCTGACGCTGGTGCACATGCATGGCAAGTGCGTCCATCTGCTGGCAACTCACATGGGAGATGCTCATCTGCTAAGTTTTACACTCTCATCATGCACAAGGGGCGCTTAACTAATCATGGCTGCATCCGTCCATCGCTGCAAGTGAGAGTCCACTGACGACATAGTTGCACTGCCAGGTATTTGTATTATTTTCTCTCATAACGTGGCTCCATATAAATGCATTAACAAGAATGTTTAGAAATTTTGCCCACGTATATTGGCTAATCGACTGTGATAAATTTTCCGTTTTAGTTTTCAGAAAAACAAAATTTAATTCATTGCACAAGCCAACAAATACCAGTGTGTACATGATAAGAGAGAGCTGAGAGCATACCATTATCCATAGAAGAATCCGATACAGGGGTGCACCAGGATGGTCTCTCCTGCCTCTCTTTGATACTATTGCTACATTGAGCAAAGAACAGTTCTGGAGCTGCGACAGCGGAATTTGGCGCTGTTGCCAAAAAGTTGATATGGAAGTACTCAAATTGGAATTTCTTCTTAACGAGAGCAACACTTGGTCCGTCTGGTACCCTAGGATTCACACCGCAAATGATATGAAGTTTATAGTGCACCTATATGTAACACAGCAGAAGAGGGCATCCGATAAGGCGATAAGTGAAAAAAGGACTTGAGCAGATGGAAGTAAACTGGTGCACATTATTAGAATTAGAATGCAAAAGAAAGAAAACAAAAAACAGAAACCAATGCACCAACCCCTTTTTGCTGAGAGTAGTCGCTCAATACCGCCTTGACCTTTCTGACAAAGAAGTTTTGGTCGCGCCTAAACTTTTTCCGAAACTCTGAAATGAAAATTTTCTGGTTCTTGCTCAAGACCCGTGAGCTTGAGGTCACCTGGTTCGGTTGCTGAGCCTGCTCCTGGGACTTGGTAGGTGGCAGAGCCATGGTGAGGCATTCAACTCCATCGTTGGTAAGTGTGCCCTGTAATAGTGCTAACAACTTGGCAGACTCCATGTTCAATGAAGACGTAGCAAATTTGACCAGTTCATCAGGGTCATCGTGCCATGAAACAACCGCCGCTTGCATATAGGCGTCCTGGTAATTGCCAGGCACATGATGACCATGCTTCTTTACCTCACGGATGGCCTTGTGTACATCCGCACCGCTCCTGAACAAATACCAGACGGCGTCGTGCTCTGTGAGTTCAGGGGCACAGGTGCGAAGGAACGTAACAAGGCCGTAAAGGGAGCAGCACTCGATGCGTGCAAGCATGCGTGTGCATATCATGTCCACCTTAAATTGCAGCTCGAACTTCTGGGGCATGGGGAACATAGAGCCGTACCAGATGGTGTTGAGGATGATGTTGGAGACAGGATCCCTGGGGCCATAGCAGTATCCACCCCTCAGGAGGCTGCAGTGGTGATGCCTGCGCAGGCCGTCCCGAGGCAGCTTGGCAAGTGCCTCTAGGTAGTGCCCATGGATCTTGCCCAGGAGCAAAAGCTTCAGAGCCAGCGTGTATCTGAATGTCAACTGAGGACCGAGCCTCTTCTTATGTGCCCTACTCCCCTCTGTGGATTCTGATGTCTGCCGGCTTCTCTTTCTCTTTTTATTGTTGTCCTTCTCATTAACACGAAGATGATCCAGTGATACGTTGTTGAGATCCATGCCCGTAGGGCCTTGCCTGAGCAGCTCGGCGAGCCTCTCGAGGGTTGCAGGCGAGAGAGGGTCTTGTCCAGTCAAAAGCATGGAGACGTCGCGAGAGGCCATAGTCAGCGACGCTTTCACCAGGACATCTGGTTCAGGATGCCTTGCAGACACAGCAGCACATTCCAGAGCGACCTTGTTGGTAGAGGAGGTAATACTGAACACATTGCGCCTCTTGTTACGATCTCGCTCGATGAGGCGCACAGCGGTGAGAAGGTCGGCCCTGGCCAGGAGCAGGTAGCTCATGGCTTCCCTGCTGATGAGGTAGCGGTAGTGGGAGGTGAGGAAGTTGACAAGACCGTCCAGCGACCGCCGCGCGAGGGTCATACCATGGGCATTTTGCCGGGAAAGCGGTACTCTGAAGACAGACTTGTCGTTCGTGTCGGTGATGATCTTGGAGAGGATCCACTCCGACGACGGCGCCTCCACCCCCTCGTCGGATTCGAGCGTCGGCGGAGGGGTGTAGGCGATGGTATTGGCGATGATGTTGGAGACTGGGTCGAGGAAGCCGATGGGCATGCCGGCCTTGAGGAGGCGCGGGGCCAGCGAGGGAATCGCCGCCGTCGGGAGCAGATCGAGCGCCTCCTTGTAGAAACCATGGATGTAACCAAGCAGATCGCTTATATCCTGCTTCTCGTCGGTTAAGACGGAAAGACAACGGTCGCCGATGCGGCGGTCACGCTTGCCATGCATGTCGACTTGCTTTCCTCGCCGGCGGAAGTGCCTTGTTCGTGCGGTTTCTTGTAGGCGTGGGTGTCCGTGGGGATTGGGGAAGGAGGACGGCGGCCGGTAATGTTGGGGGAATTTGATAATTTGCCACAACTTATTTTGCTCTTTGACATTTGGCCACTAGTTATATTGTATTTGATAATTTGCCACAACTTAGTTGGAACTTCGATTCTTTGCCCTCTGTCAGGTGGGAACCACGTAAAATTACCAGAATACCCCTACCCCACACATTGACCACGAACAGGACTACGGGGAGGCTCATTCCCTTCCTCTCGCACGCGGGTCGCTCGTTCTCATCGGATAGGAGACGCGGCGGCTACTGGTCAACCTCGACGGCGGCGGCGGCGGTTGCATCCCAGTGAGGAAGGTGAGTACTGTCTATCCTGCCCCCTTCCCTCATCCACCTAGGTTTAGGGTTACCAGCGCGCGGAGCGGCGACAACTCACGCTCGTGCTCTGCCTCCGCGTGCTGCTGCGCTTCCGCCCATGCTGGTGCGTGCTGCTGCCGTCGCTCCTAGTCCGTCTTCTTTGGTGCATCTTTGTCGCTGCCCGCTTTGTCTTGCCGCCGCCGTTCTTTGGTGCGTGCTCGCTTGCTAGGGGTGGGGGGCAGCAAGGCATCAGCACTAAATATTTGCAGCTGACATAACGAGGCTCACCTGTTTCAGTCAAACAAGTATGAGGGTATAATTGTCCTCTGATCTGTGCTTGTATCTCATCTATCATTTCCAAAGATTGTTTTTGTGTTATAAAGTGGCAAAAGATCAAAGTCCAAACTAAGTTGTGGCAAAAAATCAATTACAAAGTAAGTAGTGGTAAATTGTCAAAGTCTAAAGTAAGTTGTGGCAAAAAAATCAAATTGCCCATAGAATTTCTACTATAAACCAGGCTAGGCTACACGAGGCACTCGTGGCCTTCGTGCGTTCGCTCACACCTTCACTAAACTGTCTCGGCATAAAGTTTGCGGTCCTTTTACCTCTCATTCAAACATCGATTGTCGGTTTAACTGTACACCATATGTTTCGGTTTTAGTGGATGAGACTGGGCCATCCTTCCTCGCGGGACCGACATTGTAGTGTGTGTTGCCTGTGTGAGTTCGTGTCAAACAAGGGTAAACTGCAGCGATCGTCCGGTAAGAAACCTAGCCCGCACGTGAGTTCGGGTCAAAGCAGGGTAAATTGGGTGTTTTGTCCTCTGTCAGGTGGGAACCACGTAAAATTACCAGAATACCCCTACCCCACACATTGACCACGAACAGGACTACGGGGAGGCTCATTCCCTTCCTCTCGCACGCGGGTCGCTCGTTCTCATCGGATAGGAGACGCGGCGGCTACTGGTCAACCTCGACGGCGGCGGCGGCGGTTGCATCCAGTGAGGAAGGTGAGTACTATCTATCCCGCCTCTTCCTCATCCACCTAGGTTTAGGGTTACCCGGTAGCGGAGCGGCGACAACTCACGCCGTGCTCTGCCTCCGCGTCTTCTTGCGCTTCCGCCCATCTTTGTGCGTCTTCTGCCGTCGCTCCTAGTCCGTCTTCTTTGGTGCATCTTTGTCGCCGCCCTTTGTCTTGCCGCCGCCGTTCTTTGGTGCGTGCGTCTTCTTCTCAGTGCGTCGTGCGTCTCTGCTGCTAGGGGTGGGGGCAGCAAGGCATCGACACTAAATATTTGCAGGTGACATAACGAGGCTCACTGTTTGATCAAACAAGTATGAGGTATAATTGTCCTCGATGCGTGCTTGTATCTCATCTATCATTTCCAAAGATTGTTTTTGTGTTATAAAGTGGCAAAAGATCAAAGTCCAAACTAAGTTGTGGCAAAAAATCAATTACAAAGTAAGTAGTGGTAAATTGTCAAAGTCTAAAGTAAGTTGTGGCAAAAAAATCAAATTGCCCATAGAATTTCTACTATAAACCAGGCTAGGCTACCTGAGGCACTCGTGACGCTCGTGCGTTCTGGCTCGCCGCTCGCACAAACTGTCTCGGCATAAAGTTTGCGGTCCTTTTTACCTCTCATTCAAACATCTGACTGTCGGTTTAACTGTACACCATATGTTTCGGTTTTAGTGGATGAGACTGGGCCATCCTTCCTCGCGGGACCGACATTGTAGTGTGTGTTGCCTGTGTGAGTTCGTGTCAAACAAGGGTAAATTGCAGCGATCGTCCGGTAAGAAACCTAGCCCGCACGTGAGTTCGGGTCAAAGCAGGGTAAATTGGGTGTTTTGTCCTCTGTCAGGTGGGAACCACGTAAAATTACCAGAATACCCCTACCCCACACATTGACCACGAACAGGACTACGGGAGGCTCATTCCTTCCTCTCGCACGCTGGTCGCTCGTTCTCATCGGATAGGAGACGCGGCGGCTCTTGGTCAACCTCGACGGCGGCGGCGGCGGTTGCATCCAGTGAGGAAGGTGAGTCTTGTCTATCCCCCCCTTCCTCATCCACCTAGGTTTAGGGTTACGGTAGCGGGGGCGACAACTCACGCTTCGTGCTCGCCTCCGCGTCTTGCTGCGCTTCCGCCCATCTTTGGTGCGTCTTCTGCCGTCGCTCCTAGTCCGTCTTCTTTGGTGCATCTTTGTCGCCGCCCTTTGTCTTGCCGCTTTGTCTTGCCGCCGCTTTGTCTTGCCGCCGCCGCCGTTCTTTGGTGCGTGCGTCTTCTTCTTTAGTGCGTGCTATCGCTGCTAGGGGTGGGGGCAGCAAGGCATCGACACTAAATATTTGCAGGTGACATAACGAGGCTCACTGTTTGATCAAACAAGTATGAGGTATAATTGTCCTCGATCGTGCTTGTATCTCATCTATCATTTCCAAAGATTGTTTTGTGTTATAAAGTGGCAAAAGATCAAAGTCCAAACTAAGTTGTGGCAAAAATCAATTACAAAGTAAGTAGTGGTAAATTGTCAAAGTCTAAAGTAAGTTGTGGCAAAAAAATCAAATTGCCCATAGAATTTCTACTATAAACCAGGCTAGGCTACCTGAGGCACTCGTGACGCTCGTGCGTTCTGGCTCGCCGCTCGCACAAACTGTCTCGGCATAAAGTTTGCGGTCCTTTTTACCTCTCATTCAAACATTTGACTGTCGGTTTAACTGTACACCATATGTTTTGGTTTTAGTGGATGAGACTGGGCCATCCTTCCTCGCGGGACCGACATTGTAGTGTGTGTTGCCTGTGTGAGTTCGTGTCAAACAAGGGTAAACTGCAGCGATCGTCCGGTAAGAAACCTAGCCCGCACGTGAGTTCGGGTCAAAGCAGGGTAAATTGGGTGTTTTGTCCTCTGTCAGGTGGGAACCACGTAAAATTACCAGAATACCCCTACCCCACACATTGACCACGAACAGGACTACGGGAGGCTCATTCCTTCCTCTCGCACGCTGGTCGCTCGTTCTCATCGGATAGGAGACGCGGCTCATTGGTCAACCTCGACGGCGGCGGCGGCGGTTGCATCCCAGTGAGGAAGGTGAGTACTGTCTATCCTGCCCCCTTCCCTCATCCACCTAGGTTTAGGGTTACCAGCGCGCGGAGCGGCGACAACTCACGCTCGTGCTCTGCCTCCGCGTCTTGCGCTTCCGCCATCTTTGGTGCGTCTTCTTGCCGTCGCTCCTAGTCCGTCTTCTTTGGTGCATCTTTGTCGCCGCCCTTTGTCTTGCCGCCGCCGCCGTTCTTTGGTGCGTCGTCTTTCTTCTTTGTGCGATGCTCTGCTGCTAGGGGTGGGGGCCAGCAAGGCATCAGCACTAAATATTTGCAGCTGACATAACGAGGCTCACCTGTTTCAGTCAAACAAGTATGAGGGTATAATTGTCCTCTGATCTGTGCTTGTATCTCATCTATCATTTCCAAAGATTGTTTTTGTGTTATAAAGTGGCAAAAGATCAAAGTCCAAACTAAGTTGTGGCAAAAAATCAATTACAAAGTAAGTAGTGGTAAATTGTCAAAGTCTAAAGTAAGTTGTGGCAAAAAAATCAAATTGCCCATAGAATTTCTACTATAAACCAGGCTAGGCTACCTGAGGCACTCGTGACGCTCGCGCGTTTTGGCTCGCCGCTCGCACAAACTGTCTTGGTATAAAGTTTGCGGTCCTTTTTACCTCTCATTCAAACATCTGACTGTCGGTTTAACTGTACACCATATGTTTCGGTTTTAGTGGATGAGACTGGGCCATCCTTCCTCGCGGGACCGACATTGTAGTGTGTGTTGCCTGTGTGAGTTCGTGTCAAACAAGGGTAAACTGGTCAAAGCAGGGTAAATTGGTTGTTTTGTCCCCCCCCCCCCCCCCCCTCAAAAAAAAATCACCGTCTAGCTCCGCCAATGTCCCCAACCGGCAACCCTGAGACCTCCAATTTGACAATGCTGATGGGTCGTCCCACTCGCATTACAGTGTAGCAAGCTGAAGGGAGCAACTTTTTTTTATGGCGCACTGTAGCGATACGAAGTGGTGTAGCGAATTGATTGTGAAAAAAAATGTAGTGTAGCGAACCAGTCTACTATAGCAAACTAGTGTAATGCAGCGAGCCAGGTGATCTAAACATTTTTTTAAATTGTGATCAACTTTTTTTAAACATGAATATTTTTTAAAATTATGAATATTTTTGAAAGAACGTATTTCCCTGAAATGACACATTTTTTGAAAAACACAGACACAATTGAAAATGTGAACATTTTCTAAATTGTGTAAAACTGAAAATCAAACATTTTTGGAAAAAGATTTTAAAATAAATATGTATATTTTAAAAGAACTTCAAACAATTTTGAATTTTCAAAGAAATTTTGAAATTGAGAACATTTTGGAAAATGCATAAATAATTGGAATTTTGAAAAAAAAGTACAAAAGATTTATGAAATTCCTAATTTTAAAATATATATTAATTAAAAAAGGAGAAAAACAAAAAAGACAAAACTGAAAAAACCGGTTAAAAAGCCAACGAAAATATCTAAACAGAAACTTCTAGAATGTTCTTAAAACCGATAGAAAATGAAACAGCAAAACCGAAAAACGGTGCACTTAGAGAATCTCAAACAGATCTCTTAAAAGAGGCAAAACTGTAAAATAACCGTTTTTTAGGTTTTGAGCGGAAAAACTGATCATCCCTTAAAATCAGTTGACCCGTATATTATTTTAGGGAAACCTTAAAACGAGCCTCCAATACCTCAAATGTTCAGTTCACCTTAAAATACAAAAGACGGTTGATGAAAGGGAAATTTCAGCTCCAGCCGCAAGAATAGTCTCCATTCCGACCAAGATTCCGGCCAAATTTCTTATCGACGGCCCGATTCGAAGCGATTCTAGTTGATTTCGGCGGGCTGGCGTGAGCTCCACTTGCTGCTCCTTGGGAAGGACAGCGACATGTCGCTGCCACCGTGGCCGTTCGTGGACAGGATGTATGTTAGCATCGCCGACGAGGTGGTGGTGCTGCACGAGCAGTCGCGGGCTCCCGCCGATGCTCCGCCATCGGCCGGGCATGGGCGAGACGGCCTGTGAGGTGTGCTGCGATGCCTGATTCGACGTGTGCGGCGGCGGACTGCGTGGTGTGTGGCGGGAAGGATTCAGACAGACGCGGGTGAGAGGAGAAAAAAGAAGACTACGGAGAATATTTTGGTTTTACGGTAAATTTTTACGGGATTTGTTTCGCCGCAGCTCGCAAGGTACTGCAGAACATGTTTTAGGTTTTCCTTATAATACTTTTACGGTACTGATCTGCAAATGCTAAGCATGGGCCGGTCAAATAGGATTTGGCGGCGACACCAGCTAGGAGCAGCGTTCCATGCCATGCTGCGACCGGGGAGGGCACTCCGTTCCATCCGCGCTATAATTCAGTTTGAGCTGCAAAAACGCGGTCATGGCGGCTCCATGGATCTGGACCATGGCTGGACTCCGATTCAGTAAATAAGCAGTGTTCTGATTCCATCACATCAAACTGGATTAATTAGGGGTTTCTTGGTTTTCCTTTTTCCCAGATCCGGCTCGATCTGGTACATCCAACTCCAGTTCTTCCCGGATCGAATTGGCGCGGGGTGGGAAGGATCTATAACTAGTCAGAGTTGCAACCCTTGTCCACGATGGAAGCTCCAGATCGAGATTGGTCCGAGCTACCAATCGACATATTCTGCGACGTGCTCAAGTTGCTCGAGTGCCCGGACCTCCTCCGATCCGCCGTTGTCTGCTCAATCTGGTACAAGGCCTACTCCAGGCAACGCTGCCTCAGTGCTTGTCCTGGACACCAAACACCATGTCTACTCTATTGCACTGAGGCCGCCGGCGGGCTCGGAGCTCTCGGCATGTACAGCCTCTCCGAGCGGAAGGCCTACACCATGCCGCTCCCTGAACCTCCCACCAAGAACTGGATCGGGTCGTCGCACGGATGGCTAGTCACTATGGATGACAAGTCTGAGCTGATGCTGCTCAACCCGATCACCAGCAACACTATTGTACTCCCTCCGGTGACAACCATGGAACACGTTAAACCTGTCCTAAACGGCGACGAAGTTCTTGAAATGTGTGAGGTGTTTTATTATGATGGAGAGCTTCCGAGCGTTGTGGAGAAGGACACCAGTATATTTTCTTTAGGGCCTTGTTCAGTTACGCCCAGCCCGGCGAGGTTTTGGGTCCAATCCACGCGGGTCTGCAAGGATTACCCCCGCCGGGGAATAAACCCGGTCCATCCAGGTTTTCTCGTTCGGTTAAGCCCCGCGTTGTATTTCCCCGGCCCAAACCTCTCCAAACCCACGCGGAAAAAATCATCCACTAGCACCCCGTGGAAGGAATCCCCGAGCGAGGCGCTCGTCTCATCTCTCCCGAGTGACAGAAGCAGCGGCAAGGAGACGGCGGGGACGAGTGGACAGCGGCGGCGCAACCTACCCGGAGGAGCAGGGTGCCCTCCTGCTTCGACGACCTG
Source organism: Aegilops longissima (assembly GCA_021605205.1). NCBI lineage: Eukaryota > Viridiplantae > Streptophyta > Magnoliopsida > Poales > Poaceae > Aegilops > Aegilops longissima. The sequence continues at coordinate 648,045,089 of CM038682.1, read as the reverse complement.
CCAAGAAGCCCGCCGGAACCCTAGCCTCTGATTGTCACATCTCCCCCGCCGCCCCCTTGCCGCGGCCGGAACCTTAGCTCCGGAGAAGTGGTTGCTGCAGGCGAGGAGATCTCTGGTTAGTTCTCTTTCTCCTCCCCTCCCTCCTCCTCCTCCCTCCTCCTCCTCCCTCCCTCCTCCTCCTCCCTCCCTCCCTCCTCCCTCCCTCCCTCTCTCTCTCTCTCTCTCTCTCTCTCTCTCTCTCTCTCTCTCTCTCTCTCTCTCTCTCTCTCTCTCTCTCTCTCTAGCAGCACCGATTCGCCCCCTCCATGAAAACCTAGCGGATCTTGATCTGTCTTCCAGAATGTGGTCGTCAAGGTTGAGACTTTCTTGGGGTTCCTAGGAACTAGCATCAATTGTTATTTAGATAGGTAATGCAAGTGGTTGCTGGGTGTTGTCACTCCATCTTGAAATGAGAAAGGAAGGTCAGCTAGATTACCTATTCTGATATGTCGTTGTTAGTAAATTGTACTGGAGTCAGCAGTACAATTTGGTGTTAGTAAATGGACTCAGCAGGTTACTCTGTACTGGAGTCAGCAGTACAATTTGGTGTCAGTAATTTGTTTGTATGTTTGTTGTGATTTGTGGGTAGTACTCCAGCTTCAGTGTTAATTTTGTAGTTAGACAGACTGACAACAGGTCAAGAGAGAGGGAGAGGATTGCCACTAGGGTCATCATCTCGATTTGCATGATTGGACCGTCTGCTGTCTCTTGTACGGAAAGCCACTGCACTATCCTAGACTATCATCAGTTTATTTTATTTTTCTCGACAGAATTAGTATAATTGTTAGTCTATTTCTTGGTATAAAGAAGGACTAAATATACATAGTGCAGTTTGTGTGTGATCATTATCTGTTCTTGATTATCTAAATATACATAGTGCAGTTTGTGTACATAATGAAAAGATAGCTAAATCTGCATTTTGTCTTCATTTTCTAGAGGCTAGCTTCGTCGCCTCACAGCTGCAGCAAGACCCTGAATTGGGCAGTATCGTGAAGGACAAGGTAGATTGTTCCTCTTGTTTTAATCTTCTCCTTATTCATATTACTGTAGATTATTATTGCTTGGTCAATAGATCTGTGCTACAAACTGTTCTTTTTTGGTAAGCTGAGAGCTATGTTAATATCTGACATTACTAGACATTGTAGTTGTTGAAGAATTTGAGCTCAAGTGCTACCACCTTCCTATTGACATTACTAGACATTGCAGTTGTCATTTTTTTTCCAGTGTTGACCTTTCTGTTAGATGATGTTCCGATGCCGGACATATGAACTGTTTGTTTGTACAACTTGCACTCTTACTGTTTAGGTGTAGTAGTAATAACTAGCGGCATTTTTCTTCTTTAGACTTGGAATGGATCCGGAAATGAGGGATCGTGTTAGGAAGAGGGTCTCCAAAAGGTAATAAACTAGCCGTGACTTTATTTCTCTGGTCGGGACTTTATTTGCTTGAAACCAAAATAGTTAAGATAGAAAAAGGTACATTAACATACAATGTGGAAATGTAGAAGATAGAGCACAGTGGAATGCAAGCCTTGAGAAAGATCTTGTGGACTTGCTTCGTGAGCATGATACACCTGAACATAAGGGTCAAAATGGATGGAGCTCAGAAGCATGGAATACGATAGTGAAGAAATTCCACCAAAAGAATACTTATGCTAGGTACGAGAAGAAGAAAATCCAAGAAAAAGAGAAAGCGTTAAAAAGAGAATACAAGATGATCAAAGAGATAAGCAAAGCGGCAATGATGAAGAAGTACTTGGAAATAAGGACGAAGCACTATTCGCTGGGTTTTGTCCATGTAATATTTGTAGAGAAACTAAACACTATTTTTGAAACGACTGACTGTAGCGTGGAAGAATTTGGGAGGAATTGATAATTAAGCTCTTGTGGTCAATTCAACATATTATATATTATGTATGCTCCAAATTGCTATTATTTTTGTTAGTATTTGTGCCCTGTTCAAATCTTAGAATTGTTGTTATTGTTGGGATAATAAGTGTTTTAAACTATCAGTATTATTGTCACTTCAGTCTGCATCTGTGTCATTACTACATGAGAATTGTTGTTATCAATATGTACCACTTCTGTTTGCATCTCTGTCAATACTGTTGTCCCTGTGGTCCAGCGCCCTTGGGGACTAACCGAATGCATGAGAGTGGCGTGGATTGCATACTGGCAGGGATTTGGTCCCCAAGTGGTTTTAGTGTCAAGCAGGGATCACCCAATCCTCTAGAGGATTAAATCCACTAGAGAATTAATTCCTCTACAACCGAACAAGGCCTAGAGGAGTTTGGTCACATGGTCTATCTAAAGGCGACCTTATCGTGTGATCCATCGGTAGGTGAATGCATCGTCATGCTCATCCACCAGCCTTACGGCCAGCTCTCATTTGCCAAGGTAGGAGATGATCGCTGGAATTGGCTCACCGTATGTAGCTACTACACAGATTGTGTATGCCACGACGGGTGGTTCTATGCAGTTACTGAAGATGGCGCGATCGATGCGTACAATTTACATGAACCGTCTGTCATCCACAAAAGGTTCTTAATCCTGATCATGAACAACCAGGCAGTCAAGTGGATCACTGCAATTGAAGTGTACAGGGTTGATTTTGATGAGCAGAAGTGTGTCAACATCACCGGGATAGTGGACTATGCGTTGTTCATTGGGAGCAGCACAACGTCTTGTTTAAGCGTGAAGGACTATCCAGACTTGATGCCAAACCATGTCTATTTTACTGACGACGACGAGGCAGCACACATTTTCCGGAAAGATGACCCTCCTGAGGTTGGAATTTACGACATTAAAAGCAATGCAACGGTGAATGTGGTTCATCCTGAACTTTGGATGAATTGGTTGCCTCCAATATGGTTGACGCCGAGTCTTGCAAAAACGGGCACGGTTCTACTTGTCCCTTGATATCTATTTTGGAAGATGCTGCTTGTTGTATATCTCAAGCTTTGAGCAGCATTTATTTACGTGTTTCTAGTGCCCTCATATAATTTATAGAAATCAACTCCCAACACTAAGACAGTTAAAAGTTTGCCATGTAACATTTTTTCCTTTTCTCTTGGAACATCATTATTGCTTCGTATTGGTTTTGATGTGGATTTTTAGTTGTACTACTTTTTATTGATAAAATTCGCTTGGTTGTGTTGAACTTGCAAAACCTAGTTTTCTCTAAGGTTGACATGTTAGGTCATTTGGTCTTCTTGTTAGACGGCATGTAACATGACACTGTTTTCTTTTAACCAAACCTGTAGAAATTTCTTCCCACAATTTTTTTTGATAAATTATGAGAAGCTTTATATACAGAGTTAAAGCTAGACTAGGCCAAAAAGAAAAGGAACTGTACAACAAAGGCACACACAGTACCCGGAGAGCTAGCTATGCAAAAGAATGAACCCAGACCTTAAAATTCTCACTAGCAAGATGCCCATGCTACGCTACGGAACCACATATAACAAGGAACAACAAATGAATGAGCCACTTTGAGAGAATGTTGAATTTTAAATACATTAGACAAGAGTCTTTTGTACAATGACAGTCAACATAACCGAAGTTCTATGAAGCCACACGTCTGTTGCAATGGCACCGCCAACACAACCCAAGTTTCGTGGAGCCACACATGTAGATCACATCCAGCCACATATGTGAAGAACTATTTCTATCACTGTCCTGCATGGCTTTCCTTTCCTCTAGTGTTAGCATATATAGCGAGCAAAATCATATGAACAGTAGCCATTCCCATCCTAATTTTGTTATAATTAATATACTTATGCAAAATATATATATATATATATATATATATATATATATATATATATATATATATATATATATATATATATATATATATATATATATATATATATATATATATATATATATATATATATATATATAGTGGCTTTCATGGGTGATAAATGAGCCATTCTCAAAGGTTGTTGTCTCAGTTCCATGAACATCTGAACAGATAAATTATCACCATCAGGTTGCATCTGCAAAATAACAGTAGCTCATGCATACTGATCATCTAATTAAACCTACCTTTGTGGCCCAGTAGGTGGTGAGTTGCATCCACGATAGAAGCACGAGCAGGCTTTGGGGGAGGAAGTTCGTGGATTATCACTTTCATTGCGTCTGTCTGGAAGATTCCTGCGTATGATGTTTCTATTTTCTGTTACTCAAAGTCCATTACATTGACATACTGGTCCTAAATAAACTGTAATGCTGCAACTGAGATGCTGCTGATGTGATTGTAGATTGTAACGCCCCGGATACAACTTTCCATATTCGTAACTCCAACTCTTGCCTTTTCCGGAGATGCGATATATTATTTTCTCCGTGGTTGGGTTTTTGTCTTTCGTTTTGCATTTTGTTCATGTCATGCATTTCATCATCGCATCATCCGCATTGCATCCACATGTTTTCATAAAACCTCGTAGCCGTTCGTAGTTACTGCTTCTCTCTTTGTCTTCGTCGACCTGTTGTCAGACCGCTTGTCCTTGTTGACCTTCTCTCCACTACTAGAAAAACCCCTACTAATGGCGCACCTAGTATGACTATTAATGGCGCATCTGTGGTGCGCCATTAATAGCACGCCATTAGTAATTTTTACTAATGGCGCACCACCTGGTGCGCCATTAGTATCTGGTATACTAATGGCGCACCGCGGGTGCGCCATTAGTATAGGCCAGGGTGCGCCATTAGTATGCCTCCTGTGGGCCATGTATACCAGTGCTTTGGCATACTAATGGCGCACCACCTCTGGATGCACCATTAGTAATCATGCATACTAATGGCGCACTACCCAGTGATGCGCCATTAGTATGCACTGTCATACTAATGACGCACTGTCATGTGATGCGCCATTAGTATGAATATTAGGTTTTTTTTTATTTTTTTATTTTCTGTTTTTTGCACAGGTTATAAAATGTATAATTTGACAAAATATAGACAGCACACATCAACAACAGATTCATCAAATACAATAGAAGATTAGTCTTTGAATACAATTCATCATATTAGTCTCCGAATACAATTCATCATATTAGTCTCCGAATTGAAAAGACCGAACAAAGATAGAACATTATATTACAAGTCTCGAGACCGCGAGTAGCGAGTTTGTCTTCACATTACAAGTCGATATCGATCATCTAACCTACCATCACATAGAAGAGAGCTGCGGTCATCACGATGAGCATCATCACGATGAAACTCGTCTTCATCCGGTTCCTCCAACGCTCCCTACCCTCTCCCGCTAGATAGCGGGCGATCTAGATTCGCCTCGGCCCTAGTGGTGTACCCTTTGTAACTGTTACCGCTGAATCGGTGAACCTGTCTCCGACACTCCTCCCACCATCGAGACTCCGGGAACCTTACCCTTGTACACTACATACGTCGGCATCGCTATGCACTAGCCAAACGTAAACGTTAGTACCAATTCACAGACAATACATAAGCAATATATAAGTATGTAACAGAACGATCGGAAGAGAAAAGCAAGACATTAATAGCATCGATTACATCTAAGTTGAACGACTCTCGAAACCAAAGAGACATACTACAAGTTCATTAAAGTTTAATTACAACATGAGCCAATTGATGTTTCAGAACTAGACACAACATCACTGCTTTCGACTCGACTCAAGGGACCGGAGCGTGGATGAAGCCGCCGTCTATCATGGGAGTCATGAAATAACGGTCGTTGTCAGCCTGCATTTGTAGCATTGTGTCGATGTCACTGTTGGACGGTTGATTTCGAGGTAGAACTGCCCGAGGTACGGCGACATCTTGATGGATGATTTCCGCAAACTCCATTTGGATGCGAAAGAATTCTTGTCGGAGGTCCGCGTCTGGATTGCCGACACGCCGCGCCCAATCTTTGAGTTTACTCGGTAGCGAAGTTGATGATGGTCCCGCACGATCGCCCGCATGTGATGGATGGCGAGTAGGCACCCTTCGACCGCCAAAGCATCGCTTGACGCAGCGAACGTCGATTGTGGGAGAACACGTGCTTGCCGTGATTTACGAATAGGCCTGGTGAAGGTGCCTCCAGATTTGGCGAGCTGGGAGAACATCATCAAGAACCTTCTTGACATTTGTGTAGTCTACGTTTGGTCGACGATCCGGTCGAAATACGTGGCCATGGAATATTTGGGGCTTAGGAGGATGAGCGCAACGGTGTCACCGCAAAAACACGGAATGTTAAAAGAAAACGATCGAAATGTAAGAATTCATATGTTACGGGCGGTTGAGGGGAGGACTTACTCGGAAAGTAAGGCACGAGGAAGTTATCCTTATCTTGGTTTGCCGAATGATGCCTTCGAGGTAAGAACTCACGACTTGCGGTCCCAGCGCTGCCCAAGATCTTGGCACGCATGTAGAAGGGGTCGACTATCACGATGTCCGGGTCTTGTCGCGAATGATCCGCATCTCCATACTCGCGAAAATAGCCGAACGAAGGTGTAGTGCAGCGGATGAAGGTTCAACATAGCGTGGATGTCATCAAAACGCAGGACGATCGACGCCCGATGGAGTTATCCACAAAGCCCTTGCCCTCTCGCACCTTGGCGCGAAACCGGTATGCCACATCCTTCTCCCCGAGACGCCGCTTCTCCAAAGAAAGAACACATCATGCAGACTCCGATAGCACCGGTTGCAGCATTGAGCATATTTGTCGGTAGCATCGCCCTACCCGCCACATGCACCCTCCTCGAGATATCCTGCGGTGAAGGTGGCCCGCCCCGAGCACGGATCGTACTCGGTGCGGCTGGCTCGCACCCTTCTTAGTCTTTCTTTTGCGTGCCTTCTTCTTCTCCTGTAATGGGACCGAGTTCTGCTCACGACCGCCTTCTTGAGTGTGTTGGGGCTGATAATATTTCGCACCTCGCCTATCCGAGGCTCGGTGAAGTCGGCAGTGGAGGCGTCTCTCGAGAGCTGAACGCCAGACGGCGCTGTTGCAACTTGGCTTCTTCGCGGTACCAGCTAGATCGCACACGCCTTTTGTTGGGTTTGGTTCTTGAGAAGGAGGCCCCATGAAGTCGCCATCGCACCCATGCTCGGCAAAGTCTCGATCGACGTTGCCAAATGTATCATCGTCGTTGTCGTCGTCGTTCGATCCCGTGCCATATGCATGTTTGGATCGATGGCATAGGGATGTCCGCACCGTTACGGGCGGTCTTGCCATGGGGCCGACTTGGCGCCGCACGATTGGCGGTGTTGTCTTTGGGGTGGTGTCCCCGCCCCAAACGAATCGGCTCTTCGCCAAAGCAGGGCCAGCTCAGCAAAGCGCCGAGGGTCATCACGTCTTCATCGTCGGCCCCGACGGGTCGAATCGGAGGTAACAAGTCGTCGCAGCCTGGCAGCACCGAACCCGTTGAACCCTAAACAAGTTGGGTGGCATCTGGGTACCGTGGAACAAGGTTGCCGGTTGAACGATTTTGCCCTTGGCGACATCGACCAACTCGTTGTTCACGGTGGAGGAGAGTGCACGGAACATCGGCGGCGCCCGCGAAAACATGTAGGGCGCCGGGATGCCCGTCAAAGGCAAGGAGATGAAGTCCTCGCCGAGAGAGGCTTAATTAGTTACCGTGATGATGGCGTCGAGCTCGGCTAATGTCGACGCACCGCCAACGGCGGGCGGCGATTGACGGAGGGGCTGCTTGTGAAGAGGTGCCGCCGGCGACACCCGGTGCATTAAGCTCCGTGCGGCGTCGGAGACACTAATGCCGCCCGCCGAGGCACCAATGGCCCCGCCATCGCATTATGCGAGTTGCTGGCCGTGAAGCTAGGAATCGGGCGGCCCTGTTGGCCCCGCAATCCACGACTCAACCCCGAGATCAAGGTAGGCACAAGGGCGGTGATCGTCGCTCCGAGTCGTTGTTCCACTTGCTCTTGGACAATCTCCGAATCCGCGCCACTGTGCCTTTGAGTTCTTGAACCTCTCGCTACTGGCTTTCCGAGCTGGTCTTTTCTCCTTCCGCACACCCCGTATAGTATGACCCCATTTTGTCGACAAGCCTTTGCCGCCACACGACCGGTGACGTCGGCCATCGAGCTTATCCTTGTTCTTCATTACATTCAACCCCTATTTAGAGTGGTGTCCCAAGGGTTGCTTTAGTCGACCCAGCGCCATCGCTTTCGATCGCTCATGGAAGGAATGTGAACCATTTAGAAATTGGCTTCATTAATTAGAATGCAACCATATGGAGCTAATTACGCGGGGTGTATTCCTTACCGAACAAGCTCAAGCTGCCTGGTCTTCGGATCCGTGGTAAGCTCCTTTGTTTTCGGGTCCTTCTTGTACCGGCCCCGACAAAGTTCCTGGTCCGCTTGTCACCGTATTTATCGAAGAGGGCGGTAGGCCTTGCTCAAGACGGTCCGCCTCCTCCTTGTCCCATATAGGCTCCGCCACTCAGAACCGCGGGACCGAGTGTGTGTTCCCTATGTTCAGCTCCGCATTTGTTTCCCCACTCACTTGATTGGGAGCTTGCGGTGCTCGAGCAATTGATCTTGAAGTCGTTGTAGTCATCTTCGGTGATCGAAGGATTTTTCTCCTTGATCTTCCGATAACTCTCACCTTTCTCGATCATTCTCTTCACATTGCTTTTCCAAGTAGACAGGGCCTTGCTCATCTTCGTGAGGGCAGCATTGTTCACTTTATTCCCTTTGAGGCTTGTGTTTTCAAATTCAGCGGGAACTTGTATCGCTCGTGCAGCTTCGTGAAGAGGAGGTTGCGCAAATTCCCTCGGTCGGGATGCCTCGGGTTCTCGGTGTTGATCGAGACGGTGCTCGGACAATGCACCCGAGCTGAAGCGAGTACCCTTGACTATTCGTTCGGCGCCGTTGGATTCCGTTTGAGTCCACTTCAGAACTTCCTCCTTGAGGGTGCGGAGCACGATCGGCGCCGGTCCTTCCATTGCCTCTTCGGTTGGCTGCCATCCGTGCGTGCACCGCCATCATCGATGGTGGCATCCTCGGCGGCACCATCGGTGGTGGCATCGGTGTGGTCATCCTCGGCGGCACCATCCGTGGTCTCGGGATCGGTGGGAAGGCGGCGGCCTCATACAAGTGAGGTTGTTCCTCCATCTCCGGGACAGCTCCTGAATGCCTTGCCGCTTCAACCCCGGCCTCATCGTTGTGGGCCATGTTTTCTCTAAATAGAAACAAAGTTTGGTCAAAAGTTGGTTATTGTCAAGGAACAAGATCATGGTCTCATCATTTAGGGTTTGTCGACACCGAGGCATCCTAAAATCTAAGCTTTTATCATTGAGGGTTTTTCACGCCAAGGCACCCTAAAAGCCTAACCTTTCATCATTTCGGTTTTTATCGACACCGAGGCACCCTAAAAGCCATGCATTAGTCACAAGTACGCCGGGCACTTGATCCTACTTAATTAACTACTAAGATACCCGGCCCATGCATTAGTCACAGTACCCCATATGTCCTATTTTAGCAAAGTCATGCTAAAATTCACGGAAAATTTCTGCATGACCTTTCTGAAAATAGGACATATGGAGTACCCAATTTGCGGAACGGAAGTTAATCGACATTCCGCAAACTCAAGGGCCTCTCGGGTACCTGCAAAATCATTATCCTGTGGACATGGATGCAATGTCACATGTCACATGGATCCCACACCCACAGGAGCTGGTGAAGCTTCATGTGTATTTCACGAAAACCAGCTGACTAAAGAGCTTTATGTAGAAAACAAATCACTCCACCAGCTCACAGGATCATCCCTCTAAGCAATTACTCAAAATGGGCACTAGCAGCAAAATGAACATTTTACAATCTGAACTTTTTTGTCATTTATGTGCTCATTTAACTTTGATCCAAATAGTATCAAAGTTCTTAGAAACAAGCAGCTCTGCTAACAAAGAACAGTAAAATGGGGCTTGCCTTAAGATGGGAAGTAAAGTTGCAAAAACTATCACAAAGAACAGTAAAAATGGAACATAGCTCAGCATTTGTATTGATAGGAACAAACATAAAATCAAACCATGGGCATCTACTAGGTAGACCAACATAAAATTTTGACTGGAGTTACATAAGGGAAATTGATGTGATGAATGGCGTTAGGGAGCTGAGCTGATCATGTCCATGTATTCTAATTCTCTGAGAAGATGGCATTGCTGTTGGTACCAATTTATTTGTTCACAAAGATACATTTTGGTAATGCATAGACAACATCACCTTTTATTTATCATGGTTGGTTCTGTTCCATAATTATATCAGCCTGCAGTGTCTTATTAGATATCGATGAATTGTAATGCACCCATTCTAAAACTTTAAGTGAAAATAACCCTTGGTGTTTGATATGCATAACAATGAAAGATGTTGGTTCACATCTTTGACTGGAGTAACAGAGGCATAAAAGTAGAAATTACAGGTCGAGGATCATCTTGATTAAGGTTCTGTTTTTATACCGCAAGTTCCGTAATTAGAGTATGTGGCATCTGTCTTGTGTTGACTAACTCATAAATGATATTATCATCTTTACTCACCGTTATGTGTATCATGGCTGAAATTCCACCGTTATAATACATGCCCTTGGCTAATTAGCAAGTAAGTAACTCTTACATTATCAAAGCTTGCCGCTTCTCAAATCAATTCTTGATGTGGAATAGCACAGCACACAGCAAACCTATAACTTAATGATGGTTATTAGGGAAGACAGGAAATGAGGATGGACAGAACCATATGTTTGGGAAATGCAAATAGAAGTAGTGCTATGAGAGTAATTTTTTTTCAATTTTCATTGATGTTCCAAATTAGATCGGTGCACATGTGGCTGCAATTTCTATTGGTCATCCAAGATGGGTGTTCATAGTAAAGTACTATATAGTGGCACTAACATAACCAAGGATTGCTTTTAAAAAACATAACCAAGAATCACCTTCCACGTGGCTTCTTCTCTTTAGCTTTGGCTTCCTTCTCGCAAAGTGGGCAAATACTTACATCTGCTGCAGAGGGTACTTCAATCGCCCTTTCCTTCTTGTTCTCGTGATCAAAACCACAATGAGAATGCAATACACACCAAAGAATATCATATACAAGAATTGCAGAAATTAAACAAGGTCAGACCCACACTATCTATTCTTTCTTCATGGCGAATATCATATACAAGCACTAATTTTGTTCACATTTATATAGCAACAAATATTTATACACTCATATAGCAGCACTAAGTATATTGCACTTAGAAGAAGATTTGCTTTACATCCCACCCAACTTAACAATCTAGTAGAGTTGTGATTTATTAATATTGTCTTTCCTTTGCAGGTTCATGTCAAGTCGATCGAGGATTTGGCAGGAAGCTGGGTTGTTTCGATGAGAACCAAGACAAGCAAACAGCCCACCAAAGCTTCTTCTACGCAGCAGCAAACCACTAAACCCTTTTCTACCCAGCCGCAACCCGCTAAAGCTTCTTCCACCCAGCTACCGCCAGAGGGCACCAAGGCCTCATCATTCACATATCTACCTCGACCGGGACGGCAAACAGCGATTGTGGCCAAGATCAACTTCCTCAGCCTCTCGGGTTTGTGTTATGATCCTCTCCGCGTGCACCTTGTCGAGCACAAAGACTGCTCGTGACCCTTTTCTACCTCTACCGAGGGAGTATGGAGGAGTATTTATATATTGCATCAAACTTGCAGTTTTGTTGATTCCTCAAAAACCAACCTCTTATCTATACTTACTAGTACTTTATACTGCCAAGCAAAAGGAGCGTTAGCATCCTCTCCTGTTTAATCTCATAGCACAATGATAAAGTTATCTTGTCACGCCATGGGGAAGCACCAAAACCCAATGGAGCCATTTTTTAGGCATCCAAGGTTCATGCAAATTATCATGCAAATTATCTGAAATTTTTAGGCATCCAAGGTTATCCAAATTATCCAAGGTTCAGATTATCCATGGTTCAGATTAAGAGCTCATGTTAAAAAAACTATCTGAAATTTTTAGGCATCCAAGGTTCATGCAAATTATCATGCTCATATGGAGATGGGATGGGAGGAGGGAAGGGGATAGGGGTCGGGGCGGTAGCTTACCTTGGAGGAGCGGGCCGGGGTGGAGGAGGCGGTCGGAGAGGATAAGGATGCCGGGGAGTGGGGCGCGGGGAGGATGTCGGGACGAGGTCCGGTGGTGGTGGTGCTCGGCGACGGTGGTGTGGACGGGTGGCGCCCGGGCGGCGGGCAGCGCCGAGGTGGCGGGCAGCAGGCGTCAAGGGGTCGAGGCGGCGCCGAGGCGCGCGGGGCGGCGGGCAGCGCCGAGGCGGCGGGCAGCAAGGCGCTGGAGAGGAGAGGGGAAGGGGATCTAGGGCGAGGGAGAGGGAAGGCGAGGAGAGGGCGAGGGAGGGAGAGGGCGAGGGCGAGGGCGAGCAGTGGGTCAGGCAGCGGCGGCGGCAAGGTGGATCGAGAGGGAGAGGAAGGCGGGGGAGAGGGAAGGGGGATCGGGCGAAGGGGAGAGGGAAGGGGATCGGGCACAATACTAATGGCGCACCTCACCGTGGTGCGCCATTAGCATCATCCATACTAATGGCGCACCTCACCGTGGTGCGCCATTAGTAATTTTTTTATTTCAACTCGAGCCAACAGGTTATGTACCACCGTAACTGATCCACATCAAGTCCTCTACTAGCTCGATTGGTCAGCAGCCAGTTCTCACACCGGGAGGTCTGGGTTCGACTCCTGTGCTCCACAATTTTTTTAGCATTTAAAAGCTGTTTGATACTTATTTGTGTTTAAATATGTTCAAACTTGTTTAAATAATAACAGTAATATTTTTTATAAGACAGTAGCATTTAAAAAGCTGTTTGATACTTATTTTTTTATAAGACGGTGCTGGGTGTGGGGGTCGGCGGTGGCGGTTGAGTAGGGAATCGAGGGTGCGGGGGTGGCGGCGGCCGGTGACTGGGGGGGTGCTCGGCGAGGGACCGGATCTGGCGAGGTGGGATAGCGATCGAGATGGAGGGGATCGAGGTGGGCTCCACAATTTTTTTAGCATTTAAAAGCTGTTTGATACTTATTTGTGTTTAAATATGTTCAAACTTGTTTAAATAATAACAGTAATATTTTTTATAAGACAGAGCATTTAAAAAGCTGTTTGATACTTATTTTTTATAAGACGGTGCTGTGAGGTGCGGGGGTCGGGCGGCGGTTGAGTAGGGGAATCGAGGTGCGGGGGTTGTGGCGGCCGGTGGATCTGGGGGTGCTCGGCGAGGGGACCGGATCTGGCGAGGTGGGATAGCGATCGAGATGGAGGGGATCGAGATCGAGTGTCCATGAAATTTAAAATATTCATGATAGTTCAAAAGTACCCATGAAATACAATCGAGAAATGAAGGCTACGATTTAAATACAATCGATCTTAGCTAGCTATCTGTTCACAATCTTCTTGCCCTTCTTTTTCGCAAATGGAGTTCTTCGTGGAACGGACGCCCTTTAGGTAGGGTGGTCCTGCTTCTTCTTGTGGTGTATGCTGCTACTTCATCATCGTCGCCATGTTCGATCCTCGTCATTGACTTGTCAAGTCTTGCTCATTGGCTACTCCATCCATTCCGATGATCTTCCTTTGCCTCTCCTCACGACAACACGACCGGGCTTTGGCGGGTCGGTAATGAAGAAGCATTGGTCCACTTGGGAAGCCAGTACCATGGCTCATTTTTCAGCGGTGACGCTTGCGCCCATGGTCTTGATTTGGCTTCGGTATAACCATGGTGGTGAAATACCGGTCTTCTTTTATGACGTTCTTGGCCCATCGACACGGAACATGGGACCTTCTCTCCGGTGTAGCTCAGCTCCCAGATCTCCTCGATCCTTCCGTAGTATTTGTCCTTGTCGTTACCGTGTAGGATTCCATTGTTACCCCGGAGTTCGATAACCATCGCTCTTCATGTCCTTGGCCTCGGTGTAGAATGTGTAGTCGTTGATATAAATGACGCCTCATAGGTCATCGAGGTTGTGCTCGGCGCCCGTGACAAAGGCGAATATGAGTTGTTCTTCCGCGGAAGAATCCTCATGTAAAGGGTAATGACGAAGCTTCTCGCTTGAACCAACGCGTGAAACATGAGTTGTGCTCTTTGAGTATATCTCCGTCCGTCCTCTGTTGGCCTCGGTCATTGTACGTCTTCTTAATAAAGGTTTTGTGCTCTACCACCCAAGGATCGACCACGTCTATGTGTTGTAGCGCGACTAGGTTTGCTCTTTCAAAGTCGGCGAGTCGACCCTCGAAGTCGACATGCATTTCGCGGCGACCCTCACGGTGACCCCATCCAGCGAGCCTGCCGAGGTGCCTGTTGACGGTGAAGGAAATATGCCCTAGAGGCAATAATAAAAGTTATTATTTATTTCCTTATATCATGATAAATGTTTATTATTCATGCTAGAATTGTATTAACCGGAAACATAATACATGTGTGAATATATAGACAAACAGTATGTCACTAGTATGCCTCTACTTGACTAGCTTGTTAATCAAAGATGGTTATGTTTCCTAACCATGAACAAGGAGTTGTTATTTGATTAACAAGGTCACATCATTAGTTGAATGATCTGATTGACATGACCCATTCCGTTAGCTTAACAGTTGATCGCTTAGTATGTTAATGCTTTCTTCATGACCCATACATGTTCCTATAACTATGAGATTATGCAACTCCCGCTTGCCCGAGGAACACTTTTGGTGCTACCAAACGTCACAACGAATCGGGTGATTATAAAGGTACATTACAGGTGTCTCCGAAGGTACATGTTGGGTTGGCATATTTCGAGATTAGGATTTGTCACTCCGATTGTCGGAGAGGTATCTCTGGGCCCTCTCGGTAATGCACATCACATAAGCCTTGCAAGCATTGCAACTAAATGTGTTAGTTGTGAGATGATGTATTACGGAACGAGAAAAGAGACTTGCCAAGAACGAGATTGAACTAGGTATTGATACCGACGATCGAATCTCGGGCAAGTAACATACCGATGACAAAGGGAACAACGATGTTGTTATGCGGTCCGACCGATAAAGATCTTCGTAGAATATGTAGGAGCCAATATGGGCATCCAGGTCCCGCTTATTGGTTATTGACCGAGAGGTGTCTCGGTCATGTCTACATAGTTCTCGAACCCGTAGGGTCCGCACGCTTAACGCTTCGATGGATGTTATTATGAGTTTATATGATATTGATGTACCGAAGGTTGTTCGAGTCCCGGATGAGATCACGGACATGACGAGGAGTCTCAAATGGTCGAGACATAAAGATTGATATATTGGAAGCCTATGTTTGACTCGGAATCACTCCGGGTGAAATTGGGAATTTTACCGAGTACCGAGGGGTTACGGAACCCCGGGGGTCAATGGGCCATGATGGGCCTTAGTGGGAAAGAGAAAGGGGCCATAGTGCTGGTCGCACTTTCCCCTTCCCTAGTCCTATTAGGACTAGGAGAAGGAGGCGCCCTCTCTCTCCTCTCTTCCCACTTGGGAAAACCTAGTTGGACTAGGATTGGGGGAATCCTACTCTAGTAGGAGTAGGAAACCCTGGTGCGCCTCCTCTCTCGGCCGGCCAGCCCTCCCTTCCCCTTTATATACTGGGGCAGGGGCACCCCATGACACACAAGTTGATCATTGAGATCGTTCCTCAGCCGCAGCGGTGCCCCTTCCACCAAACTACACCTCGAATATACCGCTATGAGCTTAGGCGAAAGCCTCGCGCGGTGGAACATCATCATCGCCACCACGCCGTCGTCGACGAAACTCTCCTCAACACTCGGCTGGATCGGAGTTCGAGGGACGCCATCGAGCTGAACGTGTGCAGAACTCGGAGGTGCCGACGCTCGGTACTTGGATCGGTTGGATCGGGAAGAAGTACGACTACTTCCTCTACGTTAAATCAACGCTTCCGTTGCTGGTCTCACGAGGGTACGAGACAACACTCTCATCTCGTTGCTATGCATCACCATGATCTTGCGTGATCGTAGGAAAATTTTTGAAATTACTACGCTCCCCAACGGTGGCATCCGAGCCTGGTTTTATGCGTTGATGTCATGTGCACGAGTAGAACACAAGTGAGTTGTGGACGATACAAGTCATACCGCCTACCAGCATGTCATACTTTGGTTCAGCGGTATTGTGAGATGAAGCGGCCCGGACCGACATTACGCAGACGCTTACGCGAGACTGGTTTCACCGCCCGAGCACTCGTTGCTTAAAGGTGACCGCGGGTGTCTGCTCTCTCACTTTAGTTGAATCGAGTGTGGCTACGCCCGGTCCTTGAGAAGGTTAAACGGAGTCTATTTGACGAAGTATCGCTGTGGTTTTGATGCGAGGTAAGAACGGTTCTTGCTCAGCCCGTAGCAGCCACGTAAAATTTGCAACAACAAAGTAGAGGACGCCTAACTTGTTTTTGCAGGGCATGTTGTGATGTGATATGGTCAAGACGTGATGCTATATTTTATTGTATGAGATGATCATGTTTTGTAACCGAAGTTATCGGCAATGGCAGGAGCCATATGGTTGTCGCTTATTGTATGAAATGCAACGCCATGTAATTGCTTTACTTTATCACTAAGGAGTAGCGATAGTCGAGAAGCAATAGTTGGCGAGACGACAACGATGCTACGATGGAGATCAAGGTGTCGCTACCGGTGACGATGGTGATCATGACGTTGCTTCGGCGATGGAGATCACAAGCACAAGATGATGATGACCATATCATATCACTTATATTGATTGCATGTGATGTTTATCCTTTATGCATCTTATCTTGCTTTGATTGACGGTAGCATTATAAGATGATCTCTCACTAAAATTATCAAGAAGTGTTCTCCCGAGTATGCACCGCTGCGAAAGTTCTTCGTCTTTGAGACACCACGTGATGATCGGGTTTGATAGGCTCTACGCTCAAATACAACGGTGCAAAACAGTTGCACGCGAATACTCAGTTAAACTTGACGAGCCTAGCATATAACAGATATGGCCTCGAACACGGAGACCGAAGGTCGAGCGTGAATCATATAGTAGATATGATCAACATAGTGATGTTCACCATTGAAACTACTCCATCTCACGTGATGATCGGACATGGTTTAGTTGATTTGATCACGTAATCACTTAGATGACTAGAGAGATGTCTATCTAAGTGGGAGTTCTTAAGTAATATGATTAATTGAACTTTAATTTATCATGAACTTAGTCCTGGTAGTATTTTGCAGATTATGTTGTAGATCAATAGCTCGCGTTGTTGCTTCCCCTGTGTTTTTTATATGTGTTCCTAGAGAAAATTGTATTGAAAATGTTAGTAGCAATATTGCGGATTGGATCCGTGATCTGAGGTTTATCCTCATTGCTGCACGTAAGAATTATGTCCTTGATGCACCGCTAGGTGACAGACCTATTGCAGGAGCAGATGCGACGTTATGAACGTTTGGCTAGTTCAATATGAGCGATCTGACGTTATGAACGTTTGGCTAGCTCAATATGATGACTACTTGATAGTTTAGTGCACCATGCTTAACGGCTTAGAATCGGGACTTCAAAGACGTTTTGAACGTCATGGACCATATGAGATGTTCCAGGAGTTGAAGTTAATATTTCAAACAAATACCCGAGTTGAGAGATATGAAAGTCTCCAACAAGTTCTATAGCTAAAAGATGGAGGAGAATCGCTCAACTAGTGAGCATGTGCTCAGATTGTCTGGGTACTTCAATCGCTTGAATCAAGTGGGAGTTAATCTTCCAGATAAGATAGTGATTGACAGAATTCTCTAGTCACCATCACCAAGTTAGTAGAACTTCGTGATGAACTATAATATGCAAGGGATGACAAAAGTAATTCCCAAGCTCTTCGTGATGCTAAAATCGACGAAGGTAGAAATCAAGAAAGAGCATCAAGTGTTGATGGTCAGCAAGACCACTAGTTTCAAGAAAAAGGGCAAAGGGAAGAAGAAGGGGAACTTCAAAAGGAACGGCAAGCAAGTTGCTGCTCGAGTGAAGAAGCCCAAGTCTAGACCTAAGCCTGAGACTGAGTACTTTTACTGCAATGGAACTGGTCACTGGAAGCGGAACTACCCCAAGTATTTGGCGGATAAGAAGGATGGCAAAGTGAACAAAGGTATATTTGATATACAGATTATTGATGTGTATTTTACTAGTGTTCGTAGTAACCCTCGGTATTTGATACTTGGTTCGGTTGCTAAGAGTAGTAACTCAAACGGAGTTGCAGAATGAATGAAACTAGTTGAAGGGAAGTGACGATGAGTGTTGGAAGTAGTTCCAAGATTGATATGATCATCATCGCACACTCCCTATACTTTCGGGATTAGTGTTAAACCTAAATAAATGTTATTTGGTGTTTGCGTTGAGCATGAATATGATTTGATCATGTTTATTGCAAAACGGTTATTCATTTAAAGTCAAAGAATAATTGCTGTTCTGCTTAAATGAATAAAACCTTGATATGGTCATACACCCAATGAAAATAGTTTATTGGATCTCGATCGTAGTGATACGCATATTCATAATATTGATGCCAAAAGATGCAAAGTTAATAATGATAGTGCAACTTATTTGTGGCAATCGCCGCTTGGGTCATATCGGTATAAAGCGCATGAAGAAACTCCATAAGGATGGATTTTGGAATCACTTGGTTATGAATCATTTGATGCTTGCGAACCGTGCCTTTTGGGCAAGATGACTAAAACTCCGTTCTCCGAACAATGGAACAAGCTACTTGACTTGTTGGAAATAACACATATATACCGATGTATGCGATCCAATGAGTGTTGATGCTCGTGGCAAGTATCGTTATTTTTCGACCTTCACAAGATGATTTGAGTAGATATGGGTATATCTACTTGATGAAACATAAGTCTGAAATAGTTGAAAGGTTCAAAGAATTTCAGAGTGAAGTGGAAAATCATCGCAACAAGAAAATAAAGTTTCTGCGATCTGATCGTGGAGATGAATATTTGAGTTACGAGTTTGGTCTTCAATGAAAACAATGTGGAATAGTTTCACAGCTCACGCCACCGGAACACCACAACGTTATGGTGTGTCCGAACGTCAGAATCGTACTTTATTTTGATATGGTGCGATCTATGATGTATCTTACCGATTTACCACTATCGTTTTGGGGTTATGCATTAGAGACAGCTGCATTCACGTTTAATAGGGCACCATCTAAATCCGCTGAGATGACACCGTATGAACTATGGTTTAGCAAGAAACCTAAGCTGTCGTTTCTTAAAGTTTGGAGTTGTGATGCTTATGTGAAAAGTTTTCACCGATAAGCTCGAACCCAAATCGGAGAAATGCGTCTTCATAGAATACCCAAAGGTAACTATTGGGTACACCTTCTATCACAGATCCGAAAGCAAGATATTTGTTGTTAAGATGGATCCTTTCTAGAGAAGAAGTTTCTCTCGAAAGAAGTGAGTGGGAGGAAAGTAGAAACTTGATGAGGTAATTGTACCTTCTCCTTATTGGAAAGTAGTTCATCACGTAAATCAGTTCCAGTGATTCCTACACCAATTAGTGAGGAAGTTAATGATGATGATCATGAAACTTCAGATCAAGTTGCTACCAAACCTCGTAGGTCTTCCAGAGTAAGATCCGCACCAGAGTGGTACGGTAATCCTATTCTAGAAGTCATGTTACTAGACCATGATGAACCTACGAGCTATGAGGAAGCGATGATGAGCCCAGATTCCGCGAAATGGCTTGAGGCCATGAAATCTGAGATAGGATCCATGTATGAGAACAAAGTATGGACTTTGATTGACTTGCTCGATGATCAGCAAGCCATGTTAAATAAATGGATCTTCAAGAGGAAGACGGACACTGATAGTAGTGTTACTATCTACAAAGCTTGACTTGTTGCAAAAGGTTTTCGACAAGATCAATGTGTTGAATACGATGAGATTTTCTCACTCGTAACGATGCTTATGTCTGTCCGAATCATGTTAGCAATCGCCACATTTTATGAAATCTGGCAAATGGATGTCAAAACTACATTCTTTAATGGATTTATTAAAGAAGAGTTGTATATGATGCAACCAGAAGGTTTTGTCAATCCTAAAGGAGCTAACAAAATGTGCAAGCTCAATGATCCATCTATGGACTGGTGCAAGCATCTCGAGTTGGAATAAACGCTTTGATAGTGTGATCAAAGATATGGATTTATACAGACTTTTGGAGAAGCCTGTATTTACAAGAAAGTGAGTGGGAGCACTACAGCATTTCGATAAGTATATGTGAATGACATATTGTTGATCGGAAATAATGTAGAATTATTCTCGCAAAGCATAAAGGAGTATTTGAAAGGAGTTTTTCAAAGAAGGGCCTCGTGAAGCTACTTACAAATTGAGCATCAAGATCTATTGAGATAGATCAAAAATGCTTGATAAGTGTTTTCAATAAGTACATACCTTGTCAAGATTTTGAAGTAGTTCAAAATGGAACAGTCAAAGAAAAGTTCTTGCCTGTGTTGCAAAGGTGTGAGATTGAGTAAGACTCAAAACCCGACCACGGCAGAAGATAGAAAGAGAATGAAAGTCATTCCCTATGCATCAGCCATAGGTTCTATAAAGTATGTCATGTTGTGTACAGATCTATTGCATACCCTACCACTAAGATTGGCAAGGGAGTGCAATAGAGATCTAGGAGTAGATCAATGGACAGCGGTCAAAATTATCCTTAGTAGAATAAGGATATATTTCTCGATTATGGAAGTGAAAAAAGGTTCGTCGTAAAAGGTTACGTCGATGCAAGTTTTAACACTAATCTAGATGACTCGAGTCTCAATCTGGATACATATAGAAAGTGGGAGCAATTAGCTAGAGTAGCTCCGCGCGAGCATTGTAGACATAGAAATTTGCAAAATACTTACGGCTCGAATGTGATGACCCGCTGACTAAAATTATCTCACAAGCAAAACATGATCACACCTTAGTACTCTTTGGGTGTTAATCACATAGCGATGTGAACTAGATTATTGACTCTAGTAAACCCTTTGGGTGTTGGTCACATGTCGATGTGAACTATGGGTGTTAACCACATATAGATGTGAACTATTGATGTTAAATCACATGGCGATGTGAACTAGATTATTGACTCTAGTGCAAGTGGGAGATGAAGGAAATATGCCCTAGAGGCAATAATAAAAGTTATTATTTATTTCCTTATATCATGATAAATGTTTATTATTCATGCTAGAATTGTATTAACGGAAACATAATACATGTGTGAATATATAGACAAACAGTATGTCACTAGTATGCCTCTACTTGACTAGCTTGTTAATCAAAGATGGTTATGTTTCCTAACCATGAACAAGGAGTTGTTATTTGATTAACAAGGTCACATCATTAGTTGAATGATCTGATTGACATGACCCATTCCGTTAGCTTAACACTTGATCGCTTAGTATGTTAATGCTTTCTTCATGACCCATACATGTTCCTATAACTATGAGATTATGCAACTCCGCTTGCCCGAGGAACACTTTGGGTGCTACCAAACGTCACAACGTGAATCGGGTGATTATAAAGGTACATTACAGGTGTCTCCGAAGGTACATGTTGGGTTGGCATATTTCGAGATTAGGATTTGTCACTCCGATTGTCGGAGAGGTATCTCTGGCCCTCTCGGTAATGCACATCACATAAGCCTTGCAAGCATTGCAACTAAATGTGTTAGTTGTGAGATGATGTATTACGGAACGAGAAAAGAGACTTGCCAAGTGAGATTGAACTAGGTATTGATACCGACGATCGAATCTCGGGCAAGTAACATACCGATGACAAAGGAACAACGTATGTTGTTATGCGGGTCGACCGATAAAGATCTTCGAGAATATGTAGGAGCCAATATGGGCATCCAGGTCCCGCTATTGGTTATTGACCAGAGAGGTGTCTCGGTCATGTCTACATAGTTCTCGAACCCGTAGGGTCCGCACGCTTAACGCTTCGATGGCGATGTTATTATGAGTTTATATGATATTGATGTACCGAAGGTTGTTCGAGTCCCGGATGAGATCACGGACATGACGAGGAGTCTCAAATGGTCGAGACATAAAGATTGATATATTGGAAGCCTATGTTTGACTCGGAATCACTCCGGGTGAAATTGGGAATTTTACCGAGTACCGAGGGTTACGGAACCCCGGGGTCAATGGGCCATGATGGGCCTTAGTGGGAAAGAGAAAAGGGGGCCATAGTGCTGGCCGCACCTTCCCCCCTTCCCTAGTCCTATTAGGACTAGGAGAAGGGGGCGCCCCCCTCTCTCCTCTCTTCCCACTTGGGAAAACCTAGTTGGACTAGGATTGGGGGGGAATCCTACTCCTAGTAGGAGTAGGAAACCCTGGTGCGCCTCCTCTCTCTGGCCGGCCAGCCCCTTCCCTTCCCTCCTTTATATACAGGGGCAGGGGGCACCCCATGACACACAAGTTGATCATTGAGATCGTTCCTTAGCCGTGTGCGGTGCCCCCTTCCACCAAACTACACCTCGAATATACCGTTGCGGAGCTTAGGCGAAACCTGCGCGGTGGAACATCATCATCGCCACCACGCCGTCAGGTCGACGAAACTCTCCTCAACACTCGGCTGGATCGGAGTTCGAGGGACGCCATCGAGCTGAACGTGTGCAGAACTCGGAGGTGCCGACGCTCGGTACTTGGATCGGTTGGATCGGGAAGAAGTACGACTACTTCCTCTACGCTGCGTCAACGCTTCGTTCTTCGGTCTCACGAGGGTGCGAGACAACACTCTCATCTCGTTGCTATGCATCACCATGATCTTGCGTGATCGTAGGAATTTTTTGAAATTACTACGTTCCCCAACAGACGGGCAGACCAACGGGTTCTCGATGCCTAGATAATTCGATGCGAGAGGAGATGCACTCTTGATCGAAAGCCCTGGCTATGCTTCCTTCGGACGTGACATGTTGCTAACGTATCCTTTGATGACACCATTCATCCTTTCGAACGGCATCATGCTGTGCAGGAACGTCGGCCCGAGTTGGATGATATCCTCCACTATATGGACCAGCAGATGCACCATAACGTCAAGAATGCGGGCGGAAGTACATCTCAAGCTCGCATAGTATCACCACGATCTCTTCTCGTAGCCTTCGAGTTGCCTCACGCCAATCGACTTCCGAGAGATGACATCAAGAAGTTGCATAGGCCAAATAGCGTTTCACGGACGTGCGCGCCCATGATCCAACGGATTGCAACTGGAAGTATTCGTCATCGGCCGACGTGCGGTCGTGAGACTTCATCCCGCTGAACTTCGCTTCACTGGGTCTAGGTATCCGCTTATCTTCCCCGCGAACCAGAAGGAAGTTTTACTCCTAGGAGGCGGTGAAAACTGCTCGATCTCCTCCCGACTTAGAGTGAAGCACGCGGGAGGGTAGTCATTTCCGGTCTTCTTGGCCTTTTTGCCTTTGCGATGACTTTTCGTGTCCCGCTTCGCCTCATCATCATCATCATCATCATCATCATCATCATCATATATAGCGTGAAGCTCCCTGCCGATGCCCATTGATTTCAAGTCCGCCCTTGCTTTCGCCCATCTTTGGTCCTCTCTCGCATGTTGATCGTGGTACCAAGCAGACTCGCACACGTTCCTCGTGATATGCATGACATCAAGGCTGTGAGGCACACGGTGGATCTTCCAAGACGGCAAGTCCCGTAAAACAGACCTCGTTTTCCATACCTTCAGCAATGCTCTGGCGCTTTCGCTTCTTTCCGGCTCGCGCCTTTTGCTTCTTTCCGGCGGTGGGCATTCTTTCCAATTTTTCAACAGCTTGTCTATTTCTCGCCGCTCCTCGACACGAAGCGTTTTTGGGTTCGGTTTCACCATCGAACAGATCCTTGCGTTTCCTCCACGGGTCGTCGCCGCTGAAGCCACCTTCGATGTCCCATGAACACGGTTTTCAAGACCCGGATCTCTATCTAGCTGGCGATACGTTGTGTCATCCATGCACCTTACGCATCCAGAAAATCCGTGGACTACCTGCCCGCAAGATATCCAGAATCGAGATAGTCGTGCACCGTCGTGAGCAGGCGGCTCTCATAGGGAAATATTCTTTCTCTGCGGCGCCCCACGATTGGTGGCGTTTTCCATAGCGTGTCAAGCTCCTCTTTCAGCAGCCCCAGATCTGATTGATGTCGCTTCCTGGTTGTTTCGGCCCTTCAATTAGCATACTCATGTGAATGTACTTCCTCTTCATGCACAACCGGGGAAGGTTGTACATCCACACAAACACAGGCCAGGTGCTATGTGTGCTTCTCTCGGCTGCCAAACGGATTGACTCCATCGGTGCTCGCGCCAAAGACGATGTTCCTTGGACCGCTCCCAAATTCGGGTATTCAAGTTCAACGCTTGCCACCGCTCGCATCCTTAGGGTGACTCAGCATCTTGTCTTTTTATCTATCTCCGGATCATTTGCGTCATCTTCTCGCTTCTTCTCCTCCCTATCCGCGTGCCAACGCAGGAGCTTTGCTACCTTAGGATCCGCGAAATACGCGCTGCAGACGAGGAGTGATCGGAAAGTACCACACCACTTTTCGAGGAGCTTTCTTCCTCTTCTTGTATCGAGTGACACCGCACATTGGACATATGATAGACTCCGCGTGCTCGTCCCGATAAATGATGCAATTGTTCATGCACACATGGTATTTCACGGCGGTAAATCCAGAGGACACACGATTTTCTTCGCCTCCTCCAAACTGGTCGGGCACTTGTTCCCTTGGGAAGACGTTCGTGCGTAATGACATGTTCTCGCCGAAGCATGCATCGGTCATTTTGTGTTTTACCTTCATCTCCGAGCCATGAGCGTTACTTTCAGCGGGTATCCTCGGCCTGCATCCTTCATACAATGGAGTAACGCGTCTAACTCAAGTTGATCCATCTTGGCTTTCTCTCGGCGGCAGCTCTTGCGTTATGTAACGCCCGGACACACCCGCCGGTGGTCGTTACTCTGGCGGGATCTAGATCGCCCCACAGATCAATACTAGTCTTTTCTCGCACTTTGTCCTCACTGCGTGCGCCCGGAGCAATCTTTCGGTCGGTCACCCATCCTGAAACTACTCCAAGCTGAGCACGCTTAACTTTGGAGTTCGTCCGAATGGGATCCCGGAAAGAAGGAATTCCTTATTGATATGAGTAGTCTATCATCCCTAATAAGCCAGGCTATTACATACACCCCCACTCGAGGAACCGACGCCCTCGTCGGGCCACGAGAACGCTCCTCTTGGCACAAACGTCTGCGTGCTTCCAAATCCGTACATGTGCCATGTCGGGTGCCACGACGGGTCACAAACGTCATGAACAACATGACCACGCACCTGTCCGCAACCATCCGTGTAACCGCGAGGGTCGGCTCTGATACCAACTTGTAACGCCCGGACACACCCGCCGGTGGTCGTTACTCCTGGCGGGATCTAGAATGGCCCCACAGATCAATACTAGTCTTTTCTCGCGACTTTGTCCTCACTGCGCGCACTCCGGAGCAAACTTCGATCGGTCACCCATCCTGAAACTACTCCAAGCTGAGCACGCTTAACTTTGGAGTTCTCGTCCGAATGGGATCCGGAAAAGAAGGAATTCCTTATTGATATGAGTAGTCTATCATCCCTAATAAGCCGTGCTATTACATCGTTATCCGTCCGCTTGAGAAGCAGCTCTTGAATATGAGGGTCCTGCACCCAGCCCATCGATGGTCCAGCGTAAATGCGCTCGCCCGCATCATCATCATGTCCTGCATCTTCTACATGATGATGTGTACAGCATCACCGTCGTGATCATCTCCTGGGGATTCTTCGTCTTTCGCCCCCGAGCCGCGGTGGTTGTCTTGCTGCCCTTCCTCATTTCTTGCCCGGCCCCCATGGACGACTTCGTAGTCATCTTCATCACATTGCCACCGATAGACATCCATGAAACCACACAAGAGCAGGTGGTCCCGCACCTGCCCGGAATCCGGGTCCGCAATAAGGCTATTCAGCTTGCATCTTCGACACAGACATCTTATCTCCGTCTCGTTCTTTTGAAGCATCTCGCCTTCGCGGACCTCAAAACCTATTCACGATGCCTTCGGTCATCATGCGGACCATGGTCGCTCTGGGTAGAGCAAAACGATATTTTAGAACCAAGAAAAATTTGGCATGACTTTCCTAAAAATAGGACCAAAAGAATGCTTAATGCCAAAATTCTCACTAAACGGAAATGAATCAACATTCCGCAAAATATTGGCAACTATCGCATTTCAAATACGGTACACCTCCAAACACAAACACATATGCAACACCACAAACATATGCAACACCACGAACATACATAGATCTAGCTAGGCCATAAAAAGTGCATGTGCACATTGTTGTAGGAGAACAACATAAATATAGCTTCCCCTTACTTACCTAGCAAAACAAGGTAACTTAACCACTTAATTTGAATGAATCTATGGTGGAAATGAGGTGAAAAGAGGAGGCACCGAGACAAGGAGGAGGCGGTGGAGAGAATGAAGTGGGGAGAAAGTGAGTGTGGGAGGAGAGCTGTCCAAAATATCTTGTTGCTGCCCACTTACTATTGGCGCACTAAGCAACAAATGCGCCATTAGTAATCCAGGTTACTAATGGCGCACCCCCTGGTGGTGCGCCATTAGTACTTTTGCAAAAAAAGGAATAAAAACAATAATAAAAAATAACATTAGTGGCGCACCTTCTGGCTGGTGCGCCATTACTAGTTACAACTAGTAATGGCGCACCACCGTGGATGCGCCATTAGTATGTTTGGACAAGGCGCACTAGTTCAAAAAAAATTTGGTACTAATGGCGCACCGTGGGCAGGGTGCGCCATTAGTAGTTTCAACACTAATGGCGCATCGAGAGGTGGTGCGCCATTAGTATATACTAATGGCGCACCACATGTCTGGTGCGCCATTAGTGTCAATTCCATCTATAGCCCTTTTCCTAGTAGTGCTCAGACCAATTGGACCCCTCTTTTCTCTCTTTCTCCGAGACCAACAAAACCCACCTGGTCCCCGTGGCCTTTTGTCAGACCCCTTTGTCTTTGTTTTCCTCTCGTCTAAATGCCCACCCTCTCTGCACAGCCACCAACCCCTTTGCGCGCGTCCGAAACTGCCCGGAACCCGAACCGGTAGGTCGTGATCGTTGGGTCCGGATCATCCCCAAACATCTACAAAACATCCCCGTTTTCTTATTTAGACGCCCTACCTATTTATTTCTGGACCGTCCGATTGTGATCGGAGGGACGAGATAGCCCCTACCCAAAAATCCACTCGCTATATAAAGTAGACCAACCCTAATCTTCAGGAGGCTTGTCCCATCAGTCCAATCCCGCCGCCGCCACCCGGTCTCGATCCACCTCGGGATCCCCTTCTCCTCGTTTTCCTCCACCCACCAACAGGAGCCCGAGCTCCTTCTCTCCGACCCCGTCGCCATGACCCCCCTGCCGGCGTCTTCTCCATTGCCATGGACGTGCTGCTGTTTCTGTTCTTCAGGGACGAGCAGCAGCAGCTCGCCCGCCCCTTCGCCCGCGTTGACCCCGTCCTACACCGCACCAGCGCCAGCGCGTGGGTCGCGCCAGGTCCCGTCGCTGCTCTTCCCTTCTTACCCTGGTTCTTCTCGTTGACCCTGCCTCTCCGTGTAACCTCCCTCTCTCGTCTTTTTCACAGAAGGAGCCCCGTCTGCGCCATGGATGCCCTGCCTCGCCGGATCAGTCCATTCCCCTCGTCCCGCGCCCTGGATCCGGTCGATCCGAGCTTCTCCATACCCAAGACCTCGCCACCACTTCTCTCTGCTCCCGGCCACCGGCGCCCTACTCGCCTCCTCTACTTCGCCCCTGCACGAGCAGGACGGCCCCGCCCTGCTTCGCGTCCGTCCAGATCCGGCGCTCGCCCGCCGTCTTTGACCTCCCTCTGCGTGCCCGCAAGCTCACCGCCGCCAGCGTCCTCGCCAAGTCCAGCTTCCCGCGGCCTCTGCTTCCCCTCCATCGAGCAGGAGCTCTGCTCGTCCCGCGCGCCTAGAGACGGGCGACGACTCTTCTGCATCGCTCGCCAAGCCCCGCTGGAAGCCACACGCGAGCCCGCGTTGACTCCGTCTGTGTAGGTCCCATTCGCCAGCAGTCAAGGCCCAGCCCAGCGCCCCTTCTTCCTTAGCCCGTGGTGAGCAGCCCAGTTCCATCAGATTTGGCCTGCCATGTTTTTTTCCTGCTCTGGACGAATTTGCCTATTAATCCTGAGTCTGCCAGTTTTGCAGAAAAACCCTCCATGTTCATGCATTAATAACTCATTAACCGTGCATCATAATAAAATGATTTAAACATGTAAAATGCTTAGAATTCTATCTAGTTTCACAATATGCCACTTTCATCCATGTTTTAAATGCTTAAAATGCTGTTTGTTTAAATTTGCTCAAATGCCATGTTAAAATGATTTATTTCATAACTAAATAACCGTAGCTCGGTTTTACATAAACTTTATATGTAAATGGGGTGGAAAAATGCCTAGTTTAACATGGTAGCATTACTTTGCATGTTTAACAACTCTAAAATATGCTTTAGGTCAGAACAGTACCAAATTTGAAATATGCATGTGAGGATTTTCCGGAATTGTTGTTTCTTATTTCCGGCCTCATTTAAACTTGCCTAAATAGTTAGTTTACTTATGCTTCACCTCTTGCCATGTTTAACAACATTTAATATTGCTGTGTACATAAATGAGAGAGAACTAAATATTTGAAGTGGTGTTTTGTCAATATGCAACTCGTTGCATATTGAGCTCCACTTAATTTGTAGTATTGTTTGTTGCACTTTGTCATGCCATGAATCATTAAACCGGACATGCATCATAATTGATTGTGCATCATGCCATGTTTATGATTGTGTGTTTACTATGCTGTTTGTTTCTTTCCGGTGTTGCTTCTCGATTCCGGTAATGTTGCGATTGTGAGGATTTCGTTCGCCCACGTCCGTTTGTCTTCTTCATGGACTCGTTCTTCTTCCTAGCGGGATTTCAGGCAAGATGACCGTCACCTTGGATCTCATTACTATCATTGCTATGCTAGTTGCTTCGTTCTATCGCTATGCTGCGTTACCTACCACTTGCTGCTCAAGCCTCCCAAATTGCCATGAACCTCTAACCGTTGTCACCCTTCCTAGCAAACCGTTGTTTGGCTATGTTACCGCTTTTGCTCAGCCCCTCTTATAGCGTTGCTAGTTGCAGGTGAAGATGAAGATTGCTCCATGTTGGTTTATATTTATGTTGGGATATCACAATATCTCTTATATTATTAATGCATCTATATACTTGGTAAAGGGTGGAAGGCTCGGCCTTATGCCTGGTGTTTTGTTCCACTCTTGCGGCCCTAGTTTCCGTCATATCGGTATTATGTTCCCGGATTTTGCGTCCATAACGCGGTTGGGTGATTTATGGGACCCCCTTGACAGTTCGCTTTGAATAAAACTCCTCCAGCAGGGCCCAACCTTGGTTTTATCATTTGCCTCACCACCACCTATACCCTTCCCTTGGGTCGGCCAACCCGAGGGTCATCTTTATTTTAGCCCCCCCAGGCCAGTGCTTCTCTAAGTGCTGGCCTGAACCGAGCTGCCTGCGGGGCCCCCTCGGAGAAACTTGAGGCTTGGTTTTACTCGTAGCTAGTCTCATCCGGTGTTGCCCTGAGAACGAGATATGTGCAGCTCCTATCGGGATTTGTCGGCACATCGGGCGGCTTTGCTGGTCTTGTTTTATTACTGTCGAAATGTCTTGTAACCGGGATTCCGAGACTGATCGGGTCTTCCCGGGGAGAAGGAATATCCTTCGTTGATCGCGAGAGCTTATCATGGGCTAAGTTGGGACACCCCTGCAGGGTTTGAACTTTCGAAAGCCGTGCCCGCGGTTATGTGGCAGATGGGAATTTGTTAATATCCGGTTGTAGTAAACTTGAAGTAAACTCTTCTAAAATACACCAACCGTGTGCATAACCGTGAGTGTCTCTTTTCGGGGTGGATCGAGAGGACAACACGGTTTCTGGGTTATGTTTGACGTAAGTAGGAGTTCAGGATCACTTCTTGATCATTACTAGTTGACGACCGTTCCTTTGTTTCTCTTCTCGCTCTCATTTGCGTATGTTAGCCACCATATATGCTTAGCCGCTGCTGCAACCTCATCACTTTACCCCTTCCTTTCCCATTAAGCTTTGCTAGTCTTGATACCCATGGTAATGGGATTGCTGAGTCCTCGTGGCTCACAGATTACTACACCAACAGTTGCAGGTACAGGTTGTGTGATGATCATGACGCGAGAGTGATGTTTGCTTGTTTTGGAGTTCTTCTTCTGCTTCTTCTTCGATCAGGGGATAGTTTCTAGGTCGGCAGCCTGGGCTAGCAGGGTGGATGTCGTTTGAGTTTCTGTTTATGTTTCATCCGTAGTCGGATGTTGATCTTGTATGTTGTATTGTTGTATTCATGTGACATTGTATGTATTAGATGTATCCCCACTATTATGTAATGTTGATGTAATGATATCCACCTTGCAAAAGCGTCTTCAAGATGCGCTTCTATCCTTGGTGGGACCTTCGAGTTTCTTTAGGATAGGGTCGCATCTTGGGCGTGACATAGATGATATGGTAGCTGTTTCTGATGTGATTGTAGTGGTGGTTTGATGTTGAGAAGATGATTCTACTTGCTCTGGTTGTATAACTGTGTCATGACTATGATGAAAAAAAAATATTCGCAAAAAAAAAGACTGATGAAAATATGATGTGCTATGTCATTGTGGTTGTATCATTGGTGCTCTGTGTATCGGAAAGCAAAGGCACTGTTGCTGGACCTACAATATGTTGAATTATTCAAATGATGAAGTAGAGCATCGATTGCAGAGAACTTGGTCGGAGAACATAGGTTATATACCTGCAACAGTTTGGTTTGCGCCATCTCCTGGCTGGAAAGCCAACTTGTGCGATTTTCAGACTGAGGCATGTTCCCTGATGCAGCGGGAGGCAGAACATTAACTTGGTCGCTCACCTCCCTTCTTCCAAATATATGGAATATGTTGAAACTGCACGCATCCTGGTGAAAAGAACAGTTAAGCCGGTCCCATTTGATGGAAATGAAATATTTGGGCAAAAACTGTAGAAGCAGATGTATAGTGAAACTACAATAGAGCTGTAGAAGCAGATGCTATTGAAACTACAGTAACTATGTTTGAAACCTGAACTACGACAACATAATCGATAGAACCAATGGAATATCAAGAATGCCTAACTGGATGTTATCGATACCTATCGGAATGAAGGAGAAGCATTGCGGAATACGTCGGTTGATTTTTGCTCATCTCTTTCAGGTAACCAGAAGGTGCTACTTCAGCATGCGATGGGCAAAAAACGTCCAGAAATTCCAAGCACACTGGGAGAAAATTAGAATCCAAGATTCCTATCTCGCTCATAATGCGCCTTGTAAAGTTCATTAAGCTGTAATCTAATTGGAATCAGAACTCAATTAGGCTATAATAGTGGAACAAAATTAGAAATCAACATTAAAGCTATGAACTGCGGTTCGGTAAACCATAAAATTCTTTTTAACAAATCTACAGTCTAATTGGTTTAGGACTTAATTGGGCAACATGGCGTACACGTACAGAAAAATCATAGAGTCGGCGATGAGCTCGGATTTTTTATAGAAAAGGAGGAGGACCCCCGGCCTCTACATCTGGACGATGCATGCAGTCACTTTATTAATTGTTCACACAAGACTTTACAAAGTCACACAACAGTAAGACTAAAGTCACCGTCTAGGCAACATCTGTCGCTACTCCTAACCAGTTAATGAAGGGGCGCTGATAGTCTGGCCTAATACCAAACATACCTCACATCCAAACCTAACATCTAAGACCTGAGGTCCCAACCAGGACGCCTGCCGGGTATGGGGTACCCACCAATCCGACGCACTCCTCAACCAGGACGCCTGCCGGGTATGAGGCCGCCACAGCCACCTGCCATAAAGCCATCTTCAGTGTTGTACTGCTGCATCTACCTTGCCCGGTCTCGCTGCCGTCGACGCCACCATGGCGCCAGACAACTCCACCGCCCTGCGCTCGTCCATCCAGCCGCTTCCGTTGTCGATATGCAGCTGCACCATGCCGCCAAAACTCGTCGTCATGTATGCGGTAGATACAACGCCGCACCACCTGGCAACCTCCACACCGTCGCCACTGCTGGAGGTACTCGGAGCCCACCATCCACAACATCTCTCCCCAGAACAGCAGGTCCTCCCAAGACGGCGCCTCCATGGAGGATACGACGCGCAGGACGCCGCCGCTGCCCAATCCAGACTGAATTTTGGACTTTCGTCCGGGAGGGGTTCGGAGGTGGATAGGAGAGACCTCGGCTTCGCCTCCACGGAGGGTAACGACGTCAAGTATACCTGGCCATACCTCGGGCCGAGCCGGGCCGGGCCTAGCCAAGCCCGATGCAAAAAACCCAGGCCCGGGCCTGGCCCGGCCCGGCCATCGGGCCTAGCCTGGCCCGGCCATCGGGCCTGTTTTCTGGGCCCGAGCCCGGCCCGAACACGTAAAAGCCCATCGGGCTTCGGGCCGGCCCGGCCCAACCTTCAGAAAAACATGAAAACAACGGGCCTGGGCCCGGCCCGGCCTGGCCTGGCCTTCGAGCTCAAAATCTAGGCCCGAGCTCGGCCCGGGGGCAGCGTCGGGCCGGCTTCCCATGGCCAGGTTGACGTCGCCGATGCCGGGCCGGCCTAGCCGACCAAAGTTTCCTTCGGTCCCCATCCTATGCCACCAAACCTCCGTCTGCTCCGGATCCGGCAACAAGCCATGATCCAAAACCTGCGAAGATGCAAGAGCCATGGGGCTCGACCCTCCATGAGGATCGAGAAGAACCCGTTGTAGATCTCCAGACGCCGATACCAGCGGTCCGACATGACCAGTGACGACCATCACCACCCCGCGGCGTCCAACGGAGTCCGAAGACAAGATCCAGATGGATCCGATCTGGATCCGGCGGCACCCGCGACCACCGGGCAGGCCCAACGCAGCCACCACCTCGCGACATGCAGGCCGCCACCACCGCGACGCGCACGCCGCCGCCGGGAGACCCGCCCGCCGAACCCCACGTTCGCCCGGCGCTCCTCTCGACCCCGCCGTCCCGCGCCAGCCAAGACGAAAAGGATCGGAAGAGGCCCCGCCGCCACCCAGCCGGCCAAGCTTCGCCCGGCGGCACTGCGGACGGCGGCGAGGAGGGAGAGGGGCGGAGGAGGTGCGAGACGCGACGACTAGGGATTCCCCCCGGGTCGCCCACGGGGGCGACGCGAGGGGGCGAGGGGTCGCCCGCGGGCTGCGCTGAGCTCGGATGGAATCATGGAAGTGACGGCCGGCCCACTCGGTGCTGCGCTTGGGATGACGCGGTGTGCAGTCCGGGCTCTGGAGTGAGCGCAACCCCCTGGTTAGGCGACAGCGAGCCTAGCGTACCGTCAGGGTGTGCAACCCGTCCACGCGTTCCTGGCATGGTGAGAGTGCATACGGACAAGGGTTGCAGCTTCCATGGTATGGCGACGGTGAGCGAGTGTCGCTCGCAGCGGGTGTGAGCTTCATGCGGCAATGGCGACGGTGAGCGAGCCTGGGAGGCGAAAACTGAGCGGAGGAAAGAAAGACACAACAAGGGACATGGATGGGGCCATGGGGGAGCCTGGGAGGAATCGAGCGGAGCGGCAATTTGAATTTTCAATCGAGATAGGAGACGCTCGCGGCAAGGGACGGGCAGCCTATAAGTAGACGGACGGAGATTCTGGCTGGCTGGATGGATAGAGCTGTAATGGCGGAGACGACCAGGTAGGTGGTGGCTTGCCGTGTTACTACTTTATTACGGGCCAGACCGGACTCACTCTTACTTGTAGGCTGCCGCCGACTGCCGGTATCCCCACCAAGTTAGTAGACTCAAAATAATTCATCTCAAAAATAAAAATTGACTCAAATAACAATAATAACAATAAAATAAATATAACGCTCACATGGGGCTCGTTTGACCATTCCACGGCATATACACGTAGGTACTTGTGATTCAGTGAGATTTGCAAGGGATGATTTGTGTAAAATTGCCAAATCCACACCCCCCCAACCTCAAATATAAGACAACATGTAAAACATAACTCCAGATAGTTTGGTCCAAATCATTGCAAACCATACACAAGAATGTACCAAGCGAAAGAAACAGATCATAGGCTGCCACTGATGCATCTCAGTAAGTAAAAAGTATATACAAGTTTCTCTTTTCGCTAACAAAGTTCAGAACAGCAAGGAACTAACAAACATAGACATCACTTTTCGTTTGTTGAGGCACACATGCAAGCATACATAGAGAACTATGTTAAATCATGCATAGATATTAAAACTAACTTATGCATGCGCAACAATACTAAACCACTGTACTAAATTTCCATGATAATATCCTTGGCCGCCTTCATTGTATCCGGCACACTAGTAGAAAAGGGGGCAATGGTCCAGGCCAGGTCAGCCCATTAGTCCCGGTTCAATCCAGAACCGGGACCAATGGGGTATTTGCCCTGATTTCGTGAGCCGGGGGCGGCCGAACCACATGGGCCATTGGTCCCGGTTCGTCCGGACCTTTTGGTCCCGGTTGGTGGGGACGAACCGCCAATGGGCTCGCTCTGGCCCACCACCATTGGTCGGTTGGTGGCACGAACGGGACCAAAGGCATCCCTTTAGTCGGTTCATGCCACCAACCGGGATCAATGGTGGTGCCTATATATACTCCTTCAAGAAGAGAAGCGAGCACTGCTGCGCTTTTTTTGGCCGAGGGGAGAGGGCTTGGTGGTGCTCTAGCTCACCTCCTATGCACACAAGGTGTTCGATGGAATGCCCTAGCCACACTACTTAAGGTTTCTCCTCTCCAAGCTCGACCGCCAAGCTCCATTTTCCTTAATATTTGTCTAGATTTAGCGGTTCGTCACGCCCCGTCCCCGTCTTCACCGTCGTCGATCACCCGCGCCGATCTCATCGCCGGCACCACCGTGGTGAGCCTCTTGTTCTTATCTTCTTTCTGAAAGGAAAAATATTCTTACTTGTATGTTTAGATAGATACTTGTATTATTTTCTTACTTTTATTATTGCATCTTATGTAGTGCGATGGTTTTGGTATCCGCCCGTCGGCCCTCGTCTCTGCTCTATGATTCGGATGTGGTATATATATTATCTTTTCATAACTATTGGTTCATTTATTGTTTATGAAAATTATGCCGACCAACGTGACATAGATTTTATTTATCTAGGAGGTTGTTGAACCGGAAATTCCAACCGACCCTATTGTCGAGAGGTTAAATTTAGTTGAAGAAGAAAACAATTTCTTGAAGGAAAAAATAAAAAAACTTGAGGAGGAGAAGATGATATTAGAGTTGCATGTTGCGGATGTCGTTGATGATCAGAAGATCAAGATGGATGCAATGCGCTTGAAGATTAGAAAGATTAGAAAATATGCCATTCATACCGAGGCTTGGTATCATTATGCCGTTGGATCAGTTGTTACCTTGGTTGCGATTATGATCGCATTTGTTTTCGCATTGAAATGTTTTACATAGTTTCAATGTATGGTTTAATTAATTTAGATGCTCTGCAGAGCTTTATGGTGTTAGATGAGAACTATGTATGTACTTTGGTTTTTATGTGATGATGAACTTCTATTAATTTGGTCACTTAATTATCTATTCATGATGTTACGTAATGATTTTTGACACACTTAATTATATATAATGCACGCAGATGAACCGCAATGGATGTACGGTGATGTAGACACACCTCCGAGTACACTAAGGCGTGCATGATTTTCTCGAAGTGGCTGATGCAAACAAGCAGAATGGTTTTATGTGTTGTCCATGCCCTATATGTGGGAATCTGAAGTCTTACTCGACCGGAAAATCCTTCACTCCCACCTACTTTACAAGGGTTTCATGCCACACTATAATGTTTGGACGAGGCACGAAGAAATAGGGGTTATGATGGAAGGCGGCGAAGAAGAAGAGTACGATGACAACTATGTGCCCCTGAATACGGTGATGCTCTTGAACATCAAGAGGAACAGACGATGTGCACGATGGTGCTGCAACGGGCGAAGCTGCTGAAGATCAAGAGGAACCAGACGATGTGCCCGATGATGATGATCTCCATTGGGTCATTGTCGATGCAAGGACGCAATGCGAAAGTCAAAAGGAGAAGCTGAAGTTCGATCGCATGTTAGAGGATCACAAAAAGGGTTGTACCCCAATTGCGAAGATGGCAACACAAAGCTCGGTACCGTCTTTGGAATTGCTGCGGTGGAAGGCGAGAATCTGTGCTCGATAAAGGATTTGAGAAGCTACTGAAAATAATGAAGAAGAAGCTTCCAAAGGATAACGAATTGCCCGACGGTACATACGCAACAAAGAAGGTCGTATGCCCTCTAGGATTGGAGGTGGAGAAGATACATGCATGCCCTAAATGATCTGCATCCTCTACATGGTGCATACAAGCATCTAAACGCATGCCGGTATGCGGTGCATTCTGGTATAAGACTAGACGAGATGACCACGGTGATGTTGATAGCGAGCCTCCGGAAGAGGGTTCTGCGAAGGTGATGTGGTATGCTCCTATAATACCACGGTTGAAGCGTCTGTTGAAACGGAGAGCATGCCAAGTTGATGCGATGGCACAGTGAGGACCATAAGAAAGGCGGAAGTTGAGAGCACCCACGACGGGTCGATGGAGAAAAATCGAGAGAAAATCTTGGGATGAGTTTGCAAAGGACCCAAGGAACGTATGGTTTGCTTTAAGTGCGGATGGCATTAATCCTTTCGGGAGCAGAGCAGCAATCACAGCACTGGCCCTTGACTCTATGTATGTATAACCTTCCTCCTTGGATGTGCATGAAGCGGAAGTTCATTATGATGCAGTTCTCATCCAAGGCCCTAAGCAACCCGGCAACGACATTGATGTGTACCTAAGGCCATTAGTTGAAGAACTTTTACAGCTGTGGTATGGAAGCGGTGTACGTCGTGGGATGAGCACAAAAGGAGAATTTGACCTAAAGGCGTTGCTGTTCGTGACCATCAACGATTGGCCCGCTCTCGGTAACCTTTCGTGACAGACAAACAAGGGATACCACGCATGCACGCACTGTTTACTTGACACCGATAGTATATACAGGAAGCTGCGGGAAGAATGTGTACAGGCCATCGTCGATTTCTTCCGACCAACCATCAATGTCGAAAGAAAGGCAAGCATTTCAAAGCGAGGCAGATCACGGAAGAAACCCGCCATGCGTCGGTGATCACATACTTGCTATGGTCAATGATTTACACGTAATCTTTGGAAAGGGTCCCGGCGGACTAGCTATTCGAATGATCTTTGAGAATCACGCACCCATGTGGAAGAAGAAATCTATATTTTGGGACCTACCCTCTTTGGAAAGACCTAGAGGTCCGCTCTTTGATCGACGTGATGCACGTGACAAAGAACCTTTTCGTGAACCTGCTAGGCTTCTTGGGCGTGTATGGGAAGACAAAAGATACACCTGAGGCACGGGTGGACCTGCAACGCTTGCATGAAAAATAGGGCATGCCTCCGAAGCGTATGAAGGTCCTGCCAGCTACGCTCTTACGAAAGAAGAGAAAGAAATCTTCTTTGAATGCCTGCTTTCGATATGAAGGTCCGGCGGCTTTCGTCGAATATAAAGGGAATAATAAATATGCGGAGAAAAGTTCCGAACCTAAAGTCTCATGATCGCCACGTGATTATGACGCAAGCGCTTCTGTTGCATTGAGGGGCTTCTACCGAAAAGCGTCCGATTAGCCATTGTGAAGCTATGTGCATTCCTCAATGCAATATCTCGAAGGTGATCGTACCAACGCTAAGGAGTGATGTGGCGCAATGTCTTGTCGGCCGAGCTGGTGTTCCCACCATCCTTCTTCAATATCATGACGCACGTCCTAGTTCATCTAGTCGGCGAGATTGTCATTACGGGGCCCGTATTTCTACACAATATGTACCCTTTGAGAGGTTCATGGGAGTCCTAAAGAAATATGTTCAGTAATCGCTAGGCCGAAGGA
The DNA here is from genome assembly GCA_021605205.1 of Aegilops longissima. Classification (NCBI taxonomy): domain Eukaryota; kingdom Viridiplantae; phylum Streptophyta; class Magnoliopsida; order Poales; family Poaceae; genus Aegilops; species Aegilops longissima. The sequence goes on along the minus strand of CM038682.1, from coordinate 648,006,934 downwards.
AGCATCTCCATGGGCCATCAAGCGAGAGGATGTCATCGGGTTTTGTGTTGACTTCATTCCTGGCCTTAAGAAGATAGGTCTCCCTAAATCGCGGTATGAGGGGAGATTTGACCGAAAAGGCACGCTTGGAAGGGACTCAATAATATGCGAGGACGGATATTCTTGGTCTCAAGCACACTACACAGTTCTAGAACTCTACCTTGGTGACCCGTATGTCGATGAACACAAGAGCAGTCTGCGCTCCAAACACACGGAGCGGTCGACGATTGGATTACATGTGAACACATCGGGACTTTCAGCAGTTGGTTGGAAACACGTCTCGGAGGTGACAACACTGTTTGTGATGAGCTGTACTTGTTGTCGAGGGACCATCTTCGATTGTAATGATTTGGAAAGGATACTGAGATAAATGGGAATACATTTTACGATTGACCAAGATCAAAAGAGCACCAACCAAAACAGCGGTGTCGCTTTGATGCAACAACCGATGGGGAAAGGACACATATTATGGTTACATAGTAGACATATGGGAACTTGACTACGGAGTAGATTTTAAGGTCCCTTTGTTTAAGTGCAAGTGGGTCAATCTGTCGGGGAGGCGGAGTGCAGGTAGACCCACGATGCGGAATGACAACAGTGGATCTGAAAATCTTGGGTACATCGACGAACCGTTCGTCCTAGCCAATGATGTGGCACAGGTTATCTATGTGAAGGACATGTCTACGGACCGAGGAAAAGAAAAGATAAGGAAGCGAATACATCATACGATGAGCCAAAGCGCCACATAGTTCTTTCAGGGAAAAGGGACATCACAGGAGTGGAGGGCAAGCGGACATGTCTCAAGAGTATGAAAAGTTTCATGAAATTCCTCCTTCAAAGTCAAGGCTGACCCAAGCATCCCGATAAGCGATGAAGATTATCCATTATTCTGGCGCAATAAGCAAATGACACAAGCGAAGAAAAAGTGAAGACTTTCTCCATAACTATTATGATGATACCATGCCAACTTTGTAATGAGGCAGTATGATACCATTGTCCGTTTTGTACATGCACATGCTATGCCAACTTTTTCAGAGTTCATTTGAAAACTATGAATTTTAAAGAATATAATTTTAACTATTCAAATTTGAAAACTAATGGAACAAACAGAAAGTCTAAAACTAATGGCGATAATGAGAAAGTTTATAATTTTGCTTGACCTAAAAGCAAAAAGAATTAAAAATAAAGAAAAAACCAAAAGAAAATAAATAATGCAGAAAAGAAAACAAAAAACTGGAAAAATAAATAAATATAGCAACAATAAGTATTTTGTTGTAAATAGAAACAAAATAAAATGAATAAAGCAACAAATAAAACAAAAAAAGTGTTTTCAAATTTGAAAACAAATGGCACTAACAGAAAGTTTATAACTTTTCTAAAACTGAAAGCAAAAAGAATTAAAAAATAAAGCAAAAACCAAAAGAAAATAAATAATGCAGAAAACAAAACAAAAAACTGGAAAAATAAATATAGCAACAATAAGTATTTTGTTGTAAATAGAAACAAAATAAACTAAATAAAGCAACAAATAAAACAAAAAGTGTTTTCAAATTTGAAAACTAATGGCACTAACAGAAAGTTTATAATTTTTCTAAAACTAAAAGCAAAAAGAATTAAAAAATAAAGCAAAAACAAAAGAAAATAAATAATGCAGAAAACAAAACAAAAAAACTGGAAAAAATAAATATAGCAACAATAAGTATTTTTTGTAAATAGAAACAAAATAAACTAAATAAAGCAACAAATAAAACAAAAAAACAAAAAAGTGCCACCCATCGGGGCCCCACGGCCCGACACGACTAGAAACCCTACCATGGGCAGGATTCAGCCCAGGAGAGGCCAGTGAGCCCACAGGCACATTGCAGTGTTAGGCCGAAAACACTGCTTTAGAGAGGAGCTCGAGAGGAAGGCGCACCGCACCTTATAAACATGTCGCCTCCCTCTCAACTAGCGAGGTGGGACTAAATATTTGGGTTCGAGGCAGCCTGAGCCTTTGGTCCCGGTTGGTGGCACCAACCGGGCTAAAGAGGCATTAGTCGGTTGGTGCTCTGAACGGGACTAATGCCCTTTAGTCTGGTTGATGCCACCAACCGACCAAAACGCCGCTTCCGCCATTTAATTTCTTGAAAAGAGGCCTTTGGTCGGTTGGTGGCACCAACCGGGACTAAAGCAGGTATTAGTCCGGTTGGTTTCACGAACGGGACCAATTCTCTTGCTATATATACAACACTTGTCAAAAATTTCATTCAGTTCCTCATTCTCCCGCCGCCGATGCAACCCTCGCCCGACTCCCTGCTCCTTGTCGTTGTCGCCCAGCAGACGTCGTCGCCGCCCGTCGTCGCCCAGCGCCCAGCGCCCGTCGTCGCCGCGCTTCGGCCGCCCGTCGTCGCCGCGCCGCCCGACATCGTCGCCGCCCGTCGTCGCCAGCGCCGCCGCGCCCAAAACCCGCCGTCCTCGTCGCCCTGCCCGTCGCCGCCAGGCTGCCGCTTCGACGCCGCCCGCCCATCGCTAACGTCGTTGTCGCCCGCCCGTCGTCGCCGTCGCCGAAGCGTGCCAGTCGCGCCCCTACGACCCTCCCCCGTCGCCCGTCGTCGCCGCGCCCGCCCCTGACCCGTCGTGGTCGTCGCCGGCCTTCCTCGCCACCGCCGCCGTCGCCCTCGCCGGCCGCCCCGTTGTGAGCCGCCGCCGTCGAGGCTCTGTTCATAACATTTTTTATATATGTTTTTCATATATGTATTAATTTTTTGTTTATAGCTATATGATGAATGGATGTGGCTATATATGTATGTATGAATATAATGTTCATAGCATTTTTTGTTTATATATGTTTTTCATATATGTATTAATTTTTTATTTAGGTTGTTAGTAGATATCGATTTTAGGTTAGTGCATTTTAATTAGGTTAGTGTAGAGGAAAAAGTAAAATAAGGAAAAGGAAGAAAAGAGGAAGAAGGAAGAAGGAAGAAAAAGAAGAAAAAGAATGAGAGGAAAAAGGAAAATAAGAAGAGGAAGAAAGGAGAAGAAGAGGAGAGGAAGAAGATGAGAAATAAATAAGAAGAGGAAAAAAGAAGAAAAAGAAGAGGAGAAGAAGAAAGGAATAGAGGAGAAGAAGAAAAAATAGAAAAAAATTCAATTTTTCTTCTTTCCTCTTTTTTCTTCTTCTTTTTTCTTCCTCTTCTTCCTTCTTCCTTCTTCCTCTTTTCTTCCTTTTCCTTATTTTCCTTTCTCGAGGGATAAGAAGAAAAAGAAGAGGAGAAGAAGAAAGAAAGGAATAGAGGAGAAACAAGAAACTTCAACACGAGGGGGGTGCGATACCCCTCCCGATAACATTATTTTCCCATGTATATGTATGTCGCGTCGTTGTCGATATAACGAGGGTGTCGAGGATCGCCGAGGGTCGAGGTCGGGAACTAGGGTAGAGGGTCGAGGGTCGTTAAGGGGTCAAGGTCGAGGGTTCCTATAGTGTCAAAGTATTGAAGAAATCCATGGCTTCATCATTAGCGGAAGTAACCATGGCATGATGGTGCGAAGTCCTCAAAGTTATACGGAATGGAGTCCGGATAGGATAATTTGCCTTTTATGCAATTTCAGCAAAGGCCTTCCAAATAACGATATTTGGAAGGTTCTTGCTGACCTTTGTACCAAAAAGCTTAATTATCCTATCCGGGACTCCGCTCCAAAATAACTTTAGAGAGCTTCACCATCATGCACTCACTATTTCTCCTAATGATGAAGACATGGTTTTGTTGAATCCTTTGACACTAGGCAACCTCCCGACCCCTCGGCGATCCTCGACCCCTTGACCCTCGACCGCTCGGCTATCCACGACCCTCTACCCTACCGCGGGCGTCGATGCCCACGTCACGTGTGGGACATAGATGTTTGTTCATATATAATGTAGATGTCTATGCATGTATGGAATGATATCGATGGATGTATGTTATCGGGGTCGAGGGTCGTCGAACATGAGAGGAAGAAGAGGATAAAAAAAGAAGAGGAAGAAGAAAAAAAAGAGGAGAAGAAAGAATAGAGGAGAAGATTCTTCCTCTTTTTTATCGGGAACGAGGGTCGTCGAGGGTCGCCGAGCGGTAGAGGAAACCCTAATTAAATAGCAAGTGAAGCGTTGTCGAGGCCACCAAAAACCCTAGAGAAGCAGCGTCGAGGCCACTAATTAATATGATTCCTTATTGTGATTGGCTAGCTAGTTCTACGTTTGCCACTAATATATCCATATCTGTCATGTTTGAATAATAATTGCCATGTTGTAAATATTTGTAGAAACTATGGAGACCCCGCCCCGAGAAGAAGCACAAGAAGCGTTGTTGAGGGACATAATCGCGAAGGAAGTGATGTAAATGCGCTCGTTGATGTTTCTCAAAGACACCGATGGTCTGGAAGGAGAGGGTGAAGAAGCAGCTGGCTATGATCATGATGGCTCCGATGACCCAATGCCGGTGCAAGAAGGAGAGGGTGAAGAAGTAGACCGTGAGGACGGCTCCGGTGATCACCGAACTGAGTCTGGCCAGATATATATATTAGTTAAGCCTGTGTTGACTAGCTAATTGACGCATTCATTGTTTTGGTATGTACACATATTAATTAACTCTCGTCTTTCTTTCTTTTTTCTAGCCCTCCGGATCGAGCACAACTTCGGTAAAGAGACGAGGACCAAAGAAAAAGTTGAGCTCGGATGAAAGGTTTGAGATCATAGAAATCGCACGCGACGGCCAACCGATTGAACCCATCCGGACAAAGAACGCATTTGTTGCTCAATGCGGGGTTCTGGTTAGGGACAGGATCCCAATCAGCATCCACCAATGGTATAAGCCTAAGAACGAAGACCCTGAGGTGTCTTATGTCAATGATCTGCAGAAAAATGATCTTTGGACTGAGCTGAAGTCAAATTTCACCCTACCGCGGTGCCGCCAGAGGATGATCCGGAGAAGCCAGTTATAGAGCCATTAATCAAGTCTTTTGCTCTTAAGAAGATGGCAGACCTATTCAGGAGGTGGAAGAAAGACCTGAATAAGTTTGTCGATTAAAAAGAGACACCAGAATTCAAGGGCAAATATGAGAAGATCAGAGATGACTGGCCCGCATTTGTGGCCCACAAGACATCGGAAAAGAGTAAAAAGATGTCGGCGACAAACAAGCAAAATGCTGCGAAGAAGAAGCTTCACCATCGCACGGGGTCAGGTGGCTACCTCATAGCCCGGCCTAAGTGGGCCAAGGCTGAGAATGATCTGCTTGATAAAGGGATCGAACCGAGACAATGAATGGCGGACCGTTGCGGACTTGGTTCTTCGGGCTGGCGGATCCTTGGACCCTGATCGAGGAAGTGCATTTGGACGAGCGATCAATTGGACATACCAGTCAAGAGGCTTCACAATATATCCAAGCAGCGCAGCAAGGGCGTTCGTTCGAGACGAGGGAGAAGGGCGAGCTCACAATGGCCCTCGGGAATCGAGCACCCTGGGCGGACACGAGGCACGCCGAGCTCCGTTCGTGGAAGGCTGGGTTTCCGGACGCGAGGGTTACAAAACCAGGAGAGGAGGAAGAAAGCGGAGCAGAGCCAAGCTGCGGCGCTGCACGAAAGGGTAATGGGCTAGAAGGCGAGAAGCGAGAATGGAGCAAGCGACTGCGAAGCTTCCCGAAGCTACCCGCCATCTCGGCGGAGAAGCAGCGTGGCTTCCACCGAGCTGCTTCAGCGGAGCATGCCTTGACGGCCTGCCAGCTATCCGTGGATGCTATCACGGAGTCTCAAAATTGCCACCTTATGGCGGAATGGAGCAATTTGAAGGTCAAGGCGGTTGTTGGCTCTGTTTATCCTCTTGAACCCGACTCAACTTTTCACGATCGGCCGATTCGAAGGATATGCTAGGGTGATGGTGGATGAAATCACAGAGGATTTGAGGACCTCGGCTTGACCACCCTACGGTGAAGGGAGACTAGGCTGGGTTACGCTCGAAGACTCCATGCCTATGGTGGAAGGATCTCATCAACCTTCGAACTGGGCGCCTCCGCCTCCTCCTCCATCTCCCGTGAGTCGGGGCACTCCGCCTCCTCCACCGCCTCCTCCTCCCGTGAGTGGCGATCAGGGCACTCGGGACGGCTCCTTCTCCGGCGTGGCGGCACTCCGCTGCGCCCGGCGCGGCCCGAGCAGCCAGCCTCCTCCTTCTCCGCCTCGTCGGCAAAGGCGGAAGAGACCCGCCGCCGCTCCGGCTGCTCCAGTAGCGTCATAGTCCTTCTCCTCGCCTCGTAAGCAAGCAAAGAAGACATGCGCTCCGTCTGCTCTGCCGGCGTCTAGCAGTACAGCCAAAGGCGGGAGGAGATATAGATTCGGTCCTTCTCTGAAGACTCCAGAGAAGTTACCGTACGAGAGGACCGAGGAGGAAAACACGAAGATCGCGCAGACCGAAGTGGATGACTGGTTTTCAGGGTTGAAAGCAAAGAGACATCCACCTCCGGAGGAGAAGGTAGATCCGGTGAAAGCGAAGCGCACTCTGGCTGCCCTGAAAAAACCACCCAAGTCTCCGCCGAAAGGCAACTATGAGCGCTGTAAGGGCATATTTATCCCTTAGGTGTTTTGGTGATTGATGATGATACTTTTGCGGACTAATCGTATGCCTTGAGTTTCTCAGATGCTTCATCACTAGGCACGAGACGATTTGGTGCCCCTCGGAGACTAGTGAAGACGGCGTTGTTCTACGTTTCTCTTTGGTGGTTTTGAGTCGTAGGAGAGCCGTACTATTAAGAGGGGGTCCGCGTCGGAAAGGTTTGGGTGGAATCAACACGTACACTTGTCCTTCCTTTCCTTGCACTTTGGAGCATCTTGCCGTTATCACAGTTGTGCATAATCGTGACTCTGCTGTTCTTCTTGGTAATCTTCTGTAGGGGGCGGTAGTACCGCAAGCACCAGCAATAATACCGCTGGGAGTCGCAGTAGTACCGCTCCCCTGGAGCCGTAGTACCGCAACTCCCGTGCCTAGTGCTGCTCGATGCGGTAGTAGGCGCGGATGTAATTTTTTACATCCGCGCCCACACGGTAGTACCGCAAGTCTTGCGCGGTAGTACCGCGGGAGGCCACGGTACTAGCCGTAGTACCGTGGCCCTCATGCCCAGTACCGTTGCGCCGCGGTAGTAGGAGCGGATGTAATTTTTTACATCCGCACCTCCTGATAATATCCGCACCTCGTCTTGTGTAGTACCGCGTTGGGTTTTTGCATTGTTTCTTTTTCAGCGGAAGTAGGCAGGGATGTAGTTTATTTCATCCGTGCTCTTCGTAGGTTGTGCCTTACCTGCCTTGCGGTAGTACCGCAATGGTGAGCGGTAGTACTGCGCTCAGTCAGGCCAGTCCCGGCCTCTGCCGCTGCCACGGTAGTACCATGGTCCTCCACGGTAGTACCGCGTGGTGGCATGATGATGCCAGCGCTATCGAGCGGTAGTACCGCGTGTCGTGAGCTGAACTAGAGGATAACGGTTGGATCTTTTCCACAGTATAAAGGTGTGTCTCCTACCTCTAGTTGACTACCTCTTCCATCTCTAAGCTCCATTGTTGCTCCAATCTCCATTTTGGCCCGATCTCTCTCCTAGCCAATCAAGCGTGTTGATTTGCTCGGGATTGGGTGACAAGGGCCCGATCTACTTCCACCAAGAGACATTTGATTCCCCGACTTATCCCTTGCGGATCTTGTTACTCTTGGGTGTTTGAGCACCCTAGGCGGTTGAGGTCACCGTGGAGCCATATTCCATTGTGGTGAAGCTTCGTGGTGTCGTTGGGAGCCTCCAATTAAGTTGTGGAGATTGCCCCAACCTTGTTTGTAAAGGTTGGTTGCCGCCTTCAAGGGCACCAATAGTGGAATCACGGCTCTTGCATTGTCGAGGGCGTGAGGAGATTATGGTGGCCCTAGTGGCTTCTTGGGGAGCATTGTGCCTCCACACCGCTCTATGAGCGTACTTCCCCTCAAAAGGAAGGAACTTCGGTAACACATCCTCGTCTCCACCGGCTCCACTCTTGGTTATCCTATCCCTTTACTTGTGCAAGCTTATTTGTGTTTCTATCTTTGCTTGCTCTTGTGCTTGTGTTGATTGCATCATATAGGTTGTACACCTAGTTGCACATCTAGACAACCTTTATTATTGCAAAGTTTAAATTGGTAAAGAAAAGCTTAAAAAATGTTAGTTGCCTATTCACCCCCCTCTAGTCAACCATATCGATCCTTTCAATTGGTATCAGAGCCTCGTCTCTTTTTAAGGACTTTACCGTCCGAAGTGTATGGTTGACGTCGTAGATGATGTGGGGGAGCACTCTGGTGCGGATCCGATATCATCTACGGGAGATGGGGGTACCTCGATCTCTCGTGAGGAATTCAATGTGGCGTTGGACACATTGAAGACCTCCATGACGACCGAGGTCAAGGACATGTTTAAGGAATTCCTAGAAGGGCTTAAACTTTCCACCGCTCCCGTGAAAGTGGGTGATCCCACCAACACGGGAGCGGATGCTAACTCCGATAATGGGGAAGCTGAAGGAAATATGCCCTAGAGGCAATAATAAAGTTATTATTTATTTCCTCATATCATGATAAATGTTTATTATTCATGCTAGAATTGCATTAACCGAAAACATGATACATGTGTGAATACATAGACAAACATATAGTCACTAGTATGCCTCTACTTGACTAGCTCATTAATCAAAGATGGTTATGTTTCCTAATCATAGACATGTGTTGTTATTTGATTAATGGGATCACATCATTAGGAGAATGATGTGATTGACATGACGCATTCCATTAGCCTAGCACTTGATCGTTTACTATATTGCTATTGCTTTCTTCATGACTTATACATGTTCCTGTAACTATGAGATTATGCAACTCCCGTTTACCGGAGGAACACTTTGGTGCTACCAAGCGTCACTGGCGGCTGGGTGATTATAAAGGAGTACTACAGGTGTCTCCAAAGGTACATGTTTGGTTGGCGTATTTGAGATTAGGTTTTGTCCTCCGATTGTCGGAGAGGTATCTCTAGGCCCTCTCGGTAATGCACATCACTATAAGCCTTGCAAGCAATGTAGCTAATGAGTTAGTTACGGAATGATGCATTACGTAACGAGTAAAGAGACTTGCCCGATGCGAGATTGAACTAGGTATTGGATACCGACGATCAAATCTCGGGCAAGTAACATACCGATGACAAAGGAACGGCGTATGTTGTTATGCGGTTTGACCGATAAAGATCTTCGTAGAATATGTAGGAGCCAATATGAGCATCCAGGTTCCGCTATTGGTTATTGACCGAGAATAGTTCTAGGTCATGTCTACATAGTTCTCGAACCCGTAGGGTCCCTTGCACGCTTAACGTTACGATGACAGTTTACTATGAGTTTATAAGTTTTGATGTACGAAGATTGTTGAGTCCGGATGTGATCACGGACATGACGAGGAGTCTCGAAATGGTCGAGACATAAATATTGATATATTGGAAGCCTATATTTGGATATCGGAATGGTTCGGGTGAAATTGGGATTTTAGGAACACCGGGGTTACAGAACCCTCCACATGGATAATGGGCCTTAGTGGGCCATGAGGGAGAAGAGGAGGGCGGCCGGGGGCAGGCGCGCCCCCTCCCTCTAGTCCGAATAGGACAAGGAAGGCGGCGCCCTCATTTCCTCTTTCCCCTCCCCCCTTTCCTTCTCCACCAAGGCAAGAGGGGGGAGTCCTACTCCGGTGGGAGTAGGACTCCTCGGCACCCCCAGGGCCGGCCGCACCTCCTCCCTCCTTTATATCACGGGGCAGGGGCACCCTAGAACATACAAGTTAATCTTCGTGATCGTTCCTTAGCCGTGTGCGGTGCCCCCCTCCACCATATTCCACCTCCGTCATATCGTCGCGGAGTTTAGGCGAAGCCCTGCGCAGGTAGAACATCATCATCGTCCTGCGCCATCGTCTTGTGGAACTCATCGACACTTTGCTGGATCGGAGTCCGGGGTCGTCATCGAGATGAACGTGTGCTGAACTCGAAGGTGTCGTACGTTCGGTACTTGGATCGGTCGGATCGTGAAGACGTACGACTACATCAACCGCGTTGTTATAACGCTTCCGCTTTCGGTCTATGAGGGTACGTGGACAACACTCTCCCCTCTCGTTTCTTTGCATCACCATGATCTTGCGTGTGCGTAGGAATTTTTTTGAAATTACTACGTTCCCCAACTGTGGCATCAGAGCCTGGTTTTATGCGTAGATGTCATATGCACGAGTAGACCACAAGTGAGTTGTGGGCGATATAAGTCATACTGCTTACCAGCATGTCATACTTTGGCTCAGCGGTATTGTGAGATGAAGCGGCCGGACCGACATTACGCCAGACGCTTACGCGAGACTGGTTTCACCGTTCACGAGCACTCGTGCTTAAAGGTATTGGCGGGTGTCTGTCTCTCTCACTTTAGCTGAATCGAGTGTGGCTACGCCCGGTCCTTGCGAAGGTTAAAACATCACCAACTTGACAAACTATCATTGTGGTTTTGATTCGTAGGTAAGAACGGTTCTTGCTCAGCCCGTAGCAGCCACGTAAAATTTGCAACAACAAAGTAGAGGACGTCTAACTTGTTTTTGCAGGGCATGTTGCGATGTGATATGGTCAAGACGTGATGCTATATTTTATTGTATGAGATGATCATGTTTTGTAACCGAAGTTATCGGCGACTGGCAGGAGCCATATGGTTGTCGCTTTATTGTATGAAAAGCAAACGCCCTGTAATTGCTTTACTTTATCACTAAGCGGTAGCGATAGTCGTAGAAGCAATAGATGGCGTAACGACAACGATGCTATGATGGAGATCAAGGTGTCGCGCCGGTGACAATGGTGATCGCGACGGTGCTTCGGAGATGGAGATCACAAGCACAAGATGATGATGGCCATATCATATCACTTATATTGATTGCATGTGATGTTTATCCTTTATGCATCTTATCTTGCTTTGATTGACGGTAGCATTTTAAGATGATCTCTCACTGAAATTATCAAGAAGTGTTCTCCCTGAGTATGCACCATTGCGAAAGTTCTTCGTGCTGAGACACCACGTGATGATCGGGTGTGATAGGCTCTACGTTCAAATACAACGGCTGCAAAACAGTTGCACACGCGGAATACTCAGGTTAAACTTGACGAGCCTAGCATATAACAGATATGGCCTCGGAACAGGGAGACCGAAAGGTCGAGCATGAATCATATAGTAGATATGATCAACATATTGATGTTCACCGTTGAAACTACTCCATCTCACGTGACGATCGGACATGGTGTAGTTAATATGGATCACGTAATCACTTAGAAGATTAGAGGGATGTCTATCTAAGTGGGAGTTCTTAAGTAATATGATTAATTGAACTTAAATTTATCATGAACTTAGTACCTGATAGTATTTTGCTTGTCTATGTTTCTTGTAGATAGATGGCTCGTCTTTGTTGTTCCGTTGAATTTTAATCGTTCCTTGAGAAAGCAAAGTTGAAAGATGATGGTAGCAATTACACGGACTGGGTCCGTAACTTGAGGATTATCCTCATTGCTGCCTGAGAAGAATTACGTCTGGAAGCACCGCTGGGTGCCGAACTGCTTGCTGATGCTGGCGGCGGCGTTAGAGCGTCTGGCGAGCAAAGCGATGACTACTCGATAGTTCGATGTGCCATGCTACGGCTTAGAACCGGGCCTTCAACGGCGTTTTGAGCGTCATGGAGCATATGAGATGTTCCAGGAGTTGAAGTTAATATTTCAAGCAAATGCCGGATTGATAGATATGAAGTCTCCAATAAGTTCTATAGCTGCAAGATGGAGGAGAATAGTTACGTCGGTGAACACATACTCAAAATGTGCGGGTATAATAATCACTTGATTCAACTGGGAGTTAATCTTCCTGATGATAGTGTCATTGACAGAATTCTTCAATCACTGCCACCAAGCTACAAGAGCTTCATGATGAACTATAATATGCAAGAGATGGACAAGTCTATTCCCGAGCTCTTCGCAATGCTAAAAGCCGCGGAGGTAGAAATAAAAAAGGAGCATCAAGTGTTGATGGTCAACAAGACCACCAGTTTCAAGAAAAAGGGCAAAGGGAAGAAGAAGGGGAACTTCAAGAAGAACAGCTGAAAGTGCGTTATATCGACTAGAAGGGGGGTGAATAGGCGATTTTTATGAATTCTTCACTGAGGAATTTGCCGGTGAGGAAATTCCTTAGCGAAGAACTACTTGCAGCAGAATAAGTACTCAGAAGTAAGCATAACAGAATGCGGGCATGGTCATCATGATGAAATGAAGACAAACGAGGAGTACAGAAAGCGTAAACACAGGATAGCACAAGATGAAGACAAAGCGGTGAAGAAATTGAGCGAGGAAATTGAGAAAGTCTTGATCAAAGTCTTCAAACACAGATATGAACAAACACTCAACACAATAATGAGGAAATGAAAGGGTTGAGGAAATAGAACCGATAAGGTTGGTGAAGACAATGATTTGGTAGACCAGTTCAAGCTGTTGTTTCGGTTATGCGTCTGGTTGAGCGGCTGAGTATTTAAACTCGAGGACACACAGTCCGGACACCCGGTCGCTGAGCACACAGCTCGGGACACCAAGTCCTCACCGTATTCTCCTTGAACTAAGGTCACAGACCTCGTCCAATCACTCGTGGTAAGTCTTGAGCAACTTCCAAACCTTCACAGACTTGGTCACTCGGCGATCCACAATTCCTCTTGGATGCTCTAGACCATGACGCCTAACCGTCTGGAAGAAGCACAGTCTTCAAAGGTAACAAGCGTCGGATCCACGCAGGATCAATCTCTTGATGATGCTCAATCACTTTGGGTTTGTAGGGGTTTGGTTTTGGGTTTTCCTCACTCGATGATTTTCGCTCAAAGTCCTCGGAGGATGGGTTGCTCTCAAATGACAAGTGTCAAGTTTCTCTCGGAGCAGCCAACCAGCTAGTGGTTGTAGGGGCGGCTATTTATAGCCTAGGGAGCAGCCCGACATGATAAGACATAAATGCCCTTCAATGATATGACCGTTAGGTGGATAAGATATTTTGGGACAGGTGGCGCGCAAGACAAGAACGATCGGAAATTTGAATATCAAATTCCTCGGGGCTATCATGTTCCTCCTTGTGTAGGCAATCCGCCTTTGGCGAATTCCTAACTCCTCGGTCCAGACAAATTCCTCGGTGAGCGGAAGAACTTCGTCTCTATCCTTTGAAGAAATTGGTGAAGCTGTATGAGATTTCAAAGGCTTCACTCGAAGGGATTGGTAGGTGTAGGATTTTGAGTTGAGCATCACATGGAAATTTTTCCTTAGTATTTCCTCGACCCCTTTAACAAAGACGGTGTTTCCTATGACTCAAGAAAGAAAAAGCGAAACTACGAAAACAAAAGTCTTCACGCTTCATGTTCCTCAAATGAATACCAAGTCTTCAAGGTCACACCAATTTCTTCACTTTCAAAGTCTTCGAAAGTCTTCAAAATATCAAAGTCTTCAGTCGAAGAACTTCATTTTTAGGGGTCGACTTTCTCTGTAAATATCAAACTCCTCATAGACTTATAGACCTGTGTACACTCACAAACACATTAGTTTCTTAACCTATAAGTCTTCAATACACCAAAATCACTAAGGGCACTAGATGCACTTACAATCTCCCCCTTTTTGGTGATTGATGACAATATAGGTTAAGTTTTCAACGGGGATAAACATATGAAGTGTAAATACTGATATTGAGGAATTTGATTGCAAGATATAGAAGAACTCCCCCGAAGATGTGCATAGTGAGAATTTGCTTTTGAGGCAATGCACATTTGAAGAGTTGAATCATGGAGATCTCCCCTATATCTTGTAATTCATACGCATTTGACATATAATATGAAGAATTTGAAATGCATGATGAAATATGGTGCTTGATGAAATTCAGCATGCGTGCAATAACATTAATGAGGAACAGGCATGCAAAATAACGCATCAAGAGTACCAGAGCTCAAGAGAATCAGAGCTCAGTGCATCAAAAGTATCAGAGCATAGTGCAAGAGCACAGTGCATCAAAAGTATCAGAGCATAGTGCAAGAGCACAATGCATCAAAAGTATCAAAGCACCATCGGGTTTAAGATTACAACTCGATCCAATAAAAGTTTCAGAAGAATGAGAGTTGTAACTTAACAAAAATAAATTGTATATGGGAAATAAAATAGACCCGCTTGAAGATTAACTCAAATTTCTCCCCCTTTGTCATCGAATGATCAAAAGGATCAAAGCGAGGACTAACATACGAAGAATTTCAAGTTGAAGAAGGGCGCCGGCGTTGTTGGGGTCGGTTGTTGTAGTAGGGCCTGCTGCGGTGTCATCAAGTCTTCATTTTCATCGATGTCATACGATGAAGAATAGGAGCTAGCCACCAAGGAAGGAACTTTGACCTTCTTGTATTTCTTGGAGGAGTGCAGACCAGTCAAATTCTTCCTTGAGTCCCATTGTCGTCGTTCTTCCGCGTTGTAGACATTTGAAAGAACAGCCAGTGCGTTTGAAGGTTTCATGGAGGTAGTAGTGGTTTTCTTCACTTTGCATTGTGTGTAGAGGTCATGTTGTGAAGAATTGAACCAAGCGACGCTTGACCCATTTATGATTGCGATCAACCTTGATGAAGGCGAGGAGTAACTCACGATCAGTCATCACCACAGGTCTTGTGGCTTGAGGACTTTGCTTGGTGAGGTATTTGCGGCGAGTCATGTGTGGCGAGTCATCATTGGTGGAGTAGGATGCTGCTTTGCTAAACTGTCCATCCAATGGACGAATGCCTTCATCGATCCTGGCGATAGCCTTGCCCTTGTCATCGGTGAGGTAAATGTCCGTTTGAGGACTTCAATCGGGGCAAGTAGCTGCGATGGTTGAGTATCAGCCTTGTAATTGAGTGAAGACCTTGTCCTGATGAATCTCATTATCCAAGGCGCATAAGGCTTCAACTCAAATGGTGACATAGCAATGTTTGCCAGAGTCCTCATGAAGAAATCATGGAAGTTGACGGGAATGCCATGAATGATATTGAAAAGCATATTCTTCATGATGCCAACGACTTCTTCATCATTTGAGTCGTGGCCTTTGATAGGACTCATTGTCTTCGTCAGAATCCGATAGACAGTCCGAGGCACATACAATAATTCCTTGACGAGGAATTTGGTTCTTAGGGCCTGCCTTGGCTTCAAAGGCTTCATCAAGCACTTGCATATAGTGATTTGAAAGTTCGGTTCGTTGTAGATACAACGAGCACCATCAAGTGGAGGACTGAGTGGTAGAGCACGAAGCAATTCGATTCTTTGGTGCCTTGTAGTGAGTATTTTCGGACATCGGTCCAATACCCATGAGTTCACGTCTTGAGCGTCTCCGGTGATGTGCAGCGTTGCATAGAATTGAAGAATGAGTTCTTCATTCCAATCACAAATGTCGGTGCAGAAATTCAGAAGTCTGCGTCGTGAAGAACAACGAGGACTGGCTCAAAGCATGGCAGAGACTCCATGTCCACATGAGGAATATGTGCATGATCGAAGACTTTGTCTTTGTTGAAAGCACCGAGGAATAGAAATTGGCTTGGTGGCAGTCGAAGCGCCTCTTCCTTATCGAGCAGAATCATATGGATTATGTCGATGAAGAATACGTGCTCATGAAGAAGTCTTCAGCCTTGAACTTTTGCTTTGTTGAGAAGGGATCCTTTGGCTTTGGCAGTGGAGTGTCAGTGAGTTGCATCACGACCTCAGGAATCGCAATCTCAGGTTCTTCAGGCTGAGGAATTTCTTGTTCCTCAACAGTGCGATCGAGGATCAGCGCAGCGGAGTTCATCGGCGCTAGTGGCTGGAATTTCTTCATGGACAGATGAAGTGGGATGAGTTTCTTGAGCCCATTTGAGCTGTTGGAGCAGGGGTGAGGTATCTCTTGGATTGGGGTGAAGAGTGGAGAATTTGGATCTTGACTTTCCCAAAGTCATCGTTCATCACCTGGCGTTGTGCTTCCAATATCCACATCTTCAATTTCCTCAACACCGGCCTCTTGGTGTGAACCGAGGCATAGGCGAGAAATGATTGGGGTTGAAGGATTGCTTCCACTTCAATTTCTTCATCAATCTGCTCGACGAAGCGGCAGGATGATTTTCTTCATCGATCCGCTTGGGATCACATAATCTTCATCAAAAGGAACAAGGTCCTTTGATGGAATTGAGAAAGTGGAACGCATCAATAGGATTTTCAAAGGAGCTGGTCATTGGCTTCATTTTCTTCTTGGTAGAAGAATTTGGCGCTTGGTGATGCTTTCCGTTTCTTCACCGCAGCTCGTTCGCAGCCTTGGTCTTCTTCACATCGAGGCGGATGGAAGAATTGGAGTTGGTGTTGGCGCGGGAGGAGCTGAGGAATCTGGTTGATTTTCCTCGGTATGGCGATCTGATTGCCTGACTTGTTCGATTTCTTGAGCGCACCACTAGTGGATGCCCAGCAATTTCTTCGGTGGTGGAATGGGATCATCAGCCACGGAACTAGCATTTTCTTGACAGCCTGAACTTCATCAGTGGTCTTGGCATGTTCTTCGATCGGCTGAGTGAGGCTCCGGCTGAGGAATTTCATGTTGCGTTGGGGCTGCAACATTTGTGAATTTCTTCGTCGGGTTGGCGAATCGACTTTGGCTCCTTGCCAATCAGCATAATAAGCATCAAAGTTTTTCTTTGAGGGCTTGGATTTCATTCGGACCTTGAGAAGTTCCTCGGTGTCATTTCGACAACGTTTTCTTGAGAACTTCTCCTTTACGTATTGAGCTTTCTTGATCTCTCTTGCCTTTTCAAACTTCCATTTCTCTTGATGATGAAATGGGTGACATATGACTTTGTCGAGGGTCGATGAAAATCAGGCATAGGAGTGTTTGGATCCTTGTGCGAGATCAATGTAATCGAGGATTTTCCTCGGATCCAACAGCGATGCTTACAGATGTGCCTTTGGCTCTAGCGGCCCTTTCTTGGCGGTCTCGATGATTTCCATAAGTTCATCATCATCAGCCTCATCATCTTCGGTGGCTCTTGGAGGCGACCTGTTTCTTCTTAGGACTTGGCGAGGACCTCGTCCAGTGTGGCCTTAGTCTTCAGCAGAGTCGGGCGGATGAAGACTTTGGTGCAGTGAGGAACTTCTGAAACACGGAGGCAATGGAGAAGCTGCAGTCCTTTGGCACGTGGCGGATGCACAGTCTTGAGGACTTTGTCGGAACTGCTGAGGACTTGGGAGGAGCTGCTGAGAACTTTGAAGGAGCTGAGGATTTTGGAGGAGCAGGAGCAGCATGAGGAATTGGCCGTGAGGGCACAGCTGAGGAACTTGGCTTGTGTGCGGGCTTCTTTGCCATAGATTTTCTTGGCTTGACAGAGGCCTCAGGGGCAGCAGCAGTAGCAGAGTCCTCATTGAATTTCCTCTTTGCCTCGTTGGCTTGTCTTGCCAACTTGGCTTGGCGCTGGCCCATTCTTCAGAAAGTCCTCACCACGCTTGATCTTTGGTGGGGTCGACTTCTTGACCGGTGCCAATGGAGCTCTTGGGCATGGAGGATTGAGTGCGAATTTCTTCATGTACTTTGGAGTTACATATCGGTACTCCTCCATTCCCTTGCCCATCTCCGTTCAATCCTTTGAATCGCACCTTGCGCTGATTTTTGTTTTCTTTGCGAACTCGGCTTCATCAGTGTGCAATAATCAGCATATATTTCCTCGAGGATTTCAAGCGCGGTCATGACCTCGGGCCTCTTTCCTCCTTTCGTGGCTTCTTTCCTTACGCCATATTCTTGGTGAGGAATTTGAACAAACGAATTCTCTGAAGAAGTATGCAACTTTTCTTCGAGGAGCGCTGCAAATGAGTTAAGTTGATGAGAACCTAGTGATTCAGCGGCGGACATGAGTACCTGTGAGCAGAGTATAGTTGCGAGGAATTTGGAGAGGTCATATCGTTCTCGAAGGTTTTCAAAAGAACAAGTTTTGAGGATTTTGACCAGATGAGCCTTGAAGAATTTCACTAAGCGTTCTTTGTCTTAGGTTCGAGTTGTATAGATCGAGGATCCACACAATTGAGGAATCTTGAAGAAAATGATTGCTTAGAGAAGCGAATCAAGAGCATATAACTAGTGAGGTGTTTGTGTGTGAGGATTTGAAGAATAAAACACCTTTGAAGATTTTGTAGTGAAAATTTGGATCAACGAGGGCAGTAAAAGTAACTTTTAATTACCCTAAATGAAGAACACGACGAACTGGGTGTTGTAGATGTGAAGCTCGTCTGTTCAGATCTTCCACGCCCTAACTCGGCGGAGGAAGATGGCTCTGGCGGCGGAGTGAAGATTTCCATAATCGGCGCGAGTACGACGGCTGACGAGGTCGAGGCAGAAGCTCTTCCTCACGGGCGACGATGGAGTAGCGGCGGCGCTAGGGTTTGAGGAGCTCGGCGGGAGAGAGAGGTCGGCGGAGTAAAAGAAGTGAGGATGAGGAGAGGGTATTTATAGAGGCGGTGAAAAACTGTTAGCGAAGATTTAGGACGAACATGCCTGACCATTCTCCTTCTCACGACATGTGTCACCCACGTCTTGTGTAGTGGAGATCGTGTACGATCGTGGGTGAGTAAAATAATGCATCGTGGGATGCGGAGCGGTTTAATGGCAAAACCGAAAGTTTGGATAAGATCAGTTTTAAAGTTCCGTTCGCAATTTCTTGGTGACAAGGACTCGGTGAAGATTTTGAGCGAGTTTCAAATAGAACGCACATGAAGAATTTGTGAATAGATTGGGTTGAGTATAGCATAGAGGGGAAGGGTCCGATCACATTCACTTAGCGAAAAAGCGACTTGAAGAAATAGCCATAAGTGAATCTTGTAGAGGACATAAACCCATATATATATATATATATATATATATATATATATATATATATATATATATATATATATATATATATATATATATATATATATATATATATATATATAGCTAATGAAGAAAAATGCGGAAACAGTGAAGATTTTGAAAAGTTGAAGAATTTGAAAAGCTGAAGAATTTCAAAACGAGGAAAAACTCAAATTGAAGATTTTCAACTTTGGTGGTGGCGTGACCCACCGTATAAGAATGATGATTTCAGACACCGCGTACAATTGTCGAGGGTTACGAGAATCAAATTCTTCATTAATTTCTTCACACTTAGAGTGTTATTCTTCATGGATTGAAGAAAACGTTTCTTCATGTGTTGCACATCTAAGTCATCAATTTTGCATAAGTGTCGGGATGTGTGTCCTTTTCAAAGAACATTCGAAGATTCTAAGATATTTAGCTCACACGCAACTTGCTAAATCTCTTCTCATCCAAGGGCTTAGTGAAGATATCGGCTAGCTGTTCTTGAGTCTTCACATGCTCGATGGAGATGTAAGCCCTTCAACACATGATCACGAAGAAAATGATGATGAATTTGAATGTGCTTTGTCTTGAGTGCTGAACTGGGTTGTGAGCAATCTTGATGGCACTCTCATTGTCACGATGAGAGGCACATTCTTCACGTTGATGCCGTAGTCCTTGAGAGTTTGCTTCATCCACAGCAATTGAGCACAACATGAGCCAGCAGCAATGTATTCAGCTTCGCGATGAAGCGGTGATACGCAGTTCTGTTTCTTGAGGACCAACGGACCAAAGATCGTCGAGGAAATGACAAGTACCAGATGTTGACTTGCGGTCCACACGATCACCAGCATAGTCGAGTCGAATATCAATGAGATCAAAAGTAGAGCCCTTGGGGTACCATAATCCTAGTGTTGGTGTGTGAGCTAGATATCGAAGAATATGCTTCACAACCTTATGGTGTGATTCCTTGGTGTAGCTTGAAATCGGGCACACATGCAAACACTAAGCATTATATCTGGCCTAGATGCACATAAGTACAATAGAGAACCAATCATGGGCGGTATACCTTGTGATCGAAGTCAATACCATTTTCATCGATTGCATAGATGGCCATTTGTGGGCATAGGAATTTTGACGCCTTTGCAATCTTGCATGCGAATTTCTTGAGGACATCTTTGAGGTATTTCTCTGAGATATGAATATGCCATTGTGTTGTTGTGAATTTGAAGACCTAAGAAGAATTTCAACTCTCCCATCATAGACATTTGATATTCTTCACTCATCATATAGGCAAATTCATCACTATAACGTTGGTCGACAGCCAAAGATAATATCATCAACATATATTTGGCACACAAACAGTTCACCATCATATGATTTAGTAAAAGAGTAGGGTCGAGTGAACGGGTGTGAAGCCATTCTTCACGAAGAATTCCTTCAATGTATCATACCACGCCTGGGGGAACTTGTTTGAGACCATAGAGGGCCTTGTTGAGTCTGAAGACTTTGTCGATTCTTTGGATCTTCAAAACACAGGGGTTGAGCAACATATACTTCTTCCTCAAGCTTACCATTGAGGAATGCACTTTTCACATCCATTTGATATAAAGTGATATTGTGATGGTTAGCATAGGCGAGTAATATCTGAATAGACTCAAGTCTAGCAACAGTGCAAAAGTTTCATCGAAATCAATTCCTTCAACTGTGTGTAGCCTTGAGCTACAAGTCGTGCCTTATTCCTCACCACAAGGCCATTTCATCTTGCTTGTTGCGGTAGATCCACTTTGTGCCAATGATATTATGCTTGCGAGGATCTGGACGTTTGACCAGTTCCAGACATTGTTGAGCTCGAACTGATGTAATTCTTCTTGCATGGCCTGAATCCACTCGGGCTCGAAATGCTTCATCTACCTTAGTGGGCTCTGTGATAGAGACAAAAGCATAGTGCCCACAAAAGTTAGATAAATGTGAAGCTTTTGAGCGCGTGAGAGGACCTGGCGCTTCAATGTCATCGATGATCTTGTCAACTTGTACTTCTTTTGCAACGCGAGGATGAGCTGGTTGTCGTCGAGGAATTTGATCATTTTCCTCAGCACCATTGTCTTCAGCATTATCTTCAGGTGCATCAGCTCGACGTTCTTCGCATACAGGAATGAATTCTTCAGCAGATTCTTCAGTAGGAATGACATCCTCAGTTGCCTTGAACTTGATAGATTCGTCAGGTGCTGGTTCATCTAACACAGAAGGTAGGTGTTCTCTTTGCGAGCCATTAGTTTCATCGAACCACACATCTAAAGTGTCAACAATCTTGTGAAGAGCGATGTTGAAGACTCTGTAGGTGTGCGAGTCCTTTCCGTAACCAAGCATAAAACCTTCATGTGCTTTCGGTGCAAATTTAGAATTGTGATGAGGATCTCTAATCCAGCATTTAGCACCGAAGACTTTGAAATAACTTACATTGGGTTTCTTGTCAGTGAGGAGTTCATAGGCAGTCTTCTTGAAGAATTTGTGAAGATATACTCTGTTGATGATGTGGCACGCAGTATCAATTGCATCAATCCAAAAACGACTAGGCGTTTTGTATTCATCAAGCATAGTGCGAGCCATCTCAACAAGAGTTCTGTTCTTGCGCTCCACGACGCCATTCTTTGAGGAGTATAGGGAGCAGATAACTCATGAGTAATACCAAGTTCATCAAGATAGGCATCAAGACCGAATTCTTGAACTCAGTTCCATTGTCACTCGATGTGTGATCTTCACACCAAAGTTAGTTGAAGCCCTCGAGGAAAATCGTTTGAAGACTTCCTGCACTTCATTTTTGTAAGTAACAATGTGTACCCATGTGTAACGAGAGTAATCATCAACAATAACAAAGCCATATAGAGATGCATCATTAGTGACAGCTGAGTAATGATTAGGACCAAAGAGGTCCATGTGAAGCAATTCGAAGGGACGAGTAGTGGTCATGATAGTCTTAGTTGGATGCTTGGCCTTGGTCATTTTCCAGCTTCACAGGCTCCGCACAAGTGATCCTTGAGGAATTTGACATTCTCAATGCCAATGACATGCTTCTTCTTTGCAAGCGTGTGCAAATTCCTCATGCCTGCGTGACCAAGTCGCCGATGCCATAGCCAGCCTTCTGAAGCTTTTGCAAGTAAACACACGGCTGGTTGTGGTCCTGTAGAGAAATCAACAATATACAAGTCTCCTCTCCTAAAGCCTTGAAGACTTTGGAATTGTCGACTTCCATAATCACAACACAACGATACTTGCCAAAGATAACAACCATATCAAGATCACAAAGCATTGAGATTGACATGAGGTTGTATCCTAAGGACTCAACAAGCATGACTTTGTCCATGTGTATGTCCTTAGAGATCGCAACCTTACCAAGACCCAATACTGACTTTTGCCTTTGTCAAGAAAGATGATATGCTTGAGATGAGGCGGTGATAAGGGAGCATCCATCAATAGATTCTTGTCACCGGTCATGTGATTTGTACATCCACTATCGAGAACCCACTCGGTGGCTTTGGGTTGATCATCCTGCAGATGAATTAGTGCAACTTACGATCTCATATACTTCATCAGTGAAGAATATGATATCAAGTTCATCAAAGAATTTCCTCAAACCAGTATAACAGATAAGCGGTATGAGGACGTGTGAAATGAAAGTTCATTTCATCATGATTAGCCTGCGTCCTTTCAGGCATTTTGTCAGGCCCCCAGCAAATTCTTCAGACGTTTAAAGCACGTCTGGAGACCTGACCCTGCAGAAGAGGTTAGTTCTTTTTCTTCACCACCCACATCTGAAGGGGTGGCAAAGAGTTCATCACTCTGCGAGCACCATATGAGAATGGTGGCATAGAGGCCAAACCATTTCGTTTCACATAAGAGGGGTTAGGGTAAGCATATGAATAAGCGAGAGAAATTCTTGAGGACTTATGAACATATTGGTTTGAAGAATAATGCACATATTCATAGCCCTTAGCTCTACCTGCAAAGCAGAGTTGTTAGCACAATGATAATCATTTGAGGACTTTGATCCATGTGAGGAATTTTGTCCGTATGAGGACTTGGATCCATATGAAGAATTTGGTCCATATGAAGAATTTGATCTGGGGTTCCTATTCTTCACGGTGGTGTCATGAGGACATTCACGAAGACTTTCAAGGCACTTCTTGGGAACCCAGATTTTCTTCATAGGGGAACCGTTCCTGCAGTTAGTGCCAACATATCTAGCAAATACTTCACCATTCTAATTTTTGAACAGTTTATAGTTAGAGTCAAATGACTCATCAGAAGAATGAGGGGATCGCATGTAAAGCCAGATAAGTTAGATGGATCAACTGGAGGTCCCTTTGCAACAACCCATGAGGTTTTGGGATACTGCTCAGGCTTCCAATATGTTCCAAAAGCATTGAGTTTCCTCTCAAAGGCAATACCCTCTTTCCTAGGGTTCCTGTTGAGGATTTGCTTTTTAAGCACATCACAAAGAGTCTGATTCCCTTTGAGGCTTTTGTACATGCCTGTCATGTACAATTCCTTCAGCCCTGCATCGTCAATGATACTAGCAATGTCCTCGGATGAGGAATTAGTGATAGCAGAGGCAGGTGAAGAATTTGTAACAGTTGAAGCATTTGAACATTCGGTGAAGAATTAGCGATTCACGTTCAATGCACTTTAAGCATGGAGGAACAAATTCTTCCTGAGAAGCGCTGATTTGTTGAGCAAGTAATGAATCGCGCTCCTTCTGAAGATCTTCATAACTCACTCTTAGCTTCTCAAGATCTTGCTTTCTTTGAAGAAATTCATAAGAAAGTTTCTCATGATCGAGACAAGAGAGGTTATGATGACCTTGAAGGCTGTCAAACCTAAACTGAAGTCCTTGAAGAATTTTCAGTCAGGGCTTTAGTGCGATCCATTTCTTCACCTAACATATCATCACTTTTATCTAGCATGTTTTGAACCTTTTCCAAGGCATGTTGTTGTTTGGTGGCAATGCAAACAAGTTTGGTATAGCTAGGTTCAATATCATCATCAGATCCATCATCATCAGATTCACAGTTACTAAATTCAGATGAGGAACATTCGGTTACCTCGACACCCTTTGCCATGAGACATGATGCAGAAGATGATGATTCTGGTTCGAAAGTCATCGTTTTGAGAGATTCCTTGAAGTCCTCAAACCAAGGATCATGACGGGTTCGATGACCTTCATAGACGCCGGAGATTCGGTCCCAGATAAGCTTCGCATTGCAAAGATGCATAATGCGCTTGAATTCATCTCTAGAAAGGCAGAGAGCAGATGATATCCTTCGCCATGATGTCAAGTCGAGTGTACTTGCGAATATCATCTGCGTTCGCCGTCTTACATGATCAGTAAGACCAATTTCAGTGACGGTCCACAACTCGCTGTCCATTGCCATGAGGCGCTTCCTCATCATGGCCTTCCACTTGGGATAATCGTGATTTATCAAAGATAGGGCATGTCACTTTCTTCATACTGCGGTCGACATAACTAAAACTCCGGTGGTTAAACCAAAATCACACGAACAAGGGAGTACCTTGCTCGATACCAATTGAAAGTGCGTTATATCGACTAGAGGGGGTGA
Organism: Aegilops longissima; assembly: GCA_021605205.1. Classification (NCBI taxonomy): domain Eukaryota; kingdom Viridiplantae; phylum Streptophyta; class Magnoliopsida; order Poales; family Poaceae; genus Aegilops; species Aegilops longissima. The sequence goes on along the minus strand of CM038682.1, from coordinate 647,982,364 downwards.
ATAGGCGATTTTATGAATTCTTCAACGAGGAATTTGCGGTGAGGAAATTCCTTAGCGAAGAACTACTTGCAGCGGAATAAGTACTCAAGTAAGCATAAGAGAATGCGGGCATGGTCATCATGATGAAATGAAGACAAACAAAGAGTCTGAAAGCGTAAACACATGATAGCACAAGATGAAGACAAGCGGATGAAGAAATTGAGCTGAGGAAATTGAGAAAGTCTTGATCAAAGTCTTCAAACAAAGATATGAACAAACACTCAACACAATAATGAGGAAATGAAAGGGTTGAGGAAATAGAACCGATAAGGTTGGTGAAGACAATGATTTGGTAGACCAGTTCCAAGCTGTTGTCTCGGTTATGCGTCTGGTTGGAGCGGTGAGTATTTAAACTCGAGGACACACAGTCCGGACACCCGATCGCTGAGCACGCAGCTCGGGACACCAAGTCCTCACCGTATTCTCCTTGAACTAAGGTCACAGACCTCGTCCAATCACTCGTGGTAAGTCTTGAGCGACTTCCAAACCTTCACAGACTTGGTCACTCGGCGATCCACAATTCCTCTTGGATGCTCTAGACCATGACGCCTAACCGTCTGGAAGAAGCACAGTCTTCAAAGGTAACAAGCGTCGGATCCACGCAGGATCAATCTCTTGATGATGCTCAATCACTTTGGGTTTGTAGGGGTTTGGTTTTGGGTTTTCCTCACTCGATGATTTTCGCTCAAAGTCCTCGGAGGATGGGTTGCTCTCAAATGACAAGTGTAAAGTTTCTCTCGGAGCAGCCAACCAGCTAGTGGTTGTAGGGGGCGGCTATTTATAGCCTAGGGAGCAGCCCGACATGATAAGACATAAATGCGCTTCAATGATATGACCGTTAGGTGGATAAGATATTTTGGGACAGCTGGCGCGCAACACAGCAATGGTCAGAAATTTGAATATCAAATTCCTCAGGGCTATCATGTTCCTCACTTTGAAGGCAATCCACACTGTTGAATTCCTAACTCCTCAGTCAGGACAAATTCCTCGTGACGGAAGAACTTCGTCTCATCCTTTGAAGAAATTGGTGAACTGTATGAAATTTCCAAAGGCTTCACTCGAAGGGATTGGTAGGTGTAGGATTTTGAGTTGAGCATCACATGGAAATTTTTCCTTAGTATTTCCTCGACCCCCTTTAATAGTACGGTGTTTCCTATGACTCAAGAAAGAGAAAAATGAAACTATGAAAACAAAAGTCTTCACGCTTCATGTTCCTCAAATGAATACCAAGTCTTCAAGGTCACACCAATTTCTTCACTTTCAAAGTCTTCAGAAAGTCTTCAAAATATCAAAGTCTTCAGTCGAAGAACTTCATTTTTAGGGGTCGACTTTCTCTGTAAATATCAAACTCCTCATAGACTTATAGACCTGTGTACACTCACAAACACATTAGTTTCTTAACCTATAAGTCTTCAATACACCAAAATCACTAAGGGGCACTAGATGCACTTACAACAGCAAACAAGTTGCTGCTCAAGAGAAGAAACCCAAGTCTGGACCTAAGCCTGAGACTGAGTGCTTCTACTGCAAGCGATGGACCTTTGAAGCGGAACTGCCCCAAGTATTTGGCGGATAAGAAGGATGGCAAAGTGAACAAAGGTATATGTGATATACATGTTATTGATGTGTACCTTACTAATGCTCATGATAGTACAGGTATTTGATCTGGTTACATTGCTAATATTTGCAACTCAAAGCAGGAACTACGGATTAAGCGAAGATTGGCTAAGGACGAGGTGACGATGCGCGTGGGAAATGGTTCCAAAGTCGATGTGATCGTGGTCGGCACCCTACCTCTACATCTACCATCGGGATTAGTTTTAGACCTAAATAATTGTTATTTGGTGCCAGTGTTAAGCATGAACATTATATCTGGATCTTGTTTGATGCGAGACGGTTATTCATTTAAGTCAGAGAATAATGGTTGTTCTATTTATATGAATAATATATTTTATGGTCATGCACCCTTGAAGAGTGGTCTATTTTTATTGAATCTCAATAGTAGTAATACACATATTCATAGTGTTGAAACCAAAAGACGCAGATTTGATAATGATAGTGCAACTTATTTGTGGCACTGCCGTTTAGGTCATATCTGTGTAAAGCGCATGAAGAATCTCCATACTAATGGGATTTTGGAATCACTTGATTATGAATCACTTGGTACTTGCGAACCGTGTCTCATGGGCAAGATGACTAAAACGCCGTTCTCTGGAACTATGGAGCGAGCAACTGATTTGTTGGAAATCATACATACTAATGTTTGTGGTCCAATGAATGTTGAGGCTCGCGGCGGGTATCATTATTTTCTCACCTTCACAGATGATTTGAGCAGATATGGGTATATCTACTTAATGAAACACAAATCTGAAACATTTGAAAAGTTCAAAGAATTTCAGAGTGAAGTGGAAAATCATCGTAACAAGAAAATAAAATTTCTACGATCTGATCTTGGAGGAGAATATTTGAGTTACGAGTTTGGTTTACATTTGAAACAATGTGGAATAGTTTAGCAACTCACGCCACCGGAACACCACAGCGAAATGGTGTGTCCGAGCGTCGAATCGTACTTTACTAGATATGGTGCGATCTATGATGTCTCTTACTGATTTACCGCTATCGTTTTGGGGTTATGCTTTAGAGGCGGCCGCATTCACGTTAAATAGGGCACCATCAAAATCCGTTGAGGCGACGCCTCATGAACTGTGGTTTGGCAAGAAACCAAAGTTGTCGTTTCTTAAAGTTTGGGGCTGCGATGCTTATGTGAAGAAACTTCAACCAGATAAGCTCGAACCCAAATCGGAGAAATGTGTCTTCATAGGATACCCAAAGGAGACTGTTGGGTACACCTTCTATCACAGATCTGAAGGCAAGATTTTCGTTGCTAAATTCGGATCCTTTCTAGAAAAGGAGTTTCTCTCGAAAGAAGTGAGTGGGAGGAAAGTAGAACTTGATGAGATAACTGTATATGCTCCCTTATTGGAAAGTAGTTCATCACAAGAACCGGTTCCTGTGACAACTACACCAATTAGTGAGGAAGCTAATGATATTGATCATGAAACTTCAGATCAAGTTTCTCTTGAACTACGAGGTCAACCGAGTAAGATCCGCACTGAGTGGTACGGTAATCCTATTCGGAAGTCATGTTACTTGACCATGGCGAACCTACGAACTATGAAGAAGCGATGGTGAGCCCAGATTCCGCAAAATGGCTGGAAGCCATGAAATATGAGATGGGATCCATGTATGAGAACAAAGTATGGACTTTGGTTGACTTGCCCGATGATCGGCAAGCCATTGAGAATAAATGGATCTTTAAGAAGAAGACTGACGCTGATGGTAATGTAACTGTCTATAAAGCTCGACTTGTTGCGTAAAGGTTTTCAACAAGTTCAAAGGGTTGACTACGATGAGACTTTCTCACCGTGGCGATGCTTAAGTCTGTCCGAATCATGTTAGCAATTGCTGCATTTTATGATTATGAAATTTGGCAAATGGATGTCAAAACTGCATTCTTGAATGGATTTCTAGAAGAAGAGTTGTATATGATGCAACAGAAGGTTTTGTTGATCCAAAGGTGCTAACAAAGTGTGCAAGCTCCAGCGATCAATTTATGGTCAGTGCAAGCCTCTCGGAGTTGGAATAAACCCTTTGATAGTGTGATCAAAGCATATGGTTTTATCTGAGACTATTGGAGAAGCTCTGTATTTACAAGAAAGTGAGTGGGAGCTCTGTAGCATTTCTGATATTATATGTGGACGACATATTATTGATTGGAAATGATATAGAATTTCTGGATATCATAAAAGGATACTTGAATAAAAGTTTTTCAATGAAAGACCTCGGTGAAGCTGCTTACATATTGGGCATCAAGATCTATAGAGATAGATCAAGACGCTTGATTGGACTTTCACAAAGCACATACCTTGATAAAGTTTTGAAAAAGTTCAAAATGGATCAGGCAAAGAAATGATTCTTACCTGTATTAAAAGGTGTGAAATTGAGTCAAACTCAATGCCCGACCACAGTAGAAGATAGAGAGAAGATGAAAGATGTTCCCTATGCTTCAGCCATAGGCTCTATCATGTATGCGATGCTGTGTACCAAACCTGACGTATGCTTAGCAATAAGCTTGGCAGGAAGGTACCGAAGTAATCCATGAGTGGATCACTGGACAGCGGTCAAGAACATCCTGAAATACCTGAAAAGGACTAAGGATATGTTTCTCATATATGGAGGTGACAAAGAGCTAGTCGTAAATGGTTAAGTTAATGCAAGCTTTGACACTGATCCGGACGATTCTAAATCGCAAACCGGATACGTGTTTTTATTAAACGGTGGAGCTGTAAGTTGGTGCAGTTCTAAACAAAGCGTCGTGGCGGGATCTACATGTGAAGCGGAGTACATAGCTGCTTCGGAAGCAGCAAATGAAGGAGTCTGGATGAAAGAATTCATTTCCGATCTAGGTGTCATACCTAGTGCATCGGGACCAATGAAGATCTTATGTGACAATACTGGTGCAATTGCCTTGGCAAAGGAATCCAGATTTCACAAGAGGACCAAGCACATCAAGAGACGCTTCAATTCCATCCGGGACCAAGTCCAGGTGGGAGACATAGAGATTTGCAAGATACACACGGATCTGAATGTTGCAGACCGTTGACTAAGCCTCTTCCATGAGCAAAACATGATCAGCACCAAGACTCCATGGGTGTTAGAATCATTCTTGTGTAATCTAGATTATTGACTCTAGTGCAAGTGGGAGACTGAAGGAAATATGCCCTAGAGGCAATAATAAAGTTATTATTTATTTCCTCATATCATGATAAATGTTTATTATTCATGCTAGAATTGTATTAACCGGAAACATGATACATGTGTGAATACATAGACAAACATATAGTCACTAGTATGCCTCTACTTGACTAGCTCATTAATCAAAGATGGTTATGTTTCCTAACCATAGACATGTGTTGTTATTTGATTAATGGGATCACATCATTAGGATAATGATGTGATTGACATGACCCATTCCGTTAGCCTAGGACTTGATCGTTTACTATATTGCTATTGCTTTCTTCATGACTTATACATGTTCCTGTAACTATGAGATTATGCAACTCCGTTTACGGAGGAACACTTTGGTGATACCAAACGTCACAACGAATCGGGTGATTATAAAGGAGTACTACAGGTGTCTCCAAAGGTACATGTTGGGTTGGTGTATTTGAGATTAGGTTTTGTCACTCCGATTGTGGAGAGGTATCTCTGGCCCTCTCGGTAATGCACATCACTATAAGCCTTGCAAGCAATGTAGCTAATGAGTTAGTTCTGAATGATGCATTATGTAACGAGTAAAGAGACTTGCCGAACGAGATTGAACTAGGTATTGGATACCGACGATCAAATCTCGGGCAAGTAACATACCGATGACAAAGGAACAACGTATGTTGTTATGCGGTTTGACCGATAAAGATCTTCGTAGAATATGTAGGAGCCAATATGAGCATCCAGGTTCGCTATTGGTTATTGACCGAGAATAGTTCTAGGTCATGTCTACATAGTTCTCGAACCCGTAGGGTCCGCACGCTTAACGTTACGATGACAGTTTTATTATGAGTTTATAAGTTTTGATGTACGAAGATTGTTCGAGTCCGGATGTGATCACGGACATGACGAGGAGTCTCGAAATGGTCGAGACATAAAGATTGATATATTGAAAGCCTATATTTGGATATCGGAATGGTTCCGGGTGAAATCGATTTTACGGAACACCGGGGGGTTACCGGAACCCTCCCGGGGATAATGGGCCTTAGTGGGCCATGAGGGAGAAGAGGAGGGGCGGCCAGGGCAGGGCGCGCGCGCCTCCCCTAGTCCAAATAGGACAAGGAAGGGGCGCCCCTTTCCTCTTTCCCCTCCCCCCTTTCCTTCTCCACCAAGGCAAGAGGGGGGAGTCCTACTCCCGATGGGAGTAGGACTCCTCCAGGCGCACCCCTTGGGGGCCGGCCACACCTCCCCCCTCCCTCCTTTATATACGGGGGCAGGGGAGCACCCTAGAACATACAAGTTGATCTTCGTGATCGTTCCTTAGCCGTGTGCGGTGCCCCCCTCCACCATATTCCACCTCGGTCATATCGTCGCGGAGTTTAGGCGAAGCCCTGCGCCGGTAGAACATCATCATCGTCACCACGCCGTCGTGCTGACGGAACTCATGCCCGACACTTTGCTGGATCGGAGTCCGGAGGTCGTCATCGAGCTGAACGTGTGCTGAACTCGGAGGTGCCGTACGTTCGGTACTTGGATCAGTCGGATCGTGAAGACGTACGACTACATCAACCGCATTGTTATAACGCTTCCGCTTTCGGTCTACGAGGGTACGTGGACAACACTCTCCCCTCTCGTTGCTATGCATCACCATGATCTTGCGTGTGCGTAGGAATTTTTTTGAAATTACTACGTTCCCCAACAGAAGCTACTAGTGAGAAAGCCCCATCGTCTAGTGGTAAGAATGGCACCGGCATCTTCGCCCATGTGCAACCTCCTCCCGTTTATGGTGGACCGATTCCTTCCACTCATTTGAATCATGCTGGTCCACCACCTAAGATTGATAAAAAGGAGGATTTTGATTCTTGGGTTTATCATTTTAAGCGTCATTTAAATCATGTGAACACTAACCTTTGGAGAATCATTGAAGAAGGTTTCTATCCCAGATGATCCGAGCAACTTCTCTCCTAGAGAAGTCGTGGACCATCAATTCAATGAGAATGCTCTCTTCATCATCCAAGAAGCAATCCTTCCGAAGACCTCCCTCATCTCCGCCCTACTCCTTGCCAAAGATGCTTGGCTCAAGGTGGTTTCCCTTTATCGAGGAAGCGCAAGCATTCAACGTTCCAATTATGAAGCGGTGCAAGATGAAGCCGATGAGTTTGCAATGAAATAAGAAGAAGAACCTCGTGAGCTCTATCGGAGAGTAACCAAGCTTGCAGTCTCCCTCCGGGATCATGGAAGTAAGGACACGGATGACAAGTGGATCAAGCGCAAATTCCTCAAGGCAATGATGCCCTACCACAAAGCCATGTCCTCCGTCATCCGTCAACGGCCGGACTTCCACACCCTGTCCTCAAGTGATGTGTTGGATGAGTTTGTGGCTATGAGCATATTGGACAAGACCGCCGACAATGCGGTGCTTCGCTCCCAAAGAGCAAAGAAGCCCAATCTCGCTTTGAAGGCCAAGATTTGTGTCGAAGAAGATGGAGAGGAGGAAGAAGAAGAGAGCAACCTCGAAGATACGAAGTATGACTATGATGAACACATGGCCCTTGCTTCAAGGCAATTTTGGAGCAAGAAGAACTCAAGGCCCAACTTCAACAAGAGCAACACAAGTGGCACAAAGGGCAAGCAACGAGTGAGGACTTGCTTCAATTGTGGCAATGTGAGTCACTTTGTTGCGGAGTGCCCATATGAGAAGAGGGAAGACAATGGTGGCAAGCTCATCCGTAAGGACAAGGCCAAGTCCTTCCCCAACAAGAGCAACTTCACCAAGAAGGCTCCTCACAAAGCTTTGGTGGTTCAAGAAGAGTACAATGAGGATGATGATGATGATGAAGATGGTGAGTCGGTTGCCATGGCCTCCGTTGCCATTGCAACGACTCCTTGGGTGTCTCTCTTCGATTCACCCAATGAAAGCATCACCGCCAAGTGCCTCATGGCTAAAGCCACCAACAAGGTAACCCCCAACATCAAAACTACCATCATCAATCATTCTTCTTTGACGGATTGCATTGATGAACATGAGGGGACTAATGTGGGGGAGAATGAGTTTGAGACCTTTATGCGTAAACTCAAGGGCAAATCCAAGAAGCACTTCGTAGCTCTCTTGGAACAACTTGGTGAAGCCAATGTCATGATCGAGGCTCATGAAGAAACCATCTCTAAGATGGAAGGGCATAGTCGTGACTATGCCGATGAGATTTTGGATCTTTCCAATGCTCTTGAGGAAGAGCGTGGTCTTCGTTTGGCTCTTGAGGAGTCATACAACGATGATCATGCTAAATTAAAGAAAGACCTTGATCATGCTCTTATTGTGTCTCGTGTTCTTAGCTCCGAGAAGGCAAAGCTTGGAGTTGATCTTAATAGACTCAACGAGGAGTTTGACATTCTCGACAAGGCTCACAAAGTCTTGAAGGGTGCTCATGCTAGTCTCAAAGAGTCTCATGATCAACTCCAAGTGAAGCTAACCAAGGAGAAAGCCACCTTTCCTCATATGGTATTGATTGATAATGCAAATGCTACTAACCCTTGTTGTGAGCATGTGCATCTTGTTGAGGAGAATGCTAAGTTGAAGGAGCAACTTGGAAAAGGCCTTGTCACATGCATACAAGGTGAGAAGAACCTTAACGACCTTTTGAGTAATCAAAAGGAAGTTGTGGCCAAGGAGGGGATTGGGTTCGCGCCCAAGCCCAAGAGCAAGAAGAAGAATGACAAGACCAAGCAACCTCCTCCTCTCAAGCAAACTTTTGTGAGGGAGGGAGAGGGTGTTTCCAAGAAGAAGAAGAACCATGCAAAGGGTGGCAATGCCAAGAAGGACAACGCCACCCCCTCGAACATAGCCGGCGACTTTAACCCCTGAGGGAGTCCCGGACTAGGGGGTGTCCGGATAGCCGGACTATCGTCACGGCCGGACTCCAAGACTATGAAGATACAAGATTGAAGACTTCGTCCCAAATCCGGATGGGACTTTCCTTGGTGTGGAAGGCAAGCTTGGCAATACGGATATGTAGATCTCCTACCATTGTAACCGACTCTGTGTAACCCTAACCTATCCAGTGTCTATATAAACCGGAGGGTTTTAGTCCGTAGGACGAACAACAATCATACCATAGGCTAGCTTCTAGGGTTTAGCCTCCTTGATCTCGTGGTAGATCCACTCTTGTACTACCCATATCATCAATATTAATCAAGCAGGAGTAGGGTATTACCTCCATCGAGAGGGCCCGAACCTGGGTAAAAACATCGTGTCCCTTGTCTCCTGTTACCATCCGCCTAGAAGCACGATTCGGGACCCCTACCGAGATCCGCCGGTTTGACACCGACATTGGTGCTTTCATTGAGAGTTCCTCTGTGTCGTCACCGATAGGCCCGATGGCTCCTTCGATCATCAACAACGACGCGGTCCAGGGTGAGACTTTTCTCCCCGGACAGATCTTCGTATTCGGTGGCTTTGTACTGCGGGCCAATTCGCTTGGTCATCTGGAGCAGATTGAAAGCTACGCCCCTGGCCATCAGGTCGGATTTGGAAGTTTAAACTATACGGTCGATATCCACAGAGACTTGATCTTCGACAGATTCGAGCCGCAGCCAAGCGTGTCGCACTGTCTCGATGGGCATGATCTAGCTCTGCGGCGAGCGGTGCCACGGAGGCCGCACCAAGATCCGCTCCGACCCCTAATCCGGGCGGATTCCCGGATCGAGGGCGAGTGGTTGGACACCGCCTCGGGGCTACAATCTCACGGCAATTGAGCGAACTCCATCCCTTTCGCTGCGAAGACCTCGACTGTGGTGCGGACTCCTCTCCGGACTCCGAACCCTCGCGCCCCGCTAATCGGATCCAATTGGGCGCCGGTCATGGAGTTCACTGCCGCGGACATCTTTCAGCACTCGCCCTTTGGCGATATCCTGAATTCACTAAAGTCTCTCTCTTTATCCGGAGAGCCCTGGCCGGACTACGGACAGGAAGGTTGGGATGCGGACGACGAAGAAATTCAACGCCCACCCACCACCCACTTGGTAGCCACTGTCGATGATTTAACCAACATGCTAGACTACGACTCCGAAGACATCGACGGTATGGACGACGATGTCGGAGACGACCAAGACCCAGCGCCTACAGGGCACTAGAAGGCCGCCTCGTCATATGACATATACATGGTGGATATCCCAAAAGATGGGAACGGCGATGGAACAATGGAGGATGACCCCTCCAAGAAACATCCCAAGCGACGACGTCAGCGGCGCCGCTCTAAATCCCGCCACAATAAAAACGGTGATTCCGGCACGGGAGATAATAACACCCGGACAGTGCGAAGAGAACCCTCCAAAGCAGGACTCAGCGCGGGAGGAGGGAGAAGCAAGTCCGCACGACGGTCTGCGGCGAAAGAGAGGTCGAGGGCGATAATTATGCGCCTCCTTGCGAAGATGAGGCAAGCCTCGGCGACGATTTAATTTGTCGTGCTCGAGGATCCCGCCGAACAGGGCGTTTCAAACGCAGGCTTATAGCCACGGCAAGCAGCCTCAAGAAAAAGCAGCAACAACTTAGAGCTGATCAAGACACGCTAGGCGGCGGATGGGTGAAGTCCTTGCAGCCGAAGAGTATGAACTCGAACGCCCCTCCAAAAGCTACCCCAAACGCAGGCCGTTGCCTCGACTAGAGGAGGAAGCACCCAAGTCACCGGCGCACGACATGGCAGACCGGCCACCTCGTGGCTGCGACAAAGAAGCCTCTCGGCCCTCCGCTCAAGCCACACCCCGACGCCGCTCAAAAAGTACCAAGGCACGGGAAAACGCGCCGGACTTGCGTGATATATTGGAGGATAAGGCAAAACATACAAGATCGATCTACGGATCGCATGGGCGCCCAACAATGCGGGATGATTACCGTCGCGCCGGATACAGCAAACCCGGCCGGGCCGAACACAGTAGACAAAGCTCATATGAGCTACGTCGTGATATAGCCCAATATAGAGGCGCCGCACACCCACTATGCTTCACAGATGAAGTAATGGATCATCAAATCCCCGAGGGCTTTAAACCCGTAAACATCGAATCATACGATGGTACCACAGATCCGCGGTGCGGATCGAGGATTATCTCCTCCATATGCACATGGCCCACGGTGATGATCTACATGCCATCAAATACCTCCCACTCAAGCTTAAAGGACCAGCTCGACATTGGATCAATAGCTTGCCGCCAGAATCAATTGGTTGTTGGGAGGACACGGAAGCCGCATTCCTTGATAACTTCCAGGCACATATGTGCGACCACCGACGCCGATGACCTTAGCCACATAATTCAGCAGCGGAAGAATCGGCGGACAATTACGGACTCGGTTCCTAACAAAGAAAAATCAAATCGTTGATTGTCCGGATCACGAGGCCCTTGCAGCCTTCAAACATAACATCCGTGGACGAGTGGCTTGCCCGGCACCTAGGATAGGAAAAGCCGAAATCTATGGCAGCCCTCACAACCCTCATGACTCGCTTTTGTGCGGGAGAGGACAGCTGGCTAGCTCGAAGCAACAACTTGGCCAAACATCCTGATAGTCCGGATACCAAGGACAGCAATGGTAAGTCGCGTCGCAACAAGAACAAGCGCCGCGTGCGGTGATAATATGAAGATATGTCCGTCAATGCGGATTGAGGCTCTAAACCGGTCGCGGAAGAAGCCATTCAAAAGAAATACCCAGGGCCTGTCCAACTTGGACCGAATACTCGATCGCTTGTGTCAGATACATGGCACCCCCGAAAAACCAGCCAATCACACCAACAAGGATTGTTGGGTGTTCAAGCAGGCAGGCAAGTTAAGTGCCGAACTCAATGACACGGGGCTGCATAGCGATGACGATGAAGAGCCCCGGCCGCCGAACAATAGAGGACAGAAGGGCTTTCCTACACAAGTGCGGACGGTGAACATGATATACGCAACCCACATACCCAAAAGGGAGCGGAAGCGTGCACCAAGGGACGTACATGCAATGGAGCCAGTCGCCCCGAAGTTCAACCCATGGTCTTCCTGCCCGATCACCTTCGATCAAAGGGACCACCCCACTAGCATCCGTCACGGCGGCTTTGCCGCATTAGTTCTTGACCCAATTATCGACGGATTTCACCTCACCAGAGTCCTGATGGACGGCGGTAGCAGCCTGAACCTGCTTTATCAGGATACAGTGCACAAAATGGGCACAGACCCCTCAAGCATTAAAACTACAAAGACGACCTTTAAAGGCGTCATACCGGGTGTAGAGGCCAATTGTACAGGCTCAGTCACACTCGAAGTGGTCTTCGGATCTCCGGATAACTTCCGAAGCGAAGAGTTAATCTTCGACATCGTCCCATTCGCAGCGGCTATCATGCCTGCTCGGACGAACCGCATTGCAAAGTTCAATGCGGTGCCGCACTACGCATACCTCAAGCTCAAGATGCCAGGCCCTCGAGGAGTAATCACGGTCAATGGAAACACCGAACGCTCTCTCCGAACGGAGGAGCATACGGCGGCCCTCGCGGCGGAGGTGCAAAGCAGCCTCTCACGGCAATTCTCGAGTCCGGCCACTAAGCGTCCGGACATCGCCAAGCGCGCCCGGAGTAACCTGCAACAAGACCACCTGGCACGATTCAAGCACGAGTAGCAATCCGGCCCCAACCCCAGCCCTCGCGAAATTGCGAAGCTAGTATTACGCGTACATAATTACGCTCTGGAGATACCATGGGCATATGGGGAGGGGCAAGACAACGGCACGCCAAGAATGCGGCTCGACCGCACCAGGGGCTCCCGTTTGTGTCATTTCTTTTTCTTTTTCCTTTTTCTTCCTTTTTTTACTTTCAGGACTCCGTCTTTGAGAAGTCCTGTCCGGCACTTGAATCGCCGAACTCACGATGCAACAACCAGGGAAGCGGAAAGCCACGTTGAGTGTTCAAGTGGTCTCTATTACGAGCATTATACCTGTTTTACATATCATCCAGCAGCTTACCCACGGAGAGGACATGTTAGATAGTCCCATCCCTTGCTTATCGCACTATTTGTATCGTTCGCTTCCATTGCAGTACCTTTTGAATAAACAATACATAGCTCTTGCTTATTATTGCTCTACTTCCTTTATATATACATATGTTCATTTCACGACATGTTGCAACCGTACACTTTAGTGCGGCCTATACACCGAGGGCTTAAGTATCCCAAAATTATGGTGTGATAAGTCCGAACACTTTCACAAGTGCGGCACCCCAAACTTATAGCATTATATGAATTGACTCGAATCATGTCTTGGGTCAATAGTTGGGTTTGCCGGCTCCGTGTTTTGGTACCTTACGTTCCGCTATATCGGCTAAGGTAGCACCGGAGAACCACTGCGATTGTGCCCGCTTATGCTGGGTCGAGCACCTCGATGGAGAAAGCTAAAACTGACCGTCATGATAAGGCGAGAGCGATCGCTGTTCGAGAGGTTTTTGAGTCCCTAAAGACTTATGCCGCTTAGAGCGAGGAACCGAATTGTCCGCCAAGGCGTGGATAGCGCCCCAAACTCGGTCTTCGAATACTAGGGGCTTCACGAAATTTAAAATTATAGAATTCTATGGCTAAGTGAGAGTGTTCAAGCATTATAAGTCCGGTTGCCTTGTTCGTTGTGTTGGCGCCTCCTAGATGGACCCAAGAATGGGAACAAGAGTGCTCAAGTTTATCCCGAACACCCGGCACTTTCGTGGCATGGGGCTGAAGCCAATGACTTGCCATCAATCAAATTTGATAAGCGACCGCATGAAGGTAATATTTTAAATTAATAAGTGTTGCTTAGCGCATATGAACAAGTTTTCAGCGTCTGGGATAACAAATGCGAGTTTATTCAAAATTACATCTTTGGAGCACTCATCCGCTATTAGTGGGCACCCTTCAGAGGCCCTCATAGTACATTTCGGGCGGCGATGCTCATGGCCCTTCGGTGGCCCGTCCGTCACAACCTCTCCGCATCCAGCTTGCCCTAGTGCACTTTAGCACGGGCAAGGGCCAACGGACACCTTCAATGCAGACGAGCGTTTGATGACTTCAAGCCGCGGACAAGCATCCACCGGCCGCTGCACCAAGCGAAGTAGCTCCGGGCATGGCCTCCAATGGCCATAGCCGCGCTATAAGGCCCTTCATGGCCTGTTCGGCGACCTTATGGAGCTCGACCAGCTGATTCAGCTGGTCGCTCGAGGGCACCGGATGGTCGGCCTCGACATCTTGAGACCAGAACACCTTTTAAATCGAGCTCCCCTCCTTGGCGCGGTAGAATGCGGCAGCATCAGACACACTACGGGGCAAATCTGTGAATGCTCCTGGAGAGCTCCGAATCCGGGCAAGTAATAGGTAATTCACTTTCACATGCTTGCTTTGCATAAAGAATGCCTTACCCGCCGCTATCTTCTTTAAGGACTCAATTTCTTGGAGGGCTTTTTGGGCCTCGGCCTTAGCAGCTTTGGAACTCTCAAGAGCCGAGGCGAGCTCGAACTCTCGAGTCTTCGAGTCACGCTCCAAACTCTCGTGTTTTTCCATGAGAGCTTGGATCTCTTGCCGTACCTTGGCCAACTGCGCCTCCCCCTTCTCTCGCTCGGTGCGTTCCGCAGCCGCTTTGTTTTCGGCCACGGACACGCTTCCTTGTGGTCGCCACCTCGTTCGTGGCCCTGCAGTACCAAGTTATTCCTGTTATTTTTGCAACCAAAACCTTTTCTATAAGGTATTTCTTTAATAAGGTATTACTTACCTTCCTTGTCCTCGAGCTGCTTCTTGGCTTGTCCGAGCTGATTCTCGGACCGCTCGAGGTTCTGCTTAATACATTGACCTCCATGATCGGTCTGGCGAGAGGTCAAGGCAGCAGCAGCCTGCATTCCCATATTGACATACTTATGTTAGATTCCTCGTATATCTTTTAGATCCTTAGTCGGCTTTTCTTTCCGAACACCGAACTAAGCATCGAGAACTCTGTCTATGCGGTAATATTTTTACATGTTTTAAACTTACCTCAAAGCTTTGTTAGAAGGCTGGTACAGTTTCAGTCATCCGCTCTTGGCGGACTGAACTATCGGATCACCGCACTCATATGAGGCGGTGCTCCTCCTGATGGGCGCCGTTGGCGCCTCCGATGCTATCCGGTGCCTCGGTTGGGACGGAGGACATCGGCGTCTTACCCTTCTTGCGAAGGATCCGCTGTCCGGACTTGAACGCTGATGGTTCGGCATGGAGTCGGACGAGGTCGGGCTTAGAGCCCCCGGGGTCTTGCCCCCACGCGCTGAGTCCGGAGGTTGCCTTGTGGTACCTCCTGCGCTACCTCCTCTTGACCAAGCCCCCTTGGGGCCCCATGGCGTCGTCATGGCGTGAAACAAGGAGGCGGTCGGAAGCGAAGTACTCTCCATTTCCGGCGAGCCCGAGGACCCGCTTCGATGAATCGGTGAACTCCCCTTGGGAGGGCTGCACGGTTGTTCCACATTAGAGAATACTCTACAATAATAAAAAGCCATGGGTATCCGGACACTTACGATCTCGCCAGGGGCTTGGCTCTTGTAGGCCAATCCTCCTCGTCGTCGTAGACGTTGGTGGAGAAGTCCGGAGGAAGGGTTCTTCCCTTCTTGGACCCTCCGGCCTCCCCGTTAGGCGGCCTTCCTTTCTTCTCCTCCCCGGGGAGGAGCTTCTTCTTCTTCCTCCTCGTCCTCAGGAGAAGATTCTACTTCAGAATCTGACAGCACCTGGCGTCGGGAGCTCCTTCGAGTTCCCGTGGCCTCCTTCTTGGCCTTCTTCTCCGGCACCACATAGGCGCCGGAGCCAGCAACCATTAATCAGGCGTCCTCGGTCTTCCGGCAAAGGGCCGGACGGTTAATCTGTCCGGACGTCTTCAACCGATCATGTCAAAGATTAGGGAGTTTTAGATCCCCATAGAGTCAATCTATGAAAAAGAGTCCCGTAAAGGGTAAAATAACTTACCTCGCCGGCTTGACGCTGCGAGCTGTATCCTTGATCTTTGGTAGTGGATCTTTGGGGCTTGGCGCCCTTGAACAGCACCTTCGAGGCGTCTTCATACGAGTGTCGAAGAGCGGCTCAAGGTTTGGTCTTGTGCGGATCGAACTCCACAAGTTAAAGGCCCGTTGTTGGCATGGGAGAATCCGGCGGATGAGCATCACCTGGATTACGTCGACAAGCCTAAGATTCTTGGCCACCAGGTTTGGACGCATGTTTGAAGTCGGATGTCTCGTCGAATTCCCCCATGTCAGGCCCGTCTCTTTCCATGGCGAGCCGTGTGGGAAGCCAGATCTGAACTTCGGGGCAGCCACCCATTTGGTGTTGCGGGGCTCGGTGATGTAGAACCACCCGATTGCCACCCCTTTATTGTCTCCACGAAGGCACCTTGAGCCATGGGACTTTGGCCATCTTGCCAACCATGGCGCCTCCGCACTCGGCTTGGCCGCCCACTACCTTGGCCGGACGTTGAAGATCTTCAGCCATAAGCGAAGTGGGGCTGGATGCAGAGAAAGCCTCGCACCTGACGATAAACGCCGAGATGTTGAGGATGAAATTGGGGCCAGGTCGTGGAAGTCCAGGCCGTAGTAGAACATGAGCCCCGGACAAATGGGTGAAGTGGAAAACCTAGTCCATGGAGGAAGTGGGGAGAAACACTACCCTCTCATGGGGCTGGGGGTTGGAATAAGCTGCCCGCATCAGGCAGCTTTGTCTGTGATGTCGCGGACAAGTATCCGGCCTCCACAGTCTTGTGATGTGCCCCTCCGTGGCGGAGGAGGCCATCCACCTGCCTCCGCTCGACATGGTGGGAGAAGGTTGAGGTGGGATGTGCGGACTTGGTATTTGGAGCTCAGTCTTGGAAATGGAGAAGCAAAGGAGGAAGAAGGCGTGGGTGAAAAGGTGGATCCTTATCCCCATATATGGACGGACGGAGCTATCGTCCCCCACCAACTGGTAAAACTCGCTTATTTCCCAAGCGCCGTAGTCAATGGCGCGGATGGGTTCTACGTCCGTATTAATGAGAATCCCGGAATAAGGGGCACGATCTATGCTTTGATAAGGCGTGCCAAGGAAACCGCCTCGCTAAACACGCTGAGGTGGAGCAGTAAAAACGATTCATATAAAGGCTGGCGTGGTGTGATGTCACGCCGCGGAATCGTCGGCAGATCTGTGCAAAATTATTCTCTCTACGGTGTTATGTGGAACTTGTTTTGCGAGCGGACACTATCCTTGTGTTCATGACCTTCTATGGAGTATACGGAGGAGGAACCCGCCTCGCAATGCGAAAGGCGATCAAGCGCGCGGACTCATCGTCATTGAAGCCTGGTTGAGGCTCTTGAGGAGTCGGACTAGGGGTGTCCGGATAGCGGACTATCGTCACGGCGGACTCAATACTACGAAGATACAAGATTGAAGACTTCGTCCGTGTCGGATCGGACTTTCCTTGGCGTGGAAGGCAAGCTTGGCAATACGGATATGTAGATCTCCTACCATTGTAACCGACTCTGTGTAACCCTAACCTATCCGGTGTCTATATAAACCGGAGGGTTTTAGTCCGTAGGACGAACAACAATCATACCATAGGCTAGCTTCTAGGGTTTAGCCTCCTTGATCTCGTGGTAGATCCACTCTTGTACTACCCATATCATCAATATTAATCAAGCATGAGTAGGGTATTACCTCCATCGAGAGGGCCCAAACCTGGGTAAAAACATCGTGTCCCTTGTCTCCTGTTACCATCCGCCTAGACGCACAGTTCGGGACCCCCTACCCGAGATCCGTCGGTTTTGACACCGACAACCCCTCATATGTGTTGTGCCGTGCTAGTGATGGGCATGTCTATGCTAAATTTGTTGGTTCTTCTTATGAGTACATTGAATGGTCTATTTCGGTTCCTAAGACCCTCGTTACTAACATCAAAGGACCCATTACTAAATGGGTACCTAAAACCAAGCATTGATTTCTTGTAGGTGTTTGCTTCCGGTGGGGGATCATGGTTGCTCGATAGTGGAGCAACAAATCATATGACCGGGAGCAAGGACTTGGTGGTGGACGTGCAAAAGATCCCATCTATGCCCACCAATGTCGAGTGGGGTGATGCCTCACATTCTAAGGTATTGGGTCTTGGCAAGGTTGTCGTTTCTCATGATCTAACGATCGAGAAAGTCATGCTTGTTGAGTCCCTTGCATACAATTGCTTTCCGTTCGTCAACTTGCACTCATGGGCTTTGCCACCTTCTTTAACATTGATACGTGGCCCTCTTGTGGAGCAAGACTCTTAAAGTAGCCTTTGTTGGGCATGTCGAGAATGGTCTTTATGTGATAAACTTTTGGGCGACCCACTAAGACCGCGACATGCCTAATGGCTAAAGTTGGCGTGGGATGGCTTTGGCATCGCCGTTTAGCCCACGTCAATATGAGATCTTTGCAAAGTCTTCTCAAGGGGACCATGTCGTGGACTAACAAATGTTAGTTTTGCCAAAGATCGTGCTTGCAGTGCTTGTATCAAAGGAAAGCTTCATGAAACGGCTCACCCTCCCACGACTATCATCTACTCGAAGAGACCCTTGGAGCTCCTGCACATGGACCTCTTTGGACCTCCATCCTTTGATAGTCTTGGGGGTAGAAAGTATTGCTTGGTGATTGTGGATGATTATTCAAGATACACTTGGGTATACTTCTTCAAGAGGAAGAGTGAGACTCAACAAACTGTCATCGACTTTGCAAATGAAGCTCAACGTCAACATAATGCAAAGATCTTGACAATAAGAAGTGACAACGGCACCGAGTTCAAGAACTACACCTTGGATGAGTTTCTTAGTGATGAGGGGATCAAGCATCAATACTCTGCACCATATACCCCTCAACAAAATGGTGTTGCGGAGAGGAAGAACCGGACGTTGATGGATGCGGCAAGAACCATGATGCGGAGTTCAAGTCTCCATACAACTTTTGGGCGAAGCCATCAACACCGCATGTCATGCATCCAATCGGCTCTATCTCCATAAAGTCTTGAACAAAACTCCTTATGAGATACTCACCGCAACAAGCCCAATCTCAAGTACTTCCGGGTGTTCGGGTGTAAGTGTTTCATTCTCAAGAAAGGTGTTCTTTTGTCTAAATTTGAAGCTAGAGCTCAAGAGGGCATATTTGTTGGTTATGCTACAAACTCTCATGCTTACCGTGTCCTCAATAAATCCACGGGACTTATTGAGGAGGCGTGTAACGTGGAGTTTGATGAGAATAACGGCTCCCAAGTGGAGCAAAGTGGCACTTGTGATGTAGGTGATGAAATTCCTCCTCAAGCCATAAGAAGAATGGGTGTTGGTTTTATCCTACCCGTTGAGGAACCCCTTGTGGCCGAAGGAGAAGGACAATGCTCCACTCAAGTGGAGCCATCACCAACTCAAGGCCCTGCGCTTCAGAAGAACAAAGTGAAGGCCCTCAACCTCATGAACAAGACCAAGGGCAAGATCGTGCTCAAGACGATGGTGACACACCAAATGATGCCCAAGGTCAAGTTATCTTCCCCGAGCATGCTCAAGATCAAGAACTTGTTCAAGACGGCGCTCAAGATGATCAAGTGACCCCTCCTCATCTCACCTCCGAGGAAGAATTAGAGCGTCATGCCCCCAAGATTGCATCCAAACTCACCACCAAAGTCCATCTCATGGAGAATGTGGTTGGAAGCCTAAGAAAAGGGGTAAGCACTGTAGACAATTGGAAAACTATTGTGAACATCACGCATTTGTCTCTTGTGTTGAACCCCAAAAGGTCTATGAGGCGCTCGAAGACTCGGATTGGCTCAATGCCATGCATGAAGAACTCAACAATTTCGAGTACAACAAGGTGTGGAGATTGGTGCCAAGGCCATCGGGAACCTAGCGTCATTGGAACCAAGTGGATCTTCAAGAACAAGCAAGATGCCCATGGGAACATCATTCGCAACAAGGCAAGATTGGTAGCACAAGGCTACTCCCAAGTCGAGGGTATCGACTACGGTGAAACCTTTGCTCCGTTGCTCGCCTTGAATCCATTCGTTTGTTGATTGCTTATGCTGCCCATCACAACTTTAAGTTGCAACAAATGGATGTGAAAAGTGCTTTTCTTAATGGTCCTATTAATGAGTTGGTCTATGTCAAGCAACCCCGGGTTCGAGGACCCCTACTTCCCGGATCATGTGTATCAACTCGATAAGGCACTCTATGGCCTTAAACAAGCCCCACGTGCGTGGTATGACCACCTTACCGAGTTGTTACAAGATCGTGGATTTGAAGTGGGGCAAATCGATCCCACTTTTTTTACTAAGAAGGTCAATGGGGAGTTGTTTGTATGCCAACTATATGTTGATGATATTATCTTTGGTTCCCCTAACAAAGTTTTCAATGAGGAATTTGCCGCTCTCATGACCTCCAAGTT
The DNA here is from genome assembly GCA_021605205.1 of Aegilops longissima. Lineage (NCBI taxonomy): Eukaryota > Viridiplantae > Streptophyta > Magnoliopsida > Poales > Poaceae > Aegilops > Aegilops longissima. Next base: position 647,962,150 of record CM038682.1, on the reverse strand, counting down.
CAAGATGTCTTCTATGGGAGAGTTGAAGTTCTTCCTTGGTTTCGATATCAAACAAAGAAGAGAAGGAACCTTCATCAACCAAGCCAAATACACTCAAGACATGCTCAAAATATTCAAGCTAAGTGATGTCAAGCGGCTACTACACCAATGCCTACCAAGTGCCAACTTGACATTGATCCCAATGGTAAGCGGTGGATCAAAAGGTATATCGCTCCATGATTGGCTCCTTGCTTTACCTTTGTGCATCTAGACCGGATATCATGTTGAGTGTGGGAATGTGTGCACGGTTTCAAGCCGCACCGAAGGAAAGCCACTATGTGGCGGTCAAGCGAATCTTCGATATTTGGCTCATACCCCAAAATTTGGCTTATGGTACCCAAGAGGGCAAACTTCAAGCTTGAAGGATTTACTGATTCGATTAGGCGGAGACAAAGTGGATAGGAATTCCACTTCGAGGGTGCCAATTTCTTGGTTGCTCTTTGGTAAGTTGGTCTTCCAAGAAGCAAGTTGTGTGTCTCTCTCGTCCACCAAGCGGAATATGTGGCGGCCGGTAGTTGTTGTGCTCAACTCCTATGGATGAGGCAAACTTTAAAGGAGTACGGTGTCATTTGTGACAAAGTGCCTCTTTGGTGTGATAATGAAAGTGCCATCAAGATTTCTCTCAACCCGGTGCAACACTTCAAGATGAGGCACATTGAGATTCGGTATCACTTCATCCGGGATCACATTAGGCGAGGGGAGATCGAGCTCAAGTATGTCAACACTCATGATAACCTTGCAGATATTTTCACGAAGCCCTTGGATGAAGCAAGATTTCGCGAGTTAAGGCATGAGCTAAATATCATTGATTTGAGCAATGTGACTTGAACCCGTGCACCCCCACCACACTCAACTTGTTGTCTAGTTTAGGTGTAGGCATGGACACAGGGGGAATGTTGTTCTCTCAATGAACTCTCCCTCCCCCTATCATGCATAAATAGATCAACTCTTTCACATTAGCCATTTTTGATGGTACTTGTGCTTCAAAGACGAGTTTTGGTCATGGGCCCAAGGATAATTCTTCGCGGTGCCATACCATCTAACTCAAACATAGGTGGCTTCTGTCATCGCCCTCTCCTTTGAGAGGTTGTGTCGCTTGGTGTTCTCTTATTGTCTTTCTGCCTCTGGTTTGGGCGTGTGCTTGTGGCTTCTTTTGTGTGAAAAGTTTCCGTGCAAAGACCTTTCTCTTGTGTTGAAACCGGCGGTGTCTTGTGAAGGAAATATGCCCTAGAGGCAATAATAAAGTTATTATTTATTTCCTTATATCATGATAAATGTTTATTATTCATGCTAGAATTGTATTAACGGAAACATAATACATGTGTGAATACATAGACAAGCAGTGTCACTAGTATGCCTCTACTTGACTAGCTCGTTGATCAAAGATGGTTAAGTTTCCTAGCCATAGACATAAGTTTTCATTTGATTAACGGGATCACATCATTAGGAGAATGATGTGATTGACATGACCCATTCCGTTGGCTTAGCTTTTCGATCGTTTAGTATGTTGCTATTGCTTTCTTCATGACTTATACATGTTCCTATGACAATGAGATTATGCAACTCCGTTTACGGAGGAACACTTTGTGTGCTACCAAAGCGTCAACGAATGGCTGGGTGATTATAAAGGTGCTCTCTGGTGTCTCCGAAGGTACTTGTTGGGTTGGCATATTTCGAGATTAGGATTTGTCACTCCAATGTCGGAGAGGTATCTCTGGGCCCTCTCGGTAATGCACATCACATAAGCCTTGCAAGCATTGCAACTAATGAGTTAGTTGTGAGATGGCGGAGCAGTAAAGATACTTGCGATAGCGAGATTGAACTAGGTATTGAGATCCGACGATCGAATCTCGGGCAAGTAACATATCGATGACAAAGGAACAACGTATGTTGTTATGCGGTCCGACCGATAAAGATCTTCATAGAATATGTAGGAGCCAATATGAGCATCCAGGTTCCACTGTTGGTTATTGACGGAGGCGTGTCTCGGTCATGTCTACATTGTTCTCGAACCCGTAGGGTCCACAACAAGGTTTCAATAGCGGTTATATTATGAGTTTATGAGTTTTGATGTACCGAAGGAGTTCGAGTCCGTATGAGATCGGGGACATGGCGAGGAGTCTCGAAATGGTCGAGGCGTAAAGATCGATATATTGGACGACTATATTGAACATCGGAAAGGTTCAGTGATTCGGTATTTTCGGAGGTACCGGGAGTTACGGAATACGAGGAAGAAGCAATGGGCCTTAATGGGCCTTAGTGGGAAGGACCAGGAGGTGGCGCGCGCCCTCCCAAGCCCAGTCCAATTGGACAAGTGGTTTGGGCGGCCCCTCTCCTCCCTCCTTCCCTCTTCCCCCTTTCCCCTTCTCCTAGTTGGACTAGGAAAGGAGGAAACCTACTCCAACTAGGAGTAGGAATCCTACTCCCCTGGCGCCCCCCTCCTAGGGCCGGCCTCCTCCCCCCTTGCTCCTTTATATACAGGGGCAGGGGCACCCCATAGACACACAAGTTGATCTTCGTGATCATTCTCTTAGCCGTGTGCAGTGCCCCCCTCCACGATACTCCTCGATAATATTGTAGCGGTGCTTAGGCGAAGCCCTGCGACGGTAGAACATCAAGATCGTCACCACGCCGTCGTCTTGTGAAACTCCTCCCGATGCTTTGCTGGATCGAAGCCGGGATCGTCATCGAGCTGAGCGTGTGCTAGAACTCGGAGGTGCCGTAGTTTCGGTGCTTGGATCGGTCGGATCGGGAAGACGTACGACTACTTCCTCTACGTTGCGTCAACGCTTCCGCTTCGGTCTATGAGGGTATGTACACAACACTCTCCCCTCTCGTTGCTATGCATCACCATGATCTTGCGTGTGCGTAGGAAATTTTTTGAAATTACTACGTTCCCCAACATCTTGAGCTCACGGTACTACCGCGGCCGGCTACGGTACTACATGACCAACAACGGTACTACGGCGTGGAGGAACGCAGTACTACGCCCCACGCGGCAGTAATTTTTATCGCCGCTGGGTGGCGGTACTACGGTTCGGTGCTTGATACTTCCGAGCGGTACTACCGCGATGACTAGTACTACCGCCCGACTTGGGCGGCGTGGGGATAGGACGGGCAGGGGTAGTTCTAACTCCCCCATACCCATTCGCAGTTCCTCCCACGCGTCTCTCTCTCTCTCTCTCGCTCGCTCAAGATAGGAGCCGGCGTTAAATCGCCGGATCTCCTCCTCCGCTGCCCTCCGTGATTTAAATGCGGTGGGATCCTTCCCACCACGTGCTCTTGCTATGGACCCAGAGTTTTCCCCAATCTTTCCTTGTTTTATTGAGTTCTTTGCCTCTAGGTTGTTGGGGGAGACTTGTGTGTTCTAGAGATTCGTAGGCTTTCTCTTTGCAAGAATAGGATGAAGGAGAGTAGCTTTGCGTAGGAATTATACTTGTTTTGTTGTCTTGTGCTAGGTTTGATCACCGTAGCACTGCCGTTGTTTTGCGGGTCTTTTCAGATTCGAACTGTCGTTTGGATCTGATGCGATGCGGTACTACCGCCCGTCGGGCGTGGTACTACCGCTTGCACGGTACTACCGCCCCTCCGGCGCGGTACTACCGCGCACACTGCGGCACTAAAATTTTACTACCGCTCCAACCACGGTACTACCGTGACCTCGCACGGTACTACCGCGACTTGGAGCAGTACCAATATTTTAGTACCGCGGGCACTGGTAGTACTACCGTGGCTCACATCTATCGCTGGCCAACCTTCACGTATATTTCCTATGTGTTTCTTGTGCTTTGCTGTGGTCTTTGCATTGATCCTCTTCGCGTTCGTTGGTGTTTTGCGTGTGTGTCTCAGGTGGTGGCTCTCGCCGGTCCAATCCCAGTCGTGACACTGGCTCCAAGCGTCTGCGCAACCTGTGTGACGCACTGTAGAGGCTCCTCGCAAGCGCAATGTCAAGACTTCAGCTAGCAAGTACAAGGAGCCCGCCAAGGGCATGGATGAGATGCCACAATCTGACTACGTCCGTCTCAGGCAGCTTCACCCGTACGTGACCCCTCGTTCCTCTGTCAGGGGTTGTGAGCTGTTTTGGAACAAGCAACAAACCAACATCTATCTGGATGTCATCAAGAACAAGCAGAATACCTATGTGGATGTGAAATGGATTGACATGCATCACTTGAGGAAGGACAAGTTCCGTGCCTACTTTGGAGAGGCTCTGGACTTGATGGAGCAGTTTGGCATTGAGCATGTGATATCCTTTCACCTTGACTATGACCCTGAGCTTATCTGTCAGTTCTTTGCCTCGGTATACTTTCACCCTGATGAAGAGAGGAGGATGACCTGGATGTCCAATGGCCGTAAGCTGAATGCTACCTGGAAGGAGTTCATGGATTTGCTCCAGGTACCTGATGACGGGCTCGACACTCCCGTGGGTGTTCGCCCCCATGCCAACTCTGATTCTGCCAACAAGGACAAGCTTGCACCATACTATGTTGAGAAGACGCTCCCAAGTGGCAAGATAGGGTTGGTGCTCAACTCTTTTCTGGATATCATGTACCGCATCTTCCGCAACTCATTGTTCCCTCGCATTGGTGACAAGGACAAGGTTCATGCCTATATGGTGGATATGATGCTCATCTGCGAGGAGGCTCGTTTGTCTCAGACTCAGCCACTTGATGTCTCACACATCATGTGGTGTGAGCTTCAGTTTGCGGTGTTCAACATAAAGTGCCTATCTATGGGCCCTATCTGTTTACTCGCGATCTCTAAGACTTGGGAGAAGATGTTCCCTGGTGAGGAGTTCCTTGCCCCTGACTGGATTCACCATGATCCCATTTGTCTACGTGTCAAACCCAACTGGGCCAACACTACTACTCGTGCCGAGGCGTCTGCTGCTAGGGCTGCTGCTGATGAGGAGGATCTTTGCGCCGAGAATGTTCTTTGAGGGCCATCTGCTAGGCCTTCCTGAGCTCCTCTATGCCTTCATGGGCCAAGAAGTGAAGGACAAGATGAAGACTCTTTTCTGCATGCAAGCCAAGGGGCAGTACAAAACTCACGTGGCGTCCAAGGAGAGTCGTCGCCGGGACAGGAAGATCTTGTAGCTATATGGTGAGGATGTGTTTGGCGAGTTTGAGGAGCGCATCACTCCAGAGGCCGAGTGGATGGAGAAGCAAGGCTACAGGTGGACTGATTCTGAGGAGGACGTCGAGGAGTCCATCCCTGCTGCCGAGGATTCCGACGGAGAGGGTTGGGATGAGTTCCCTGCTGCTTGAGCCACCGCTTGTGTGTAGGTGTCCTCTCTGCCTTTTTGGCGTCTCGATGCCAAAGGGGGAGAGAGTGTAGGGATTTGCGAGTCGTGTGCCGTGTTCGTGTTTGGTGTGTTTATTGCTTTCTCGGTTGAACTTCGTTTGAACCTCGTTTTAGTTGCTTTTCCTTCATATGGTGTAAGACATATGCACTCTATCTATCTTAGCGAGCTTGTGTTATATTGTGCTATGTTTTGCTTAGATGTTAATTTTCGTGCCTTTGTCTCTAAAAATCTAGGGGGGTCCGTCTATATTTTGGAGAGGAGGGGTTTGCCCTTGCTCAATATTATCGTATCTTTGTGCAAATCCCGTATTGTCATCAATCCACCAAAAAGGGGGAGATTGTAAGGGCATATTTATCCCTTAGGTGTTTTGGTGATTGATAGCGATACTTTTATGGACTAATCGTATGCCTTGAGTTTCTCGGATGCTTCATCACTAGGCACGAGGCGATTTGGTGCCCTCGGAGACTATTGAAGGCGGCGTTGTTCTCGTTTCTCTTTGGTGGTTTTGAATCGTAGGAGAGCCGTACTATTAAAAGGGGTCAGCGTCGGAAAGGTTTGGGTGGAATCAACACGTACACTTGTCCTTCCTTTCCTTGCACTTTGGAGCACCTTCCGTTATCACAGATTGTGCATAATCCGACGGCTATTGCTGTTCTTGCGGTAGTCTTGCTCTAGGGAGCGGTAGTCATAAGCACCAGCGATAGTACCGCTGGGGTCATGGTAGTACCGCTCCCCGAGCCGTAGTACCGAAACTCCCGTGCCTAGTGCTGCTCGATGCGGTAGTAAGCGCGGATGTAATTTTTACATCCGCGCCCACGGTAATACCGCACGTCTTCTTGCGGTAGTACAGCGGGAGGCCACGGTACTAGCCGTAGTATCGTGGCCCTCATGCCCGATACCGTTGGCGCCCTTGATAGTAGGAAGCGGATGTAATTTTTTACATCCGCACCTCCACTGTAGTACCGCACCTCGTGCGCGGTAGTACCACGTCGGGTTTTTGCACTGTTTCTTTTTCAGCGGAAGTAGGCACGGATGTAGTTTATTTCATCCGTGCTCTTCGTAGGCTGTGGCTTACCTGCCTTGCGGTAGTACCGCAATGGTGAGCGGTAGTACCGCATGAGCGGTAATCTTGCACTCGATCGAGCCGATCCGGCCTCTGCTGCTGCTGCGGTAATACCGTGGTCCTCCACGGTAGTACCCGGTGTGTCGCTTATGATAATACCAGCGCTTTGAATGATAGTACGGCGTGTCGCTGGCTGAACTAGAGGATAACGGTTGGATCTTTTCCACGAGTATAAAGGTGTGTCTCCTACCTCTAGTTGACTACCTCTTGCATCTCTAAGCTCCATTGTTGCTCCAAGCTCCATTTTGGCCCGATCTCTCCCTATCCAATCAAACTTGTTGATTTGCTCGGGATTGGGTGACAAGGCCCGATCTACACTTCCACCAAGAGACATTTGATTCCCCACTTATCCCTTGCGGATCTTGTTACTCTTGGGTGTTTGAGCACCGTGAGCGGTTGAGGTCACCGTGGAGCCATATTCCATTGTGGTGAAGCTTCGTGGTGTCGTTAGGAGCCTTCAATTAAGTTGTGGAGATTGCCCCAACCTTGTTTGTAAAGGTTAGGTTGCCGCCTTCAAGGGCACCAATAGTGGAATCACGGCTCTTGCATTGTCGAGGGCGTGAGGAGATTCTGATGGCCCTAGTGGCTTCTTGGGGAGCATTGTGCCTCCACACCGCTCTAATGAGACGTACTTCCCTCAAAAGGAAGGAACTTGTAACACATCCTCGTCTCCACCGCTCCACTCTTGGTTATCCTATCCCTTTACTTGTGCAAGCTTATTTGTGTTTCTATCTTTGCTTGCTCTTGTGCTTGTGTTGATTGCATCATATAGGTTGTACACCTAGTTGCACATCTAGACAACCTTTATTATTGCAAAGTTTAAATTGGTAAAGAAAAGCTTAAAAATTGTTAGTTGCCTATTCACCCCCTCTAGTCAACCATATCGATCCTTTCAAGCACATTATTGGAAAGTCATTTGCCGAAGCAGAGAGGTCGGGAAGTACTAAAAGTGATCAAAGGATGAAAGAACGACGAGCTGGGAAACAAATTGCCCAGCTCGGCGAACAAGCGAAGCAATCGTGCCCCCCGCTCAAGGTGCCTGCTAGCGACATCGTCGATCCGAGGATGGTGCCCGGTTATGGCAATCCTGGAGATTACCTACCCGATAATGTACATTATGATTTCTTGGAGGTGCAGATACAAAGATACGAGTACGGGAAGCCTCTCGTCAAAGATGAAAGATCTCTATCAACAATGATGCAAAGATTGCATGATTGGTACATGAAAACCTGCAGAGAGTCTGAGGGGAGGAGTACTTTGTATGTGAGAGTTAAAAATGAGCATGACCTCGTTGGAATTGAACTGTTGCCTATTCCATTTGAGGAGTTCTATCAGTTTTTCAATCAATTAGCCCTCGATAAAGCAACGGTCACCTGCTACTGTCTGTAAGTAGTACTACTTCTGTTATTAAGTCTCTCTATATAACTCAGCTCTTTCATTGCATGTATTTATAATTATCCTCACTATATTATGCAGATTGAAGATCGCCAAATTGAAGAAAAGACAAGTGGGTGATATTGGGTTCATTAACACATATCTCATAGATGCAACTGAGGTTGAATTTCATGCCGAAAATACCGAGGCCAACTTTCTACGATCGTTGGAAATAAATGAACACAAAGATATAACACTCTTTCCTTACAACTTCAAGTGAGTGTTACTGTCTTGTGGCATATTCGGTTTCCTTATTAGTCCAGGTTATAGTAATGTAATATTGATGAGTTATGCACGCGCGCAGGTACCACTATATTCTCCTAGAGATTAAGCTTGAGCAGGAGTAGTAATTGTCTTAGACTCCAAGCGAAAAGATCCCAAGGAGTATCTGGACATGACTGAAATACTAGAAGTAAGTTAAATCAATCATTATCCACCATATCAGCAACTTTGTTCATTTCTGATATCAAGTAATTGTTTTCTTTGTATGGCAGGGTTTGGAAAAATTCACCAAAAAGCTTCGGGACTGCCGAAGAAGCTGCAATTTAGACACCAGTAAGTACTATAGTAGCATATTCCACGCATCTTCTAGTGATTCAAGCGCTAGTTTCATCAATACCATTTAGCATGCTTGCTAATTATCAATTTGATTGACCTCTATTCCTTGTAAAGTGGTTGTGGCAGGAACAAGGGAATGACTACTGTGGATACTACATTTGTAGTCGATCCGCACACGACCTGTGAGCGGGCTACTCGACAAACAATATGAAGTGCGTAAATAACAATATTCACAATTTTATTTTATTACCATCATTTGTATTGAGTTTCATTCATATATATATATATATATATATATATATATATATATATATATATATATATATATATATATATATATATGTGTGTGTGTGTGTGTGTGTGTGTGTATGTATTGACCCCTTCTTCAAATTAGATGTTTGGATGCGGGATGAACTCCTAGCACCAGATCGCATGCGAGCAATTCAAGAGGAATTGGCGGCATTCTTTCTTGACCACGTGATCGCTGAAGGCGGAGAATACTATGTGGACCACGCGTCCGTATGTTAGGAGATTATATTTGTAAAGATAATTATTGTATATATGTAGCGGTAGTGTCGGATAGATATACGAGAACTTGTTGTTCGACCAATATCTCGGAGAAGGAGGTGGTCGATATCACTTCTCTCTGTATGCATATATGTTCATGACGATCTTCATTTCCTTCATTTGCTTACTAGCTAGCTAGCGTGTCTAGCTATCGTATATATAATGCGTAGCGTCGACCAAGCACGGACAAAAGAGAGGACACTTCTCTCTATTAATTAGCTAGCTAACACAATATATGAAACACCTAAATTAACCCCCAAAACCCCAAACCCCCCTCTTATAAAAAACAAAAACACCAGCCACAGAAATCTTGACGCGTGGATGCCTATTGGTCCCGGTTGGTGCCACCAAGGGACAAAAGCCCTCCTGCTCAGGCTCGGGGGACAGCCACGTGGAGGCCCATCTGTCCCGGTTACAGATTGAACCGGGACTAAAAGGCAGGGCATTAATATCGAACCTTTAGTCCCGGTTCATGAACCGGGACTAAAGGTCCTCACCAACCGGGACAATAGGCCCCTTTTCTACTAGTGGCAGGAGACTAGCTATTAGCTCCTTAAGGGCAGATGGGCAACTCCTTTTCAGATGCTCGTAACCATCACTTGCCATCATGGCCTCCAAATTGGAGGGAGAAGCAAGGAAGCGTAGGCAAGCTTCCTTGAGTCGCTTGCAGCTATGCTGCTCAGCTAAGGCCAAACTGGTAGCCACCATTATCAATGTTCTTGCATAACTTGTGCTCGCATATCAGTTTTAGCCTCTCGACGTTGTACCTGTCAGCTGCCACAAGCAGATGGCTAGCCATCACCACATCTCGACGCGCCTCACCTTGGTTGCTAGGCATGTTTTGAAGATCGGGCACCAAGTCGGTGTATATGAAACGGAGCAAGCACCTGAACACATCGGGTTTCATCTCCTTGATTTCAACGAGATTGTTGGCCTTCTCCTTCATGGCGCCGAGGAGCTCCGCCTTGAATACGGATGACCTAGCAGTGAGGACGACCCTATGGGCCAAGAACTTGTCCCCACCGACAAGAAAGGTGACGTCGGCTCCATCCATGCTCTCTAGGAGGTTGCCGAGATGCCGATGCAAGTCGCTTGGAGGAACCATAGTTTCTTGATGGAGGGTATTATTATTATTCTTGATGATAGTTAGATCGCACGAAACAATCATCTATTATATGATCGGGCTGCTCAAAAACATCCCGCCTCACAAAGTAGTCGCATGTTGAATCTTTCCATTGGAAGATGCAATCTGCGACGGTACAGCTGAGCTTCTGCATCGGTAGCCCGTCCTTTGCAAGTATGCAAAATTTGACTTCCGCCTTGATATCCTTGGCGTCGGGTGAATCAAGAACCATACTCACGAGTATGTTGTAACCAACATGCTTTTCCGAGTCGTCACCGTTTCCGTTTGGGTAATACACCACAAACCATTGGTGACCTCCAAAACTGAAAGGGGGGGAAGCCATGTACTCGCCCTTGTTGAACAGCCTCTTGGCTCTTGAGTGTCCATCTACCTTGACCAAGTATGACCCTCTCTCATCTATATTCACGGCACAAACCTTGCACTCATCCTATCCTATTGCAGGGCTAATGGATAATGGTGTTGACGTCGACCGATTCTCGACGAAACTGCCTGCCCAAGATGCGCTGCTTTTTCTGACCAAACACGCACGCTGGTTGATTGTTACTGTACGTATTGCTCCTACGTGCACTAGGACACAGCTTTATATGACACAAATTGGTATTGTATACTAACTCAAATACTACTGCTAATTACCCCTAACGTCGACCTACGGCAAGAGGCCTTGTCTTTAACTAACTATTAGGAGGAATATTACTCCGATACGGGGACGACTTTGGTGAGAAGCGGATCGACGGCTGGACGTGACCCATACTCATTTAACAAGCCTTAACAAGCAAGGGGTACTATTTTGGAAGATACATGGATGAACATAGGCACACATGAACCCACTTCGGAACACACGTTCTATGAGCGCTCAGAAAATTTCACGGAAAAATAACTTTTCTTTTGGCCTGTGCAAAAGGACAAAATAATTTGTCGCGGAACGCTATTTAGGACCACTAAAAATTGTCTTTCTTGCCGACACAAAATAAAAACGACATTTCTTCCGCAAAACTTGGGCCGCAGACATATTTTGCAAACATGTACACATGAAATTTTGTTTTGAAATTTTTGACATTTTAAAACACATTTAAAATACCTTTTGAAAAGCTGGTTCATATGTACCCGGGTCCAAGACGTGCCTTCTCGTATCATTTCAGTTAAACTTCTTGCAAACCATAACAAGAACTGAGGCGAGCAAACGAAAAAAAGCAGTACAACAAACATGCATCTCAGCAAATAGAAAATCCAAGCAACAACCAATCAGTCACATTATACCTGCAATCCAAACAGGCAACGAACATAGATAGTGTTTTTTCGGTTGTGGGCAGGTATACACATGCAACCATACTTAATACTCCCTCCGTTCCTAAATATTTGTCTTTCTAGCCATCTTAAATGGACTACAACATACGTATGTATGTAGACATGTTTTAAATTGTAGATTCACTCATTTTGCTTCGTATGTAGTCATTTGTTGAAATCTCTACAAAGACAATTATTTAGAAACGAAGGGAGTAGAACCAAGTTGAAACATGCCTAAACATTAAACTAATTTATGAGCGACGATCAAGCCATACTACTAAAATTGCCAAGATAATATCCTTGGCTGCTTCGAGCGGAATCGGTATGGGCCTAGTAATGAGCTCTCTAAGGACAGACCGGCAGCCGCTTTTCAGATGCTCATAGCCATCGCTTGCCATCATCGTCCGCAAATTGGAGGGAGAGGCAAGGAACTGCAGACATGCTTTCTTTAGCCCATGACAAGTATGCTACTCAGCCAAAACCAAGCTAGTTGCATAGCTTGTACTTGCTCAGCTTCAGCCTCTCAATGTTGTACCTGTCCGCCGCCACGAGCAGATGGCTAGCCATCGTCACATCTAGGCTTCCCATCTCAGGAGCGGGTAGCGTGTCGGTGTATATGAAATAGAGTAAGCACTTGAACACGTGAGCTTCCATCTCATGAATTTCAATTAGATTGTTGTCTTTCTCTTTCATGGACCCAAAGAGCTCTGCCTTGAATACGGGTGACCTCAGCGAGCACGAGCCTATGGGCCGAGAACTTGTCCCCGTGCACAAGAAAAGTGACATCCGCTCCATCCATGCTCTCTCGCAGGTCGCCGAAGTGGCGATGCAAGTCGCTTGGTGGAATCGCAACAAACTGGTCTTTTTTTTTCACTTTGGGTGTTGTTGATGACGAGGTTAGATCAAACCGGATGCTGAAACAGTCATCCACTAGATGCGTGGATCCCTCTAAAGCAGCTTGCTGGAATGTGTAGCCAATAGATGAACCTTTGTGTGGGTAGACATGATCACGGGTGTGCGGCCGCATTGGTAGCCCATCCTTGTTGTCAATCATGCTAAATATGGTTTCCGCCTTCACGTTGGTGGCATCAGCTGAATCAAGAACCAGGCGAACGACTATGAAGCCCCCAGGTTTTGCCTAGTCACTGTTGGGGTAGTATCTCACAACCCAGTTGTGGCCTCGAACATTGAAAGGGGGAGGAGTCTATACTTGCCTTTCTTGAATAGCCCTTTTCGTCTTGAGTATCCGTCTACCTTGATCACGCATGATGACTTTTTCTCAGATTGAGCTACCATGGTAGCAGAAACCTTGCACCGGTCTGCCATGGCCGGCCCTGCCGATCGAGGTTGCTTAATTAGGTACTTCTTTCCGACGAGATGAGCAACACGCACCAAGTAGAATCAAACCTTGGAAGCAACCGAGATCCTTGCGGCCGTCTGCTCACGCTGGGAAACGCTTTATGTATGGCCCAGGTTCGGTACCGACCGACGTAGACTAGTGTTTGATACTAATTCCCAATATCTTCTAAAAAAATAAAAATAAAAATAGAACGTGCAGGGCAAAACGGCCACAGGATTTTTAAATGGGCCACCTCGGCCGCAGCCTATGTTCATTTTTCTCTTCTATTTTTCTGGCTTTTTGTACAATAATAATGAATCAAACATATTGTATTTGATAATAAAAATGCAAATTAAATATTGTGTTTTAAATATATAATATTTGTACATAGTATGAAAAATAAGAAAACATTTGTAACTTTCCAATAAAGTCATGCGTTTTACAGAAGTGTTATGTAAAGCCATTTGATTAAATAATTGTTCATGTAATGTTTGAAATGTTATCAAACCCTTTCTAAGTGTTCATGCACCCCTCAAAAAGGAAAATGTTCATTCAATTTTAAAATGTTGGTGAAAATTAAGAAAAAATAAAATAGGAGGAAGAAAGAATAAAAATCAAAAACCATATACAAAAAGGAAACCAGATGAGGGAATCGATGATAATGGCCGAATAATGATGATGGTGGTGGATCTTGATGTCGTGGCCTTTGTTCTTTAGTTGACGGCTTGGTGGTTGTCCTTCGATTGATTACCCAACCGGATCCCTTCCGGAGGTGAGGATTTTGCTACTGATTCGTAGGGTGGAGCCTCTCTATTCGCCATTCACCATATCCAATTGCAAGAGGTAAAGATTACTCGCTCCATCACATAATATAACATGTTATTACAACCAAATATGCTATCAGGACGAGAGAAGGCACCGCCGGGGTGCATGAAGCAAATTGCAAGAGACTCTCTATTCCACCGTCTTCATCTCGCTCCCTCGTCGGCGGCAACCCTAGCCATCCTAGTCAAGTCAGATGGGGCTCTTCTCCAGCCTCGGCAACAGTAGCAAAGCCAAGGGCAAGGCCCCGGCCATCCCTTTTCCACCTGAGTTCCTCCCGCCTCCGCCGGTGCCAGCTTGCCGGCAGCGGCAACGCATCAGTGTGCCAGTGTGCCAAGCGGAGTGGCACTAGCAGCACCGCATGCCTCTCCCGTATCTCGACATGACCTTGTCGCACGACTGGCATCTGGATCCGGAGAGGTGCGGTGCCGGCGGGCGCTGCTGACGCCGGAGCAGCGCAGCGACACCGCGTACGCCTTCGACTCGCCCAACTGGGCTCGTTGGTTCGCCTTCGAGCATGAGGAAGCAAGGCGTGCGCGAAATCGGCCATAGGTCACTGCCACCCCCCTCGTCATCCGCGACGAGGACCAGGAGGCGGAGGCCGCCTACCAGGCGACCATAGCGGTCGTCCTCCGGGAGAGCGAGGAGGAGGAGCGTCGCAAGGAGGAAGATGAGGCGGCGTACTAGGCGTCTGTGGCCCTCTCCGCGGCGAGCGACTGCATGGTGCCGCCGGTGGCCCCGCCTTCCCCCGTCAAGGCCGAGCCGGAGCTGACCCCCATCGAGCGCTACTCATGGACGAGCGAGTGCGCGAGTGGTCAGCGCTCCGCCGGTCTGGATGGGGGCGACGCCGGCGCAGGAGGCGGCGTACCTCGAGCAATTGTGCCAGCGACGGCTGGCCGAGGAGCGTCGCCACGGCGAATACCTCGAGATTCTCAAGCGCGACGCTGATGAGGAGCAGCGTGAGGCCGAGGAGGAGGCGCCAGGTCCAGGCGGCGGCGGCACAGCCCGCGCTCGACATGAACGACCTCTGGAACACGGCGTTCCCCTGGGCCGGCCCTGCGCCGACGCTCATCGACCTCATCGGGCCCGACGACGACGACGAGTACGCCTAGGGCAACACGCCACCTCGTAGCTAGCTTTTTTATGTTGGATGTGAACGCATGGACTATCGCCGGCCTTCGTGGCCGGCTTTTATGTTTAATTAAATGTTTGTTTTTTATTTTCAAATTATTTCTATTCTTTTTATTTTACGCGCCATAAAAACGGGCCGGGTCAGCGTTGGACGCATGTGCCGACCCAAACGTGAAAACGGACGTTGATATCCGCCGGGCCGACCCAAACGGACAAAAGGCGGACAAATCCGCCGTTTGGGGCGGTGGAGTTGCTCTTACGCGCGGAAGAAAAGAGCAGAAGAAAAGAAAATAAGCAGGAGGACGAAACATTATGTGTTTTTTTAAGGGGTAGGAAACATTATGTGTTGAACGTGAGTATTCATCATATGTTTGATCCTGGCTTGTGAAATGTGAAGGGAAGCGGACCTTGCTACTTGGTGGCCGAATTTCGTTTTTTGACCCTTTTGACATATAAAATCGGGATCTAACCCCACTTTAAAATATTTTCAGGATTTGACCCTTTTGCTACCGCCAGAGACCCTGACGGTAGGGTAAGACAACCTACCGCTAGAGGCCCTGGCGGTAGGCTATGACGGAGGGGGACGGCGGCCGTCACCGTGCTGACGTGGATAAGTACCTTACCGCCAGACAACCTGGCGGTAGGCTGTCTAATCCTACCGCCAGGGGCTCTAGCGGTAAGGTGTGGTAGGGTTTTGCCGTACAGGCCTTCTGTAACGAAATATGCAAGTGCCCTGGTGGTAGGTTTTTTTACCGCCAGGACACATGGCGGTAGCCTGGCTGACCCTACCGCCAGGGAGCCTGGCGGGTAGGGTCCTCTGTTTGTTTTTTCAAGTTCATTTGGTTGCTTGTTTTCAATTTCAATATGATAGCAATATCACAGCAAGTTTTACAAATATGACAGCAATATATGAGCTCACATATTAATAAAGGTTCCACATAGCAAATATCAAACAGTTTACACATAGATTCATAAGTAGGAAATAGCAAATAGCAAACTTGTCCACATAGTTTGACAACCCCTACTAAAACATAGATGCATATCCAATAGACATGTTTATAGGTTGGATAAACCTCCCCCCTTGTATGCTAGGCCTGGCCGTGGAGACAGATACGGCAGCGGATCCACCGGTTCAGGCGGAGGCGGAACACTGGTCGGCATCCGCCCGTTCAAGCACTCCCACCTTGCCTTGCCAGCTGGAGTTTTCTCCTGCGCCCTTCCCCAGTTGATGATATCGAACGCCGATGCACTTGGGGGCGGCATCCTGGCTCTCTCCTCCGCATTGCTCTCGAAGTAGATCCTCCGACCCAAATTGCGCAGCTCCCAGTTGGAGTGCTGCTTGGCAACTTCAATGGTCGCTTCCCGGCGTTCACGGCAGATAGTTGGATCTCCCTCCATCTCTGCATTCACTCTCTTCCACTCCTTCACACTCAGCGACCACACTTCACATTGTCGGCGATCCGTCCTGCCCTCTCGTGCCACCACACTGCCCTCGTCTCCTATAGGAACTCGTCTGAAAAAGCGGTCACCGGCTGCAGAAGCTCGTGGAAGGACTCGTACACGTACGGAAGTGGCAAGCCGGACGGGTCGTGTTGTAGATGAATGGGCGATGGTTGCGCCACTGTTGCAGACCTAAACATATAGAACAAATAAATAAAATACATATATCAAGATGTGTCAAATGCAAAATCATACCATATAATCCCGACCAAAACCACTACTTGCATCATATATATTTTGTTTACTACAATATGCATCATATCAACATGCATCATATCATAAAAAAAATACTCCAACATTCATATCATCATATCAACATGCATCATAAAACTACTATCAAGTCCTCCCACATGCATTACATCATAATTTTTTTAACAAAAAAAACTATGAACTAGGGTTCATCTTCACACTAACATATGAACTATTGATTAGAGTTCATATTCAATACCACTACTTACTAAAGAACTAAGAACTACAACTACAATCAAGTTAAAACAATCTTAGGTGAAAAAAAATCCAATATAAATTCAAAAACATGAGGGATTTCAAGCAAATAATGCGTCGAATCGGAAGCAAGTTTGCAAAAACTAATTGGAGGGATTGGAGTAGCTTACGTTTCTCTTTTCGGGGCCATCTCGATCCGCAAAAACGGTCAACAAACAGTGACGATCCGAGGGAGGGAGTGGAGGAGATGAGAGAGGGAGAGAGGGGCGACTTGGGGGAGAAAAAGAAGAACTGCCGACGGGGGAAGGGGGAAGGGCGGGGAGATGGGCAGGGGCGCGGGGGTTTCGGGGAAATAACTGCTCGGGCCCTACCGCCAGGGCTCTAACGGTAGGCTTAGATAGGCTACCGCCAGGTGCCCTGGCGGTAGGGTGCGACGAAGGTCCTGACGTGGATAAGTACCCTACCGCCAGGGGTCCTAACGGTAGGCTGTCTAACCCTACCACCAGATCCTCTCTGGTGGTAGGAAAAAGGGTCAAATTTCGAAAAAATTTCAAGTCGGGGTCAGATCTTGATTTTGTTTGTCAAAGGGTCAAAATACGAAATTTTGCACTACTTGGTTGGGCTACCCACGGTCGAGTCAGTCTGGCGGTCGGTCAAGTCAGGCATGACGTAAAATCCCGTACGTGCCCATATACAGATTGCAAAAGAAAGAAAGAGAAACCCCGCGTGCGCATGCGCCTGCCTGCCACCCACCATACGTATTAACTTTTGTCAAATATGTACTACTAAATCGGTTGTCAGATTTGGTTGCGATCTTCTCGCTGCTGCCTGGACCCAACAAGGGAAACCCTAGCCTAGCCGCCTCTCTCTCCTGCTCCTCTCCTCAGATCTCCGACCTCCTCCTTCCAACTGCCTGCCACCACGGAAGGATCGATGGCCTCACCCTTCCTTCCTTGCAACCAACCCCCTGCCACCGTGCACCCTTCTTCCATGGCGATGGCGATGGCGAGAGAGATGGATCTAGGCATCTGGCCCCGCCAGATCGAGACGCAGGCTCCCCTCCATGTCCAGATGGGAAACAGCACGGTCAAGGTACGGTGGCTCCCGGAGACCCTCACGGCGGCCGGGCCGAGCTCCCCCAGCTAGCGCTTGTTCGTCTCATGGGTGGGTGAGTCCTCTGCTACTGCTAGGCTAGCTTCTTTCTTCTTTCATCTAATCTAATCTAATCCCCGGCCCCCTCTAATCTAATCTAAGAAAGAAAACGAGTCGCATCTCACGATTCCATCCTTGTTTACCGCCATGTTTCTCTTATCTTGCAGGTTGGATCTGTCTGTATTTTATGTTACAATATTATACAGATATTTCCCATCCATCGGGCAAAACGAATATCCCAATGAGGGAAGGCCTTATTTGCGAACGTGGAGAGACGTGTGGGTATATTTTTGCAAAATTGCCATAGCTTCTTTCCTATCCGTTAGATATAAATCCGACGGCCTATATTGCAGGATGGCACGCACACCATCATCACCAACTCTGTTTTCTACTCCCTCCGTCCGAAAATATTTGGCATCAAAATGGATAAAAAGAGATGTATCTAAAACTAAAATACGCCTAGATACATTTCCTTTTATCCATTTTGATAAGATTTCAACAAGTGACTATGACCGGACCTTACCAACATACTCAAAAAAGTAGTCCATAATTTTGATGTTACCCTCTTTTCTTGGCGGTGCAGTGCCATCTGGATACCTCATAAATAAATCAAGGACAAATCTGACCCCTTTCTGAAAAGACATACGGAGCAAAATAAGTGAATCTACACTCTAAAATATGTCTACATACACATCCGTATGTGGTAGTCCATTTGAAATGTGAAAAAGACAAATATTTAGGAACGAATGGAGTATATATAAGAGTAGACAAGGAGATATATCTCCAGCATGGTCTACAACAAAATGTGCTGAGCTGGTTAGCGCGGATGCTCGCAACACGATGACATGAGTTCAATTCTGTCTTTTAACTTTATATTTTTATATTATATATTACTCTACTTATTTAATATATACTTCTTTCGCTCTCTGTCTTGTGAGTGGAACCCAGAGTACTTAGAATACAAGATTAAGGATGGACTTGTTTCTTTTTAACTTTCTGTACGAAGCTGTAGCCACCCTGCAAGTCACGTGTACACTGTACATGCAATTAACTTTTTATAGAGGGACAAACATACAGGCAATTAACTCAAATGGATTGGATGTCACTCTATTATTTCCAGCATAAAGAGCATCTCCAACGACAGCCGGCAAATTTCCTCCCGCTTCCTTAAGCGGAGGACGACATCAAACGCAAGCGGCATACATTTTTACAACTCTAACCAACCAGATGAAATTCATGCAAACACGAACTGATTTCATATAAGCATGAAGGATTTCGTATAAAAAAGCCGGATCTTCATATAAACATGATGCATTTCATTACATTTACATGAACTAAGAGGTGCCAATCCGGCTCTCTTGTATAATTAATACTCCCTCCGTCCGGAAATACTTATCCTAGAAATGGATGTATCTAGACTTATTTTAGTTCTAAATGGGCCTTGCATGATCCCTTTGTCTTCCTCATGTCCGCGAGACACTTGCGGGTCGAGCGAAGGTCCTCGGAAGAGGCAAGCAGCAAAGAAACCACACGAATCATGGTGTCGCCGCGGCGGTGGCCTTCATGGGTCCCAAGTGGAGGCAGCCTCCGTGTTCCACTTCTCCTCGATGATGGCGGCGGACACAGAGAAGCTGGCCACCGACTCGTCGCTCTCCACGCACCCGGCTTCTGTCTCTGCGTACATGGCGCTGCCGCAGTAGCACGGAGGTGCACCCACGACACGGAGGCGCGGCCACCGCAGACATCGGTGGCACGGCACGCAGCAGCGATGACCGCGCCCGTCGGGCAGCGTGCTTCGCGGCTGTGCGGCGTGGAGCAACTCGCCGATCCTCATCGAGCTGGCGAGCGGCGAGTTGTTGAACCACGCTACCGCTTAGGGCGGCAAGCGCTCCGTCGGGCCAAGCGAGGTTGGTGAAGCACCGAGCGGCCTCGCCCGTATCGAGAGGGCTCGGCGACGGCCACCCAGCCGGGTAATATGCCGGAGAAGCGGCTCGCCGGAAGCCATCGGAAGAGTGGAGAAAATGGTGAAGGAGGAGATGGGGAGCGGCGGAGGGTGCGATTCTTCCCCGCTGTCATGCGGCCTCGTGTGAATAGAGGATGGGACGGTAGGAGCTTGGCCGCGTCGCCCGCCTCGTTAAAGCGAGGCGGACGGGAGGAGCTCGGCGGTGTTGCGTTTAATTCGGCTCGCTCATGAGCAGACGTGTGGCGGAGTAGGATTCTCGGTTTGCATGCGGGTTTAACGGAGGGTTTAATGGGCGCCGAGGCGTGCAACGGCGGCGAGTACTATTCGACGGACAGCAGATAATGAGCCGTCAAATCACAAAGGCCTCGCCTCTCGTGAAATCGACCGAGCTAGACTGCCCGCCCTCTAGCCTTTTAAAAATGTATATACTCCACTTTTGTACAGTAGTAGTATCGATGGATTGCGCCATGGAGCAAAACTTGAAATTTAAAAAAAAGGTGGTACATATAGAGAGCGCTCGTCGCCAAATTATGCATATAGTACTATTAAAAAGGCTTGTCACAATAATGGTGTCCATCACAAGTGCACAACCCACCCCTCAAATAAAACTAAGCACCTTGTAATTCTTTGACAAAACTAAGCACCCTGAAATTCTTTGACAACTAAATTGCTGGCTATATGATGTTGGCCATGTATATTGTACGTATATAATGTGAAGAAACAAGTGGTAGTACTATACCAACTAAAATATGAAATGTAAAAAATACTAGTATGTACGTACTGAAGAGTTAAAGTAGCAAGAAGAAACATAACATAGTTCTGCTGGGGGCTCAGCATAACACACCCCTCAAATTAAATTAAGCACACCTGAAATTAAACTTTGCAACTATTCTGGTAGACACTCATTAGAACCACCATGAGCAACGACACTGCCACCTTACTCGGAGTCCTCGTCCACGTCCTCGACTTCGTCCTTGTCCCTCTTCCTCTTGGCCGATACTTCTTTGCTTGAACCACACACTTGGCTGTTGCTCTTCATCCAACCCTTGTAGATATTGAAGCAAAGGTAGCCATCCATTGCATCGTAGTGGATGTGGTCTATATCTATTACATTCCGCTGCCATGCATGATGATGAAACGTGTATGGAGGTTTCTCCAGTTTATCGTTGAAGGATGAACCATGGCTCTGCCAGGTCGGCGTGAAGGTCGACGAGAGGACACCAGCCGATTCTTCTAGAGGTCGAAGGTGTTGCCTACAACAAGGCCTATCCGACGCAGGACTTCTTTGTCGTTACCAAAGTCTACATTAACGAATTTGACTAGGTTGCTCTCAGGGAAGTCCTTAAAATCCTGGCACTCAACGTCTGCATGACATATGTGGTATACCAAGCATAATTCATGCACGCAAACCTGGATCACGGCGGGCTTCTTCCTCTCTTCGTCCTTTAGATCCTTCTCTCGTCCCAGGACTGTGGTGTACTCAACATCTAGCCCAGTGACCCACTCATCATTTGAGTCTTCGAACATGCGTCTGAAGCGAGAAAGGCATCCTTTCACCGTCGCGGAAGAATGGGTGTAGATGACGTCGAACTCATCGCCAGTGATGGTTCTAACCTTGTACTCACCGCTGATCGGGGAGATTTGGGACGCCATGGATTTGGGAGGAGGGTTAGGATTAGTGGAACTGCCGTAATGTGAATGGACGGGACGACTAGGAGCGAACCGCCGTAGTATTGAAGGACGTGCGGGGACAAGTAGGAGCGAACTACCAGCGTGCGAACGGCAGGGTAGTGGCTTTCCATTCTCCCATGATACGGGCTTCCGAGAGCCCTCGGATATGAGATCAAACGGTTGCATGGCGTGATTCTAGACCTATGGGTGAATATCCTATCCTGGAGGTGTGACGCCCCCGATTCAATCGTACATTAATCATACACGCAAACGTGTACGATCAAGATCAGGGACTCACGGGAAGATATCACAACACAAATCTAAAAATAAAATAGGTCATACAAGCATCATAATACAAGCCAGGGGCCTCGAGGGCTCGAATACAAGTGCTCGATCATAGACGAGTCAGCGGAAGCAACAATATCTGAGTACAGATATAAGTTAAACAAGTTGCCTTAAGAAGGCTAACATAAACTGGGATACAAATCGAAAGAGGCGCGGGCCTCTGCACAGGATCCTCCTAACTACTCACGGTCGTCGTCCATGGGCTGCACGTAGTAGTAGGCGCCTCGATGTAGTAGTCATCATCGACGGTGGCGTCGGCTCCTGGGCTCCATCGTGCAGTTGCAGCAATCGTGTAGAGATAGGGGAAAAGGGGAACAAGGCAACCGTGAGTACTCATCCAAAGTACTGCAAGCAAGGAGCTACACTACATATGCATGGATATATGTGTAAAGGGCCATATCGGTGGGTGAGCTGCAGAATGCCGAATAAGAGGGGATAGCTAATCACGTCAAGACTACGCTTCGCAGCCTCCGCCTTGCAAGACATGTAGCAAAGAGTAGATGAAGTCCTCCAAGTAGCATCGCATAGCATAATCCTACCCCGCGATCCCTCCTCGTAACCACGAGAGAGAGAGCGACCACCGGGTTGTATCCGCACTTGGAAGGGTGTGTTTTATTAAGTATCCGATTCTAGTTGTCATAAGGTCAAGGTACAACTCCAAGTCGTCCATTACGAAGATCACGGCTATTGAATAGATTAACTTCCTGCAGGGTGCACCACATAACCCAACACGCTTGATCCTATTTGGCGGACACACTTTCACGGGTCATGCCCGCCGCGGAAGATCAACACGCCGCAGCCCCACCTAGGCACAACAGAGAGGCCAAGCATGCGGTCTAAACCTAAGCGCCACAGTGCAGGGCCCATCGCCTGAGCACACCTGCACGTTACATCTGTGCCGAAGCAGACCTAGCCTAGTGGCGTTCCGGATCCAATCCGGTAGCGCGCCGCTCGATCCGACGTCACGAAATGCTTGGTGATACCACGACGCCGAGTGCCCATATCTTTCCCACATAGTTGGTTAGTGCGTATAGGCCCGTGAGCAGACTCAGATCAAATACCAAGATCTCGTTAAGCGTGTTAAGTATCCATGAGCGCCGAGCAGGCCAGCCCACCTCTCTCCTAGGCGGTCTCAACCTGCCATGTCGCTCCGCCACAAAGATCCACTCATGGTGCTCCACCGGCCGACCGACTTTAGTCTCCACATGTATCATGTATAAGTATATAGTATATACCCGTGATCACCTCCCGAGTGATCACGGCCCGATAGTATAGCACAGTAGACGGACAAGAATGTAGGGCCAAAGATGGAAATACTAGCATCCTATATTAAGCAAGTAGGATTGCAGGTAAAGGTAACAACAGTAGTAGCAAGGACAGGCTATGCATCAGGATAGGTATAACGGAAAGCAGTAACATGCTACACTACTCTAATGCAAGCAGTATAGAGTAGAATAGGCGATATCTGGTGATCAAGGGGGGGGCTTGCCTGGTCGCTCTGGCAAGAGAGAGGGGTCGTCAACTCCGTAGTGGAACTGGGCAGCAGCAGCGTTGGTCTCGGTGTCTAGCGGAAGAAGAGGGGGAAGAAACAATGAATATTTAAGCAAACAGATGCATGACGATGCATGACAAAGCAAAGCGTGATGCTAGGAGTGCCCTAACGCGATATGTGATGATACCGGTGAAGGGGGGAAACATCCGGGAAAGTATCCCCGGCGTTTCGCGTTTTCGGGCGGAGGAGCCGGAGGGGGAAAGTTGCGAGTTCGATAGGTTAGGGGGGTGTGGCGGACGAACGGGTTGCGTATCCGGAATCGTCTCGTCGTTCTGAGCAACTTTCATGTACAAAGTTTTCCCATCCGAGTTACAGATTATTTTATATGATTTTTCAAAGTTTTATTCATTTTTTGAAATTCCTGGATTTATTGTTAGTTCGAAATTAAAACAGAATTTCTAAGCGTACCAAGGGGTTGCCTAGCCTAGTCTGTGACAATGGGGTCGGGGGTTTGGTTGTTGTTGACTGGTCAATGATTGACCGATCAGCGTGGTTAGAGGACCCCACGTAAGTGTAATACTCCTATGTGTTAAAAGTTATTTTAGTTTAAATAATTTACCTAGTGGGACCACACGTAATAGACTCAAAGTGGGGTGGGTTAGTAGGAATTAGTACTAGAGGATTAGTACTAATCAAATGAAGGTCGGCTTCCTTTGGCAATTTCTCGGCCGAAACACACACACACACCTCACGCCTCGATGCACTCGGCCATGGCCATGGCGGCAAAGAGCGACGGTCGTGAGCAACAGCAGATAGCAGCGGCATCTGCGGTAGAGAAAGCTGCAGCTGCAGCAATAGCGAGCAGCGACAAGTTTACGCAGCACCGTGGAGAGAGGCAGCAGCAGAAAGGGCAGCAGCGGCAGCATCGGGCGGGCTCGACGCACGGACGGTTGCCGGCGGGAGTCGAAGCGCGACGCAGGCGGCGGGCTCGAGCCCGCCACGAAGAGGGCAGCGGACGCGGGCGCGCCCTAGTGAGCACGACGACCGCGGCCACCGGTGGGAGAACGGGCGGCACGAGCAGAGGACTATGACGGGGCGTGCGCTAGAGAACGAACGAGAGAAGGAGAACAAGGGGAAAAGGTCAGCAAGCTCACATCGGTGCGGCAGGGGAGGTCAGTGAGGCCGGGGGAAGAACGGAGGCGACAGATCAACGCGTTGAACGGCGGCAACCGATGGTGGAAGAAGACTCGATCCGGTCGATGCGGGGCGGCTCGAGTCTGGTTCGTTGACGTAGCCGACGGAGACGACGACGACGCACTTTTCTTTGGACACCTCCGGCGACCGGGGCTGCCGAAGGCACGACAACGGCGACGGCGTGAGCAGTGCGCTTGGCGAGCGGAACAAAGAGGGAGAGGGCGAGGGAGCGGGACCGAGTGGTAGAGGGATGAGGCTGAACCCTAGAGGCGTCGGGGACGGTCTTATACTCGCCGGGGTTGGATGGTCGGCGTGTGGCGATCCACGCCATGGGCGTGCTCAAGTCGCCCACGGGTCCTGATGAGAAGGAGGAAGGCGATGGGCGATGGTGGCACAGGCATGTCTGAGCGAGCGTGCCTAGGTGCCTGATAGCTAGGTTTCTATTTTTCCTTTTGTTTCGTTTTATTTAATTTTTCCACTAATTTTGCTTTTCTGCTCATTTAGTTTTCCCCATAGTTTTCAATTTATCTTTAACTTTAAAAATACAAAAACAACTCCTAAATCAGTATAGCTAAATATACTACTGCCACATTTAATTATGGCACCCAGATAAAATAGTCTACCATTTTATTAAGTACAAGAGGCATTAATCAATTGATTAAGCCACCGTTTTATTTATTTTAGTGCATTTAATTATTTTATAAAAGTTTGGTTTCTCCACCACTATTACTTATGCATTATTTGGCACAACCCGAACATTTTAGTTTTAACATTTGAATTTTTTTCTAGTTTGACTTTATTTTAAATTTGAATTTCCGAATCGGTTTTGAACGGACGTGAGATTAACAGCTGTAACCGAGGTGACATGGCATCGTTAGTAGAGGATTACTGTAGCGTAATTATCCGGGCGTCACAATTCTCCTCCACTACAAGAAATCTCGTCCCGAGATTTAAGAGGGGGACTAGGGGGAAAGGTCTGGTTACGAAATCCTAACGAATCTTCTCGTCTTTGGTTGCTCTTCTCGAAGAGGTGGATCCATTACGTTGAAGTCTTCATTTCTCTGCTCCAGGTCATCATGATGGAGCCGTCATCCTTTCTTCGGGATCTCCAACGTACTAACGAATCAATAAGGAGAAACTCGGCTACGACAAAAAGGCTTATGAGGGAACAATCTAGGGGTTAACCCAAGAATGAGCATAAGAGTATCTCTCGAGTTGAACATATAAAATACATCGAGAGTAAGGTACGAAGGTACAATAAGAGGTTCCAAGCGGATAGATAGTTGCTCGAGGTCCGAACCAGGTGAGAAAGGGGTTGAGCAACGAGAGTAAGGATTGGGTGCGATACGAGAATAGAACACTAGGAAGGTGGCCCGTGAGTTACATAAGAAGTCAAGCGAGGAATAACTTTGGAAACCGGGGTGTCTGGAGAGTCGGTTTCATCCGAAGGAACTATCGATTATGGGCCCACCATGTGGTTAAAAGTAGGAAAAGCGTTGATATCTTGCACGGTCGTGATAGCAATACATGGCAGAGGGTAGCCTATCAGTTATGTTGGCAACAATGTCGATACCAAGGGCGAGGGACGAAGAGAACCATTTTCCCGCTCGTTGAACGAGGCGGACCAATAGGCAAAGTTCTCGTCCATCGGTGGTTACCGGAATATCATCAACAATAGTAATAGGGTCTTACTGACCGAGTTGTACACCACGATGTTTACATAAGCAGGGAGATATTACTGCTTATGCCATATTGATCACAGAAAGGTTAAACACAACAATGGAAGGAAATTATGTTTATCAGATTAAACAAAACAATGGAAGGGAAAATGTGTTTAAACACATATTTCAGGGGTATATCCTTCCCAAGGACAAGCGGAGCATGATATCCATGACAGGATATTATGTAGAAAATCCTCTAGGTGAGGAGAGAGAAATTTCATGACGTTACCCATACAACGGTGTTTGGATAAGTGAGCAGGAAACATTTAGCATTGGGCTTCAATTGTTCCTGTTGAAAATCAGAGTACAACCGACATGCTTCGAGATAGCATTGACATGGTCATCAGGTGAAGATCAGACTTTGGATACACAAAGGATCCATCAGGAACAAGTTATAGAATAAGTCTTACAATTTTCCTCATGAAAGAATGGCTAAACTTGCTAAAAAGGATACTATAACAATAGGTCCTCCGGCCAGGTGTGCTAGGCATGACATCACCTCTCCGATATATAAGGACCAATGTTATAACTCTTGGAAATATGTCCCAACCATCATATCTGACCGAGATTCAGATCTGATTGGGGTCAGGATACCTCAGACTCAGGATCATGAGATAAAAAGGTGCGGCACGAATTGACGAGAAGTCGTCATAAGATTCATGAGTTCACCATTTAAACCAAAGAGAGGATGAGGGGTAGCGATGGAGTCGGCGACAATCCTACGATTTCAAAAGGTGGATTTCACAGTTATGTGAACAAGGAGATAACATTTGTCGAATCAAATGATATAATGATGTATGCTTGAGGAAAACATACACAATTAAACATTGGTTGAAAAGTGCACCCGAAATATGACCTTAGGCAGCAAGATCATTGTTTAGAGTGACGATTCAATAACCAACAATCTAAGAACGAACTGTCGATCGTTAACTTCAAAGCAATAGGGTTGCTAGAAATGCACAATACTCAAGCAACATCGTCAAGACATATTGGTATCCGGTTAAAAACAACACGGGGACCAAGGAAGAATGGTGATGGTGAGAAGTATCATCATACTGAGAATTTCTAAGAGGTGGAGCAATCCCCACAATATTCTCGACATAAAAGTCAGTAATACTTCAAGGCAGAACACAACACTAGCTGGACAGCTAGGAACTCCAGGTACAACACAAAACTAGAACAAGTTTTGTGTTGGGAGGGAGATCAATAATGTTGTCGATGTTAACTCAATTCATCGAGGGGGCAAGCACGGAATTTCTCAATAGGAACTCAATGTACGTCTCGGAAGAAGTTAAAATGTTGACGATGGTCACGACACATTTATCGAGAGGTTTCAAGAAGATGTAATCGATCGGCGACGACATCAAGTCAAAGGAATGATGAAGCGAAAGGTTATTGGAACCACGAGTACGACACAAACTCGGAATCAAGTATTGTTGTTCAAGACAATAATATATGACAAGGAAGATCGACGTAAGCTTAGCTCAGCATCAAAAAGTGCGTTCCGGGAAGAAGGACCAGGTAGCACAGTTAAGATTTAGCACGATAATGATATAGCCGATCAGGCTAGGAATGACATGATCGGGTACAAACTCGTAAGTAAAGAATATAAGTAGGAGTTGTTGAACCATAATGCGGACTCGGTTCAGTTATCGGTGTCTTCGAGTGTTTAATAACTCGGAGCCCGTGAAAAATTGGAATCGGTGAGAATGTAGCACTTGATGAAGAACTCATAAGAACTTATGCAGTTCCATGATAATCTCGAGATACCAGGGGGTAACACTCGACGTCAGATCAAAGTAGAGTTTGGACTAGGGTATTGCTGCGCGAAGACAAGTGATCAAACTTGCACGAGTAATGGAATCAAGGAGAAACATGGTCGGAACCACGTCCACAGATACAAGATGATCTTATAACAAGGGGATAATTATTTTAAGAGAAACTTCCATGATCAGGTATACATCATGTCCATGGGCATGAACACAGGGTTCAAGGTCGACTCCCACTTGTTCAACGCATAACCTTTCATTCACTTCCCGTCTTCAACGAAGTTGTGTGTTGTAATTCTATCTGACATAACACCAGTAGAGTATGACCCGTAGTAGTTTCCGGGTTCACACATATTAGAGAAGGCATATGTCCAACCCATCGGGGCCTCTTAGGAACATATACCACAAACTTCAGGAGTAAGTAACACAAGCTCGATAGCAGAGCATGGTTGACAAAAGTAGAGGATACAACTTACCAAAGACATTATGTATCAAGTAGAGAACTCACAAGAATTTTGGTTGTGGAGGACACTGTCGGATAATAACCCGACAATGGTTATGGCGGTCCACAACGGGGCTGATGTGAGTATCGGTACTCAATCAGAGGAAGAAGGAATGCCAAGGCATCGGATTATAGAAACAACCGAGTAATTCAAAGCTTAATGCAAAGAAATTTTATGATTTCCAAATCAAGGGACCAGAAGCAATCGTTCTGATCGGAAATGAATAAGTTCAATAGACTTAGAAGCACAATCGATCAAGGCATTGATTGGTCAAGAACTAGCTCATATCCAAATGACTTATGAGCCGGAAGGATAATTATAGGACCTAATTAAGGATTGCGAGCATTCGCGCTTATTGAATCAATGGGCTCAAAATGATAGTGGCAAAGGATGCCAATAAGATTATATACTTATAGGATTAACCATAATGCAAGCAAGCAAGAATTTCAAGAGCAAATGGCTGCCGAAGATTTTCGGAAGATTGAATGGTATTTTCAAGACTATTGTGAAACACATGAACAGCTAGGGATGAGGGGATACTCGGCAAGTGCGAGGAATTATCCGTTTGGGTATTCAGGTGACAAAGAACAGCAAGGCAGTAAGCTCAAAGGATTATCGAAACAACGACGAGTGTTTCGGGGTATCTTGTAATAACAAGAGCAATTGGTTATGAATGTAAGAATAACAACTGCAAGTAGTTATCCATAAGGGTCGACGGTGGAAGGGAATTGCAAACGCGATGAACACAAGTTCTCGGGTTAATAGCGGAGAGTATCTTCAGGGTCTTCACGTGCAGCAGACGATCATCAGCAATAAGAGGGTGAAAGTGATAACGAGATCCTAATGTTAGATTTAGTAAAATTCATTTAACCCGAATAGAAGAGAGATCAGAGTCCCAGAGTATAGACAAGGAGTAAAAGATCCTAATACCACCCGATGGCGACGTGGGCCCGTAAGCCACACAACCATGTTAGCAAAAGTTTTGTAATTACTAGTCTCGACTTCGGCCAAGAGTTTGAAAGGGGGATTCCTACAGGCAGTTGGCTCTGATATCAACTTGTGACGCCCCCGATTCAATCGTACACTAATCATACACGCAAACGTGTACGATCAAGATCAGGGACTCACGGGAAGATATCACAACACAACTCTAAAAATAAAATAGGTCATACAAGCATCATAATACAAGCCAGGGGCCTCGAGGGCTCGAATACAAGTGCTCGATCATAGACGAGTCACGGAAGCAACAATATCTGAGTCTGAGACATAAGTTAAACAAGTTGCCTTAAGAAGGCTAGCACAAACTGGGATACAGATCGAAGAGGCGCAGGCCTCCGCTGGGATCCTCCTAACTACTCACAGGTCGCCGTCGCGGGTTGCACGTAGTAGTAGGCGCCTCCAGTGTAGTAGTCGTCATCGACGGTGGCGCCTCGCTCTCAGGCTCCATCGTGCAGTTGCAGCAATCGTGTAGAGATAGGGGAAAAGGGGAACAAGGCAACCGTGAGTACTCATCCAAAGTACTGCAAGCAAGGAGCTACACTACATATGCATGGATATATGTGTAAAGGGCCATATCAATGGACCGAACTGCAGAATGCCAAAATAAGAGGGGATAGCTAATCACCGTCAAGACTACGCTCGCAGCCTCCGCCTTGCAAAGATGTAGCAAAGTGTAGATCAAGTCCTCCAAGTAGCATCGCATAGCAAAATCCTACCCGCGATCCCTCCTCGTAACCACGAGAGAGCGACCACCGGGTTGTATCCGCACTTGGAAGGTGTGTTTTATTAAGTATCCGATTCTAGTTGTCATAAGGTCAAGGTACAACTCCAAGTCGCCCATTTATCAAGATCACGGCTATTCAATAGATTAACTTCCCTGCAGTGGTGCACCACATAACCCAACACGCTTGATCCCATTTGGCGGACACACTTTCCGGTCATGCCCGCCGCGGAAGATCAACACGCCGCAGCCCCACCTAGGCACAACAGAGAGGCCAAGACGCGGTCTAAACCTAAGCGCATGTGGGTCCGGGCCCATCGCCTCGAGCACACCGCAGACGTTGCGTCTGTGCCGAAGCAGACCTAGCCTAGTGGCGTTCGGTCCAATCCGGCGCGCGCCGCCGATCGGCCGACGTCACGAAATGCTTGGCCGATACCACGACGCCGAGTGCCCATATCTTTCCCACGAGTTGGTTAGTGCGTATAAGCCCGTGAGCGACTCAGATCAAATACCAAGATCACGTTAAGCGTGTTAAGTATCCATGAACGCCGAACAGGCCAGCCCACCTCTCTCCTAGGCGGTCTCAACCTGCCTGTCGCTCCGCCACAAAGATCCACTCATGGTGCTCCACCACCGACCCGACTTTAGTCTCCACATGTATCATGTATAAGTATATAGTATATACCGTGATCACCTCCCGAGTGATCACGGCCCGATAGTATAGCACAAGAGCGGACAAGAATGTAGGGCCAAAGATGGAAATACTAGCATCCTATACTAAGCAAGTAGGATTGCGGTAAAGGTAACAACAAGAGTAGCAAGGACGGGCTATGCATCGGGATAGGTATAACGGAAAGCGATAACATGCTACACTACTCTAATGCAAGCAAGTATAGAGTAGAATAGGCGATATCTGGTGATCAAGGGGGCTTGCTGGTGGCTCGCAAGAGAGAGGGTCGTCAACTCCGTGAGTCGAACTGGGCAGCAGCAGCGTTGGTCTCGGTGTCTAGCGGAAGAAGAGGGGGAAGAAACAATGAATATTTAAGCAAACAGATGCATGACGATGCATGACAAAGCAAAGCGTGATGCTAGGCGTGCCCTAACGCGGTATGTGATGATACCGGTGAAGGGGGGAAACATCCGGGAAAGTATCCCCGGTGTTTCGCGTTTTCGGGCGGAGGAGCCGGAGGGGGAAAGTTGCGAGTTCGATAGGTTAGGGGGGTGTGGCGGACGAACGGGTTGCGTATCCGGAATCGTCTTGTTGTTCTGAGCAACTTTCATGTACAAAGTTTTTCCATCCGAGTTACAGATTATTTTATATGATTTTTCAAAGTTTTATTCATTTTCTGAAATTCCGGGATTTATTGTTAGTTCGAAATTAAAACAGAATTTCTAAGCGTACCAAGGGGTTGCCTAGCCTAGTCTATGACAATGGGGTCGGGGGTTTGGTTGGTGTTGACTGGTCAATGATTGACCATCAACAGGTTAGAGGACCCACACGTAAGTGTAATACTCCTATGTGTTAAAAGTTATTTTAGTTTAAATAATTTACCTAGTGGGACCACACGTAATAGACTCAAAGTGGGGTGGGTTAGTAGGAATTAGTACTAGAGGGATTAGTACTAATCAAATGAAGGCCGGCTTCCTTTGGCAATTTCTCAGCCGAACACACACACACACACACACACACCTCACGCTCCTGATGCACTCGGCCATGGCCATGGCCAGCAAGAGCGACGGGCCGTGAGCAACAACAGATAGCAGCGGCATCTGCAGTAGAAGAGCTGCAGCTGCAGCAATAGCGAGCAGCGACAAGCGACGCAGATACCGGAGAGGCAGCAGCAGGAAAGGGCAGCAGCGACGGCAAAGCGGGCGGGCTCGCACGCACGGACGGTTTGCCGGCGGAGAGTCGAAGCGCGCAAGACGGGCAGCCGGGGCTCGAGCCCGGCCTTGAAGAGGGCGCGCGGGACGCGGGCGCGGCCCTAGTGAGCACGACGACCGTGGCCACCGGTGGGAGAACGGGCGGCACGAGCAGAGGACTATGACGGGGCGTGCGCTAGAGAACGAACGAGAGAAGGAAAACAAGGGGAAAAGGTCAGCAAGCTCACATCGGTGCAGCAGGGGAGGTCTGTGAGGCCGGGGGAAGCACGGAGGCGGCAGATCGACGCGTTGAACGGCGGCGACTGGTGGTGGAAGAAGACTCGATCCGGTCGATGCGGGGCGGCTCCGGTCTGGTTCGCTGACGTAGCCGACGGAGACGATGACGACGCACCTGCTGGACACCTCCGAGCGACCCGGGGCTGCTTCAGTGCACGACAACGGCGACGGCGTGAGACGGGTGCGCTTGGGCGAGCGGAACAAAGAGGGAGAGGGCGAGGGGAGCGGGGACCGAGTGGTAGAGGGGATGAGGCTGAACCCTAGGGCGTCGGGGACGGTCTTATACTCGCCGGGGGGCTCGGATGGTTGGCGCGTGGCGATCCCTGGCCATGGACGTGCTCAGGTCGTCCACGGGGTCACAGTGAACAGGAGGAAGGCGATGGGCGATGGTGGGCTGGGCATGTCCTGTAGCGAGCAGGCCTAGCTGCACAGTAGCTAGGTTTCTATTTTTCCTTTTGTTTTGTTTTATTTAATTTTTTCCACTAATTTTGCTTTTCTGCTCATTTAGTTTTTCCCATAGTTTTCAATTTATCTTTAACTTTAAAAATACAAAAATAACTCCTAAATCAGTATATCTAAATATACTACTGCCACATTTAATTATGGCACCCAAATAAAATAGTCTACCATTTTATTAAGTACAAGAGGCATTAATCAATTGATTAAGCCACCGTTTATTTATTTTAGTGCATTTAATTATTTTATAAAAGTTTGGTTTCTCCACCACTATTAATTATGCATTATTTGGCACAACCCGAACATTTTAGTTTTAACATTTGAAATTTTTTCTAGTTTGACTTTATTTTAAATTTGAATTTCCGAATCGGTTTTGAACGGACGCGAGATTAACAGCAGTAACCGAGGTGACATGGCATCGTTAGTAGAGGATTACTGTAACGTAATTATCCGGGCGTCACAGGAGGGTTATTCTGCAAATTTTCAGCAACTTAGCATGCGACCGTTTGATCTCAGATCCAAGGGCTGCCAAGAGCTCAGATTGTGGTCGCTACTACCACGACCGTCGCGTCGCTCAGGCGGTCACGCCTTTGAGATTTAACGCGTGCGTTAGGCTATCTGATGTTGGCATGTCATACATAGTCATCACTTAGTCACTCATACTACAACAAGGTTTTGGCTATAAGGTTGGCTATAAGTGTATTTTTTTTTACTTCTCTCTATCTCTTTCTTCGTACTCCCTCCGTCCCATAATATAAGAACGTTTTTGACACTATTGTAGTGCCAAAAACGTTCTTATATTATGTGACACAGGGAGTACTAGTATTTATTGCATTTGCCAAGGAGTGACCTCTTCCAACGAAATGGTGTTGCTAAGTTTGCTTCATTTAATTAGCTATAGACTGAAAATTGTCTTTTCACCTAGATACACGCGCTTAGCACCGTTTCTTCCTTGGGTCACCAAACTAGTCTCTCTCTTCTTGATTAACTTGCCACATCAGACTTTATGCCTATGTGGCAAGCTTAAGCACCTGTAGGAGCAAGTAAGTACAAT
The DNA here is from genome assembly GCA_021605205.1 of Aegilops longissima. Classification (NCBI taxonomy): domain Eukaryota; kingdom Viridiplantae; phylum Streptophyta; class Magnoliopsida; order Poales; family Poaceae; genus Aegilops; species Aegilops longissima. Next base: position 647,928,263 of record CM038682.1, on the reverse strand, counting down.
AGTGCGCTTTACATGGCATTTTGCATATGTGGAGGAAAGAGAGGCAATGAAAAAGTGGAGAAGTGGGCTCTCATGCAAGAGCCAGCCTCTACTACATGGTGGAGCATTGGGAGAGGCACCTATATGGAGGTGGTCAGAATCGGAGACTCACGCCGATCGAGGCCGTAGTTAAAATGATAATGGCAAGTCAAATCACGGGCCCCACCTGTCCAGTGAAGAACTTCATTGTCAAATCACACAGCCCTACGTTTGCAGCAGCCTACTCCCTCGTCTTCTCGCGTCTCTGTCGAACCGACTAGGCGGAACTGCCCGCCACCGCAAGCAGAAAAGCCACTAAAGATACTCCCTCCGTCTAGGTGACCAAGGTGGAGAGGAAAACGAGAGAACTTAATGTTTAGTATTTGCTAAGGCTGGTTGTAATGGTACTAGCCTTAGCAATTTTGATGAGGTGTCATAGAATTAAATGAAGAAAGAGAGAGAGAGTTGAGTACTATGTGTCATACATGGCAATAAATAAAGTACTACATGATACTAATATATGATACATGGCGCAGGAGTACTAAGTATTATTAATACAGTTTTGCTAGAACTCATCAAGATGAGATATAATTTGGTCTCATTCATCTTTTATAGCCATTGGATGTGATGCTATATAAGATGCATGTGTGCTGACGTGGGTTGTATTTGTTCTTGTGCAACGAACTGACCATGCATGTCATGTTTGATAGTCTCAAGTCATTAAAAGCATACAAGCCCCACATCTCTTCTTGGTTGATTCCTCTATTTATGTCAAAAAATAAGAAACAACATGAGATTTAATGCACCACGCCTATGTGTTTACTATTTGGTTTTCGTAAGATGACTTAATACTCACCTAGACGGAGGGAGTATTCGATTTGACAGCGGGCGGCGCAGTTCCTGACACGGCTTTAATGCGCATTTAGGAGGGAGAAGCGGTTCCCGATATGTTGAACGGCCAATGCATCCTCCTTCAATTAATGCATGAGGGAAGTAATGGGAGGAGGTCCGAGAAAAGAGGCTGCACGATGTGAATGCAATGCAGTTTGCCCTCATTGCCCTCATATAAAGGCGCCCTTCCATTCCAATGCATCTACCACATCGTACACACCTAAGCATTTTCCTAAGCACCTATACTAAGTGCAAAAGAGCTCACTCCAGACCCATGGCGGCGATGCGCGTGAGCAGCCAGCGGCTGCGCTAGATGGTCCACGACGCCGGCCTGTGGCATGGCGCCGAGGATCGTCTCCAGACGGTGTTGGAGACCGGCTGGTGGATGGCCGCCGTCGACGCCAACTACGAATCTCAGTTGGACCAGATGATCGTTGCCACTAGCAACAAGTTCACCGTCCTCAAGAAGCTCGCGGATGACATCGCCAGACTCCTCCAGCCAGCTACGGGCTCCTCATTGCTCGCCACCCTAATCAGCCTCCATGGCGGAACCTCTTTCAAGCATGGTGGCCCCGCGACGCTCGCCGACGCCACGAAGAATGTCCACCTGGAGGTCGCGCTCACCGCGAGGCGCCTCGCCCTGCAAGAATTCGTCGACCTACACATCCACGTGTACGAGCAAATCGTGTACATAGGTATGTACAAGGCCAGTGAGGATGCTACGACGTTGGCCTTCCTCAACCGGCTGGAAGCCTTGGATGCCTTTGATGAGAAGCACCTCGACCTCGCCACAAAAGCCGCCGCTCCTTAGCCGCCGGTCGGTGGCCCGGCGCACTAAGTTGAGGAGGAGGAGGTCATATGTTCGTGGATCCATCTTTCTTCTTGCCTTCTGTAACCACCATTGCGATCGCATCATCGTGGCCTTAATTCTTATTGTGTTGTTGCATTCTCGTTCCAGTCAATACCGACATGTGCGATCCCTTTGCTTAATTATATGCATCGCTATAACTAGTACTCCATCCGTCAATTTATAAGTTGTGCTTACCTTTTCCATCAACTTCGTGCAACGCGCGGGCATCTTGCTAGAAACACTAGAATATGTCTATATAATCCGTATGTGATAGTCCATTTGAAATCTCAAAAAAGACAAATATTTAGGTACGGAGGGAGTAATATATTAGGAGTATATCAAAACAATAGTGATTTCTTTCAAGTTTGTGAACAAATACTACTATTCTACTACTTTGGATCCGTCGCAACACACGGGCACATTGCTGGTAAAAGGAAAAGGCCTGTCGCATTCGCGTCGCACCCCCACACGCCCGGGAATCGAGAGTACAACATGGCCCGTCCGGCACGACACATAGCTTAGGGAAGGCGTGTTGCCTAGCATTTTCACTTTCATGTGGGACCGCCGTTGAGCAAACCGACACCCCGCCCGCCGCCGGGTTGGAAAACAGAAACGAGGGGAAGATCTAGCTGTAGCACGGAAGCCAATAAATTTGGTGTCGACGGGCTCGTTGATAGAGTAGGAGCATTCCAGATTAGTACTACTCCTACTAGTACCAAGTTTGTACTCCTAATACTATATTACTAGTACTACCACTATACAACTAGTAGGTATGTGCACGTCACAACATCGTAGGAACAAAAAAATGGGAAGATCTTGTTTTGGGTGATTTATCTTTTTTTAATCAACGTAGTATGAATAATATGATGTGGGGGGCACCCATGAAGCTTATGTGGCTTGATTGCATGGCTACGGAAGGTTAGAGAAAAATAAATAGATAATGTGTTTAGAGTGCACTCCACTAAATAGATATACTTTGGATCCATTGCAATGGACCAACACATCTATATCTATACCCCCTATATAGTGTGTGAAAAACTTTGAAAGTTGGTCGTTGGATGAAGCCAATTTGACGGTACAAAGATGGCAAATCCGAGCACTACTGGCCGTTGGATATCATCCACCACATTCTGCCACATGTATAATCTAGAAGACTCCATGGTTGAACTTAATTCATGACTAACTTTGCCACAACTAAGCTTAGGCAAAGTTGTTAGTTCTTCAAAATGAGAGCCACAAGTTGGCAAGCCTAAGGCAATCTTGCCACATTTTTTGTGTGTATGTCATGTGGGGCCTTAGTGTGGCTTGCCTAAGGTGTGGCTTGAACCAAGCACTCACCTAAGTTAATCAAACTTGCCTAACCTTAATTCATGACTAACTTTGCCACAACTAAGCTTAGGCAAAGTTGTTAGTTCTTCAAAATGAGAGCCACAAGTTGGCAAGCCTAAGGGAATCTTGCCACATTTTTTGTGTGTATGTCATGTGGGGCCTTAGTGTGGCTTGCCTAAGGTGTGGCTTGAACCAAGCACTCACCTAAGTTAATCAAACTTGCCTAACCTTACATTCCACCAGATTTTGCCACATGTTAGAATCCGTAAAGCTCCACATGTAGAAGCATAATGCACAAACCACTGAATCTCATGCGTGCAATGCACGTGTACCTTAATAGTACTAGTTGGTAGTAGTAAGAAACAAATTCCAGTTTTGGCACGAGCTCAGTCTTGTGGGAGCACCACAAGGCCTGCGCCGCAGAGTTACATTTCCTCTCGGGGCCCACGGGACCGAACTTGATGGCTTAGTGCCCGCCTATGATTCAATGACATGCGGACCTTAAATGCGGCTGGCCCACATGTCATTCTCATGGTGGTGGCGTGGTTCGCGACTCACTCCTTCGAGATGAACCCGCCGGTGGTGGCGTGGCCGTGGCGAGGGTGCCACAGCTGGGCGTCGGGCGCATGAGGCGAGATGGCCACACCGGCGGTACTACCAGAGTACATAAGTACTCCACCGAGGATTGATGCCCGAACAAAATGTGTCACGCTATTGGATGAAAATTCGATGGTGCGGGAGTATGATCGGGCACAGCAATGAGCAGCAAACCGCGCCCAATCGGGTGTGTCTGTGGTAGAAAGTTGATGGTCGCCTTGATTCAGCTGGCCGCATGTCATGCACACAAAGGCATAGGAGCGGTGGGGCGAGAGGGATGAGGGCACGTCGGGGATGAGGATCCTCGACGCGAACAATCCTACTATTACATCATCGACATGTGGGACCCATAAGCGTGGGTCCCACCTGTCAGCGAAGGAAAGGTAGGGCAAGGGAGTGATAGCCACGTCAGAGGATCCATGTCCACGTCGGGGGACGTCGTGCCGTGGGTTGGAGCGGCGTCATGGGAATCACGTGTGGGTGTGGCAGTGGTAGAAACAAGAAACATGATGGTCGCCGTGGTTCAACTTCCATGGACAAGCTGTAATGTTTGCTGACACATGTATACCAAAACTAGAGTGTTTATATTTCAAGCACGTGAACAAGTATTATTCTACTACTTTGGATCCATTGCAACGCACGGGCCAGCACATTGGTAGTAATAGTGTCCATATCTATCTCTAGAGGCCTTCCCTCGTTCATCCTTTTCTCTCACAAGATAAACTACTCATACAAATGCATCTTGATGTTCCGTGGAACGCACGAGGATGTTTCCTTGGGGGTCTCTCCAGCGCGGCATGGCCGTAGTTGCAAGTTGACGCCCCTTGAGATGCCGACGTTGAGGGGCACTCCGATTTCCTCCGATGAGCAGGTAAGATGAGTTTGATCACGTAGTAAATGCATTCTAAAGACTACTTCCGTGTCCATTTCCTAATTCTCCCCCTGCCCATTGTTTCACAGGTTAGGCTCGGTGCAAGTGGAGATTGGCTTGCATATGTACAGGAGGGTACCAACATCAATTTTCACAACATTTACAACGGTGACACCGTTCCCGTAGAACCTTTGTCCAACATTGGGATCAGCCATGTAACGGGCCACCGCATGAATTGGTACGATGGAACCACGGTGAGATTGAATAAGATAGCATGAACCTTGCACATGGCGGTCAAAGGCGGACCATGCTGTCTGCGGCCGATTTGTTGCCGTACGAGTAGGAAGACGCCGTGCTCCTTTCTAACCGCATCTTCGCGGTGACAAACCAGGGGACTTATTTTGTACGGGACACATCCTACGATATACTCCCCCTCTCCCAGTTTATTTGTTTTGAATCTTTTCGTTTTATAAGTTTCAAATTCAAATTTAGAGCTCCCCATCACATGTTGAGATTACAATGTCCATTAAATCGTTGCGTGCATGTATAGTAAAGAAACAAATCTCGAGTTTGGCACGAGTTCGTGCTGCGGGAGCACCACAAGCCCTGGCACCACAAGCCCTTGCTGCTATCTGGTCTTGCGAGATTGGCTCACCATGATACGAAGGCGTGCATGATGGCCCTAGACTTCAATCCGATCTCCATTAGCCGAAACTTCTTTGCACGTATGTAGTGGGTCGCCGTACATCATTTCCCTCGACAGCGATCCTATCACCATCGCCCGAAACTTCTTGGCAGGTATGTACTGGGTCGGCATGAACTCCCACTGGATGGCTGCCTTCAGAGAAGATGGTAAAAAGTTGGTGCTCGTGAACTTCCAGACCTCCCATGAGATTATCCTTCCTCCGTTGGATTATATGGAGTATTATCATTGTGGTCCAAGTCATCTAGATTACTACGTCAGTTGGACGGACCTTGTTTTGCAGAAGATTGTAATCTGCCAAGTGCCCACATGACATGCAAATTACACAGACTTCAAGCTAATTGCCTTGTTCGACCGCGGACTCGCCTATCTTTACGCCGGTGCCTTCTTTAGCTGGAGACAACTCGGCTCGCAGTGGATCATCGTCAAAGCTGATACACACTTCTGTGATGCTATTGAACACAATGGCATCATCAACGCGATCGACAAAGCAGATGGCACCACGTATTGCTGGGATGGCGCGTGTAAGTTGTTTCCGTCTCATGTTAATGATGACGCCATGACACTGTTTGAACTTTTTGTGATGATTGGCATATCCCTGTTTGAGCAGAATTTGAGTAGAAGTATGGCAATGTATTAGAGACGCCGTTAATCAGCTATATTTGGAATGAGTTAATTCATGCGATTGTGACCATGTCATTATAGCCAATTTGTACCCTGAATAATCAAACGGTTAGGAATATATGAATATTATCCTTATTTTACAGTAATCCTACTACTACTAAATATGAGTGTGTATCAATGGCCATGTTAGTTTCCTCATTTTCATGATGTAGAAACATGCACCACACTGTTGGTTTCATCTAACCATACATTAGGGAAGTAAATGTGCATATGGAGAACTCTATATTTGGAAGTAGTGAAATCCTGCAATGCTTACCATGTGTACATACATATATTCGCCCTTCAGCAATCAATGGCTAGAATAATATCCTCACAAAAATTTTGCCCACAGAACACGAGTATATAACAATGCATGGTCTGTTAGTTACCTTGAAGAATTTGTTTGTGAGGACAGAACATGATTACATAACATGCATGACATGGTAGTTTCCTGTGAAGAATCGACTGCGAGATAACATGAGTATAACCATGCATGGCACTTCTATATTTTCGAACCCAGTATACATTTCCCTGTATTTTCCTCCCAATTCCAACAGGGACATATCAATGCTGTTTCTTGCATTATCCTACTCATACTCTGAACAATGCTGATCTTACATTAACAATGCCTCTCCTTTTTGATATGATGCAGTGTCCCTACAGTTACTGCCCTTTGTAATCAGACCACCTTTGCCAAAAACAAGGAAGCACAACTGGTTCCTCGCTCGATCAGATGACGACAAAAGACTGATGATCATTCGGATACATGAGTCGGAAAAGTTATATTGCAAAAACCCCACTGTATACAAGCACCGTGTAATACGTGAGTATCCGGACAGTGGCTGTTACGTCTATGAGTAGGATACCAGCTTGTTGGGGCCTTTAGGATTTTTTAGTTGGAGGCGGGTAAACAGCCTTGGTTCACACTCTCTTTTCTCGGACTCAATTATCCGATTAACCAGGAGATCACCGTTGGAAAGGACCTTGATGGCAGAGAGGCTCTGTTTGCTATGGAAAACTGTGTCTACACGGCGAGCTCTAGGAGTTCGGGAGCAAACTCCCCTTATTATCAATGATACAGCCTGCAGCCAAAAGAAGGTGAGAATGACAAAGGCATCCGAATTAACTTTGGTCCTTGGATGTCTCAATTACGGCATGCAGTGATGTGGTTCAAGCCTTCAGGTTGATAGGTAATTGGGCTGTTGCATCGAAAGGGTGGAGTACTGGTGTCTCCAGATCACTAGTCGCTGAAGCGGGGCTGCAAATTATGATGGTGATGGATCATCTCTTTGAATGACTTTGTTATCTTTGCTGCTGGTTCTGGATGGGTAGTTCTTTCTTTTGTTATGCATATTCCTTGTCATTTGGTCATCCTTGTCTATGTCGGTCTTACTATGTAATAGTTATACATTTAGAATGTCATTCTCGCGGATCACGAGAGTCCGAGCGTTGCAGATGGGTGCGTTTTGGTGGTGTAGCAAGATTTCTTATGAACTATCATGTCTTGCTGTTTATGTCAGTAGTAGTCACTAGTCAGTGTTTGAATGTTGTATATATCGTTGTTTCGAACTGTTTATTGTCTCGGACTACTGGTGGGATAAATGAGGGCATCACCATTCTCAAGTGTTCAGAGTATATCTCCTTTTTTCAAGTTATATAATTTGAGCTCAGTGTGTTTTCGATGATGTACACTTGTTTGGGCCAGTGAGGTGTCGTTGAATATGGGCCGAGTAGTAACGCAATGCCAAACAGGTCAATTATGACCCTCAGGCCGGGCTTTTAAAAGATCCTGAAAAAAGGCCGGGCTCTCCAAAAAAGAAAGAATAAGGACTCTTAGGCCGACATGTGGGCGCCACCGGTGTTTTCGTGCGCTTGCGCACCGAGAGCATATTGGCGCGTGCTCGAAATTCATGCTACCTTTTCATCCCCAGTCTCCCGCCCTCCCCTACCTCTGGAATCTCGATTCCCACTCCAGTTCCACCAAATCCCCCTCCTGTACTCCCTGTACTCAAGAGCACTATCACGTCGCCGGTCAACGCGGACCTCCGAGCCGGAGATCCTGAGGTCCGTCCTGCCACGGTCGCTGCGTGCTGTCTCTCAACAGTGGCATGGCGGCGCTTGACGACCAGTTTTCCAGCAAAGTGCTCATGGTAACCATCAACGGCGACCCGCTTCCCGTAATGCCGGACGACCTTGTCAAAGCTCTTGGCATTGCGCACGGCATCCAAATAAGTGACTTGCTCGTCGAAGTCTGTCCGCCACTGGCTGATTTCTTCGTCAGGTTCCAGACAACTTTCGAATGCAGTCGTGTGTTAGAATCTTCCCGGCGTTTGTTCTGCGATGGCGCGCTGGTGAGCTTTGATCGGTGGCACCCAGGATGGGGCTCGGTGCTCTCTGAGCTTGAGTTTTTAACAAATCTTACCTTCCACGGCATGCCTCAACGTGCTTGGAACAACGAGTCCATGAACGAGCTTATCAACGACCTTGGAGGTGTGCTCGTAAGTATGTTTGTTCCTCCAGATAGCTGGGCTCTGACGGTTATGGCATGGATGAAGAAGCCGTCCACCATACCGAAGGTGATTGGTGTTGAGATACCGGTGCAGGAACCGGGGTTGTACTATTCGTCGCCACCAAGGCTGCCGCGGACCACGTTAGGGATGTACCTGTATCGAGAGTGTTCGTGCATGTCGAAGAAGTGGTCAATCCATTAATCGAAGTTCTGCCGCCGCCGCTGGTGCCAGGGTCCGTCGACAACGTCCATTACAGGAGTCAACGCCAGACTTTCCCCGTGTTGCTTGGAACGATGGATGGCACATGGCCTACTCCATCGCGCGGCGGAGGCCACTGCTTCTTTGGGAGAAGAGGCAGGGCTGGCTGCCTGGATGTGCTCTAATTTGAGGTAACAACCGAATCTTGTCAGATACTAGTTAAATCCGAGCTATGGGTGTGAAGCACTGATATTCCAGTACATTTGATTGTGACATGTTCTAATTTTGTACCTGAACTTTTTTTAGAAAGGGCTTTACGTTAACTTAATGTGCTAGCAGAACTTATTGTGTTGTCTGTCTATTTTCTTTGCACAACATTCAAGATATGTCCCCGTCATTGATAAAGACGATGAACCGTTATGTACGACTTCGTTGGTTTCAACATAGCCCTTCCCGTAGCGATCCACTGCTTCCATCCTGATTGTGCTGCCTGCGTGAAATTTTTGTGTGCAAGTTCAGTGTGCTATGATGTTCTATATGATTGTGTCAACTATATAAGTTTTTACTGAGCATCAACAATGCATATGGCTGAAAGATGTATTTACGAGCATCGACCGATGGGTCTCTCTCTCTCTCTCTCTCTCTCTCACACACACACACACACGCACACACACGCGCACATGCACAAGTGGGACCCGTTGAATTATTTATTTGCTTGTGACAGCTTTTAATTAGGTTCCACTGTAATCTAACTTTTTTTCTTAAGTTATTAATTGAGCTCAGTGACTTCAAAAAGTTGTACAAAAGCCTTGTTTGGGCCTTTCCGGCGTCGCTGAATGTGGGCTGAGTAACCATGTTAGATTGTATTGTACTACACATGCCTTTTTTTTCAACATCAGCAATGCAACTGGGCCGACAGTTGTACACAATATCCGGGTCAACTTATTATTCTCCGCCCCGCTGGGCTGCAAACTTTCCTAGGAGGTATGCATTAGGCTTAACAAGAAAATGGACTTTAAGAAATAATAAATGGGATGTAATTATAATAACTGGACAGTTACTATGCACCAAACACGTAATTAGTTTGAAAAATATATTATTTTGGAATTTGAATATTTTTAATTTCATTACTTGTTGCGCGCGCAATATTTCGTTGGATTTTAATGTAATACAACTTTATTTTGAAATTATATTTAACCTGACTAGAAATTTCGGATAAAAATATTTCGGATCCCATCAAAATGTGGGAATTTTTTTGAATTCTGTTTTGAGCGGTTGTTTGAAATTATTAATCGTTGTCCTAGCTAGAAGTTGGGTTGTACTTTTAATAAACTGTAAATGGGCTGTAGTAAATTCCATTAGAATTAAAAAATGGGCTGTACATTCTTACAAATCGCAAATGGGCTATATGTTCTCTGCCAAATCCGAGCTGTGGGCCTACTAAGTTGACGCGTACCAAGGGCTTTTTCAACTTAGTAAATATAAACGATTCTAGCTGCAGTGATCGTACGATGTCCATCCAACGGCCGTAGTGCTTCTTGAACCTCTGGTCTTCTTGCTCCAGCCGCCCAAAGCAGCACCGGTCGTGTCGCGTGCTCCTGCCTCCCGTGGCCGGCTGTGATGCCGCGGAGGCCTCACCGCCCCGTACTACCCCCACCGCTGGCCAGGCCATCCCTCTACTCACCCACACCCCCTGTTATCCTGCGGCGACGGCAGCCTCACACCGCAGCCGAACCAGTGAACCCTCGTACTCCTCTCCGCGCGGGCTTCCACTGCTGCGTCTTTCCCGGCTCCGCGTTGTCCCCTTCCTAGGCCTCGCCGTTGTCCAGACCACCGCCCTGGTGCTCTCGGCGCGGCGTGGTCAACATGGTCAACGACCCTTCCATCGGAAGAGTACTGTACGTGGAGATGCTCACAGCTGGGTCCAGGCGGCCGCAAGGAAGTGCCTCCTTATTACGCGCAAAATAATTATTCCTCCACCTGACAGCAGGGACCCACCGGACGGGCCACCTTATTTCGCGAGAAAAATGTTTCCCCCTTGACTGTTGGGACCCACTGGACGGGCCAGCGTATTTCGCGAAAAAAACGTTCCCCCCGCTGTCAGCTCGGACTCACCGGAATTGCCTCCTTATTACGCACAAAAGAATGAATACTCCCCCTGCTAGCTGGGACCCACCATGGTGGGAGGCTGACTTGTTGGCCTACTAAGTTGACTGGGGCGGGGGCCTTTGTCAACTTTAGTCAATATGAACGATTCTAGCTCCAGTGACCATACGATGTCCATCTAACGGCGGTAGTGCTTCTTCAACCTCTGGTCTTCTTGCTCTAGCCGCCCAAAGCAGCGCCGGTCGTGCCGCATGCTCCTGCCTCCCGTGGCCGGCTGTGCTGCCGCGGAGGCCTCACCGCCCCTACTATTCCCACCGCTGGCCAGGCCCTGCGCCGACGGCAGCCTCACACCGCAGCCAACCGGTGAACCTCGTACTCTCTCTCCGCTGGCTTCCACCGCCGCGTTTTCCCGGCTTCCCGTCGCCCCTTCCTAGGCCTCATTGCCGTCCACCGCCTCGGTGCTCTTGGCGCGGCGTGGTCAACATGGTCAAGGAACGACTTCCATCGGACGTGGGATCAGACGTGGAGAGGCCGATAGCTGGGTCCATGGCCGCAGCAAGGAAGTGCCTCCGATTACGTGAAAATAATGATTCCTCCACCGATACCGGGACCCACCGGACGGGCCATTGTATTTCGTGAAAAAACATTTCCCCGATCGCTGGGACCCACCAGCTACATCTTCGCACGCAAGGAAGTGCGTCCGTGCAAAAAAAAGATTCGCCTTCTAATCGCGGGACCCACCAGCTACATCTTCGCAGTAAGGAAGTGCTCGGATACGGGACCCACCTGGTCAAGCGCACGAAGCGTTGTCATTCTGGTCGCGAACGTGTACATACATATATACTGGTGGATGTAGAGGCGCGCACGTGTCGTAGTAGAGGCGCGTACATGTCGTAGTAGAAGCGCCCACGTAGCATGTACACGTACTGTCAGGACCCCGATTCCAAGTCACATCGATCTATCCGGTAATACCTCATATCACTTTGCGGCCTCACGCACGGTATTCCCACGGGTGTCGCCTTGCCATAGCCCAGGACCGTTTGCGCCTTTTGGCTCACGTATATGATAGTGTTGCTAGCACCCATATGACAGAGAACCCGGGCCGACATGGCTAGTCGTGAACCCAAAGCGGCACTAACCCATGGGGACAGACATACATGAATCAACTTCGAGCATGTCGGTCAACAGCGTGTCAATCCGGGCTGTAGCACTGGGCTAACAGGACTCCGGGAATCCGGGCTGTAGCAGGCTAGGCAGGACTCCGGATGTCACCACGTGACATTTCCCCGAAGGGACAGACACAGGAACGAAGTGAAACACATGTCGACCGATCAAGCGCCCCGAAAGTAGTCTTTGGGCTAGCGAGGACTCCGGTCCAACCGGGCTGTAGCGGACTACTATGGCTCATGGAAGCACTAGACTACATTTCCCATAAGAGAGGCTGCCAAGGATAAACAACTAGATTGTCGGATCCCACACATACCAAGCATTTCAAACAAACACACAATATGCTCGATATGTGTAAATACAACATGGCATCACAACATAACTCTACGACTCAAGTATTTATTCATTAGGCTTCGAGGAGCAAGATAGTACAAACATGGGTCTCATGACCCAACATTCAAAGCATACAAGTCAAAGCACAAGCGGAAGCTTAACATGTCTGAGTACAGACATCTAAAAATGAAAAAGGCTGAGAAGCCTGACTATCTACCAGATCCTGCCGAGGGCACAAGATTGTAGGTGAGGTAACAAGCTAAACATCGAAGTCCACGTGGAACGACTAGCAAGACAGAAGTCTCTTTGCAAAACATAAATTAAGCAAACGTGAGTACAAATGTACCCAGCAAGACCTACATCAGAACTAACTACATATGCATCGGTATCAACAAAGGGGGTGGTGGAGTATGACTGCAGCAAGCCAGCTTTGACTCGGTGGCTATCCTAAACTACGACTGCAAATAACTCTTTTGAGGTGGCGCACACGAGTCCACATATTCACCAATCAATACACCGCTAAGGATCCGCTCCCGTCTCCCTACGAGAAGGCCATCCGTAGCACTCACGCTTATCTTGCGTATTTTGGAGTATCCACTTTCACTTGTCTATGAACTGTTATAGGCAACCCAGAAGTCCTTTACCGAGGACACGGCTATTCAATAGATGATGCTAACCTGCAGGGTGTACTTCTTCACACGCCTCGCCACTTACCGCCATGTACACGCTATGTATCTCGGCAACCTTCAAGCGGAAGCTTTGGCGAGGGTGTCGGCCACGCCTACCTAAACACTCAAGTCTCTAGTCTAGATTTATCGCCTATTCAGGTTCCATCCGTAGGGAGTCCGGCCGAGGTTTCCACATACGGCCCTGAATGATGTGAGCAGGGTTCCCGAGGTACCAAACGGGCGCCCAGTTCACCGTGCCACGTGCCTACCGCATCACACAGCCACCCATGGGTCAGCTACAAGACGCCCAAAGATACTACAAACACTTAAACTACTTGCAACTCCTGGACAGAGGACAAGGGTGGTTAAGAAGCCGAGAGAGTCAATTAAGGATCCCAATGTGTGGTAGTAGCTGTTCATGGATCACAAACACATAACTCAGTTCCTGAGGATGGCTTCAATGAGACAACCCACCATGTACTCCTACATGGCCTCTCACCGATACCTTTACCAAATCGTGTTCACACACTTAGCTCTCAACAGTAGGACATGTTCACACACCTCCGATTCACCCCCGATGAATCAGAGCTGACTCAACTCTAAGCAGTAGCAGGCATGGCAAACAAGCATGAATGAGTAGGCACATCAGGGCTCAAACAACTCCTACTCATGCTAGTGGGTTTCATCTATTTACTGTGGAATGACAAGTCATGCAGAGGATAAAGGGGTTCAGCTACCGCAGCAAGTAACAGATGAATCGTTGTTGTCCTAATGCAGTAAAAGAGAGCAGGAGCAAGGGAATGGGATTGTATCGGAATGAACAAGGGGGTTTTTCTTGCCTGGCACTTCTGAAGATAATATAGCTCTTCATCGGTGTCATCGAACTCATCGTCGGAAGCACGTCTATCGAGAGGGGAAAAATATCGGCAACAGAGAAATAAACACAATCAATGCAATGCACAATATTATGCATGAACATGACATGGCAATATGCTGTGATTTGGCCTAATGCAACTAGCAGCATGTTAAATGGAGTTGGTTTGAACCCTAGGTTCAAATTCAAACTCCATATGTGAGAGTTTAAATGCCATTTATATGATTTGGCCTAAACAGCAGCCATAAGTTGTTCTAACATGCATTAAAGTGGTACAGATGGATAGATTGGATTTTTCTGATCATTTTTCATATATAAATTATTTCATTCTGAGCTACGGTTGATTTTCTATGATTTTTAGAAGTTTTGGATATTTTCTGGAATTTCCTGTAAAAGAATAAATCCAAAAGAGATTATCACACAAGATCAAGCACATGTGGACGTCAGCAGGTCAACTGGGTCGGCCAGATCAAACTCGACGTCTGGTCCCATCGGGTCGATGACTCAGGGCTAGTCGACTCACGCATGTGGGACCCGATCAACGCCACGTCAGCAAAGTAAATGCTGACGCGTGGGGCCACTCTGATTGGTTAAAACTAAGCAGGGATTAAGCTGTGTGGTTAATTAAGGGCGTGGGGCCCGTTTTTCATTGAGAGAGGGGGTTAGTTAGCCCCGTCATTAGCAGTTAACGACGTTGCCACGTCGGCCCGCCGGCGTTCAGCCGCCGGCAACCATTTGCCGCGGGGGACGTGCGTCGGGAAATCGCTAGGGGCCGCGGTTTGTCGTGCAGAAAGCATCGGGGAGAAGCCCTTGCTCGGGCGCATCCAATGGGCGAATAGGGTCGCGGGCAGCCGAATTTCGACGGCAACGACTTTTTGGCGGGCGTAGCTCTGGTTTGCATCGGGCGCGTGGCGTGGCGAGCACGAGGAGCTCAACCAAGGGCATAGACGACGTGGGGTCACCAGAGCATGTCTCATGCCACTAGGGCGAAGCAAGTTAAGCTCGGAGCACGTGGCTCAACGTCCATGGCGGTGGCGGGCTTCGGTCGTCAGTGAACTAGGAGCTACGACGTGAAAACGGGGCAACAGAGAGGGGGGTTCGAGGGAGAGGCTTACGACGGTTGCAACGATGCAGATGGCGAGCTCAGGGAAGGCCGGAGCTGTGCGGGGCGGCGAGGTCGATCTCCGCCGGCCGAGGAGGGAAAAAGCATCGGTGGCGGCGTTCGGGGGCGTCCGGTGTTGCCTGACTCAGCGGAGAAGATGAGGGCGTCGAGGCGGAGCTCGCAGACACGTCGGGGAGGCGAGGGGAGCATGGTGGCTGTGTCTACGGCGTGCGGCGGCGACGAGATCCACTCGGGCGCGAGAGGGAGAGAGCGGGAGGGAGAGGCACGGGAGAGAGCAGAGAGTGAGGGAGAGGAGCGAGGGACCACGGGGCGTCTCCGTGGCGTCGCTAGAGGCGCGGGAGGAAGCGGGGAGGTGGCTGGGGTCGGCTGGGCTGCTGGCGACACGCCTCTGCCTACTGGCAGAGGTTGAGGACGACCGCTTTGGCCAGTGGGCTGGGCCAGCTGGAGGGGCTGGGCCAGGTGGGCTGCCAAGTAAGTCAGGTGGGTCTCTCTCTCTCTCTTCGTTTATTTGTTTTTGTTTTCTATTTTTTCTGTAATCTTTGTGGCTTTTCTAAAAATACCTAGACCCTTTCAAAAATCACCAAACTTTACATGCCCACTGTACAGAATATATCCAACATGGAACATTTCAGTTTAGGATTATTTGGGCTTTTAAAATATTTACTAGCATTTAAATTCCCAAATTCAAATAACATATGATTTAATTCAGAAATCCAGAATGGCCTAGAAATATGTGCATGAGTTTTGGCAGAGGTTTTCACCTTTGACAAAAATCATGAACTTTTCTAAAGGGCATTTGGGATCATTGAAAATATTTTTTTATTGAACTAGTTGAATTCATTTGGTGCTAGGGCTTGGATCAATCCCCATTTCAAGTTTCATGAAATTTAAACACGACGCATGGATGCAATGCCACTAGTTACAAGCAAACTCTAGGGCTGTGACAACTCACCCCCACTAAACAAGAATCTCGTCCCGAGATTCAAGACGTGAGGTAAGAAGACACAGGGGGCACAAGACAACACAATCTTCACGATCCAGGTTGCACCTCATAAGATTGTTGTTTCGTTGCATACGTTGATCTTGACATCCTCACTTTTGAGATCTTCATCCACGCGATGACGACGAAAAGGAACTCTACTAGGATTGATCTTCTCAAAGATCGAACTATACAATCTCAACTCGCGGAATGCAATGTTGAAACATCTTGAGTTGAGACACAAAACACATCGAGAGGGATGGAAGAACAAACGACGGGGTTTGATTTGGTGGGCAACAATTCCACGCTTAGAAAGATGGTGGATGGTGTCAAGGTGGCAAGGAAATAATTGCCATGATCCCGTAACGGGGCACCTTGGAAAAAGGTGACTCGCTGAACTGCTCCCTTAAGTGGCAAAAAGAATTACTTTTGATCCATAGATCATTGAGACTCTTCATACCAGCTTAAGGCAATTTACAATTGATCGTTTGAAAGAGCTCGAAGGAATGGCATACTCGGACTAGGATGGATGATGTGGACTACCTTGTTGAAGACAACGCAATGGATGATTTTGCTTATCATCGGAAATGGATGGGACCCATGGTAAGTCCACCTTTGAAGATGAACCCGACAAGAATCACGAGAAGGGCATCCCATGGAAAATTGGCATGATGGGGTGCAGCTGGGAACAAAATGCAAATGTTGGGAGTGTTCCAACCATCATATCTGCCTGAGATTCAGATCTGGTTGGTAACAGAATATTTCAGACAGCAGGTCTGGAAAGGAAAATGAAAGTTTGCAACACAAATTGATGAGATGGCGTTGCGAGATTCTCGGGAAATGAACTACGATAGCAAGCTCCAAAACATGAGCTGGTTCTGCTACAACATGTGAACACGTTGACCGAGACAAGCATGACCACATAGTACTGTTATAATAAAACAGTCCCGAGTTCAGGTGGGGAACCATCAACGAGGATATCGAAGTCCCTACATAAGTCCGGATTAGCTCTTATGAAGGAACTCCTTCTCCTTGAACAAATCAGCCAGTGGCTTGGTGTGCTAGGGACGCATATAGAATGGAGGTTGCAAGTCTCCAAACCACAGAATACTTCGCACGTATGCATGACTGATTTGGGGTGATTCCAGAGGAAGCAACATTGACTTTCTCGAATCCACGGCGACAACTTGCATCAAATGCACATGAACTGGAGGAATTCACTTCTCACATCCAAACATATGCTTCATGAGCTAGCATGAGAAAATGCTTTCAAAAGTTTCCAACACTAGCTTAATGTTCAACATGAATCATGGAGGAGACAAGATGCTGCTGATGGGCTCAACAGCAACTCATCGGAATTTCCATATCACTGGACTTCCACCATTATGTGAACAATGTGATAGTATTGGTCAGACCAAAATATGTAATGGTGTATGCTCGAGGAATCAACCACGAGTAAGACAACATTATGAATATCATTGGTTCTGATTTGATTTAAGGATAGCCCATACTCAAATCAAAGTTTGGACAAGACAATAGAATTCAACAACCGATCATGAGGAACAATCGATGAAGATATCATCTCTCTCCAACACACACACACACACACACACACACACACACAAGGATATCCCTTTGGAAATTAACTAAGTTAGACAAGCTTTTATCTTCCAACTCTCCAAGTTGTTCTTTAGCTTGACCAACTAGCTCAGGGGTATCCCACACAGATTCTTGGAGAATGTCTGGTTACAAGAAACCAACTTGACCACAAACTCAACATAGCGATCAGGTAACAACATGGTGATACTTCCGAGAAGATATTCGGAAAAATCACGAACCACCGATATGTTACTAAGCTCGAGAACAACCTTGCTTTTCAGGGCAAGATGATATGATCAAAAGAGTGAGGGATTGACACAGTCCTAACTTATTGATCGAGGAGTGCACCAGAAATAAGGACTAGGTAGCACGATCAATCTCAGGATGGTGATTCAGTAACCAAC
The DNA here is from genome assembly GCA_021605205.1 of Aegilops longissima. Lineage (NCBI taxonomy): Eukaryota > Viridiplantae > Streptophyta > Magnoliopsida > Poales > Poaceae > Aegilops > Aegilops longissima. The sequence goes on along the minus strand of CM038682.1, from coordinate 647,910,380 downwards.
ACACTAAGAATGAGATTTTCATCCATTAACCACTAAGCAACATGGTTGCTAGGGGTATTGATTTCACACATCATGATTCACTTGTCAGCATTCCGGTTGCGACAACACGGGACCGAGGAATGAATAATGATGGCGAGAAGTATCACTACATCAAGAATTCATAAGAGGTTGTGCAATTCCCATGACATTCTTGACATAAGATGGCAATACTCCAGGGTAGAACAGATTAGAAGTTAGATTGGCATTTGATCTGCGGAATACAACTGCTTTGACCCAATCCTAGAAATGGACAAGGTACTGGAGTTTGTTTCTCCAAGTCATTCCGGATAGAATGGCTTGACGAACCACAAGAGTAATAGGCATCGATAAACGAATGCTCGACTACTCCTGACTATCAATTGGTAGATGAGGGTCAGAATACAACTAAAGAGATCAACTCAAAGGAACATATAATTTTCTGAGTTGTGGATGCATAGATTAGTATGTCAAGCGAAGCTCAACATTTCTTCCGGATAACCCATGCGGAAAGGTAGAACTGGCAGATTCACAATTATTGTTGAGGATACAGCTACGGAGTGTGAACCGCCTTGAGGGGGTTTATCATCAGGGATCCAGCCCATATGGAGGCCTCGAGCCCGTAAGG